>JBBDGP010000247.1:0-1200000 GCA_037952835.1 Lithobates septentrionalis
TGCGACACAAAAACAGACATGGAACATCACTCATAGCAAAGAACACCCTATGTACAAGCATGGTTTGCCAATTGTATTTATAACATATGTATCCACATGAAAAACCCCGATACATTTCAACCCTTGCGATTTCGGGTCTCTTCAGGGGGATTTATATTCTAGGAAAATATCAAAATATCTTAATCTTAATATCTTTGGACAGTATAAAAAATGTAGGTATAGCATTTCAAATTGAGCAAAATTGTATCTCCATACACATAGAGGTATAATTACCGATGGGTGGATGATAGGGGTGCAACGGATCAAAAAACTCACGGTTCGGATCGTTCCTCGGATCAGGAGTCACGGTTCGGATCATTTTCGGATCAACAAAAAAAAAATCTCCCCCACTGTAATATCCACAATCTCACCCACTGTAATAATATATTAGCAGGGTATTGCAGGATATTGGCGGGTATATTGGCAGGGTATTGGCAGGGGGAAGAGAGAAACCGGCGTCATGACATGACGTCGGTTTGTTACAAGTGATCGCTCCGGCCGCCGGGTGTACCAAGATGGCCGCCGCTCCGGAGCTAGGCCAAAGCCGCGGCTTTTCCTATGGCCGAGGCCACAGAGCAGATCGCGGGTGTCCCGATCCGCGGAGGTTGATCCGTATGGATCATGGACGATCTGTTGCACCCCTAGTGGATGAAGACATGAAGATGTATCGCACAAACCAGCATTGCAGGATTGTAGTTGTCTAATGATCCCATTGCCGCCACACGTCCCACCGCGTCCTCAAGGTGGGCGCATAGTCCACCGAGCTTGGAAGGGGCCACGTTCTTGGACCCGGAGAGGAGTATGGGGGGTGAAGCACCTGCAGATGGATATGCAAAGACCTTTTTGTGAGTCGTCATTAGTTAATATTAGGGGAGTGTCTAGAAGTGCTTGGCAGCTGTAGGCTGCTTGTTACTTGGTCAATAATGGATTCATATTAAAAGAAAATTAAGTTATACATAACATGGCATAGTTTATTCGTTAGTTGGATTGGTTATAAGATAGGTTGGCTAGCAGTGAAAAAAGGTTGAGTGGGGGATGGGGTGTGGTGAGTTGATTAGTGAAGTGAAAGTGCATGATGTGAGGTGACTGATGATGGGACAATAAAGGTGTAAAAGTGAAAACAAGGAGGCTACGAAAAACTGGAAAACAAGTGTTAAACATGTAAAAGTGAAATGTGTAGAGGATTGGGGGGTGAGTGTGAGTGTGGGGTGCCTGTGTTAGTGGAGGGGGGGAAAGCATAATGTGGAGTGAGAAGGGAAAGGGGAAATGATTTAGGCTCCTTTCACACTTATACGACTTCAAAGTCGCACGATTTTACCGCGATTTCGCGGCCGCGATTTTACCGCGATTTGGGAGCAGTACTACTTTGCCACGTTTTTGGCATTAACAAATGAAAACATACAGTAGTTGGTATGAATCATAAGGGGGAACTCCACGCCAAGTTTTAAATAAAAAAAACTGGCGTGGGTTCCCCCCCAGGGGCATACCAGGCCCTTAGGTCTGGTATGGATTGTAAGGGGAACCCCCTACGCCGAAAAATCGGCGTGGGGGTCCCCCCAAAATCCATACCAGACCCTTATCCGAGCACGCAGCCCGGCCGGTCAGGAATGGGGGTGGGGACGAGCTAGCGCCCCCCCCCCTCCTGGACCGTACCAGGCCGCATACCCTCAACATGGGGGGTGGGTGCTTTGGGGCATGGGGGGGCGCTGATGATGAGGACAAGGGCCTCTTCCCGACAACCCTGGCCGTTGGTTGTCGGGGTCTACGGGCGGGGGGCTTATCGGAATCCGGGAGCCCCCTTTAATAAGGGAGCCCCCAGATCCCGGCCCCCCACCCTATGTGAATGAGTATGGGGTACATGGTACCCCTACCCATTCACCTAGGGAAAAAAGCATCAATAAAAAACACAGTACACAGGTATTTAAAATAATTTATTAGGCAGCTCCGGGATCTTCTTCCGACTTCGGGGGTCCTCTTCCGACTTCGGGGGTCTCTCCGGCGTCTTCTCCCGGTGTCCGCATCTTCTGCCGGCTCCACCGCTATCTTCTGGCGCTCTTTTACCAGCGGTGGTCCGGACCTCTGGATCGTCTTCTTCCCTCTTCTCTTCCAGAGATGTTGACACGACGCTCTCTCCAGCCAGAATGGTCTCTGTGCGCTCCGCAACGGACTTATATAGGCGGTGACCCCGCCCCCTTATGCCGTCACAGTCCCTGGGCATGCTGGGACTGTGACGTTTTAGGAGGCGTGGTCACCGGGTGATGACCACGCCCCCTTATGACGGCACAGTCCCAGCATGCCCCGGGACAGTGACCTCATAAGGGGGCGGGGTCACCGCCTATATAAGTCTGTTGCGGAGCGTTCAGAGACCATTCCAGCTGGAGAGAGCGTCGTGTCAACATCTCTGGAAGAAAAGAAGAAGGCAGAAGACAGAAGTCCGGACCACCGCTAGCAATTGAGCTGCAGAAGAAAGCGGAGGAGCCGGCAGAAGATCAGTACACCGGGAGGAGACGCCGGAGAGACCCCCGAAGTCGGAAGAAGATCCCGGAGCTGCCTAATAAATTATTTTAAATACCTGTGTACTGTGTTTTTTATTGACGCTTTTTTCCCTAGGTGAATGGGTAGGGGTACCATGTACCCCATACTCATTGACATAGGGTGGGGGGCCGGGATCTGGGGGTTCCCTTATTAAAGGGGGCTCCTGGATTCCGATAAGCCCCCCACCCGTAGACCCCGACAACCAACGGCCAGGGTTGTCGGGAAGAGGCCCTTGTCCTCATCAACATGGGGACAAGGTGCTTTGGGGTGGGGGGGCCGGCAGGGTGCCCCCCATGCCCTAAAGCACCCACCCCCCCATGTTGAGGGCATGCGGCCTGGTACGGTCCAGGAGGGGGGGGCGCTCGCTCGTCCCCACCCCCATTCCTGACCGGCCAGGCTGCATGCTCGGATAAGGGTCTGGTATGGATTTTGGGGGGGACCCCACGCCGATTTTTCGGCGTAGGGGGTTCCCCTTAGATCCATACCAGACCTAAGGGCCTGGTATGCCCCTGGGGGGGAACCCACGCCGTTTTTTTCATTTAAAACTTGACGTGGAGTTCCCCCTCTGGATTCATACCAGACAGCTGTCAGCACTGCCTGTCGCTCATCGGGAAAGGAAAAAAAAGTTTTCCTTTCCAGATCAGCGAGCCAGGCTTGTGCTTACGAAGTCGTGCTGAAGTCGTGTCTATATTATTCAGGCACGACTTGCATGCTACTTCAGGGTTTAACATTGAGGTCTATGGAGTACAACTCGCATAGAAGTTGGACCAAAGTAGTGCAGGGACTACTTTCAAGTCGGCACGACTTAAAGTCGTGCCAATATGAATGGTAGTCATTGAAAATCATGGAGAATGACTTGTCATACGATTTTGCAGTACAAAATCGTGGGACAAGTCGTGTAAGTGTGAAAGGGACCTAAATGAAATAAAATGATGAAAGTGAGGTTTAGGTGCCAAACAACAAGTGATGTGACACTGAATAATATATACGTAAACTAAGGGAATAGGACTAAAATTATACTACATAGGGATAATAGTGTATAGGTTAAATAGATCACAATGTTGGAAAATGAACGTGGATGGGTGTAACACAATACAAGGATTAGCCAGTCAAAAGCGTTCCAAATGCTGCACTTACTTATCAGTCTTGTATTAGTATATGACAGCATTAGCAGGGAACACCTCAGCATCTCCTGGGAGCTGTGAGGTTTTAAAGTGTCTGCATGAATTGTCCATTGTCTGCAGGTGTCAGGCCCCTCCCCATCCACCCTTCCACAGGTCTGCGGCACCAAAATGACGTCATCCGCGCGGTCCCCTCGGCGTGCCGGAAGGCATAGCCCCGGCATAAGCCGTCGCCGACAGCCCGGTGGTGAATCAGGGACACCGCTGACACAGGGAAGGCCCCCCACAGTGTCGCACCACCTATATGGATGATTCATTATTGTTCATTTTAAATTATTATTGTCTGTAAAATAAACGATTTTTTACATCAACCATTTCTATGCAAATTCTTTGCTGCTAAAAAAAACCCCTAGGGAAACTTCCTGTTTTAAGAGAAAAAATCATAAACACACTTGCTATACAAGTATAAGTGTGCATCCAATAAGAGGACAAATGGACTATTTAAAATCATAGTGGTCTGAAATGACACAAATAAAATAAACATCAATTCATTCATTAGTAGATCTAAATAGTTCCCAAGGAGAGAGAAAATCCCAACATGAGGTAATCCTAAAATATATTTTCAGCCACAATACCTCTAAATAGTAGTCCAATGGTCTCCTGCCTCAATGTCCACAGAGAGATGGCTGTTGCTCCAAACAAAAGCTCCATCCATATGTCCTACAGGATTGCTCGATCAACTTGGTACACTCAGCCTGCCCATTAATGGTTGGAATCTCAGCCGGTGCCTGCTGAACCGGCTGAGATTAGAACCATCTATGGCCGGCCTTACCAAGGGTAGTCTGCATGTACAGCCTGCCTAGTAATGCACACTACTAAAGACTAAGGCCCCTTTCACACTGGGGTGGGAGGTGCGTCGGCGGTAAAGCACCGCTATTATTAGTGGCGCTTTACCGAGAAAGGGTTAAAAACCACCGCAAAGCGATTCTGCAGAGGCGCTTTGCCAGCAGTATTGCCGCGCTGCCCGATTGATTTCAATGGGCAGGAGCGGTGTATACACCGCTCCTTCACCGCTCCGAAGATGCTGCTAGCAGGGCTTTTTTTTCCGTCCTGCTAGCGCACCGTTCCAGTGCGAAAGCCCTCGGGCTTTCACACTGGAGACACAGCAGCGGCTGTTTCGCTATTTTTAGCGCAATAGCGCCTGCAAACCGCCCCAGTGTGAAAGGGGTCTAACATCCACCCACCAAGAGTCAGGCCGCTGCTTGTGTCAGTGATGAAGGCTCTTGAGAGGAGTACTGAGGCAAGGTGTTGTGATGTTTTTAGGATGCTGTGTACAGTACCATGCTGACCGCTCCCACCAGTCATGATCTGCCTGCATTGCATAGGGAAGCATGGAGGCTTAGTGGTGACATCACTAAAATAAAATAAGGGTCACTGGGTCATAATTCATTTTATGTACTGAAAAGATTGTTCAGGGAGGGAGGAACCAAGGAAGGCATAATATAAGCAGGTTAACTAGTTCACCTCTTTGGGCATGTCTGGTAGCAGCGTTGAGCTTGTTTTAATTTTTACCTGCAGAATCCTGGCTTTATTGTAAAAGTAATCTTGGCAGCCGATCACTTTTATGTGACTGTTGAGTGACTAAAAACTAATGAGCTGTGAGGCATTTAAAACGTCACCTATTGATAATTTTGAGTGCCGTAATTTTTTGCCATTTAACGGGTGCATGCAGTTTTGAGGCTTGATGAATTTGGTGTCTATTTACTCTACATTACCTCATTTTTTTAAAACTGTACAAAAAAAATGTGTTTAAATTGGAATTAATGTATTTTTTCTTTTAAAATATAGATTTATTCAATGGTTGTTCCAATACCAATCGATGTAAAAAATTGCAACTGCTATATTTTTTTCTTCATGGCCTCTACTTTCAGATAATATGTAATATTCTGGAAGTTTTAGGTATTTTATAATCAAAAATGCAGATTTTAACATGTGTGCGAAAAATGAAAAAATTGCTCTAGAGGGGGACTGTTTGGATTTCAGGTTTTAAATTAATATTCTTTATCGGTAATCTATAAGATTTCAAAGGTTTGCAGGCAGAAGCTGTGTGAAAAGCAATTTGGCCTGGTGATGGTTTTGTATTTGTGGCAGTCACATGTTGTGGGTCAGTGAATATATTGAAGCTAAAGCATCTGCATAATAGGCAGAGAACTAGGTGTTCCAAACGTATAGATCCAGCAGTGGCAGGTCACATATATCTTTCATGACAGGTGTACTTTAACCTTTTTACTGCCTGACCAACTTTTCCATTTTTCACACACATGTTAAAATCTGCATTTTTGACTATAAATTACCTAAAACTCCAAGAATATTACATAATATCTGAAAGCAGAGGCCTTGTAGAATAAAACCATGGCAGTTGCAATTTTATTTTTGCAAATATTTTATTTAAACCAGAAGGGCAGACTCCATGTAATCAGTACAATAATAACAATCAGTGACACATCATTATATAGTTAGAATTCAGGTGTGCAGGATAATTTGTACATTCTCAACTATGATCTACCTGAGATAAGCATTCCATTTCCCTAGCAATATTGGGAATAGCTGTCCAACTATCCACCATAAGAAAACAAGTACTACCTCCAGTTACACTTTTATATGTAGCGCCCTACTCCCGTAGAAGTGGCTAAAAGTTCGTTCTAGCTTGAAGCGCTTTCCATTACCCTCTTTTCCCAACCAAGTGTGACACACAGACAGTCATTGAACGGTTAAACTATGTACATCTTTATTACGGTTTCCACGTGAAATGCTGCACTGCACTGGAAGTCACTCTGAATAACTTCCAGTCTTTAAAGTGATGAAAATACACATTGCATCCAGAAACTTCCAACTTGCATGAATTCTTGTAAGGTAATGCATCTTTTTGAGTGATGAGAAACACAACTTTAACTCCAGAATGAACAAAACCCCCGTTAGTGAAGCTTCTATCTGGCATGGATCCTCATAAGATAATGCACCTTTCCTTCCTCCTGTTAGCCACCACTTCCTGACTGTACAGTCCTTCTGATTCTAACTCCATGAACGATACTCTGAATAACGTTCGGGAGATGGCTTTCAAATTCCTCCAGGGTATTAGTTCTCTAAGGCCCAGCTCTGTTCTGAACCCGCACACTAATCCCAGCAAAGTCCCTCAAAACTTCTGTTCCACTGGGTTACACTCACATGTGTTTCCGAGTGATCATCCATACCGCTCACAGAAGATCCTCCCCCAGTCCTGGTGTGTCAGTAACGGCAACCTTTAGAAGGGTTTACTGTAGTCTCTCCTTCATCTGCAAATCTTGCCTTCCCTCTCCTCCGCAGGGGAAAAGCACGGAAGCTGTACCGGTATACGCATCCTCCATCTGAATCTCTCTTACTCCCATGAGCGTAATAGCTCAGAAAGCATGTCCCTCTCCCCCGAAGGGGAGAGCACCCACGGATCCTCCTGACTCCTACATCTTCCTCGAAGACAGAACACCAACCAACCCCGTAACATGTGACCAAGCCTTAAATAGAAGTCCCGCCTCCGCCCAAACAAATTAATGATTGGTCCAAAGGGGTCTTCCAAATCTGCCTGTCACTCTAAATTAGTATTCCTATTATCTTCCAGGCCAAACCCCTAGAAAATAAAGGAAACTGTCCAAGCAGAGTACAAAGGGGTCACACCCTCCTCTACTCTAGTAAAATGCCCATGCCCATCCAACCCACCAGTATACATTACAGGGTGAAATATTGGCATTTTCGGCCTATTTTACTCCTAACTTTATATTATAGCACTCAGATAAACAGGTGGGCGCTACATATATGTCAAATGATATTTGCACAACTGTTAAATAAATCTATATTTTAAAGGAAAAAATACATTAATCCCAATATAAACCCAATTTTTTTGTACTAAATTAAAGATGAGGTCATGTAGATTGAATAGACACCAAATGCGTTAAGCCTCAAAACTGCATGCACTTTGGCTTGAAAAGTTACCTAAAACTATATAATATATATAAAACTGAGAACCTGAACCTTTTTTTTTCTAATTATTTATTTTCAAGAATCATACAGACTGAGAGAGTGACATGGTTTAAAAGAGTAACCCGGATCATAGAAATGCAAGCTCAAATGCATATATGACAGATAAGTACCTTGTCCGAGGGCATATAAATGTACAGGTCAACTGTGATAGTAATACAAAGGCACTCTCTCTGACTGAATAGCTCCATTTTGCAGAAATGGGCAGAACTAAGAGGGTTAAATGGGTGAAAGACAAGAAGAGATGCTAAAACTGGGGTCAGAACCATTTTTGTACACATGTTACGTTTTAGGCCTGAAAGGTATTTCAATTTGTTTCCGAAAGCAAAGACCCTGGACAATAAAACAGTAGTTGCAACTTATAATATTATTAGTATATTATATATACAATATTAGAGCAACTTTTTTTCAAACAAAAATTTTCAGGAAAAAACATCAATAAAGTTAATTTTAATGTGCACAAACACAATAAATTTGTTTGTAAATGATAAAAGATGAGGTTATGCCGAGTAAATAGATACCCAACATGACAAGCCTTAAAATTGTGCGTGCCAGTGAAACGGTGACAAACTTTAGTACCCAAAATTGTCCATAGGCGGCGCTTTACCCAGCGACACCTGGCATGCCCATTCCAGGCTTGCCGATTCCCCCCCCCCCCCCCAACGGTTTAAAATCACCTTTCTTGGCTCCCATGCTGCCCTATTTACCAGAAAAAAGAAAAAGCCCTTTGTAAACTCCAAATCGATCTGGTTGGAGCTCACCCAAGGCTAAGGACACTTGCCCCCAAGTGACAGGGCTGGGGCCTAGTGATTGGCTGCTGAGACACACAACATTGGATAATTTGAGGAAGGGAAAAGAGAGTCAGATGGTATCCCATACTCTGAAATATCAAGTTTTCCATGTAGCTCTGGGAGTAAATGGAAGCTGAGTATAAACAGTAGGTAGACCTGTGCATCTGTTGTTTTTCCCTGAAAGGGGTAACATTAAGATTTGCTCCTTATTATTGGCTTTATTTAAGAATATCTCCTTTGTTTACATATATATTTTTTTTTTCCCCAGATGTTTTAAAAATGTCTGAAAAGGACAGCACTGAAAGCACTGGGGAGCCCAGCCACTCCCAGGCGGAACTGAATACTGACCCTAAAGACAATAGTCCTGGAGGGGAACTGAATACTGACCCTAAAGACAATAGTCCTGGAGGGGAACTGAATACTGACCCTAAAGACAATAGTCCTGGAGGGGAACTGAATACTGACCCTAAAGACAATAGTCCTGGAGGGGAGAAACTTACAGTCTCTGAACCTGTTGCCATAACTCGGAAACGCCCCGAGTCAAAGTCCAGCAGTCTATCCACTGACGAGGAGGAGAGTCAAACAACAGACAACCCGGAGCAGGTATGGGGATAAGAGAAATTCTAGAAAAAAAAAAAATATATATATATATATAATTTTTTTTTTTTTTTTTTCTATAAATACAGTTCACTTTATTTATGTTGACCTGTTATTTTTGGGTCTTTTTTTACATAAAATCTTAATTTTGATGACATTGCATTTTAATTAGATAAATAAATGAAAGTCATTATGATAAGATATTACAGACTGCATGGAGATGAAAGGTTGAAAGGACCAGGTCCATACTGATAAACTTTTCTTTATTAGTATTTGTGTGTTGTAAGCAGTACCAGACATTTAGCTAATATTAATTATTACTAATTTAAAAGACATACAGTCAGGTCCATAAATATTGGGACATCAACACAATTCTAATCTTTTTGGCTCTATACACCACCACAATGGATTTGAAATGAAACAAACAAGATGTGCTTTAACTGCAGACTTTCAGCTTTAATTTGAGGGTATATACATCCAAATCAGGTGAAAGGTGTAGGAATTACAACAGTTTGTATATGTGCCTCCCACTTTTTAAGGGACCAAAAGTAATGGGACAGATTAACAATCATCCATCAAACTTTCACTTTTTGATACTTGGTTGCAAATCCTTTGCAGTCAATTACAGCCTGAAGTCTGGAATGCATAGACATCACCAGACGCTGGGTTTCATCCCTGGTGATGCTCTGCCAGGCCTCTACCGCAACTGTCTTCAGTTCCTGCTTGTTCTTGGGGCATTTTCCCTTCAGTTTTGTCTTCAGCAAGTGAAATGCATGCTCAATCGGATTCAGGTCAGGTGATTGACTTGGCCATTGCATAACATTCCACTTCTTTCCCTTAAAAAACTCTTTGGTTACTTTTGCAGTATGCTTTGGGTCATTGTCCATCTGCACTGTGAAGCGCCGTCCAGTGAGTTCTGAAGCATTTTGCTGAATATGAGCAGATAATATTGCCCAAAACACTTCAGAATTCATCCTGCTGCTTTTGTCAGCAGCCACATCATCAATAAATACAAGAGAACCAGTTCCATTGGCAGCCATACATGCCCACGCCATGACACTACCACCACCATGCTTCACTGATGAGGTGGTATGCTTTGGATCATAAGCAGTTCCTTTCCTTCTCCATACTCTTCTCTTCCCATCACTCTGGTACAAGTTGATCTTGGTCTCATCTGTCCATAGGATGTTGTTTCAGAACTGCGAAGGCTTTTTTAGATGTTGTTTGGCAAACTCTAATCTGGCCTTCCTGTTTTTGAGGTTCACCAATGGTTTACATCTTGTGGTGAACCTTCTGTAATCACTCTGGTGAAGTCTTGTCTTGATTGTTGACTTTGACCCACATACACCTACCTCCTGGAGAGTGTTCTTGATCTGGCCAACTGTTGTGAAGGGTGTTTTCTTCACCAGGGAAAGAATTCTTCGGTCATCCACCACAGTTGTTTTCCGTGGTCTTCCGGGTCTTTTGGTGTTGCTGAGCTCACCGGTGCATTCTTTCTTTTTAAGGATGTTCCAAACAGTTGATTTGGCCACACCTAATGTTTTTGCTATCTCTCTGATGGGTTTGTTTTGTTTTTTCAGCCTAATGATGGCTTGCTTCACTGATAGTGACAGCTCTTTGGATCTCATATTGAGAGTTGACAGCAACAGATTCCAAATGCAAATAGCAAATTTGAAATGAACTCTGGACCATTTATCTGCTCCTTGTAAATGAGATAATGAGGGAATAACACACACCTGGCCATGGAACACCTGAGCAGCCAATTGTCCCATTACTTTTGGTCCCTTAAAAAGTGGGAGGCACATATACAAACTGTTGTAATTCCTACACCGTTCACCTGATTTGGATGTAAATACCCTCAAATTAAAGCTGAGAGTCTGCAGTTAAAACACATCTTGATTGTTTTATTTCAAATCCATTGTGGTGGTATATAGAGCCAAAAAGAATAAAATTGTGTCGATGTCCCAATATTTATGGACCTGACTGTATATGTATATATATATATATATATATATATATATATATATATATATATATATATATATATATATATATATAGTTACATTGTTTATAAGGTTGAAAAAAGACACAGGTGTCTTGGAAATGGTATAGCTAGGCAACTCCTATCCTAATATTTATCAGTGGTTCTAAATGAATAATAACTACTGCAGTAGGGAACAGACACAAAGAGACACAGCATCTTTCCAAATAACTGTCCTGGTTATTCAGTGCATTTGAGGGTTTTTTAACCACTTGAGCCCCGGACCATTATGCTGCCTAAGGACCAGAGGTCTTTTTCCAATTTGGCACTGCGTCGCTTTAACTGCTAATTGCGCGGTCATGCAATGCTGTACCCAAACGAAATTTGTGTCCTTTTCTTCCCACAAATAGAGCTTTCTTTTGATGGTATTTGATCACCTCTGCGGTTTTTATTTTTTGCGCTATAAATGGAAAAAGACCGAAAATTTTGAAAAAAAATGATATTTTCTACTTTTTGTTATAAAAAAAATCCAATAAACTCAATTTTAGTCATACATTTAGGCCAAAATGTATTCGGCCACATGTTTTTGGTAAAAAAAATGTCAATAAGCGTATATTTATTGGTTTGCGCAAAAGTTATAGCGTCTACAAACTAGGGTACATTTTCTGTAATTTACACAGCTTTTAGTCTATGACTGCCTATGTCATTTCTTGAGGTGCTAAAATGGCAGGGCAGTACAAAACCCCCCCAAATGACCCCATTTTGGAAAGTAGACACCCCAAGGAAATTGCTGAGAGGCATGTTGAACCCATTGAATATTTATTTTTTTTGTCCCAAGTGATTGAATAATGACAAAAAAAAAAAAATATTTACAAAAAGTTGTCACTAAATGATATATTGCTCACACAGGCCATGGGCCTATGTGGAATTGCACCCCAAAATACATTCTGCTGCTTCTCCTGAATATGGGGATACCACATGTGTGGGACTTTTTGGGAGCCTAGCCGCGTACGGGGCCCCGAAATCCAATCACCGCCTTCAGGATTTCTAAGGGCGTAAATTTATGATTTCACTCTTTACTGCCTATCACAGTTTCGGAGGCCATGGAATGCCCAGGTGGCACAAAACCCCCCCAAATGACCCCATTTTGGAAAGTAGACACCCCAAGCTATTTCCAGAGAGGCATATTGAGTCCATGGAATATTTTATATTTTGACACAAGTTGCGGGAAAGTGACACATTTTTTTTTTTTTTTTTTGCACAAAGTTGTCACTAAATGATATATTGCTCACACAGGCCATGGGCATATGTGGAATTGCACCCCAAAATACATTTAGCTACTTCTCCTGAGTACGGGGATACCACATGTGTGGGACTTTTTGGGAGCCTAGCCGTGTACGGGACCCCGAAAACCAATCACCGCCTTCAGGATTTCTAAGGGTGAAAATTTTTGATTTCACTCTTCACTGCCTATCACAGTTTCGGAGGCCATGGAATGCCCAGGTGGCACAAAACCCCCCCAAATGACCCCATTTTGGAAAGTAGACACCCCAAGCTATTTGCTGAGAGGCATGGTGAGTATTTTGCAGCTCTCATTTGTTTTTGAAAATGAAGAAAGACAAGAAAAAACTTTTTTTTTTTTCTTTTTTCAATTTTCAAAACTTTGTGACAAAAAGTGAGGTCTGCAAAATACTCACTATACCTCTCATCAAATAGCTTGGGGTGTCTACTTTCCAAAATGGGGTCATTTGGGGGGGGGTTTGTGCCACCTGGGCATTCCATGGTCTCCGAAACTGTGATAAGCAGTCAAGAGAGAAATCAAAAATTCACGCCCTTAGAAAGCCTGAAGGCGGTGCTTTGTTTTCGGGGTTCCGTACGCGGCTAGGCTCCCAAAAAGTCTCACACATGTGGTATCCCCGTACTCAGGAGAAGCAGCAGAATGTATTTTGGGGTGTAATTTCACATATTCCCATGGCATGTTTGAGCAATATATCATTTAGTGACAATTTTGTGCAAAAAAAAAAAAAATTGTCTCTTTCCCGCAACTTGTGTCGCAATATAAAATATTCCATGGACTCGACATGCCTCTCAGCAAATAGCTTGGGGTGTCTATTTTCCAAAATGGGGTCATTTGGGGGGGTTTTGAACTGTCCTGGCATTTTATGCACAACATTTAGAAGCTTATGTCACACATCACCCACTCTTCTAACCACTTGAAGACAAAGCCCTTTCTGACACTTATTGTTTACATGAAAAAGTTTTTTTTTTTTGCAAGAAAATTACTTTGAACCCCCAAACATTATATATTTTTTTAAAGCAAATGCCCTACAGATTAAAATGGTGGGTGTTTCATTTTTTTTTTCACACAGTATTTGCGCAGCGATTTTTCAAACGCATTTTTTGGGGAAAAAACACACTTTTTTAAATTTTAATGCACTAAAACACACTATATTGCCCAAATGTTTGATGAAATAAAAAAGATGATCTTAGGCCGAGTACATGGATACCAAACATGACATGCTTTACAATTGCGCACAAACGTGCAGTGGCAACAAAATAAATACATTTTTAAAAGCCTTTAAAAGCCTTTACAGGTTACCACTTTAGATTTACAGAGGAGGTCTACTGCAAAAATTACTGCCCTCGATCTAACCTTCGCGGTGATACCTCACATGCATGGTGCAATTGCTGTTTACGTTTGACGACAGACCGCCGCTTGCGTTCGCCTTAGTGCGAGAGCAGGGGGCGACAGGGGTGCTTTTTTTTTTTTTTTTTTTTCTTTATTATTTTTTTGCTTTTTTATCTTATTTTTAAACTGTTCCTTTCATTTTTATTTTTTTTTAATCATTTTTATTGTTATCTCGGGGAATGTAAATATCCCCTATGATAGCAATAGGTAGTGACAGGTACTCTTTTTTGAAAAAATTGGGGTCTATTAGACCCTAGATCTCTCCTCTGCCCTCAAAGCATCTGACCACACCAAGATCGGTGTGATAAAATGCTTCCCCAATTTCCCAATGGCGCTATTTACATCCAGCGAAATCTAAGTCATAAAATGCTCGTAGCTTCCGGTTTCTTAGGCCATAGAGATGTTTGGAGCCACTCTGGTCTCTGATCAGCTCTATGGTCAGCTGGCTGAATCACCGGCTGCATTTTCAGGTTCCCTGTTGAGACAGGAGAGCCAGAGAAAAACACGGAAGACGGTGGGGGGGGGCATTCCCTCCCACGGCTTGTAAAAGCAGTCTAGAGGCTAATTAGCCGCTAGGATTGCTTTTACATGAAAGCCGACCGCTGGCTGAAAAGAATGATACCAAGATGATACCTAAACCTGCAGGCATCATTCTGGTATAACCACTCAAAGTTGTGAATGGCGTACCTGAAGATAAAAAAATGGTTAACAATAAAGCACAGTAAACGGTAAAGTATAAAAAATTGCATACCTGAAAAGCAAACATGATAAAACATAATAACAATAAAACATTGCAGAATAGAATACAGTAAAAAAGAGCAGAACAATAGAGAGAGTAGAGAAAGAGAGAACAATAAAACGACAACTATTTTTTTTTATTTTATATATATATTTTTTTTTTTTTTTACACTTTTTTTGTAACTAACTTTTATAACTGTAACCGGTTCCAGGTTCGGGTCTCTCAAAATGCGATGGCATCTTGGGAGACCCTGTGAAAGTGTGCCTAGTCTGTGCAATGCTGTACCCTACGCTAATACTCAACTAGTGCATGGTAGCGTTCAAAACATTCACCAATGCAAAGACCAGGATTGTCAGGACAGGAGGGACAATAATAGCGGGTGTCACGCCTATATCCGCGCTTGCTGCAGACACAATATCTTTTTTGGGGGCGTTCGCTGGGTAGGGGTACTCGGGAGGACATAAAGAAAATGCCTCTCATGCAGCCGACTGCATTTGGTTGGGGATGTGAATGGGGGAAGTACGGGCGCTGCAGAAGCGGTGGGTTCCCAATTAGGATTGGCGAATGCAGTAGGAAGGGCACTATGGGCACGACGGGCCTGTGTTTGTCTTTTTGGTGGCAGCGGGACACTACTTGTGCTTGCCACCTCACCAGCTTGAACTGCACTTATGGGACTCGCCACGTCACCAAGTGTTACTGCAGTGCTGGTTTGACTACGACCGGGGTGTACTAGGCCGCTGGCGCTTGCCAGTTCACCAAAACGCTACCAAAAAATCTGTTGGCGATCGCAGGGATCAGGCCTGACTCTGCGAACGCTGCAGTTATGCGTTTTAGTCTTTGTAAGTGACAGTGATCGATCGATACTGCACTTGGGTGGGCTGGGCTGGGCCGGGCGGAGGGGCAAAACGCAGGTGCTAGCAGGTATCTGGGCTGATCCCGCTAACACTGCGTTTGTGAGAACCCTAAACTGCTGGGGATGCTAGTATAGATCTGATCGGATCAGATATTGATCCGTTCAGATACTATACCACTAAGGGTGGTGTACAGTGCGTGCGTGGGTGTTAGCGGTACTGGCGCTAACCTGACGCTGCCTGGGGCTGGTGCTTGCCAGTTCACCAAAATACTACCAAAAAAACTGTTAGCGATCGCAGGGATCAGGCCTGACTCTGCGAACGCTGCAGTTATGCATTTAGTGTTTTGTAAGTGTCAGTGATCGATCGATACTGCACTTGGGTGGGCTGGGCCGGGCGGAGGGGCAAAACGCAGGTGCTAGCAGGTATCTGGGCTGATTCCGCTAACACTGCGTTTTTGGGAACCCTAAACTGCTGGGGACACTAGTATAGATCTGATCGGATCAGATATTGATCCGTTCAGATACTATACCACTAAGGGTGGTGTACAGTGCGTGCGTGGGTGTTAGCGGTACTGGCGCTAACCTGACGCTGCCTGGGGCTGGTGCTTGCCAGTTCACCAAAATACTACCAAAAAAACTGTTAGCGATCGCAGGGATCAGGCCTGACTCTGCGAACGCTGCAGTTATGCGTTTAGTCTTTTGTAAGTGACAGTGATCGATCGATACTGCACTTGGGTGGGCTGGGCTGGGCCGGGCGGAGGGGCAAAACGCAGGTGCTAGCAGGTATCTGGGCTGATTCCGCTAACACTGCGTTTTTGGGAACCCTAAACTGCTGGGGACGCTAGTATAGATCTGATCGGATCAGATATTGATGCGTTCAGATACTATACCACTAAGGGAGGTGTATGCTGCGTGCGTGGGTGTTAGCGGTACTGGCGCTAATCTGACGCTGCCTGGGGCGACGCATATCACCGCCGGGCGATCAGGGGGCTAAACCTTTATTCGGTAATAAACGGCGGGTGCCCTGACACTATAAAAAATAAACAAACTAACCAGCGTCAACCGTAACGGTTATACGGTGATCGGTGGTGAAAGGGTTAACTAGGGGGCAATCAAGGGGTTAAAACATTTATTCGGTAGTATATGGGGGTCCCTGACGCTATAAAACGCTGACGGCGAACCTAAATATTTATGTCCCTAACTAGCGTCACCAGTGACACTAATACAGCGATCAGAAAAATGATCGCTTAGTGACACTGGTGACAGGGGGTGATCAAGGGGTTAAAACTTTATTAGGGGGGGTTAGGGGGGTACCCTAGACCTAAAGGGGGGTAACAGTAACTGTCACAAACTGACACTATGCAGTAATCAGAAAAAAAAAAAAAAACTGCTGGTGTCAGTTTGCGACAGGGGGGGGGGGGTGATTGGGGGGGGATCGGGGGGCGATCGGGGGGGGGGATCGGGGTGTTTTGTGTGCCTGGCATGTTCTACTGTGTGTGTGTAGTGTTGTGCACTCACATTGATGTCTTCTCTCCTCGGGCCGGAACGGAAATTACCGAGCCGAGGAGAGATGACATCATTTCCTTTGCTGCTGTTTAGCATACAGCAGCAAAGGAATGATTCGATTGGCCGGCGGCGATCGCGAGGGGGGGGCCACGAACGGATGGTCTCCCCCTCACCACCGATCGCCGCTGGACAAACGACGACCGCCTTGGGCACCGGGGGGGGGGTCCGATCGTACCCCCCACCCGCGGAAGGCAAATCACGTACCATGTACGTGATTTTGCCTGTCCGTGCCACTTTGCCGACGTACATCGGCGTGAGGCGGTCGTCAAGTGGTTAAACCATGCTTATGTAAGTATCACATTAATATTACTATTGTAAACAGTGCATAGATGGGCTAGTGTCTTATCAGAGTCTTAGGAATGTGAGTATGTGGCTGAAAAATTGGTATGATGCCAAGGACGTTCGCTGTAGTAGACAAAGCATACAGAATTAACATATCCACTTTAAGACCAGCCTCGTTTTGGATTTTAGGTGTTTACAAGTTTAAAACAGGTTTTTTTGCTAGAAAATTACTTAGAACCCCCAAACATTATATATTGTTTTTTTTTCTAACAGCCTAGAGAATAAAATAGCGGTCATTGCAATACTTTTTCCTGTCGCATCATGGCAGCATACACCTATGGGTTGTGGCTCCGCCCCCGCAACCTGATAGGACCGCGTAGCTATTAAAGTCTGAGAGAGCCCCTGCCCCAGCATTCTCCTTTTTTTCCTCACCTGTCAAGGACCGAAAACATGCATCCCTTACCTAAAACATTCGCCCCAGCCAGGTTCTAGCCTCTCCTGGGTGGAAGTCCTATCCTGTACAGCCTCTAAATGAGCTCAATGGAAGGAACCCCACTCTGATGGTCTCAGGGGTATGTTACAATACATTACAAACCTTAAACAGGTTTATGGATCGCAGCGGTCTCCAGCTCCTTTCTGTGCACCTGTGGGTAACTTCCCCTCCTGTCTGTCTCCATAGCTCCAGCTTGTCAGGACATTCCACTTTCCAGCTTCCAAAATGGCGTCGGAGGCCTCAGAGCGCATCTGAGCATGCTCGAGCGTGACGTCATCACCCCAGGACGGCGGCAAGTTAAAAAATGCTGTAATGTTAGCATTTTCTTGTCTCTTCTCTCCTGAGCCTGTAAGGGGGAATTTTGACCGGATTTCTTTTGCTACTCTACCCAGCTGTTCTACCCTGTCTCTCTCTTGCTATCTCCACGCCCAGGTAAGATCTATGATGGCTTTTTTCTTTGCTTGTTTACTATCTGCTATCCCATGCATGCTAAGCCACCTATATAATTATAGGTTGATTCATCACCTTTCATGGAGACCGTTGCCCAGGTAGACCATCGCCAGCCTACTAGGTAAGAGGGGATGATGGGTAAGTATGAAGAGAAGGAAAAAGAGAGCCCTCACTAATGCTGTTTAAATTGAACAGCCCCACCAGGTCTTCCAGATCGTCACATTCAAGACGAGGGGAGCCTTCAAGAAGGAGCCGCTCAAGCCACAGGCAGAGTCGCTCAGAGCGCGGCAGAAGTCGCTCAAGTCGCAGAAGCCGCTCAAGTCGCAGGAGGAGCAGATCAAGTCGCAGGAGAAGCCGATCAAGATCAAGGCATAGTCGCTCCCACCACAAAAAATCCCCTGCGCGCAGGAAATCTCCTGTCATCCAGCCTTCCCGTCCACCCGGGAACTCCTGCTGGATTTGCGGTGCTACAGCACTTCCAGACAAACTGGCCTGTCGCACATGCTTCATTGAGGCAACTAAGGACAGAGAAACAGAGGCAAGAGAACCAATTGATCCATCACCACAAGTCGCAGAGCCAGAAGCCAGCAGACCTATACAAAGTACCTCATCCACTGCCCCATCATCATCAAAGACGTCAGACCCTCTCTCTGACACTGATGATCTAGAGGCATCCACCGGCTTCGACTTCTCATTGATCGACCCATTCGTGAAGTCAGTAAAAGAGGCGATCGACTGGGTGGAAGAAAAAGAAACTCCTCAAAAAGTGAGGAAATACTTTCCAAATCTTAAAAAAGACCCAGAGAACTTCCCGTTCATTGAGGAACTTGAGGATCTAATTAAGGATGAGTGGCAAAAGCCAGAGAAAAAAACTGGCCTCAGCAACAGATTATCAAAACTCTATCCACTTAAAGAGCCTAACGTCAACCCACTAATATCTCCTCCAGTGGTCGACTCCTCCCTAATGCGCCTCGCCAGGCACGTAACACTTCCAATAGAGGATGCAGTCACATTCAAAGACGTCCTGGATAGAAAGATCGATCTGGATCTTAAGAGAACCTACCTCTCGGCAGGTGGCGCTTGCAGGCCAGCAATAGCATTGGCTGCCGTCGGTAAGGCTATCTCAAGCTGGTCCACGATGGCCGAGAAGCTGGTATCGGAAGGAATAGAGCAGGAGAAAGTTATCTCAGCACTCCAAGAACTTAGTCTTGCAGGCGACTTTGTCGCAGAAGCCTCTGTGGATATAATTAAAACCACTTCAAGAGCAATGTTAAGCTCAGTAATGGCCAGAAGGGCGCTCTGGTTAAAACCCTGGTCGGCAGATCCCTCCTCAAAATCCAATTGGTGCAAAATACCCTTTGATGGCGTAAACCTTTTTGGAGAAAAACTGGACGTGGCTATTTCTAAAGTCACGGGGGGAAAATCGGGACTCATCCCTTCAGATAGGAGGCCCAGGCAGCAGAGACCACCGGTTTCTAGAAGAAATCTGCCAGATAAATACAGAGAGGCAAGATCCTACAGGCCCGGAAAAGAGTATAGGAGGAACTGGAAGAATCCCCAGTCATCATTCCTCAAGCTCCAAAAGTCTAAGACCCCTGCGTCAGGGGAACAAAAGTCTTTTTGAAGGTGCGTCCGCCCAACCAGCTTTAGTGGGGGCCAGACTCATGAGTTTCAAGCAGGTCTGGGCGGATACAATAAAGGACCCATGGACGATAGACACTGTCCAGTTCGGCCACAAATGGAAATTCAAGACACGGGCTCCAAGAGACCAATTCTCTGTAACCAGATTACCTGCATCTCGGGAAAAAAGGATGCTACTGACAAAGTACGTCCAAGACCTGTTACAAAAGGAAGCCATAGTGGAAGTTCCAATATCCCAAAGGTCAACGGGATTCTACTCCCCGTTGTTTCTGGTGAAGAAGAAATCGGGGGATCTACGCCCTGTCTTAGATCTAAAGAATCTCAATCGCTCAATCTTAGTCGAGACATTCAAAATGGAGAGCCTCCAGTCAATTCTTCGGGCCATGAATATCGGGGATTGGATGCTTTCCGTCGATTTACAAGACGCCTATCTGCACGTCCCCATTCATATCTCATTCCAAAAATTTCTCCGCTTTGCGGTAGGTCTACATCATTTTCAATTCCGAAGCCTCCCGTTCGGGATCTCCACCGCTCCAAGGACATTCACAAAAATCTTACTGCCAGTAATAGCCTTACTAAGAGAACAAGGATTGAGGGTCCATCATTACCTGGACGACATCCTTTTGCTAGCAGACAATCAGGATTCCCTTCTACTGCATCGATCCATTCTGATTACCACCCTACAAAACTTCGGCTGGATCATAAACTGGGGGAAAAGAAATCTGCAGCCCACTCAGAGAATGATATTCCTGGGGGCGGAACTAGACACCCGTCTCAATACGGTGGAACTTCCGCAGGAAAAAATTCCCAGCCTCATTCAGAAGGCAAGAAAGTTATTAGCCTCTACCACACTACCAGCCCGAGAGTACCTCAGCATACTGGGGTCATTCTCAGCAACCATCCCAATGGTACAATGGGCCCAATGGAACACCAGACCTCTGCAAGCATCATTGTTAAAACAATGGAACGGGGTATCATTGTCTCAGCCGATCGTAGTCCAGAAAGAAATAAAACAATCACTCTGGTGGTGGACCAGATTGAACAATCTGAAGAGATGCAGGCATATAGTCCCTCTTCCTCAGGAAATAATCACTTCAGACGCCAGCCTGAAGGGCTGGGGGGCACACTACCGCCATCACGCAGTCCAGGGCCTTTGGACATTCAGAACACAGAACGTGGTTTCAAATATATTGGAGATGAAAGCAGCTTTCCAAGCTCTGTTAGCCTTCAGCCCCCTCCTCAGGGGGAAAGAGGTCCTGCTAAAATTGGACAACAGAGTGGCAGTTGCCTATATCAACAGGCAGGGGGGCACCAGGAGTCGCTCCATGATGCGGGAAGTCCGTCCAGTCTTCGAGTGGGCACAGCTGAACCTGTCGGGATTAACGGCAGCGTATGTCCCAGGAGTCCAAAATCAACTAGCCGACTCTCTAAGTCGGACCCTTGTATCAAACAACGAGTGGGCCTTAAGTCACCAAGCCTTTACCCTCATAACCCAGACCTGGGGGATACCGGATATAGACCTGGCGGCAACACCGGTCAACACGAAATGCCAGAGATATCTAGCCAGAATTCCTTTCCCATCGGCAGAAGGCACGGATTGCCTACAACACGACTGGAACTTCCGTTTGGGGTACATATTTCCGCCAACACCACTCATTCCGAGATTCTTACTCAGACTCAAGAGGTCGAAAGCCACAGTGCTAGCAGTCCTCCCATTTTGGCCGAGACGACCATGGTTTACGACGCTCCTCCAATTGAGCACAGCAGAACCACTGACACTCCCAATGACAGCGGATATACTGTCGCAGGGGCAACTCCTTCACCCATTTCCGGAGAGGCTGCATCTAACAGCATGGAGATTGAAAGGACTAGGTTCTTAGTCCAAGGTTGCTCCCAGAAAGTGATAGACACTCTCCTCCAGGCCAGAAAATCCACGACCAATAAGACCTATAAAAGGGTCTGGGAGAGTTTTCTCTTAGTCGCACAACAGCAATCCTGGAACCCGGCATCTCCATCAGTTCCTCAGATCCTCGAGTTTCTCCAGTTAGGTCTAGATAAAGGTCTTAGGTCTAGTACCCTGAAGGTACATGTATCAGCCCTATCCGCTATGACAGGAGTGAAATGGGCTCAAGAACCTCTCATCATCCAATTTCAGAAGGCTTGCCTAAAGCTGAGACCACCTAGGAAACCTTCCTTCCCGACATGGGATCTTTCAGTAGTGTTGGAAGCCTTATCCCATGAGCCATTTTTTCCGTTAGAGAATGTTTCCCTGTGGGACCTAACTCTCAAAGTCACTTTCCTAATAGCAATTACATCAGCTAAAAGGGTATCGGAGATTCAGGCCTTACAGGCTAAGGAACCATACTTGATGTTCTATCCAGACAAAGTAGTCTTAAAACCATCGGATCGCTTCATCCCGAAAGTGTCATCATCTTTCCACTTTAACCAAGAACTATGTCTCCCCACCCTATCCACAGAACAGGGTGATCCACATCCGCTTGACATAAAGTCGAATATCCAGGCCTACCTCCTGGCAACCAGCAATTTAAGGAAGACAGAGGACCTACTGGTCATTCCTCATGGGTTTAGAAGAGGACAAGCAGCAACCTCTCGCACCATCGCACCATGGTTGGTGAAGATCATTAAGAGAGCTTAGGCATCTAACAATGCACGAGTACCTGAGGGCTTAAGGGCACACTCCACAAGGGCAATGGCGACCTCCTGGGCGGCCTACTGCAGGGTATCAGCCGAAACCATCTGCAAAGCAGCCACTTGGTCTTCGAAAACCACTTTTATCTCTCATTATAAAGTGGACTCCGCTAGATTGTCCACGGTAGAATTTGGGAGAGCAATTATTCAGGCTAACTCCTCAATACCTTCTAAATAAAAAACTTATCTTTTGCTCATACCCACCCAGTTTGCGAGTTATTCCCCATAGGTGTATGCTGCCATGATGCGACAGGAAAACGGAAAATTGTATACTCACCTTTCCGTAATTTTCCTTTCCTGTCGCATCTCATGGCAGCATACAAATGCCCACCCATCTGAGGTGAGGTATATATACACGGAGAATGCTGGGGCAGGGGCTCTCTCAGACTTTAATAGCTACGCAGTCCTATCAGGTTGCGGGGGCGGAGCCACAACCCATAGGTGTATGCTGCCATGAGATGCGACAGGAAAGGAAAATTACGGAAAGGTGAGTATACAATTTTCCGTTTTTTTGCACCGTATTTGCGCAGCGGTCTTCTAAGCGCACTTTTTTTTGGAAAAAATTCACTTTTTTGAAAAAAAAAATAAGACAACAGTAAAGTTAGCCCAATTTTTTTTTATATTGTGAAATATAATGTTACGCCAAGTAAATTGATACCCATCATGTCACGCTTCAAAATTGCGCCCGCTCGTGGAATGGCGTCAAACTTTTACCCTTAAAAATCTCCATAGGCGACGTTTAAAAAATTCTACAGATTGCATGTTTTGCGTTACAGAGGAGGTCTAGAGCTAGAATTATTGCTCTCACTCTACCGGTCGCGGCGATACCTCACGTGTGATTTGACCACCGTTTTCATATGCGGGCGCTACTCACGTATGCATTCGCTTCTGCGCGCGAGCTCGTCGGGACAGGGCGCTTTAAAAAAATTTTTATTTTTTTTATTATTTATTTTACTTTATTTTATTTATTTTTTCACTGTTTTTAAAAAAAAAAAATTTGGATCACTTTTATTCCTATTACAAGGAATGTAAACATCCCTTGTAATAGAAAAAAGCATGACAGGTCCTCTTAAATATGAGATCTGGGGTCAAAAAGTCCTCAGATCTCATATTTAGACTAAAATGCAAAAAAAAAAAAAAAAAAAAAAGTCGTTTAAAAAAATGACACAAAAAAAATTGTGCCTTTTAAGAGAAGTGGGCGGAGCTGACGTAATGACGTGGCTCCGGCCGTCACATGGTATGGAGACGAGTGGGGGCCATCTTAGCCTCACTCGTCTCCATACCTAAGCGGGGAAAGGACCCGATCGCCTCCGCCGCTACCGACGGCTCCGGTAAGCGGCGAAGGGTGCGGGAGAGCGGCGGGAGGGGGGATGGCACCTCTCCCGCCGCCGATAACGGTGATCTCGCGGCGACCCCGCCGCAGAGACCACCATTATCATGTACGGAACCGCCGGCCCCAAAGCTGGATACCTCGGTTGTGGCAGCAGCTGCTGCCGTTACCGAGATATCCATCTTTAAAAAAATTACGTATATATACAGTGGGCAGTCCGGAAGTGGTTATACAGAGTTACATTTTTTTCTCACACAGATCAATCCAGTTCCACCTATGTGACATCTTGCTGATCAGTTAAGCCCTATTCACCCTTGCAAATGGCGCTTTGATTAGATAGGGAAGACCCAGGGGGGTTCCCTACGATTAGCAGTGGGCAGGATGCCCCCCATTGTAAACAATAAATGGGAGGCGAAGAGCTCCCTCAGCTATTTGCAGCTTCTCAAATGTAATTGTTCATGTAGCAATTACCTGCAAATGATTGGCCCTGGACACAGACTGTCTGCAACCAGGGCTGATCATTCACAGGTAACTGCGGCTTGAGCAGTTACATAAAAGTGGCTGTGAATGGCTGTCAGTTGGACTTCCTGCCTGTAGGTAATTGCAGGGAACCTCTGTCGAGTCTCCCGCACCCAATCACAAATGCCCCACTTGCAAGTGTGAATGGGGCATAAAGGCTGGAATTCACTCTTTTGGGGTTGTTTGCAAGTACCACCCGACTCAACAAAAGTTGAATTAATAATTGACTGGGCCAGGTGGAAAATTATTGGCCAAACAGTGATCCGAATGTATGGCCAGCTTTAGCTTAAAGTGTGTCTACAGTCAAAATTTAGGAGACCCACATTTTATTTCAGGTATATCTAGCCTGCTCTTATTATGCATTCCCACATTGTATTTCAATTATTTCTTACCCATTCCTAATAATCTGAACAATCTTGAAGTTTGTAAACTTTGTGAAGCATTCCATACATTTTACTTCCTGGAATTCCGTGACCCGCAACGTGAGTAGGCTTGCCGTGTCACACATTTTACAGAGGTGCTGAGAGGAGGAGTTTCAGGAGGTGGAGTCAGGAGAGGGATCACTGCTTGCAGGCAGCGAGGTACCATGAGATATGTACACCCCGAAAAAGAAGTGCAGCACTGTGATCCCGACTTTTTCTTATAGTAGAAAAAAATAAATACAATTTTATATATATATATCTCAAAATATATACATGTGTTACTAATTTCACGTGGTGAAACATCCTCCAAAAACAAAAATGTGTCAACCAAACAATTAAATCAATAAACTCATGCCAATAAATAAACAAAGTGATAATGTGCAAAAACAAATACGGGATATGTAGTAATTAGAAATTAAAATGTATACGGCAGAGTGGACACTGCAAAGCATGCAGAAAATCCAGAAAGTTGTGGAAAGGGATGGCCTGCAGACAGGCAGAACTCACAACATGAAAGGAGATTTTTCAAATAAGCTTATATTGTCAACTATAACCATTGTTTGTATTACTATTACAATGGTGATGTTAAAAAAAAAAGAAAGTGTATGCTGTGACCATAGAACTCCTTTAAATTATTATCTACAAGTGTTATTTTTATATCCTTGTATCTATTTCTCCTGCAGGATTCTGCTACCAAATCCTCTTCATCCTGGGGATACTGGGGTAGCTGGGGAAAGTCTTTAATATCTACTGCTTCAGCCACTGTGGCGACTGTAGGTAAGTATTTTTGTCCAACCATGAAACCAGTCATATGATCCCCAGCCCACAGTGTGTACCTATGTCTATGCAGAGCAAAGCAACAGGTTCCCTAGAACACCCCCTTCTCCAGCAGGGCATGCTAAACCCCCCAACGCTCCTTCCAGCTGGACGCAGAATGGTGGATAGGACACTTATATTACACTTTAAAGAGACCCTGTCAGCAGACCATTCATTTCAACAATTATTCTCTTTAAATTTATATGTGCATTTAACATATTTTATGCATATAATTTACCTATAAAAGCCTTCCTTGTGTACACATTCCCAAAGCTCTGAGACTGCCGCTAAGAGCCGTCATTTTGGATATGATGTCAGCAGACTCTTATAGACCTTTTAGTATTTCCCTTTGCTCCCTCATTGATAGTTGTATAAAAGGTTTTATTGGGAAGTGAAAAGGAAAGGAGGAGTGCAGGAACTGGGTCAGCACAGACACTGATTAGACACTCCCAGAAAAGGTGGGGCTATGGTGTCCAAGGGGAAAAAGGGGTGGTGCTAGGGAATTGATTATTCTTACAAGTTCTAAGGCATATTGCAAGTGTATCCAACACAATTTATGGAAAAGAAAAACGCTACAAGCAAGCATTTAAAATAATTGCATTTTTAAGTAAGTGAGAGGTTTTTTTTTTTTAGTAAAGCTGGACTTCATGAGATTCGAAAATGTGTGAGGAGGCTAAGTTCTTTGCTGACAAACTGATGCTACCCTACATTATTAAAGGAGATTGGCCTACATACCCTTAATAGTGAATGAGCATTTTGGATAAACTATTGGTCAAATTAAGATGTGATTATTTGGGAATGAAAGACATACCTCCCAACTTTTTGAGATGGAAACAGGGAAAGCCTCATAGCAAAAGTATGTAGGCATAGGACACGCCCCTGTCACACCCACTTAAAGGAGAATTATACAAAAAAAATTAGTTAAACCCACAAATGCTTTTTTTTACCACTATTATTCCTTTATATTGGCTTTTGAAATTTACAAATGCAGCAATTTAGAAACTGGGTGAAAGGTTTAGAACTGGGAAGGACTTTTTGAAAGATAAAAAGTGCATTTTATTTACAACTATATAGACCAGACTAAAATGAGGGACAAATGAGGAAGAAAGAGGGACTTTTTTTTTCCAAATCAGGGACAATCCCTCGAGACCAAGGATTCCTTGGAGCTATGGAAAGAGTATGGCCAGTTTAACCAATTTGGAACAACAGGGTGCCCTAGTGTACTTTGTGTGTGTGTACGTTAATAACCTCCTCATAGTTGCTTACAGTTAATATACTATATGTAGGCTTAAAAGGTTACAGAATATTTTTCCCTCTTCCCCATCTTAAACTGACTTGTTCTTGATCCAGCATGATACTGACTTTGTGTCATTATCAGTAGCCTACAGCTGCTTGTTAAAGTCTTCCTGTCTCACATGCCCTCTGCACTTTCATTAAATCTTATGGAGAGTTTTGGAGTATGGGAGTTAGTATGGAGTAAGAGCTCACATTCCAGAGCTCTCCATAGGATTGAGTGCAGAGGGCATGCTTGGGCCTGGCCAGGAAGATTTTGACAAGCGACTCTGCAGTATTATTGAGATTGTACAGCCGATATCTTGCTGAATTGGCTACAGGTAAATATAAGACTGGGAGAAGAGGCAGTACTACAAATACATGCACCTCAAGTGGTGTAGTTACAGGTAAAAAAAAATAATAATTTTTTTTTTAATCCAGTTGTTGTACAAAACTAGCCTAATGTTCTGAATCTGTCTTGATATCAGCCTTTTGTAATTTACTGCACAGCAGCACTCAGACTAAAAGAGGGAGTGTCAGCACTCTGAGCCAGTGAAAGTTATTTAGCTTTGCTGAGCCCTTTCGGTCAGCAGCTTAAACATGCTTACAGGATTGTGTGGAGTAATAGCATGCACGGGGCATCTCTTTTCTCAATATCAAGTCACAGTCTGGAAATTGTGAAGATGACCAAGCTGTATTGCTCAACTTAATATGGTCCACAGGATCACCGCCCCTTCCTATGTGCCAAACGCTGCGCTCACAGACCTGAACCTCACTGACAGCTGCTGCTTAAAATTCAAACAGTGCAAAAATAATAAATGATTCACTGCGTCACTGTTTATTGGACTTTTTATGTTACTAATCCAATATATACTGTATGCATCTGATAACACTGGATTATCTTAAGAGAGTGAGACTTAATAGTTTGTCACCTTTTAGTTTATTATTATATATACACATATATTCATGTTTTTGTTATTTTAGCGCTGCTATTTGATTTCACTTGAGGTAAGGGCAGGTTATAGTGAATCATTTATTATTTTTGCACTGTATTGCTCAACTGCAGCAGAGAAGTGTGAGATCACTGGCTTGGCTTTGCTGTCTGGCAGAGGCACTTTGATCACAAGACTGTCTGAACACGGTTAGAAGTCCCTTTGATAGAGAGCATGGTTTATATTTGTGCATTTCAGCGGTGTAATCTACTGTTTGCCTGGAATTCAGCTTTAATAAGCTTAAGAGATAATGAAAATTAACAACATCCCTGAAGTACGTGGTTTGTAAAAAGATCTAAAACCTATTACCAGTTATCTAAACTCATTAAAGTGTGTACTAAATATTTTTTGCTTTGATGCTTTTTTGATTCTTAAAAAAAATTATATTCCCTTCAACAGGACATGGAATCAGTACAGCTATTGAGAAGGCAGAGAGCACTCTGGGAGTTCCCAGTCCTGTAGAGCTGTCATTTAGAGACCGAGCTGAGGCAGCAGAAGGCAAGTGAACACTCTTGTTTTTTTCAGCATTGGATTAATGACGGGATAGTATTTTTCTTTTTCTATATGGAATTAACTCAGGAAACTGCATGTTTCAATGAACCCTTCTCTAAAATACCCATATTAGTCTTCCTCAAACTTTTTACCCCAGAGGAACCCTTGAAAAAAGGTTCATGTTTCGGTAAACCCCCTGCTAATAGAAATTCATTGTCCAAAGCTATTCATTGTTAGTGAGGAAAATGCCCTTGTCATTTGTAGTCAGTGGAAAGAATTTGCCCCCCTTACTGTTATGGTAAGAATTACACTCTTCTAGACAGCTAAAAGTGCCAAATGGCAATAGGCCTGGAACAATGCAGGCACCATCACATGGAGGTCAATTGAGCACAGCTACAGGAACCCCTAGCAACATCTGGAGGAATGCTAGGTTTCCAGAGAACCCTGGTTGAGAATGGCTAATTTACATGATAGGGATTGGGTCATGGTTAGATTTATACCATGCCAGGCTCATCTTATTGGAGATTCTTTTGATAATGTATGGAATGCAAAACACAGCAGGAATACAATGGCTATAGGGTCCTAAATGTTTTAAATTTACTCATGGGTTTTCAAAGGTGCTGATTATAATGACTGTATGTGTTTAGCACTGGTGTGCTGTGTCAGAATTATTAAAGCTTGAATAGACTCAAGCTCATATATTCACATTTATTTTATTTACTTCTATAGTTCATAAAGTCTTGTTGCACTACATAAGAATATCCACATCCTTACTCCTTAAAAGTGCAGCTATTCCAATGTAATTTGTACAGATGTACAAATATATACTCTGCTACAAGTTTGAATAGAAGCTCATTACTCTAACAGTATGTTTTTGTTTAGTGAAATGAAATAGGAGAGTGCAGAGAAGACCCAGGCAAAATGTGAAGAACATAAATGTTTACATCAAGTATAAGGTCACACTATTTCCCTTTACAGATGCCAATACTGAAGAGGGTGCTGAATCCAAAGAGGGTGAGACCTCATCACCAATTTCAGGAGCTTTCGGCTTCTTCTCCAGCATATCCACTGCTGTGCAAAGTACAGTAAGTCTCTTTACATTTTCTACTGCAGGATGGGTCTAATGCTGATTCAAACTACATAGATTTTTTCATTTTGGATTATTAAGCAGGAAATAGCAAAAATCCCTGTGAAATACAGCTTCTAGACGGCTGGCATCACCTAGAAAGCAGTGCTTTATTTGTAAAGGGGAAATTGAGTCTACATAATTGCAATATATATGTATATTATTAAGTTTGATCAAGTCTCCTTCTTGGAGACCACCCTTAAACAACTGCATACGTTGTTTTTTGAAGATACCGTTCACATTGGGATTTCAACCTTGAAGGAGACCCTACACTGGACGCTTCCAAATCATCGTCTCCTCTGTCCTACACATCCTTTAAGAGGATCAAGAAATGTCTACGCCTAGATTTCAGTTAGTGAATATCTGGGGACTCTCAGGTCCAATGTCTATATACTGTATCCCAGGTCCAATGTCTATACCTTCTTTTCCCACCCCTACCACTCCTACACCTGCAATAACTCTTTTTGGTCAAGCACATTGTTTGTTTACAGGATGCCTCTGTAGGTGCTTTCTCCCTGTCTGATCACGCTCCAGTCTCCCTAGATGGGGTACTCACAGCTCTTCCAGATAGACCTTGGACCTAGCATCTTCATAATACCCTTTTTTGAAACTGCCTGATCCTAGTAGATGTTACACACAAAGCAGAGACGTGCAGTCAGGGGAGGCAGGTGAGGCAGAGCCATGAACATAAAAAAAATAAATAAATAAACGATCTAGCTTCGAGGGTCATAGCTCTGCAACCTGGGGTCACAGAGACCCCAAATTTGGAGGGTAGGTAGCTGAAGTCCTACCCCACCACTGGTCACCCTGCCACCTATAGTTCTGGAGATACGGGGCTTCTTGTGCAGCCTGTCAGAAGCTACATACAAGGCGGCCAGTTTAAGTACAAGCTGGCACACTCTGTTTGCAGCAGACTGAGAGGATAAGCTTACAGTGCCTCTCATTTCTTGTCAGAAGCACTGAGCTTAATGGACACTTTGAAACCTTGGACCAATGGTAAAGCACCATTGGAATAAGCTGTCCAATAAAAATGCTGCAGTGGAGACTGTCCTCACTGCAGTGTCATAGAAGGGGGTATGTGTCTAAAAGACACATGCTCCCTTCCAGCCCAGCCCCCTTAAAGTTTTACTAAACCCAGTAATATGAAAATAGTTCATTTGCCCACCCACAGTGCCCGCAGCTTATAAATCTTCTTTTTACATTAAAATACTGCCATCATATACCTTTTTGGCTGATCTGTATACCACGGTCACAGGATAACCTGCAGAGTTTGTCCAGAGCTGTGTGTTCAGGTAGGAGATTTCCACTATAGCCTGTATACACACCCACATGTGTGATGTCAATATCATGTGACCTGGCTAGCTCTGAGAGCAAGGAAATGATCTCTCCAGCATAAAAGACACAACTGAGCATGTGCAGGTTGGCTACCCTGCCCGTGTGTTAGATGGCTTTCCCCAGATAGTGCAGGAGGGGAGGATCTGTGCATACAGGATCAAAGAGCCCTTTTACACAACGCAGAGGATTAACCCCTTAAGTTCTACAGTGAGTATAACAAGCATGCTATTCTGCATATACAGACTGATTTTACTGTTGTGGGTTTAGTAACACTTTATCCAGAAGGAAAAAGCATGGGTTTATGGGTATAAGATTTACCCAAATTCCAATGTTTATCTTACACAGTTAAGAGGGAGAATGAGAATCTGCTGCCTGCTGAAAAGGTACTGTTTTAATCAAGCTAAATCTTATATTATTATGCTATATGTTAGAACAGAATTATTTATTATTTATCTATTTACTGTGAAATTACTGGATTGAAGTTATAACTTCAAACTGCAGTAATTTGTCCATTAAGCCACCTGCTTGAGTACAGTTTATGAAAATATAGTAAATTAATTTAAAAATAATATATACCGTATATACTCGAGTATAAGTCGTTCCGAGTATAAGTCGAGGCCCTAATTTACCACAAAAAAATGGGAAAAACTTATTGACCCGAGTATAAGACGAGGGTGAGAAATGCACAGCTACTGTAAGTGGAAAAGAGGGTCAACAATGCCTATTTGCAGCCTCACTGTGCCCATTTGCATGCCTCACTGTGCCCATTTGCAGCCAAAGGTCCCCCGAACTTCAAACTCGGTAGTTAAGTGTTCCTAGATGCCCCCTAGCTGCAGCCAAAATTTGGGGTCTCTGAACCCAAAGTGTCCCGAAATGACATTGCTGCAGGTGGACACAGTTGACCGACTTTGGGGCCCCTTATCTTGGGGCCACTTAGAGCTAGGAATCCTATTTTTGGAGTGCAAACCCAGTGGAACTAGCACCATAAAATATCCAAAGCTGGGATTTCTAGCACCAAGTGGCCCCGAGATACAGGGCCCCAAACATCGGTTCAGAAAATGTCAAGCACTTTTCTGCAGCAGAGAATGACATTTTCTGAACCTATTTTGGGGCCCCGTATCTCGGGGCCACTTGGTGCTAGGAACCCCAGCTTTGGATATGTTATGGTACCAGGTCCACTGGGTTTGCACACCAACCTTGGGGTTCCTAGCACTAAGTGGCCCTGAGATATGGGGCCCCAAAGTCGGTTCAGAAAATGTCAAGCACTTTTCTGCAGCAGAGAATGACATTTTCCGAACCGATTTTGGGGCCCCGTATCTCAGGGCCACTTGGTGCTAGGAACCCCAAATTTGGTGTGCAAACCCAGTGGACCTGGTACCATAACATATCCAAAGCTGGGGTTCTTAGAGATACGGGGCCCCAAAGTCGGTTCGGAAAATGAAATTTTTTGCTGCAGAAAAGTGCTTGACTCGAGTATAAGTCGAGGGGGGCACTTTCAGCACAAAAAAATGTGCTGAAAAATTCAACTTATACTCGAGTATATACGGTAATAATTATTTGTATATTACTTATGGTAATTAACCACTTGCCACCCGAGCCAATTCTGACACTTCTCTCCTACATGTGAAAATCATATTTTTTTTTTTGCTAGAAAATTACTCAGAACCCCCAAACATTATGTATATTTTTTTAGCAGACACCCTAGGGCAAGGGTCTTCAAACTGTGGCCCTCCAGTTGTTCAGGAACTACAATTCCCATCATGCCTAGTCATGTCTGTGAATGTCAGAGTTTTACAATGCCTCATGGGATGTGTAGTTCTGCAACAGCTGAAGGGCCGTAGTTTGAGGATCCCTGTCCTAGGGAATAAAATGGGGGTTGTTGAAACTTTTTATGTCACACAGTATTTGCGCAGCAATTTTTCAAAGGCTTTTTTTGGGAAAAAAACTGTTTCATGAATATAAAAAAAAAAGCACTAATGTTAGTCCGATTTTTTTTTTTTGTATAATGTGAAAGATGATGTTACGCCAAGTAAATAGATACCTAACATGTCGCCCTTTAAAATTGCGCACACTTGTGGAATTGCGCCACACTTCAGTACTTAAAAATCTCCATAGTGCGACGCTTTAACATTTTTTACAGGTTACATGTTTAGAGTTACAGAGCAGGTCTAGTGCTAGAATTATTACTCTCGCTCTAACATTCATGGAGTATGTAACCTGTGTGTATCTGGCTCTGATACTAGCCAGTGCTTCACCGGCCACTGACCTTACCGCACGTTCCTGACACAAAGTGTGTATTTGTGGGGCTTTCATTAAACATGGTTCTAGAATTAAAGAGGTAAGACAGACTCTCCTTAAATATATACTCAGATTAGCTTTAGTGCACAAACAGAATTTAGCATTATCTACAACATCTGAGCTTACCACTCATGGAGAATGACTCAAATCACTCTGCTTGTATGATAATCATGAAAATACGATGATCATGAAATGTAAACAGTCCTACTACGAACACAGCTCAAATGTGGCAAAACCCTAGCACAGGCCCTTAAGCCCCACGCAAACAATTCTTTATTTCAGAGATCACCACCTGGGTGTTTCAAAAGTCAGGCCGGGTTCACATATCTTGGGGCGCAGTTCCCAGCATGGGGTCCGGTGTGTCCCTGTTCACCGGTTCTGGTCCAAATTTTTGCCTGAATTCACACCTGAACCAGACCCAAAGGCGCACAGGATGCATTTCATGCGAATTGGATGCGGGGAAAACCTGCATCCAATTCGCACATATGTGAACCTGGTTTCAGACCTAGGTCTTTATTGCTGTCTGTGTCCCCAATAGGGAGATTTAGGCTGGCCATACACTATACAATTTTCTTATTCAATTTCCTTTAGATTTACCTTCAACTATGTAGTACAAGGGCCTGCCTGATTGCATACAAATTGAAAGGGCTTAGGTGTGACCTCATATTATATGGTTTTGGTAAATCTAAAGGAAAGTTGAACAAGAAAATTGTATAGTGTATGGCCAGCCTTACTCTCCCTAATTGTCCTGGCCACCAATGAGCATAAAAATGTGTGTAAAGCAGAAATTTTCAGTTGTCACCAAAAGAGGAATAGAGGGGAATTCTTTTGGTGATTACACTGGTTCCTGTGACAGCTGTCAAAGAGGGAATTTCTCTCCTAAAAAAAAAAAGAGGAAAAAACACATACTGGGTTAAAACAAGCAGTAAGGAGGCAACATATTGCTTTCTCGTGGCCTGTCAAACAAGAACTGACTCAATATGAATGAGCCCTAAAGCCAAAGCCAAAGCCAAAAAAAAAGTTGGCTTTAGATATACATTAACAATAGATACACTTCAAACAGAAATTCCAGGAAAACAACAACAGACATCCTTTGAAATACAAGATTTTTTTTCTGTTTAGTAATTTACACATCCCTGCCCCAACACACAGCTTAATTTGTCATCTTCCTGTGATTGGGCAGGGAAATTGGAGTGTGAATATGATTGTCAAATGAGCAGATGACACAAAAATCTGCAGAATTACAGCTAGTTGTGTCCTCCGACTGGCAATGCAGTGTGGCAGAGTTGTGTAAACCACAAATTAAAGAACAACAAATCTTTTGGCACATTATACCTTTTGACATTTATGCTTTTCAGTTAAGTAAATAGACTTAAATAGAAAGTAAGGGGCATGTTGTTTGACATGGCTGCTCAGTATATAGCTTTTATAGGTCACATCTGTGGGTGATTTTTTTTTTTTATAGTAGCACTGTGGTCATTTTAAGTTTTTATCAATACTGAGACATTGAATGAATGGTTTTCCTAGGTAAAATATCCACTCTATACTAGGTTAACCCCCACTGCGCCTTGGAAAATCAACCACGATGATAGTTAACACCAGGTTGATAGCACCTACCTGCAGCTGCCACTTAGTGTATATGAGACAATAAAAAAATATATTTAAATCTGTGACGTGTAATAAGTGCAATGCACCCCACGTGAAGAATTAAACCGTGGCGCTATCTCTAAAGCTTTTCCCACCTCTTGTGGTGAAATATCTAATCTAGTGAGCACCCATTTACTGGTGTGTATCTACATATGAAAAAAATAAAAAATATATGTGCAATAGGTATATAATAATAACCAGGGCTTGACAAATTTGCTTGGAATCTAGGAGCCAGCTAAAAAAGTTAGGAGCCAGGTTTTTTTTTTTTTTAAACGACCGACAAAGCTTTATTTTTAATATAAAAATTAACCAATCTTAAATTTACACAGAGACGACTAGAACTAATGTGACTGCTTTTATTTCCTGCCATGCAGGGACACAAGACCACCATATTCCCGCTAAGGATCCAATCAGGTCCGCCTGAAAAACTGACAGGCGAACCTGATCAGACAGCCCGTGTGAAAGGGGCCAAGCAGGGAGATGACAAATAATAAATTCATTTTAATTAACCACTTCCTTCCCGCAGGACGACTATATACGTCCTGTCTTTGAAGAGAAATACCGTTGTTATGGTAGCAGCTAGCTACCATAACCCCGGTATCTTCTTTAAGAGCCGGCGGTTCTCTTTCAGATAAAAGTGGTCTCTGCAGCAGATTAGCAGCGAGATCACTTTTATCGGCGGCAGGAGAGGGGCCCCCCCTACCGCCGCTCTCCGGTGCCCTTCACCGCTTACCGTGGCCGTCGGTAACGGCGGAGGCGATCCGGATCTGTCCCTGGCCTGACATGGAGACGAGTGAGAGGAAGATGGCCCCCCCGCCCATCTCCAAGTCATTGTAGGGCGGAAGCGACGTCAAATCGTCACTTCCACCCATAGCTCTTGAAGGGACATTTTATATATTTTTTTTTTTCAAATGACAATTTTTTTTTTTTTTTTAATGCATTTTAGTGTAAATATGAGATCTGAGGTCTTTTTGACCCCAGATGTCATATTTAAGAGGACCTGTCATGCTTTTTTTCTATTACAAGGGATTTTTACATTCCTTGTAATAGGAATAAAAGTGACTTTTTTTTTTTTTTAAAGAACAGTGAAAAAATAAAAGTTAAAATAAATAAGAAAAAAAAAAAAAAGTAAATGTGCCCCATCCCTTGTAAAAGAAATAAAAGTGACACAATTTTTTTTTTTTTTTAAAACCTTGTAAAAATAAAAATAAAAAAGTAAAATATATAAGAAAAAATAATAATTTTTTTAAATGCGCCCCGTCCCGCCGAGCTCGCTTGCAGAAGCGAACGCATATGTGAGTAGCACCCGCATATGAAAGCGGTGTTCAAACCACACGTGAGGTATCGCCACGATCGTTAGAGCAATAATTCTAGCCTTAGACCTCCTCTGTAACTCAAAACAGGTAACCTGTAGAATTTTTTAAACGACGCCTATGGAGATTTTAAAGGGTAAAAGTTTGTCGCCATTCCACGAGCGGATGAAATTTTGAAGCGTGACATGTTGGGAATCAATTTACTCGGCGTAACATTATCTTTAACAATATGGAAAAAAATTGGGCTAACTTTACTGTTTTCTTATTTTTTAATTAAAAAAAGTATTTTTTCCCAAAAAAGTGCGCTTGTAAGTCCGCTGCGCAAATACGGTGTGACAGAAAGTATTGCAATGACCGCCATTTTATTCTCTTGGGTGTTAGAATAAAAAATATATATAATGTTTGGGGGTTCTAAGTAAAGGGAAGGAGATGAGCAGGCAGTGAAAACAGGTAGGGAAAGCTCCATTAGCATTGGTGGATGTCTTGTCATACCAACGGCCACCACCAGAGGGCGCCCGATTGCAGAAGGAACCAGGAACCATAGAACTGCAGTAGGCCGCAAAGCCGGGGCCTCAATTACCGGCGCGGCCCAACACGATCGCGGCGGGAGGGGGGGTGTCGAACGGACACAGGATACCCCAGCTGTGCCGCCCCAGGCGCCAGGTCGCTAATTCTAGTCGCAAATGCGACCTGGCGCCCGGGGTTTGTCGAGCCCTGATAATAACACACTATTGATAAAACCAAATGATTATAAAACACCAAATAAACAGTACATAAAGTGACTTTGTGCCAATACTGCTCAGATGCTAGTATGCATCAGTCCCCATGCAATGACTACATAAGGGCCATGCATACCATCACAGTTAATAACAATCTTTAAGTGTCACACAATGCCTATGTAACTACAACAATAAAATAATATAAATATAAAATCTGTGGGAAACACACATATGTGCAAAGTGCTTTGATCACGATCACGGACACTTTGCACATATGTGTGTTTACCACAGATTTTATATTTATATTATTTTATTGTTGTAGTTACATAGGTATTGTGTGACACTTAAAGATTGTTATTAACTGTGATGGTATGCACGGCCCTTATGTAGTCATTGCATGGGGACTGATGCATACTAGCATCTGAGCAGTATTGGCACAAAGTCACTTTATGTACTGTTTATTTGGTGTTTTATAATCATTTGGTTTTATCAATAGTGCGTTATTATTATATACCTATTGCACATATATTTTTTATTTTTTTCATATGTAGATACACACCAGTAAATGGGTGCTCACTAGATTAGATATTTCACCACAAGAGGTGGGAAAAGCTTTAGAGATAGCGCCACGGTTTAATTCTTCACGTGGGGTGCATTGCACTTATTACACGTCACAGATTTAAATATATTTTTTAATACTGAGACATTAAGCAGTTGCCTAAGCTGCTCCATATTTGTTGAGGAAGAAAAACAACCCCCTCTGGGTGATCAATGTACATTACTGGGATTTTAACAAACTTTGTTGCAGATTCCTACTTGCAGAAAAAACAGTTTTTTTAGATCATTTTTTGTGCAGAGTGGTTCTAAAAGGGAGTGATCAATTTATTATAAGCAGCTGATGCACTATTAGGGTTCTGATTTAGATAAGGTAGTGTTTGAATCCCTTTAGAAGTGATTAAACCTTAGGAAGCATCTCATCCAAAATGACATTTTCATTGCAGGGCATGTCATAAACCTGACTTATATTTTAAGGGCTCTTTCACACGGACGTGTCCATGTACGGAGCCCGCTCTGCTCAGTGGGGGATCGCTCCTTCGATCCCCACTGAGCAGGCAGATGACAGGTCTGTCTCTGAACGCTGTACAGCGATGGACCTGTTAGAGCGCCGCTCTCCCCTATGGGGGATCGGATGAAGACGGACCGTAGAGTCTGTCATCACCCGATCCAATCCGCAGACTGATAGAAAAGTAGGTTTTTCCTCCGTCACATTTTTTCGGATCGGAGCGAGTCGGATGTCAGCGGACATGTCATCGCTGACATCCGACGCTCCATAGAGGTCTATGGAGCGTCCGCTCAGGTCCGTCTAAAAAACTGACAGGCCGACCTGAACAGATTGTTCGTGTGAAAGAGGCCTAAAGCAAAATTATTCACCCAAGCAGGAAATTACATTTTGTAGGCATTCTGTATAATATCGACTATACAAAACATCTCAATGTTGCCATATTGCATAGAATTTTTTAGAAAATTACAGCTCTGCTTATTGAAAAGGAAAGGTAATTTTTAAAAACATTATATAACAGTATAGCTTCTGTAGCAAATCTGTATGCTATAAACTTTTTTTTTATTTGCTATAGATTTTTCCATGAAAGTGGTATTACCCTTTAACTAGAATATACCTTGTAATCTTTATGCTGTTGTTTAGGGAAAGACTGTCATCTCAGGGGGATTGGATGCCTTGGAGTTTATTGGGAAAAAGACAATGGATGTGATCGCAGAAGGAGATCCAGGATTTAAGAAGACCAAAGGGCTTATGCACAGGAACACTACTCTGTCACATGTAAGCATTTACACATACCATAAATATGTTGGAGTTTTTTGGACTCTTTTTTTTTCTTTCTTTTTTTACTTTACTCTTTCTTTGTTCTGTTCTTCTTCTTCTCCCCCCCCCCCCCTTTTTTTTTTCTTATTTTTTCGGTAATATTCTGTAGGGCATTCTAGATGGGGATGGCCACTATTTTGGAGCAACTGTTGCCCTTTATACACCCATTTCAGGTGTTATTTGTAGACTGATAAATTTGGTATAGTAAACGTAGTTGGGTTTTTGACTTTTTCAAAAAAATGTTATCTGCAAATAACTGTCCTACTATAATTTTGCTCTGACTGAGCGTATGGTGTACAATTGTGATGTGTTATTCTAATTGAGCCTTATTTGATGAATGCCCTTCGAAGTGTCTTTTGTTTGTTAACTTAAAAGAAAATAATAAAAGTAATTATAAAAAAAAAAAATCAGCTGTGTGTATATATAGAACATATCCATATAAATATGTTGCACACTTTAGTTAAAGTGGTTCTAAAGCCCAAGCATAATTTTTTTTACCCTAATACATTTTTTGAAATAAGGTAAAAAATGTCTAGGCATCGGCATTGGCCCCTCATTCCCCTTCCTCACCCACCTTTCTTCTCCCTTATACTTATCTAAGCTTTCATTAAGTCCAGTGCTGTGAACATCTGAAGCTGTTCTCTCCGCTCACTTCCGTGTCTCTCTGGCTTCGCTGGGGTACCGGGAGCCATTGGCTCCCAGTGCTGTCAATTGAAGCCAGTGACGAGGGAGCAGGGGGCAGAACCGAGTCCCCCTGTCTGTGTCAATGGACGCAGCAGTGGGCTCAGGAGCAAGCATGCATGAGTGCCCCCATGGGAAGTGGCTTCCCATGGGGGCACTGGACAGAAAGGAGGGGACCAGGAGCACCGGCAGAGGACCCGAGAAGAGGAGGTTTAGGGCCGCTTTGTGCAATTCCATTGCACAGAGCAGGTAAGTGTAGAGATGTTTGTTATTTTTTTTAAAAGAAAATAAATCCTTCACAATCACTTTAATTGATGTATTTAGTCCATAAAGTAAAAGTGTAGTGTATTTTCTGGTAGTGTACATTATTGCAGTGTATACCTCAATGTTATTTCTGTAAATTTTTAGGCCTTGTTCACATGGCCATATGGTGTACACCTGCGCAAGGGTTGTGTTTAGGGCTACAACTAACGATTATTTTCATAACCGATTATTGTTTCGATTAATCGATTAATAACCTTAACAAAAAAAAGTGTGGTGTATAATTTAGTTAATATGTAAAGTTTAAAAAAAAGGCAATTTATTCTTAAATATCTCTATGCAGTGGTAATTAAAAATAACCCACTATATGGTTAGGGAGCAAAATCTCTAATCCACTCTGAGAACAGACAGAAGTGATATACTGTTAATACTATTAGAAGAGATATACTGTATAAACTATTAGAGGATATATACTATTAAAGGATGAATCTGGTAAATATCATCAGACTCAGAGATCCTTTTTTTTTATTTAAAACAAACAATGTCTTCTTTTTAAAAAAAATATCATTTTCTAATCGTTAGTGGGGTCAAATCGATATTCATTTTCAACCACAGTGACGGGAAAATTTGGAAATAATAGAAAACTTCTTGGTCAAAGGAATTTTCAGACAGTGTATGTGGTTTTCGTTCAGTAATTACATTCATTTTAAAAGTAGAATGTTAAAAACAAGTGAAAATTTCAAAAAACATTCTTTCATTCATCGAATGTACAAAGATTTTTCATCTGAATATTCTCGTCTAAAAATTGATCCGTGTTGCCAGCATAAGGCTCGGTACACACCTATGCAGTTTGCTTTTGATCTGTTTCTGCAGTGCTTTTTGCTGTACGTTTTGATTTTTGCGCACGTGATTTTGCTGCAATTTGCGTTTTTGCATTTTTTTTTGGCCAATTTGTTGTTTGGCAGATTAAAAAACACAAATTGCTGCAAAAACGCATTACCATGTAAATGAACTGTAGTGCGTTTCTGCAAAAAGCACCAAAAAAAACACATAGATCTGAACCAGGTCTAAGACGTTTAGTAACATAATGGGGTTAAAAAAAACTAAAATGAGCCCTTTATAGTACAAAAAAAAAAGCAAATCACTACTCTAAGGGGTTAATTTTTTTACTGTAGAACTGTGAAAGTAATATTTACAGTAGCAATTTTTTTTGCTCTTTTTTTGTACTATAAAGGGCTTATTTTAGTTTTTTTAACCCCATTATGGTACTGACTGATTAATCGATTATGAGAATAGTAATCGATTAATTTCATAATCGATTAGTTGTCGATTAATCGATTAGTTGTTTCAGCCCTAGTTGTGTTGCAGGCAGTCCCATTCATGTCTATTGGTAGCAGTGGCTGCAAAGACACTGCTGCTGCTCCAAATTTTACATCTGTGTGTCCGTGAACTCGCAGGGTTTGTGTTCGGGGGCAATGCACCCACACAGATGTCAAATTGGGAACCGTGGCTGTGTTTGTGCAGCCACTGATTTCCAATAGATATGAATAAGACTGTCTGCACACGGATGCACGGAACATCTGTTCATCCCATGTGGGCAAACATAGCCCTCGTGCAGGTGTACGTTTAGGTACACCCATGTGAACGTGGCCTTACATGTTTTACATGCTTGCTATTTCTTATTTATGCTGTTGTATTAAATATAGAGATCTGAAAAAAAGTCACTAGAAGGAGTCTAGAGGGGCTTGTTAACAGCAGATGAGACAGGATTTGCAGACTTATTTATAAGGGCAATTAGAGCAATGCGCTGTATCCAATTTCAGCCAGTCACATGATTCAAAATTTGACTAATGCGAATTGAAATAAGGTTGATGTGAGTAACCAAACCTTGTATAATGTGCTCGCTGCCTATTGTATAAGCCTGTCTTTTAAGTTCAGGTTATTAGAGTTAAAACGTATAAATATGCAGCGTTAATAATAACTTAAAGGGCCAAAATACATCCTTGGGAATTACAGACCAGTTAGCCTAACATCAATTGTATGCAAGCTCTTGGAGGGGATGATAAGGCACTATATACAAGATTTTGGTAATAAAAATGATATCATTAGCAGTAATCGGCATGGATTTATGAAGAATCATTCTTGCAAAAACAATCTATTAACCTTCTATGAGGAGGTGAGTTGCCATCTAGATAAAGGAAGACCCATAGACATGGTGTATCTGGATTTTGCAAAAGCATTTGACACAGTTCCCCATAAACGTTTACTGTACAAAGTAAGGTCCATTGGCATGGACCATAGGGTGAGTACATGAATTGAAAACTGGCTACAAGGGTGAGTTCAGGGGGTGGTGATAAATGGGGAGTACTCAGAATGGTCAGGGGTGGGTAGTGGGGTTCCCCAGGGCTCTGTGCTTGGACCAATCCTGTTTAATTTGTTCATAAACGACCTGGAGGATGGGGTAAACAGCTCAATCTCTGTATTTGCGGACAAAACTAAGCTAAGCAGGGCAATAACTTCTCAGTAGGATGTGGAAACCTTGCAAGAAGATCTGAACAAATTAATGGGGTGGGCAACTACATGGCAAATGAGGTTCAATGTAGAAAAATGTAAAATAATGCATTTGGGTGGCAAAAATATGAATGCAATCTACTCACTAGGAGGAGAACCTCTGGGGGAATCTAGGATGGAAAAGGACCTGGGGGTCCTAGTATATGATAGGCTCAGCAATGGCATGCAATGCCAAGCTGCTGCTAACAAAGCAAACAGAATATTGGCATACATTAACCACTTGAGCCCCGGACCATTATGCTGCCTAAGGACCAGAGGTCTTTTTCCAATTTGGCACTGCGTCGCTTTAACTGCTAATTGCGCGGTCATGCAATGCTGTACCCAAACGAAATTTGCGTCCTTTTCTTCCCACAAATAGAGCTTTCTTTTGATGGTATTTGATCACCTCTGCGGTTTTTATTTTTTGCGCTATAAACGGAAAAAGACCGAAAATTTAGAAAAAAAATGATATTTTCTACTTTTTGTTATAAAAAAAATCCAATAAACTAAATTTTAGTCATACATTTAGGCCAAAATGTATTCGGCCACATGTCTTTGGTAAAAAAAATGTCAATAAGCGTATATTTATTGGTTTGCGCAAAAGTTATAGCGTCTACAAACTAGGGTACATTTTCTGGAATTTACACAGCTTTTAGTTTATGACTGCCTATGTCATTTCTTGAGGTGCTAAAATGGCAGGGCAGTACAAAACCCCCCCAAATGACCCCATTTTGGAAAGTAGACACCCCAAGGAAATTGCTGAGAGGCATGTTGAACCCATTGAATATTTATTTTTTTTGTCCCAAGTGATTGAAAAATGACAAAAAAAAAAAAAAAAAAATATTTACAAAAAGTCGTCACTAAATGATATATTGCTCACACAGGCCATGGGCCTATGTGGAATTGCACCCCAAAATACATTTAGCTGCTTCTCCTGAGTATGGGGATACCACATGTGTGGGACTTTTTGGGAGCCTAGCCGCGTACGGGGCCCCGAAAACCAATCACCGCCTTCAGGATTTCTAAGGGTGTAAATTTTTGCTTTCACTCTTCACTGCCTATCACAGTTTCGGAGGCCATGGAATGCCCAGGTGGCACAAAACCCCCCAAAATGACCCCATTTTGGAAAGTAGACACCCCAAGCTATTTGCTGAAAGGCATGGTGAGTATTTTGCAGCTCTCATTTGTTTTTGAAAATGAAGAAAGACAAGAAAAAACATTTTTTTTTTTTCTTTTTTCAATTTTCAAAACTTTGTGACAAAAAGTGAGGTCTGCAAAATACTCACTATACCTCTCAGCAAATAGCTTGGGGTGTCTACTTTCCAAAATGGGGTCATTTGGGGGGGTTTTGTGCCACCTGGGCATTCCATGGCCTCCGAAACTGTGATAGGCAGTGAAGAGTGAAATCAAAAATTCAAGCCCTTAGAAAGCCTGAAGGCGGTGCTTGGTTTTCGGGGTCCCGTACGCGGCTAGGCTCCCAAAAAGTCTCACACATGTGGTATCCCCGTACTCAGGAGAAGCAGCAGAATGTATTTTGGGGTGTAATTTCACATATTTCCATGGCATGTTTGAGCAATATATCATTTAGTGACAACTTTGTGCAAAAAAAAAAAAAAAAAAAAAAAAAATTTGTCTCTTTCCCGCAACTTGTGTCGCAATATAAAATATTCCATGGACTCGACATGCCTCTCAGCAAATAGCTTGGGGTGTCTACTTTCCAAAATGGGGTCATTTGGGGGGGTTTTGAACTGTCCTGGCATTTTATGCACAACATTTAGAAGCTTATGTCACACATCACCCACTCTTCTAACCACTTGAAGACAAAGCCCTTTCTGACACTTATTGTTTACATGAAAAAGTTTTTTTTTTTTGCAAAAAAATTACTTTGAACCCCCAAACATTATATATTTTTTTTAAAGCAAATGCCCTACAGATTAAAATGGTGGGTGTTTCATTTTTTTTTTTCACACAGTAATTGCGCAGCGATTTTTCAAACGCATTTTTTGGGGAAAAAACACACTTTTTTTAATTTTAATGCACTAAAACACGCTATATTGCCCAAATGTTTGATGAAATAAAAAAGATGATCTTAGGCCGAGTACATGGATACCAAACATGACATGCTTTAAAATTGCGCACAAATGTGCAGTGGCAACAAAATAAATACATGTTTAAAAGCCTTCAAAAGCCTTTACAGGTTACCACTTTAGATTTACAGAGGAGGTCTACTGGAAAAATGACTGCACTCGATCTGGCCTTCGCGGTGATACCTCACATGCATGGTGCAATTGCTGTTTACGTTTGACGACAGACCGCCGCTTGCGTTCGCCTTAGCGCGAGAGCAGGGGGCGACAGGGGTGTTTTTTTTTGTTTTTTTTTTTTTCTTTATTATTTTTTTGCTTTTTTAATCTTACTTTTAAACTGTTCCTTTCATATTTTTTTTTTTTAATCATTTTTATGGTTATCTCGGGGAATGTAAATATCCCCTATGATAGCAATAGGTAGTGACAGGTACTCTTTTTTGAAAAAATTGTGGTCTATTAGACCCTAGATCTCTCCTCTGCCCTCAAAGCATCTGACCACACCAAGATCGGTGTGATAAAATGCTTCCCCAATTTCCCAATGGCGCTATTTACATCCGGCGAAATCTAAGTCATGAAATACTCGTAGCTTCCGGTTTCTTAGGCCATAGAGATGTTTGGAGCCACTCTGGTCTCTGATCAGCTCTATGGTCAGCTGGCTGAATCACCGGCTGCGTTCTCAGGTTCCCTGTTGAGACAGGAGAGCCAGAGAAAAATACGGAAGACGGTGGGAGGGGGGGGGCATTCCCTCCCACGGCTTGTAAAAGCAGTCTAGAGGCTAATTAGCCGCTAGGATTGCTTTTACATGAAAGCCGACCGCTGGCTGAAAAGAATGATACCAAGATGATACCTAAACCTGCAGGCATCATTCTGGTATAACCACTCAAAGTCGTGAATGGCGTACCTGAAGACAAAAAAATGGTTAACAATGGTTAACAATAAAGCACAGTAAAGTGTAAATAATTACACACCTGAAAAACAAACATGATAAAACAAAATAACAATAACAATAACAATAAAACATTGCAGAATAGAATACAGTAAAAAAGAGCAGAACAATAGAGAGAGAGAATAGAGAGAGAGAGAACAATAAAACAACAGCTATTTTTTTTTATTTCTTATTTTTTTTTTTTTTTACACTTTTTTTGTAACTAACTTTTATAACGGTAACCGGTTCCAGGTTCGGGTCTCTCAAAATGCGATGGCATCTTGGGAGACCCTGTGAAAGTGTGCCTAGTCTGTGCAATGCTGTACCCTACGCTAATACTCAACTAGTGAATGGTAGCATTCAAAACATTCACCAATGCAAAGACCAGGATTGTCAGGACAGGAGGGACAATAATAGCGGGTGTCACGCCTATATCCGCGCTTGCTGCAGACACGACATCTTTTTTGGGGGGGTTCGTTGGGTAGGGGTACTTGGGAGGACATAAAGAAAATGCCTCTCATGCAGCCGACTGCATTTGGTTGGGGATGTGAATGGGGGAAGTATGGGCGCTGCAGAAGCGGTGGGTTCCCAATTAGGATTGGCGAATGCAGCAGGAAGGGCACTATGGGCACGACGGGCCTGTGTTTGTCTTCTTGGTGGCAGTGGGACACTACTTGTGCTTGCCACCTCACCAGCTTGAACTGCACTTATGGGACTCGCCACGTCACCACGTGTTACTGCAGTGCTGGTTTGACTACGACCGGGGTGTACTAGGCCGCTGGCGCTTGCCAGTTCACCAAAACGCTACCAAAAAACTGTTAGCGATCGCAGGGATCAGGCCTGACTCTGCGAACGCTGCAGTTATGCGTTTAGTGTTTTGTAAGTGACAGTGATCGATCGATACTGCACTTGGGTGGGCTGGGCCGGGCCGGGCGGAGGGGCAAAACGCAGGTGCTAGCAGGTATCTGGGCTGATCCCGCTAACACTGCGTTTTTGGGAACCCTAAACTGCTGGTGACGCTAGTATAGATCTGATCGGATCAGATATTGATGCGATCAGATACTATACCACTAAGGGAGGTGTACAGTGCGTGCGTGGGTGTTAGCGGTACTGGCGCTAATCTGACGCTGCCTGGGGCTGGTGCTTGCCAGTTCACCAAAACGCTACAAAAAAAACTGTTAGCGATCGCAGGGATCAGGCCTGACTCTGCGAACGCTGCAGTTATGCGTTTAGTGTTTTGTAAGTGACAGTGATCGATCGATACTGCACTTGGGTGGACTGGGCTGGGCCGGGCGGAGGGGCAAAACGCAGGTGCTAGCAGGTATCTGGGCTGATTCCGCTAACACTGCGTTTTTGGGAACCCTAAACTGCTGGGGACGCTAGTATAGATCTGATCGGATCAGATATTGATCCGTTCAGATACTATACCACTAAGGGAGGTGTATGGTGCGTGCGTGGGTGTTAGCGGTACTGGCGCTAACCTGACGCTGCCTGGGGCTGGCGCTTGCCAGTTCACCAAAATGCTACCAAAAAAACTGTTAGCGATCGCAGGGATCAGGCCTGACTCTGCGAACGCTGCAGTTATGCGTTTAGTGCCTTGTAAGTGACAGTGATCGATCGATACTGCACTTGGGTGGGCTGGGCGGAGGCACAAAACGCAGGTGCTAGCAGGTATCTGGGCTGATCCCGCTAACACTGCGTTTTTGGGAACCCTAAACTGCTGGGGACGCTAGTATAGATCTGATCGGATCAGATATTGATCCGATCAGATACTATACCACTAAGGGAGGCGCATGCTGCGTGCGTGGGTGTTAGCGGTACTGGCGCTAATCTGACGCTGCCTGGGGCGACGCATATCACCGCCGGGCGATCGGGGGGCTAAACCTTTATTCGGTAATAAACGGCGGGTGCCCTGACACTATAAAAAATAAACGAACTAACCAGCGTCAACCGTAACGGTTATACGGTGATCAGTGGTGAAAGGGTTAACTAGGGGGCAATCAAGGGGTTAAAACATTTATTAGGTAGTATATGGGGGTCCCTGACGCTATAAAACGCTGACGGCGAACCTAAATATTTACCTCACTAACTAGCGTCACCAGCGACACTAATACAGCGATCAGAAAAATGATCGCTTAGCGACACTGGTGACAGGGGGTGATCAAGGGGTTAAAACTTTATTAGGGGGGGTTAGGGGGGTACCCTAGACCTAAAGGGGGGTAATACTCACTGTCCCAACACAGTAACTGTCACAAACTGACACTATGCAGTAATCAGAAAAAAAAAAACAAAAAAAAAAAAAAAAAAACTGCTGGTGTCAGTTTGTGACGGGGGGGGGGGGGGGTGATTGGGGGGGGATCGGGGGGCGATCGGGGGGGGGGTCGGGGTGTTTTGTGTGCCTGGCATGTTCTACTGTGTGTGTGTAGTGTTGTGCACTCACTCACATGTCGTCTCTCCTCGGGCCGGAACGGAAAATACCGACCCGAGGGGAGATGACATCACTTCCTTTGCTGCTGTTTAGCATACAGCAGCAAAGGAGTGTTCTCATTGGCCGGCGGCGATCGCGAGGGGGGGGCCACGAACGGATGGTCTCCCCCTCATCACCGATCGCCGCTGGACAAAAGACGACCGCCTCGGGCACCGGGGGGGGGTCCGATCGGACCCCCCACCCGCGGAAGGCAAATCACTTACCCTGTACGTGATTTTGCCTGTCCGTGCCACTTTGCCGACGTACATCGGCGTGAGGCGGTCGTCAAGTGGTTAAAAAGGGGATTAACTCCAGGGATAAAACGATAATTCTCCCACTCTACAAGACTCTGGTCCAGCCACACCTGAAGTATGCTGTCGAGGACTGGTTCCTAGAACTGGACAGCATACTTCAGATGTGGCCGGAGTGGGAGAATTATCGTTTTATCGTTTCAGGAAAGATGTACTGGAAATAGAGCGAGCACAAAGAAGGGCAACAAAGCTAATAAAGGATCTGGAGGATGTTGGTTATGAGAGCACTGAACTTATTCTCTCTGCAGAAGAGACGCTTGAGAGGGCATATGATTTCATTTTACAAATGCCATACTAGTGACCCCACAATAGGGACAAAACTTTTTTGCGGAAGGGAGTTTAATAAGACACGTGGCAACTCACAAAAATTAGAAGAAAAGAGGTTTAACCTTAAACTACATAGAGGATTCTTTACTGTAAGAGCGGTAAAGATGTGGAATTCCCTTAGATAAGCACCTGAACCACCACAACATACAGGGATATACAATGTAATACTGACATATGATCACACACATAGGTTGGACTTGATGGACTTGTGTCTTTTTTCAACCTCACCTACTATGTAACTATGTCAATTACTTTATATTTTTAAGCACTTCCCACCAATGTAGGGGCACAATCTGTGATCGGGTTACAGGGCCCCAGCCCTGACCAATAACAGCAATTACACATATAAACACAGGCTGCAACCCTGCTGTCTGAAATCTCTTGGCACTGTACTATACACTGAAAAAATAAAGAAAAGCTATCTGTCACTGTCACAAGAGCAGTACAATGTCACTATGGTGACATTGTACTGCTCTGGTTAGTGATCAGAGACACAGTATGCCATTAACGTATCATCGGCCAGAGCAGTACAATGTCATCATGGTAACACTGCACTGCAGTGCTCAAGTGACAGTGATTTTTTTTTTTTTTTTTAATGTAAAAAAATTAAATTGTAAAACATACAATTGAAAACAAAGTTAAGGCCTCATTCACATGTGCTGTGCTCTCTGAAGAGGGATCCATGTTTGAATCACTCGACAGAGAGCATTTAAAAGGAGGCACGAAGGCATTGTATTGCCTGTTTTTCCCCCCCTAAATGCTAGACTGCTGTGGATGCAGGGCAGTTACAGCGCAGCCCCACTTGAATAGGTTGTGCTCAGCAAATGTTAGTGCCCACCAACCACTACAGGGGGGGATGGTTCCTGCTGTGGTATGTGTACACACCAGCCGCTACCTTCCTAGCTAAGGGGGGAGCGGTTGATGGGCAGTAAGCTTTATCGCCACCCCCCCAGTCACAAGTGTAAATGAGCCTTTAAACACTCACCACACCAGTGCAACCAGTCAGTGTCCCTGCACACCACCACACCAGTCCCAGTGTCACCATAGGGCCTCATTCACTCTGGGCGCATCAAAGTTTCCTGTGCGAGGGCCATGTTTACCTGCATGAGGATGCGCAGGTGTTAATGCATCCCCATGCGGGCAGTTCTATTCAAGTCTTTTGGGACACAGTAGCTGCATGGACGCAGCCGATGTTCGCAGACTGACATCTGTGTGGGTGCAAAGCCCAAACGCATACAATGTGAGTTTGGGGACGCACAACCACACAGATATCAGATTGGGAGCAACAGCTGTGTCTGTGCAGCTGCTGCGTCCCAATACAACTTCACATAATTCACCACGCCACTTACCAAATAACTTGGATTGCCTACTTTCCAAAAAGGGGTCATTTGGGGAGTACTTGTTAGGGCCTCAAGAATTGAGATAGGTAGTCAGTACATCCGGACTGATCAATTTTCAAATATATATAACATGGTTTATAGACTTTTTAACTTTCACACAGGCTAATAATATGTTGTAAGTGGAGAAAAAAGTCCAGACAGCCGCACACCAGGAGAGTATGATCCAACGAGATTTCTTTATTGTAAAATCAGGAACAAATCATGTACAAAGCACCATGGAAAGAATGTACAGGCAATCAGCTAACGCGTTTCACACTCTTGCGGAGCACTTACTCATAGCTCATAGGCTAATAATATACTTTGATTTGGGTTATTTTTACCAAAGATATGTAGCAATATATATTGTGGCCTAAATTTATGAAGAAAGATTACTTTTTACAATTTTTTCTAACAGAAACTAAGAAAAGCCTTTCTTTTTTTTGCAAAATATTAATTCTTTTTCAAATAAAAAAAACCCAGTAGTGATTAAATACCACTATAAGAAAGCTCTATCTGTGTCAAAAAATATAACATTCATTTGGGTACAGTGTTTCATGACTGAGTAATTGTCATTTAAAGTGTGAGAGTGCTGAAATCTGAAAAATGGCCTGGGCATGAAGGGGGTGACACAGTCCAGTCTTTAAGTGGTTAAATAAGCATTTTACTAATTCTTCTTCCATGGATTATCCTCCTACGTTATCTGTTCTGATGCCATTTTAGGTTTTAAGAGAAGCAAAGGAGAAAGAGGAGCAGCGTTTCAGCAGTGATGTTACGACAGAGACAGAGCGACGAGCGCACTACGGCCTGTTGTTTGATGATTACCAGGGCTTGTCCCACCTTGAGGCTTTGGAGCTGTTGTCCAAGGAAAGTGAGGGGAAGGTATATACCCTAAGTTGCTATTTCAGTCTCTGAAGTCAGTATGCGCAATTATATTTCTAAAAGTTATTTTTATCTAGATGTAATATGCTTTATATATTTTCTAAACCTGCCTTTTTGTAATTTGTTATTGAAAATGACTTTCTTATCTGCAGCCAGCCATATTTCTCCAAAACTGCCCAATACATTCAAAATAATTTTTATTGCAGCACTAACAGTGTTTTAACAGGATCCTTATCCTAGGACTCCTCTGCTTGGTTCATTTCCCCCAGAAGCATGCACAGAAATTGAGCTTCAGTACCTTGCAGCCTGTTATAATGCTTGTAATAAATTGCATATTTAGTGAGATACTTGCACACAGTTATGGAAAGCTAACAGATACTGGGGGTGTCATTTTTCATACCGCAGCTCTGGGAATTATCTTGTAATTAAAGCCAGTAAAAGCAGATTCTCCCACTTAAGGCTGGGTTCACATATATGCAAATTGGATTCAGGTTTTTTTCACATCCAATTCGCATGACAGGCGAGTGTGACTAGATTTTAATGGACCCAGTTCACACAGGTCCGGGGCGGCTGCAGTCCGAATTATAGAAGAGGTCCTGTGTGCGTCTTTGGGTCCAGTTCAGGTGCAAATTCAGGCAAAAATTCAGGCCTGAATCCCACATGAGCCGGTGAACATAGACGCACCAGCTGCACATATGTGAACCCAGCCTAAAGTGTCACTAAATCCACATAATAAAAAAATATCACTAAATTGTGTATTACATGCTGTTCATACTCAGTCACTGGGATTCGTTTTCTGTATTTTGCAAAAAATCTTGTTGATCCTGCTGTTCTCTATCTCCACCTTCTGTTCATGTCCCGAATTCAGCTAGGGATTTTGAAGCTGTGGTGGCAACTTTGCACATGCTCAGTATTCAGTGAGTTTCTATGCTAAGCATTTCCTCCCTATCACATCTGAACAGCCATGTAACTATATAGTCACACATGTTGGCGTATACACAGTGGTAAAGGACTGCCCCCTCCCTCCCTCCTCCATGCCCACTGACCAGCTAAACACAATTGGGCGGGAAGTTACATGTAGATTAATGGTGGCTTCACCTCCCTCCTATGCTATGACACAGGCTGGAGGAGCGTGACACAGCCTATGACTGCCAGAAATCCGCCCACACCATGTTAGTACACCCCTCACATTTTTGTAAATATTTTATTATATCTTTTCATGTGACAACACTGAAGAAATGGCCAGTCCATCACCTTTACCCTCAGCTTCTTTAGCAAGGCAGTGGTCGTCTTGGAGGTGTGTTTGGGGTCATTATCATGTTGGAATACTGCCCTGTGGCCCAGACTCCGAAGGGAGGGGGTCATGCTGTGCTTCAGTATGTCACAGTACATGTTGGCATTCATGGTTCCCTCAATGAATTGTAGCTCCCCAGTGCCGGCAGCACTCATGCACCCCCAGACCATGACATTCCCACCACCATACTTGACTGTAGGCAAGACAAACTTATCTTTGTACTCCTCACCTAGTTGCTGCCACACACGCTTGGCACCATCTGAACCAAATAAGTTTGTCTTTGTTTTATCAGACCACAGACATGGTTCCAGTAATCCATGTCCTTAGTCTGCTTGTCTTCAGCAAACTGTTTGCGGACTTTCTTTTGCATCATCTTTAGAAGAGGCTTCCTTCTGGGAAGACAGCCATGCAGACCAATTTGATGCCGTGTGCGGCGTATGGTCCGAGCACTGACAGGCTGACCCCCCACCCCTTCAACCTCTGCAGCAATGCTGGCAGCACTCATACGATTATTTCCCAAAGACAACCTCTGCATATGACGCTGAGCATGTGCATTCAACTTCTTTTGTCGACCATGGCGAGGCCTGTTCTGAGTTGAACCTGTCCTGTTAAACCGCTGTATGATCTTGGCCACCATGTTGCTGCTCAGTTTCAGGGTCTTGGCAATCTTCTTATAGCCTAGGCCAAATTTATGTAGAGCAAAAATTCTTTCAGATCCTCAGGGAGTTCTTTGCCATAGGTGTCATGTTGAACTTCCAGTGACCAGTATGAAAGAGTGAGAGCGATAACACCAAATTTAACACACCTGCTCCTCATTCACACCTGAGACCTTGTAACACTAATGAGTCACATGACACCGGGAGGGAAAATGGCTAATTGGGCCCAATTTGGAGATTTTCACTTAGGGGTGTACTCACTTTTGTTGCCAGCGGTTTAGACATTAATGGCTGTGTGTTGAGTTATTTTGAGGGGACAGAAAATGTACACTGTTATACAAGCTGTACACACACTACTTTACATTGTAGCAAAGTGTCATTTCTTCAGTGTTGTCACATGAAAAGATATAATAAAATATTTACAAAAATGTGAGGGGTGTACTCACTTTTGTGAGATACTGTATTTGTATGCCAATTTAAAACGGTTTATTGATATTATTTATTTTTTACTCTAATCCAAAGGCTGTTTTTTATTTTGAACATGTGACCAGCAGCAGAGGACTAGAAGCTCCTCCTGCTTACGTTTCCCTGCAGACAGGCTGGGTGACTGTTATATATTGATTTGGAATAAGGTACTTAGATGGATGTTTTTTTAAAATTAAAATAATTATAGTGTCATCATCCACATACAGAAGTAGAAGGAACAATGTACATTAAACAGTGTGTGTTTAGTATCACTTTAACACTCATCTTGTTGGATTTTGGCAATTGCACTGCATTCATCTTTATCTACTATGAAGAAAAGAGAAAAGGAGGATTTTGGGGGCAAATAGGATTTTCCTGGTGCTGTCAGAAGACATTATAACATATTACTTCAAAATAAAGTTTATTTCCATACCATCAACATACATGTTAAAAAATTAAAATTAAAAAACATTTTCACTATAAGTGGTCATACCCCCTCTATTGGATTAACCCCGGGAATGAAAATGTCCTCAATTTACATTACACATATAAAAATACTATGAAAAAGCGCTGTTCATGTTTATGCACACACACAATTTGGAGGGCAAATAAATGATACAAAAAGGGTCCCAGGTGTGCAGTAATATTTTAACATTGCTTCTTCACAAATAATTCAGTATGGTTTATCATAAAACAATTGTTGTCCTTTTAAGTACAGTATTTGGTGGGGGGAGGGGGAGGAATCTGTTCACACATTAACTATATCTATTTATCTCCCACCAGGTTTATATATTTACATGCTTATGGACATATTTTTTTAAATGTAGGGTCAGGGTAGGCAGGCTTAAAAAGGAAGTAAACCCTGAACTCTCTATGGTCCTTTTCATCTATTTTGTTCTAATCACTTGTTAGCAAGCATCACATAACCTAATCCAGCCACAATCGCCTATTACTTTTTTTTAACTTTGAAAAAAAATTTCTTCCTGGATAAGATGGCGCCATCTTCAGTACTGTTATCTGAGTCCGATTTCCACCCTTTCATGTTTCCCTTTGCCGCAATCTCGCGCAGGCGCGATCATGTAATAGCCAAGCCTCCTTCTCAATCCGATGTTCCCATGAGAACCGCCGCTCATTGCCGAGTTTGCTGAATTACTCATAATGGATAAGCACGATTGCATATGTGTGCCTGTCAGTCCTGCTGCAGCTGACCACCGCTCTAGAATGCAGCATGATTGAGTCTCATGAGCTTAAATGGCTGCGCCGCTGGGAGAGGAAATCCCATTTACGGCACCATGTCAATGGATAGACGGTACACAGAGCGTGCCTTGAATCAAGGAAAGGGAAGCACTGGTAAAAAACAGAACAAGTAAGGAGACAGTTATTAGCAGCAATCATGAGTGCTTTTTATGAGGATTACAGTGCGATAAAGTTGTGAGGGAGAGGTCACAACCACTTTAAAGTGTATATTTGGACATAAAAACATGTTTAGAAAATCTTTGAAATATGTGCACATTTCCCCATTTTTTTGTTTCTTTTAAACGCTGCAAGTACATAAAAATACCTGGTGGTGGACCTGCCAGAAATCTAGTGAGCTTATAACTTTGTTTTGTGCTAAGAAGCATAAAAAAATACAGTTTGGTCCTGACAACACTGCCTGTGCTGCACTGAAATCCCAAGCAGTTTTCCTCTGCTGGACTACTAAACCTTCTGATGAAATCATTACCTGCCCCTCAACTCATCTCTGTAAGCCCACTTTATCTATATTCTCAGTAAAACTGGCCATACATGGCTTAAAATTCAGACAGTTCAGCATGGACTGGCTTAATTTTCGATCCATGTATGGGCAGGGTGGCTGTACAGAAGTCGATCTGCTGACTGACTTTTGTACAATCGCCTGTTGGCTTTTTGCTGCTCAATCAGCACTGCCAGCTATAGCCTGTGTACAGGGAAGTATCCCCACTGTCAGACTACAAATGCGGGGGGTGGTGGAGATTCTTCCATCGACCTCGAATATGTGGATGAGGAAATCAAGCCCTTTTTTTTTCGTTCAACCTGCTGGTTGAACAAAAAACAAATGACTAATGTATGGGCTGCTTAATTCTCAGTACAGGGGAGATTTCAGGCAGGGCTGACAACATTGCTTGTAATTTCAGTGCAGCAGAGACAGGGTTGTCATGATCAAGTGCACTGTTTAAGAGTTATTTACTGTACATGCAGCCAGTGACATCACTGATGCATGCGCTCTGAAGGAACGGCCACCCGGGTGGCCGTTCCTTCAGAGCCCTGTGCCGTAAACGGTGGCTCCCATGCGCATGCGTGGTAGTGACGTTATCGCAGCTCCGGCTCGGAGTCCGCAAACTCGGCTGAAGATCAGAGCACCTGCAGCTCTGACATCTCGGTGCTGGAAGTGCTTCATTTTAAGGCAAGTTTAACATAGTGTGCGATGCATACTAGCACATTATGACATTACCTTGCAGAGTACAAAAAGAAAAAGAAAAAAAACAACCGCTTTAATGCATTCCCTGCATTAACCACTTCTGGACCACTCCACGCATATATACTGCGGCAGGGCGGCCCTCCTGTGCGAAATCACGTACATGTCTGCGATTTCATGCACAGGGTCTTGGGCGCATGCGCACGTCGCCTGTGACCCCGCTCCCACTGTGATTGGAAACAGTGGGAGCAAATCAGCGGGTCCGGCTGGCGTGATGTCCGTCGGGACCCTCCGATTGTTCTGAGGAGAGGCACAATGTAAACAAGGCAGATCGCCATTCTGCCAGAGGGAAAAATGGAGATCTTGTGTTTTTTATGGATCTCTGTCTTCCCACAGTTAGCAAGCACCCCCTAGGGACACATTTAACCCTTTGATTACTCCAGATGTTAACCCCTTTCCTGCCAGTGTCATTTGTACAGTGACAGTGCATTTTTGTTTAGCACTGATCACTGTATTGCTGTCACTGGTCCCCAAAAAGTGTCACTTATGCCGCGTACACACGAGCGGACTTTACGGCAGACTTTGCCCGGTGGACTTTTCGACTGACTTTATGACGGACTTTCCGAATGAACGGACTTGCCTACACACAATCCACCAAAGTCCGTCAAATTCGTACGTGATGACGTACGACCGGACTAAAACAAGGAAGTTCATAGCCAGTAGCCAATAGCTGCCCTAGCGTGTCTTCTTGTCCGTCGAACTAGCATACAGACGAGTGGACTTTTTCGACCGGACTCGAGTTCGACGGATAGATTTAAAACATGTTTCAAATCTAAGTCCGTCCAACCTTTGAGAAAACAAAGTCCGCTGGAGCCCACACACGATCGAATTGTCCGACGAAATCCCATCCGCCGGGCAAAGTCTGCCATAAAGTCCGCTCGTGTGTACGCGGCATTAGTGTCAGATTTGTCTACTGCAATGTCGCAGTCCCGCTAAAAATCGCTGTAGATGCTGCCAAATACAATCAATATACGGGTATTGGGATTATTTTTTACCAAAAAGATGTAGCAGAATACATATTGCCCTAAACTGTTGAAGAATTTATTTTTTTTAAAAATTTTTTATTGGATATGATTCATAGCAGAAAGTAAAAAATATTGTTCTTTTTTTTCAAAATTGTCGGTCTTTTTTTGTTTAAAGCGCAAAAAAAAAAAAATGCAGAGGTGATCAAATACCACCAAAAGAAAGCTATATTTGTGGGGAAAAAATACATCAATTTTAATTGGGTACAGCATCGCATTGGTCATTAAGAGTGTAAAGCCTTCCAGGGCTGAAGTGGTTAAGGCAAAAGAAATGCCCCACCACCTGTTCCTCCCCCCAACACTTACCTGAGCCTTCTCTCCTGCTGCTGTCAGTCAAACCCTGTGAGGAGAGAGCAGAGAGAGGACACACACAGCTCGGGAGTGCAGCTCTACGTGTGCCCCCATAGTAAGCAGCTTGCAATGGGGCCACATGCAGGAGAGAAGGAGTGCACAAAACTGGTGGGGGACCCCAGAAGGAAAAAAAAGCCTTTACAACCACTTTAATTGATGATTTCACTTTTGGGAACATGTTACATGTTCCCACTGCTGCAGCCACTCCCTGCTGCCTTCTCTCCCAGTGACAGCAGTACAGGGAGAAGTTCCCCGTACTAGCTGTCACCTTTTGAAAACAGTTCTGTGTATGAATAAACTACAAATCCCAACATCCCTTGCGGCTGTCAACTTGTAGTTCTCAATGATATACCACGCGCTGTTGAGTGCTGTGGTAGTTCATTGAGTCTTCCTGTCAGGGTGAAAATGTCTGACCTTACAATGTATGGGTTAGACAACTCCCACTGACAGTCTGCAGGAGACCTGTATGGCATCAGCAATCTGCTGATTGCAGGTGCAATGCTTTCCAGGCTGCTGCAAAAAAAATGTGCATTTATTTATTACTTTTTTTTTCTTTTTATTTTTTTATGTGAACTTATCCTTTATAGATCATCTCCATAAACATGTAAAAAAAAATCCACCCCTGTGTCAAAAGATAATCCCGTATGATTGGTCTCCAACCAACAATAAATGTATTGAAAAGAAAAAAAATCCTCCTGCTGGTGTTAGTTGGAGCTTGGCTTTAATTTGTTGCTGTATTTAAATCTACTTGTACATCTAACACTCCCCTCCCCCAAACTGACAATGCTGCTGTCCAAAGGTGCCCCCTGTTCTCAATAATTCCGAGTGGGGGCACTCTAATACAGGAGGAGTGTTATGGGCTAGATCACCAGGGAAAACAGAGGGGGGGGAGCCTAAAAAAAAAAGAAAACTAATACAGCCACCACATCTAATGATTGATAAGCTGCAATCCTGAGCAGCTGTCTATCCTGTTTATTAAATCCCTGGTGTATCCAGTGATTTTTTTTTTCTAGTCCTCGTTTGCTCAATTTTTGAACCTGTAAATGTGCAATATAACAATTTGCTGGTTGAGCTGCACATTCTGTGGTCCTTATATCTGCTGAATCTGAATGAAGTGTATTATGTAGAAGTCATGTTAAAGTTATACTTTGCAGACTTGCTGATTTTGAACAATTACATCCTATCCTAGTTGATAAGGAACACAGGTGCAGCGCTCACTTCAGGATCCTAGATTAGCCATGCAAGGAATCTGGATAATTGGTGCTCTGGCTCCAAGTGTTCTCCATTCGCCCGAACAGACTGCAGATAAATGAAGGGAGCCGGCAACTCATACATCCGTGTTGAAATCTTTATTCAGCTGCAGGATAATAAAAACTGCTTACATGTTTTGGCAAATAGCCTAATACAGACTGGACTCTTACAAATGTATATACACTCTCCACCCCCATACTGACAGGTGAAATTAAAAACAAATTAGATAGGAGCATGTAGGTCTATGTAGCAGCAGTAAAAAAGATAAGAGTAATACAGATAATCAACCTAAACAAGTTGCTGGCTTCTTTCATCTACCTGAATCCTATCCTAGTTGGCCTTGGCAATTTTATGTTTTTTACTGATTGTCTAGAGTTGCTTTGTGTTTGTTTTCTGTGTTCGTTAATATAGCATTTATATTCAGTCTTTGTTATTCCCAGGTAAAGTCCATCCTTGGTGCTCTGTCAGGGGAAGAGCTGGCAAAACTCAAACTGGACTTAGAATCCTTAAAGGAAGTTTTCTCATTGGAAGAATTTGATGATGAAGATGATGTGGAGAGGGGTAATGTTTCTAAATTGCGCATCTTTTGTTCCCTCAGTGCATATCTGGTGGACAGCAGAGCTATGGGCACATACTGGTGCTATTGTATATGTACATAAGGGGAGCTGAAGTGGAGGGTGCTGAAATAAACCTGATCTGTTCTTAAACAATTGTAAGAAAAAACGCTCTGAAGTGCAACGACCTTGTGGTGTCTGCAAATGTCTTGTTAGTCTTCAGATCAGTCCCCGTGGAGCCTCTTTGGATCCTAGGCCTAGACTCTACATGGAGATTTGACCTCTTCCCAAGTCCAGATTAAATGTGACCCCCTCTCTGAGTTCCATGCTTCTGCTATACAGCTTTCAAAATTGAGAACCTCATTAAGCAGTAGAGGTTCTGGCATCCTTCAGTTGAATAATAAACTGTTTAATGCAAGAAAATAATGAGACTTGGGGCTGATTCACACCATTGCTTGGCACAAGTTACCACAAAGCATGTTTTATACATTGGTGTTCTGTTGTGTCATTCATTGTGAATGGCACCACAATGCACCTCTAACATGCATATGCAATGCAGTGAAATGCAGCATGTTCCCTTGCATCACACTGTGATGGAATTCAGCCTGTTATGTTAGAATGGGCTGTTTAACATGTCGCAGTGCACAGTGTTGTGGTGTAAATGGGCCCTTAATCATGACTTGGTAGGAAGTTGAAACTCCATATACCGCCTGGGCTGAGGATCTAAGGGTCTCTATGGGGCTAGACTTGACAGCTGACACAGAAATTTGAACACAGGGTCTTTACAATTCTGATGGTGATGGCAAGGGAATACAATGTAACAATTATCTATAAATAGGACAAAACTAATAATGACTGCATAAGCATACATTACAACAGTATCTTCCACAGTCTCAAAAAGCTTATTGCATTGGGGATCGAGATTTAGCCAAGGACGACCATAAGAACACAAAAATTGAAATCAAACAATTTATTTTCTGTAAATATAAAACATTCTGCTTTTATGAGCATAATTGAAGGCAAGATGCACAGCCCGGATCTAACGTGGGTTAGCTTATGAACATATTAAAATGATTTTTAGGATTCTTTGTTGCCGAGACTGGTTAAATCAGTTAGAGTGAAACTTTACCTGCCCTCAAAAAAATGCTATCAGGCAGGCTTTTTAATGCACAAGAGACATATGCAGCTTTGTGTGAAATCTCAGCATGCCTTAGTTCCAGAATGAATTCTCTCCCATACACAAGAACACTGTCTTGAAAAAGTATTCATACCCTTTGAAATGTTTCACATTTTATTATGTAACAGCCAAAAACATAAATGTATTTTATTGGGATTTTATGTGATAGACAAACACAAAGTGGCACATAATTGTGAAGTGGAAGGAAAATGATAAATGGTTTTCATATTTTTTTACAAATAAATATGTGAAAAGTGTGGAGTGCATTTGTATTCAGCTCCCCTGAGTCAATACTCAGAACCACCTTTCACTGCAAATACAGCTGCAAGTCTTTTTGGGGATGTCTCTACCAGCTTTGCACATCTAGAGCGTGAAATGTTTGCCCATTGTTCTTTGCCAAATAGCTCAAGCTCTGTCAGATTGGATGGAGAGTGTCTGTGAACAGCAATTTTCAAGTATTGCCACAGATTCTCAATTGGATTTAGGTCTGGACTTTGACTGGGCGATTCTAACACATGAATATGCTTTGATCTAAACCATTCCATTGTAGCTCTGGCTGTATGTTTAGGGTCGCTGTCCTGCTGGAAGGTGAACTTCCGCCCCAGTCTCAAGTCTTTTGCAGACTCTAACAGGTTTTTTTCTAAGTGTGCTCTGTATTTGGCTCCATCCATTTTCCCATCAACTCTGACCAGCTTCCCTGTCCCTGCTGAAGAAAAGCATCCCCACAACATGATGCTGCCACCACCATGTTTCACAGTGGGAATGGTGTGTTCAGGGTGATATGCCGTATTAGTTTTCCGCCACACATAGCGTTTTGCTTTTAGGCCAAAAAGTTCAATTTTGGTCTCATCTGACCAGAGCACCGTCTTCCACATGTTTGCTGTGTCCCCCACATGGCTTCTCACAAACTGCAAAATGGACTTCTTATGGCTTCCTTTTAACAACGACTTTATTCTTGCAACTCTTTCATAAATGCAAGATTTGTGGAGTGTACGACTAATAGTTGCCCTATGGACAGATTTTCCCACCTGAGCTGTGGATCTCTGCAAATCCTCCTGAGGTACCATGGGCCTCTTGGCTGTTTCTCTATAATAATGCTCTCCTTGCCTGGTCTGTCAGTTTAGGTAGATGGCCATGTCTTGGTAGGTTTGCAGTTGTTCCATACTCTTTCAATTTTCGGTTGATGGATTGAACAGTCCTCCGTGAGATATTCAAAGCTTGGAATATTTTTTTATTCTTATAAGTTTCTCCACAACTTTATCCCTGGCTGGTGTGTTCTTTTGGTCTTCATGATGCTGTGTGTTCTCTAAGCTTCTCTAACAAACCTTGGAGGGCTTCACAGAACAGCTGTATTTATACTGAGAAATGTAACTGAACTTCCCACACTCCACTTGAGTGCTTCAGTCAGTATACCACTTCCTTGTAGTCTGGACTCAGATATCAGATATTCCAACCACTCTCAAGCATAAAACAAGGCGACACTTGTTTCACTGCTAACATGGACTATTTTATTTAGAATCAAAATTACAAGACTTTATATCCCGTTGGAACCTCCTCTAACAATACAACTGTAACCTAATTAACATGAGCTAGTTTACTAAATCATTTAGCCAGACTAGGTGACTATTCAATACACATTACCATAAACATCAACACAGTGTTAATTAGAACAAACAACAATGTGTGGAATACCCTTAGAATCTGTGGTAAGCCAGACTAGACTGTTCGTCTCCTAGCCAGTCCTGGAGGCTAATGTGATCAGCTCACTCAATTAACAGGTTGAGTTCAGAATCAAACAAACCAATAATAGTCTCTACATACATCCTGGGAGATATTGTGGACAAATATTACTGTCCCATTTTAAGTAGTCCAAGATATATTTTCTCATTCGCCCTGTGCTAGGATAGCACAGGGTGACTTAGACATAAGAGGTGTATGGGGACCTGAAACAAGGGCATCCCCTACTTTCCAAGGGATTCTGAGTTCCACGGGCCCTCCCGTCACAGAGGGCTTCACAGAACAGCTATATTTATACTGAGATTAAATTACACACAGGTGGACTCTATTTTCTAATTAGGTGACTTCTGAAGGCAATTGGTGCCACTAGATTTTAGTTGGGGGTATACAAATGCACGCCACACTTTTCTGATATTTATTTGTAAAAAATGTTAAAAACCATTTATCATTTTCCTTTCACTTCACAATTGTGTGCCACTTTGTGTTGGTCTATCACATAAAATCCCAATAAAATACATTTACGTTTTTAGTTGTAATGTGACAAAATGTGGAAAATTTCAAGGGATATGAAAAGATGGCTGAAAATACTGTACTCTGAAGAAGACTGGGAAAAGCTGTTGGTGTCATAAAGGGAGCTCATGAAGGTAACATTGCTGGAGGGGAGGTGGCTTCATCACACAGGTACAATACAAATTCCTGGAGCAATGTATATAAGCCAGTAGAATCCTACGTATATACTAGTTGCAGTGCCCATGTTTAAAGAATAAAGCAGCAAGGAATGCTGCTGTCCATCAGACTCAGGACTTGTAATGACATAAAAAAAAGAACTGCGGTGGAAATCTCTGGATTAAGTGTGGATTTTGCAGCAAATCCTGGTTCTGTTATTTTGTACTTCTGTTTTTAGCTGGAGTTATGCTTTAATAATAGTTCAAAGCTGGAAGCTGCACCACTAGACTCAGCTACCCCTTGTCTGAGCATTATGGAACATTCTTCTATTGTGGTTCCCAATGTGGACTGGCTTTGTACATTGTCATTTCATCTCTTGCACTGAATAACAAGCTATGTAATATTACTTCACTGCTATTTTCACATCTGCAAAATTTCCTGGCCAAAATAATTGTTTTTCAGTAGCTGAACTTGTTCTATAGTCAGTGTAAACCTATTTGATTAATGAGTTTATTTTTTGTTTGGGTTTCATTACCTTTTTCACAGTGAAATCCTCACAAAGCACTGTAATGACTACTCTATGAAGTATGTTTATAAGGGTTAGAATCTCAGATTCACAATACAGCCAGGACCTGTTCACACTTTCTTGCTTTGTGGAAAGGCATGCACTGCATCACTCCCTATTGTTTTGAATGTACCCCAAAGCAGGAGAAATCACTTCTCTTTTTTTTCCCATCACTATGCACATTATACGTTGCAGCATGCTATAACATGGGTGGGGTTTGTAGAGGGATGGGTTGTAATTCAGAAGTAATGGCACTGCAAGGCATTGCACTGTGCTTGATGTGTTACCATGTCTTAATAATGTTCACATTTTACAATTTGTTACTACATCAGGCTCATGGGAACTGTCCCTTATTAACAAAGTATTCACCTTATTGATAACAAACAATTGCTTTCACTATCCACTGAAACATTCAGCCCTTCACTAACACTAGTCAACATTTGAATTTTAATATTTTACAGTAAAGTTGCCCTATGTCACGTTTGGCACATTTGTGATGTGGCTATGGTAAAAGGATGGAATTACTTAAACAATGTGATAAATATGGTGCCAACAACGTGAAAAAATAAAAAATGTGTAAGTGTGTGCAGCTGCCCCTTTTTAAGTGGATGAACCCCAAAACATTAAAGAAAGTAAGGCGCTTTTAAACGACCCCAATACCTCATATAAGTGATACTGATTATAACATATTCCAAAATAAATACATAAATATTTTCTCAATTCATATATATGTGCATAAATGTTCCAAAAAACATACCGTATATACTCGAGTATAAGTCGTTCCGAGTATAAGTCGAGGCCCTAATTTACCACAAAAAAATGGGAAAAACTTATTGACCCGAGTATAAGACGAGGGTGAGAAATGCACAGCTACTGTAAGTGGAAAAGAGGGTCAACAATGCCCATTTGCAGCCTCACTGTGCCCATTTGCATGCCTCACTGTGCCCATTTGCAGCCATAGGTCCCCCGAACTTCAAACTTGGTAGTTAAGGGTTCCTAGATGCCCCCTAGCTGCAGCCAGAATTTGGGGTCTCTGAACCCAAAGGGTCCCAAAATGACATTGCTGCAGATGGACACAATTGACCGAATTTGGGGCCCCGTGTCTTGGAGCCACATAGTGCTAAGAACCCCAAATTTGGTGTGCAAACCCAGTGGAACTAGCACCATGAAATATCCAAAGCTCGGGTTTCTAGCACCAAGTGGCCCCGAGATACAGGGCCCCAAAAATTGGTTCAGAAAATGTCAAGCACTTCTGTAGCAGAGAATGACATTTTCCGAACCGGCTTTGGGGCCCCGTATCTCGGGGCCACTTAGTGCTAGGAACTCCATCTCCAAATTTGGGGTTCCTAGCACTAAGTGGCCCTGAGATACGGGGCCCCAAATTCGGTTCGGAAAATGACATTTTTTGCTGCAGAAAAGTGCTTGACTCGAGTATAAGTCGAGGGGGGCACTTTCAGCACAAAAAAATGTGCTGAAAAACTCGACTTATACTCGAGTATATACGGTAAGTCTTTTTCAAGGTTCTCCAGCCACCATGCTTCACATCACTGACGTCACTTCCTGTCAGGTCCCGTGCATCACTTCCTGGCGTTGGAAAACACGCCGGCTCCATACGAGCGGCTTGCAATAAACCCAAGGCTGTTTATGTTGGTGCACCAAAAAATGTAAATGCACATCTGATGTTTTACATTTATACTTTAATAAAAAGTACTACACTATCACGGTTTATCATCCTTTTTGGGTGCCTTCGCTATTGAGAGGAAGAGAGAGAGAGATATTTGGAGTGTCTGGTGTCAGTGGCTCGTATACAGCACCATATATGGATTATCTGAATTATGATCTGTGGATTAACATCGGTTATTATCTCAAATTATCTGAGGCTTGATAAATGCTTATGGTTGGTGAGTGTGCAATTTATGCACACTGTGGGGGAGCACTAATTGAAGGAGAATAAAGCACTTCACATCTTTTAAAGCGTTTGTTAACCCAAAAAAAAAAAAAAAAGGGTCCTGTCCCTTTAAAGCACTTTATACAGCACAGTGCTTGTGCTGTGTCATCTGGCCCCCTGTAACGCCTGTGATACCAGGCTGATCCTGCCTGGCTATACCCTCCCCTCTGTAAACTGACCACGGTGTTTCACGGCTGCTGAGCCCTGACACCGTGGTCAGATTACGTGCCTCCGTCATCCACAGCCCTCCTGTCCTTCTATGTGCTCCTCTGTCCTCCTCCCCCCTCCCCTCCCTCCCTCCCTGCCTGTCTGTCTGTCTGCCCTTGTGTCAGTGCCCGCCCCCTCTGCTCCCGCTGCTCTCATAACTTTTAAAATGTTATATAAGCCCCTCTGTGTTCTAATAACAAGTGCTCCTGTGTGCTTTATTAAAAAAAAAAACCTCCTTTTACCGTATATCACAGCGGTTCCCCGTGATCACGTGATGGCCGGCTCTCTCTTGCCTCTCCTCCTCGCATCTTGGCTGACATCAGCGGGGGAATCTCGGCCCCGCCTGCTGCATCTGTCAGCCGGGCAGAGAGGAGACATGGCCGGTAACGTGATCACAGGGAACCGCTGTGAAACAAGGTAAAGGAGGCTTTTTTTTAATAAAACACAGACAGGAGCACTTGCTATTAGAACACAGAGGGGCTTATATAAAGTTATGGAAGTGGGTTAACAACCACATTAAGCATGGTGGCTGGATAACCTTGATAAAGACTATTACGTTTTTTGAGACATTTATGCACATTTATATGAATAGAGAAAATATTTATGGATTTATTTTGGAATATGTTATAATCAGTATCACTTATATGAGGTATTGGGGTTGTTTAGTAGCGCCTTACTTTCTTTAATGTTTTAACAGGATGGAATAACATTTGCTTCTAGGGAAATCTAAGAATTTGGAGTTTCCCTTCCTTTAAAAAAGCATCTCTAGCCAAAGCAAAAGGCACAGTCAGTCACTGTGTCCTAAATGAGTACGTGGCAGTGGGGTTTATTTACTAAAGCTGGAGAGTGCAAATTCAGGCTCACTTCTGCTAAGGTGAAAAAACACCTGGCAACGACGCCCCCCCCAGCCCCCCATTTTCTTACCTGAGCCCGTTGATCTGCTGTGCGTGTCCCCGGCGTCCTCTCGTCTACGGAGTCTGGCCGTTGATTGGATAGATAGGGTAGATTGATAGCAGTGCAGTCATTGGCTCGCGCTGCTGTCAATCACATCCAATGACGCGGCCTCCGGGGGGGCAGGACCGAGTCATACACTCTGTGTCTATGGACGCAGCGTGTATGACAGGAAGCGCGCCCGCAAGCTAACCCCCTTGGGATAGAGCTTCCCAGAGGGGGGTTAGCTATTGCGGGGAGGAGCCGAGTCAGCTGTCGAGGGACCCCAGAACAGGACGATCGGGGCCACTCTGTGCAAAACGAACTGCACAGTGGTGGTAAGTATGACATGTTTGTTATTTAAAAAAAAAAAAAAAAACCCATACAACCCCTTTAAGGCTACTTTCACACTGAGGGGTTTACCAGGCGCTAAAGGGCTAAAAATAGTGTGTGTAAAGCGCCTGAAAAACGCTTCCCCTGCCATCCCAGTGTGAAAGCCTGAGACCTTTCACACTGGAGCGGAGCACTTGCAGGACGGGAAAAAAAGTCCTGCAAGCAGCACCTTCGGGGCGTGGCGGGAGCAGTGAATACACCGCTCCTAAAACGCCCCTGTCATTGAAATCAATGGCCAGCGCTGCCGAATCAGCTTTGCTTTTAACCCTTTTTCGGCGGCTAGTGGGGGTTGAAAGCGCCCCGCTAGTAAAACTGCTATAGGGTGGTCAGCAAGTGGTTAAATTATTGTTGAATCTTTATTAACCCTTCCAGACAGCCGCACGCTGATATACGTCAGCTGTTTGAAGAGGGATATCTTTGTTATGGCAGCAGCTAGCTGCCATAATCCCGGTATCCTCTTCTTCAGCGGGCGGTCTCCGGTGCCCTCTGCCGCTTACCAGAGCGGTCGACAGAGCAGAGGCAATCGGGTCCTCTTGTGTGTGTGGTATGGAGACGAGTGAGGGGACGATGGCCCCCACCGGTCTCCATACCATTGCAGGGCGGAAGCGACGTACAAAACGTCACTTCCGCCCATAGCTCTTAAAGGGCCTTTTTTTTTTTTTTTTTTTCAAATGACAAAATTTTTTTATTGCATTTTACTGTAAATATGAGATCTCAGGTCTTTTTGACCCCAGATCTCATATTTAAGAGGTTCTGTCATGCTTTTTTTCTATTACAAGGGATGTTTACATTCCTTGTAATAGGAATAAAAGTGATACCGTTTTTTTTTAAAGAACAGTGTAAAAATAAAAAATTAAAATGTAAAATAAGAAAAAAAAAATGTAAATGCACCCCGTCCCACAGAGCTCGTGTGCAGAAGCGAACACATACGTGAGTAGCGCCCGCATGCGAAAACGGTGTTCAAACCACACACGTGAGGTATCACCGTGAACGGTAGAGCGAGAGTAGTAATTATAGCCCTAGACCTCCTCTGTAACTCAAAACATGCAACCTGTAGAATTTTTTAAACTTCCCCAATGGAGATTTTTATGGGTAAAAGTTTGTCACCATTCCACGAGCAGGCGCAATTTTGAAGCATTACATGTTGGGTATCAATTTACTTGGCGTAACATCACCTTTCACAATATTTGGCTAACTTTACTGTTGTCTTATTTTTTAATTCAAAAAAGTGTATTTTTTCCAAAAGAAGTGCGCTTGTAAGACCGCTGCGCAAATACGGTGTGACAAAGTATTGCAACAACCGCCATTTTTTCTCTAGGGTGTTAGAAAAAAATGTATAATGTTTGGGGGTTATAAGTATTTTCTAGCAAAAAAAAATAATATTTTTAACTTGTAAACAACAAATCTCAGAAAGAGGCTCGGTCCTTAAGTGGTTAAATCATCCTATATACGATCAACATAATGTTAGGGGCTTATCTATAGTGGAGAATGGATACCACCTGCTAGACATGGCACAGTTTGGTCCACACTGTGCCTTCATTACACTGATTAGAAATTCTATGGCTGGAGGATAGGCCCATCACATGACTTTAACAGGTCATGTGACCAAGCTTCTCTCTCCTGGCCTTCTTTTTTTATAAATTGGAATGAATAGAGCTTTTTACTTGAAGTTCCAAAGCAAGTAGAACATAAACCACATTTGCAAAATTTTTCACTACTTTTTAAAAGAGACCCTTCATCTACATGGACGCCAGATGGAGAGGAGCGTACAGTGACCACATTACTCTGGCTCCATTGGCTTGTACTGAAAACAATCTTGCATCAGTATTACACTACATCCTCTATGATGAACACGTACTACACCCTTTAAACCTAGGAGCACAAGTATTGAAAGGGATTGGCGACCCCCCCCCCCCTCCCCTTTTGAAACCCTTGTGAATGTAGCCTAAACTGGGCAAGAAAATTGTGAATTGTTTGGAAATAAACTGGTTTTCTGCAGTAATTTGCCATAAAATGTGATCTGATGCTTATCTAAGTCACAACAATGGATAAACACAATGTGCACACAACAAACAATTCTAATTTCTCGTGTCCATTATGTACCTTGACACTTGGCCTCATATATATATTTTTCCTCTCCTCACAGGTGATGAAGACTTCATTCAAGAGTTTGACGTTTTGTTTCAAGGCTTGCACATCTCCATGAGACCAGAGAAACTTACAAATGTAAGTGCATTTCCTGGATATATACTGTATATGTATGCTTAGATTAATACTGGCCATAAACACTTTGTTGCATCATTTTTCCCAAATTAGATCAGAATTTAATCTTATTTATATATGTATTTTTATGTTGCAACACATGCTATTTTTTAAAAGTGTGGTCTCACAAGGCATGGCCAGGGTTCATGGGATTTTGAGACATGAAGGGAAATTACATCACAGTAATGCTGTGGTGTGAAATGACAGCAAAGAAAACAAAATGTTTTGCTTTGTCTATGCATTGGGGCTTGGTGTGAATAAGCCCTTAAACCAGCCTTTTTAACATGGAGAAACCCTTGAAATATTGTTTTTAGTCTCAGGTGACCTCTGCTAATAATTACTATATCCACAGCTCACTATACATTAGTGTGATAGTCGCTAGGAAGAATGTTCCTTACATTTGTGATCATTGGGAAGAGTCCCCCCTTACAGGTACAGTGAGGGAAAAAACTATTTGATCCCCTGATGATTTTGTACGTTTGCCCACTGACAAAGAAATGGTCAGTCTATAATTTTAATGGTAGATTTATTTTAATAGTGAGAGACACTGCTAAAGTGGTTGTAAACCTGGGGGAAAAAAACCCTGAAAGACAAAGGCATAATGAGCTAGTATGCATAGCATACTAGCTCATTATGAACTACTTACCTGAGAACGAAGCCCCCGCAGCCGTCCTCTTCTCCCCCTCTGGCCAGCGACATCTCTCCCGGGGGTTACTTCTGGGTATCGCGGCTTCTGCGCTGTGATTGGCCGGAGCCGTCATGATGTCACTCCCGCGCATGCGCGCGGGAGCCGCCGGAAACGGCACAGTACAACTGAAGCAACGACACATACGTGCCATTGCTTCAGTTGGCTTAAGTTCGCATGTGCAGATGACGTTGGCACATGCAAATACAGGGATACCTCCTAAACCGTGCAGGTTTAGGAGATATCCAGTGCAGCTACAGGTAAGCCTAATTATAGGCTTGCCTGTAGTTTAAAGTGGTTGTAAAGGGTTTACAACCACTTTAAAATAAACCTGTAAAATAATATGGAAGAAACACAAAATAACTGTCAATTTCCCTCGGTCTGGGGCTCCATGCAAGATCTTACCTCGTGGAGTTTCCATGATCATGAGAACGGTGACCATCTTGTCAATGATCTTAAGGCAGCTGGGACCATAGTCACCAAGAAAACAACTGGTAACACACTACGCTGTGAAGGACTGAAATCCTGCAGCACCCGTAAGGTCCCCCTGCTCAAGAAAGCACATGTACAGGCCCGTCTGAAGTTTGCTAATGAACATCTGAATGATTCAGAGGAGGGCTGGGTGAAAGTGTTGTGGTCAGATGAGACCAAAATCAAGCTCTTTGGCATCAACTCAACTCGCTGTGTTTGGAGGAGAAGTAATGCTTCCTATGACCCCAAGAACACCATACCCATCGTCAAACATGGAGGTGGAAATATTACTCTTTGGGGGTGTTTTTCTGCTAAGGGGACAGGACAACTTTACCGCATCAAAGGGACGAAGGACGGGGCCATGTACCGTCAAAGCTTGGATGAGAACCTCCTTCCCTCAGCCAGGGCATTGAAAATGGGTCGTGGATGGGTATTCTAGCATGACAATGACCCGAAACACACAGCCAAGGCAATAAAGGAGTGGCTCAAGAAGAAGCACATTAAGGTCCTGGAGTGGCCTAGCCGGTCTCTGGACCTTAATCCCATGGAAAATACGTGGAGGGAGCTGAAGGTTCGAGTTACCAGGCGTCAGCCTCGAAATCTTAATGACTTGGAGAGGATCTGCAAAGAGGAGTGGGACAAAATTCCTCCTGAGATGTGTGTAAACCTGGTGGCCACCTACAATAAACGTCTGACCTCTGTGATTGCCAACAAGGGTTTTGCCACCAAGTACTAAGTCATGTTTTGTGAAGGGGTCAAATACTTATTTCACTCATTAAAATGCAAATCACTTTATAACATTTTTTAAATGCATTTTTCTGGATATTTTTTTGTTGTTCTGTCTCTCATTGTTAAAATAAACCTACCATTAAAATTTTAATCTGATCAATTATTTGTCAGTGGACAAATGTACAAAATCCGCAGGGGATCAAATACTTTTTTCCCTCACTGTAGCTAAAAAGATCATGGTTGTCGGTAGTTACTTATCTAAGAGATAGGGGTTCCCTGAGCAATAACAAAAGTCTAACAACCTCTGGAGGAACCCTAAGGTTCCACAGAACCCTGGTTGAGAGAGGCTGCCTTCAGCCGACCATACATGGATCGAAATTCACCCGGTGCAGCAGGGACCAGTCGAATTTTGAATAATGCATTTGCAGGCTGGTTGTACACAAGTCGATCTATTGTTGGATCATGTTCCCTCGGTCAGTGCCGCCAGCTCTAGCCGGTGGTGCTAATAAGTATTTTGACAGAAATCTCCCCGCTGTCAAAATACAAAGGCTCAGTGGAAGGGATTCCGGCATCCAACATTGAGTGTGTGGATGAGGGAATGGAGTCATTTTCATTCCCTCATCCCCTCATAATCAAGGTATGATTATCAAGAGAATGTATTTAATGTACATTGTGCCGCACAGCAGGTGTTAAACTATGAGGCAATAGCTTATCTAATCCATGAATCACTTAAAAAGAGAAAGTGTTGATTGCAAGATGAAAGCACTTCATGAATGGTGAATATCAATTGCAGCTCTGTTGTTATATTTCAATTCAGATTGTGATTCCAATAAAGTGTTATCAATGATATTCAAGAAGAAAAAATAGAGGCAGAAAGATTTTCAGGAGAGATTAGAAATGGGGGAATAGAAAGGAGAATTGGAGAAAATAGATGGACTGGATGCGCAGCAGGGAGGAGTGAGAAAGAAAATAAGTCACATCATGGGGATAAATGCTACCTTATGTCCTATGGCAGGAAATATATTCAAGTTCTAGCTAGCTGGTCTCACAAATCCTTTATTTATATATTTTATTTGATGCTTCTATTCCACTCTGAGCATAATGGTCTATTTACACTTATTTGTTTTCCTGCAGAAAATAATGTGCATTTTACTGCATAAAAATACATTTCAAATACAAATCTTATTATTTTTATGTAGTTAGTTCACATCATGGTCTGTAGCTTGGTACATAAACTTGTCCCTGATTTGGAGCAATGTCCCTCTATCCCTCTCTTATCCTCATTTGTCCCTCATTTGGGTCTGATGTCTATAGTTGTATATAAAATGCACTTTTTATCTTTCAAAAAGTGTTTCCCAGTGCTAAACCTTTCATCCAAAATCTAAGTTGCTGCATTTGTAAATTTTATAAACCCATATAAAGGAATAGGAGTGATAAAAGAAAGTCCTTTAATTAACTTTTTTTTGGTAATTCTCCTTTTAAGGGTGTGTGTCGGGGGCATGTCCTATGCCTACATACGTTTGAAAGTAGATGTCCCTCATTCCCAACTCAAAATGTTGGGGGGTATGGGAACATACATCAAAAACACACATTACTTTAAATGTGTGAAAGGGCCCTAAAAGTGGCAGTAAATTCCATCTGGGATAACTTGCCTGTGTCTCATGATTCCACTAGGTGTCAGTATCCTCCTTAATAGATTTCTCCTTATGTTTCAGCTGCTGTGAGAGCCCACTTCATTTATCATTTTGTGCTGACTCAATTAAAACTGTCAGAGGAGCTTTGTGCTCTCCGGACATAGTTAATCTCTTTCCAAACCGACTCTTTGGGCTCCCAGTCTAGTTTCCTTAGTTAACCTCTTGATTGATTTCTGCTTCCTTGCATCAGTTTCACGAGCTGTCATCTTTTGATGTTTCAGGCAAGGAAAGCTGCGTACAGGTGGATGAGTAAAGTGGAGGAAGAGGAAAAGAAGATTGCGGCTGAGGAGGAAAATACTGATGAGGAGGAGGCTCAAAAATACACCGTGGAGGTATCTAAAGAGCATATTTTTTGCTGACAATTTGCTTAACTTTTTCAAATGTAGCACGTGTTTGAGTCTTTTGTTATGTGTGCCCAGTCTCTGACAGTCTCCAACCACCCTTGTAGCATTCGATACAAAAATGACAACCACTCCAATTAATTTATATTACTAGCTTTTTAAAGCGGTAGTAAAGTCCTTAAAGAGCAAAGAAAAAGTCCACCTGGAAGGTAATGCTATAATATGCTAGTATGCACCACATACTAGTACATTATGGCATACTTACCTTAAAACGAAGCCCTCCAGTGGTGCGCTGTCACCGCTGCCAGGGCTTCCATCGTCACCTGGTCTTCATTCTGGGATCGTGGGCTTCGGCTGTACATCACTCCCACACATGTTCGTGGGAATCACAGCCGCAGCATGGAGCTCTGAAGGTACGTTACAAACCTGAGGGAGGAAGTGGAGACGGATCTCCTATCACAAATTGGATTAGCAGCAAGGATGGGAAGTGTTATCATAATGGGGGATTTTAATTATCCAGACATAGACTGGGCGGAGGGAACCGCGCATTCATTTAAGGCTCGCCAGTTCCTTAGTGTTTTGCAGGACAATTTTATGGGTCAGATGGTAGACGCACCAACTAGAAATAAAACATTACTAGATCTACTGATTACCAATAATACAGACCTGATAACAGATGTGGTAATACGGGGCAATTTAGGTAACAGCGATCACAGGTCAATTAGTTTCAGTATAAATCACACAAATAGGAAACATGAAGGGAACACAAAGACACTGAATTTCAAAAGAGCCAACTTCCCTAAACTACAAACCTTGCTAAAAGGCATAAATTGGGATAAAATATTAGGAACAAAGAATACGGAGGAGAGATGGGTTTGCTTTAAGAGCATATTAAATAAGGGCATTAGCCAATGTATCCCATTGGGTAATAAATTTAAAAGAGCGAACAAACATCCTGGATGGCTTAACTCCGATGTAAAAATGCATATAAAAGCAAAGGAGAAGGCCTTCAAAAAATACAAGGTTGAGGGATCATCCTCAGCATTCAGTATTTATAAAGAATGCAATAAGAAATGTAAGGGTGCAATTAGGATGGCTAAGATAGAACATGAAAGACACATAGCGGAGGAGAGCAAAAGAAATCCCAAGAAATTCTTTAAGTATGTAAACAGTAAAAAAGGGAGGACAGACCATATTGGCCCCATAAAGAATGAGGAAGGACATCTGGTTACAAAGGATGGGGAGATGGCAAAGGTATTGAATTTATTCTTCTCCTCAGTCTTCACAAGTGAATCGGGGGGCTTCAGTAACCAAAACTGCAGTGTTTATCCTCATGACACATCACAGGAAGCACCTCCATGGTTAACAGAGGACGGAATTAAAATTAGACTTGAGAAACTTAACATTAATAAATCACCGGGACCAGATGGTTTGCATCCGAGGGTACTTAGGGAACTCAGTCAGGTGATTGCCAGACCGTTGTTCCTAATATTTACAGACAGTCTATTGACTGGAATGGTACCGGCTGATTGGAGAAAAGCCAATGTAGCACCAATATTTAAAAAGGGCCCAAAAAACATCCCTGGGAATTACAGACCAGTTAGCCTAACATCAATAGTATGTAAACTCTTGGAGGGGATGATAAGGGACTATATACAAGATTTTAGTAATAAGAATGATTTCATTAGCAGTAATCAGCATGGATTCATGAAGAATCGTTCTTGCCAAACCAATCTATTAACCTTCTATGAGGAGGTGAGTTGCCATCTAGATAAAGGAAGGCCCGTAGACGTGGTGTATCTGGATTTTGCAAAAGCATTTGACACAGTTCCCCATAAACGTTTACTATACAAAATAAGGTGCGTTGGCATGGACCATAGGGTGAGTACATGGATTGAAAACTGGCGGTGATAAATGGGGAGTACTCAGAATGGTCAGGGGTGGGTAGTGGGGTTCCCCAGGGTTCTGTGCTGGGACCAATCCTATTTAATTTGTTCATAAACGACCTGGAGGATGGGATAAAGAGTTCAATCTCTGTATTTGCAGACGATACTAAGCTAAGCAGGGCAATAACTTCTCTGCAGGATGTGGAAATCTTGCAAAAAGACCTGAGCAAATTAATGGGGTGGGCGACTACATGGCAAATGAGGTTCAATGTAGAAAAATGTAAAATAATGCATTTGGGTGGCAAAAATATGAATGCAATCTATACACTGGGGGGAGAGCCTCTGGGGGAATCTAGGATGGAAAAGGACCTGGGGGTCCTAGTGGATGATAGGCTCAGCAATGGCATGCAATGCCAAGCTGCTGCCAACAAAGCAAACAGAATATTGACATGCATTAAAAGGGGGATCAACTCCAGAGATAAAACGATAATTCTCCCGCTCTACAAGACTCTGGTCCGGCCGCACCTGGAGTATGCTGTCCAGTTCTGGGCACCAGTCCTCAGGAGGGACGTACTGGAAATGGAGCGAGTACAAAGAAGGGCAACAAAGCTAATAAAGGGTCTGGAGGATCTTAGTTATGAGGAAAGGTTGCAAGCACTGAACTTATTCTCTCTGGAGAAGAGACGCTTGAGAGGGGATATGATTTCAATTTACAAATACTGTACTGGTGACCCCACAATAGGGATAAAACTTTTTCGCAGAAGAGAGTTTAATAAGACTCGTGGCCACTCATTACAATTAGAAGAAAAGAGGTTTAACCTTAAACTACGTAGAGGGTTCTTTACTGTAAGAACGGTAAGGATGTGGAATTCCCTTCCACAGGCGGTGGTCTCAGCGGGGAGCATTGATAGCTTCAAGAAACTATTAGATAATCACCTGAATGACCGCAATATACAGGGATATGTAATGTAATACTGACACATTATCACACACATAGGTTGGACTTGATGGACTTGTGTCTTTTTTCAACCTCACCTACTATGTAACTATGTAACTATGTAACTATGTATGCCGTCCCTTTTAGAGGGAATTCGTCGGTGACATCACTGGCTGCATGCAGTGTGAATATCTCCTAAACAATGCAGGTTTAGGAGATATTCACTGTACCTACAGGTAAGCTTTATTTCTTTCTCGAACATCACGGGACACAGAGCCACAGTAATTACTGATGGGTTATATAGGTATCACTGGTGATTGGACACTGGCACACCCTATCAGGAAGTTCAACCCCCTATATAATCCCTCCCCCTTGCAGGGATACCTCAGTTTTTACGCCAGTGTCTTAGGTGATGGACGTGTAAAGATGTCCTGTGCTGAGCTCCAAAGGGAATATCCTGATATCCTATACTGGGGCAAGCCAGGCAAACCGGATCCATTCAAAGTGTCCTTTTTAGGCCGAATTGGATGGTACCCGGGCCTCGTGTCCGAAGAAACGAGGTTTTACCCGTAACGCTTCTCTTTTTAGAGAGCTGGACCCCGCAGATCAGAAATTGGCTTTAAACTTCCTAATTTCTGGCGAGGTGCTTTACGGGCCCAGAACTGAAGGATCCCCCTATTCATAGGGGGCCCCAGTCTCTGACGGTTTTTTCAAACGGAGCCCACCGTGAGAGGTGAAGATTGGGTCTGTGTAAACTGAACCCTGCAGCTGGATAAGGTAAGAGGAGATTCCACAGAATTTTTGAATTCTAGTAGGTTTCTCCTTTAAGGTAAATGCATGATATGCCTATTGTGACCACCGGGGGCTGCCAAGAGCACAAACCTTCACATGCTGGACGGTCTGTCTCAGTGACTCATCGCTGCATGTGTTTTTCCTCACAGCGTATCAGGCCGGCTGCAAGGTAAGATGGAAGGGGGGATTTCTCATGTTTGGATGTTCCCTCCAGGCTAGAAAGAGGCCACAGGGGTCTAGAAAGTGGTTATACCGCTCAGGCTCTGCTGCCTCAGGCCACCATCTTTGACTATTGCTGTTTAAGCAGGTCTTCACTACCAGCTTCTCCCCTTCCTTCCCCTCCCCCAGCCTTCCTCCATAGTAAATCATAGGAGAGTCGGCCAGCGCGGGAAGCGCTCGTTTTTTTCAAAACTCGAGGGGGGGGCGGGACATCAGCACAGAGTGCTTAGACTCCCACTCAGGCCAGCTGCAGGCTATTAAAGGCACTCTGTACAGGTGCACACAGCCTTCTGAGAGACACAGAGATGACGGTCGCATGTAAGGTGGGACACAGGCATTCTCCTAGGCAGCATTTACTGAAGTAACACCAGACTGAGCATTGGGTAGCAAGGCTTTTAGTCAGACTACATCGCTCAGCAGGCAGTGTTCATTTGTATACCTCACACCTTGTTGCTTTGCACTATGGGTAGAAGAGGTTCAAGCACCCCAAGAACCAGAGACACTAGGGGATCTCGTTCAGGTTCTGAGGGCCCCCTGTCAGCAGCATCCTCCCCCCCTGATGGGCCAGGGACGGCTAGCCAGGGAGAGCCATCGGGGTCAGGGGCTACACCTGCTTCTGGCACTTCAGCCCCTGTATAAATTACACAAGAGGTTTTTTCCTCAACCATTAATGGTCTAGAGGAAAGATTAATGGCCGTGATTACGTCTTCACTCAGTAAAAGAAAACGCACTAGGCCTTCCTCTGTTCCCCAAGACCCTCAGACAGAGGAGCTCTGGGATAAAGGAGATGAATCCCTTTCAGAGGATCGGGATGGGACGGATGATTCCTCTTCAGAGGAATCAGGTGGAGAGGGACCCTCTGCGACTTCCCAAGAGGAGAAAGTCTTAGTGCAGATCCTCACTGGATTGGTCCGCTCCACATTTAAGTTGCCCGTACCTGAAACTACTAAAGAATCCTCTTCTGCTTTGGGGTCACTGAAACCTTTCCAAGCAGCACATGCTTTTCCTGTTCATAATTTACTTGAAAAGCTCATTTATTCTGAGTGGGATCACCCAGACAAACGTTTCTTTCCGCCGAAAAGGTTTTCAACACTTTATCCGATGGAAGAAAAGTTTATTAAGATGTGGGGAATACCGGTTATTGATGCCGCCATTTCCTCCATAAATAATAGCCTGACTTGTTCTGTAGACAATGCTCAAATGCTCAGGGATCCTGTAGATAAAAGGATGGAATCCCTATTGAAGGATGTTTTCTCCTTAGCAGGATCAGTGGCCCAACCTGCAGTAGCAGCGATTGGAGTCTGTCAATACTTAAGAGACCATGTTAAGCAGGTCATCAAAGTATTACCTGAACAGCAGGCCCAGGGGTTTGCTAACCTTCCAGCGGCCTTATGCTTTGTGGTTGACGCCATTAGAGATTCTCTCGTGCAAACCTCCCGTCTTTCACTGGGGTTGGTGCATATACGTAGAATCCTATGGTTGAAAAATTGGTCAGCCGAAGCACCATGTAAGAAGCTACTGGCTGGGTTTCCATTTCGTGGTGCAAGGTTGTTTGGAGAGGACTTGGATAACTATATCAAGAGAATCTCTTGTGGGAAAAGCACTCTCTTACCTGTCAAGAAGAAGAGTAAGCGTCCCTCTTTCAAAGGACTCTTTCCCCAGCGCCGGGGGCTTCAGCCTCCAGGCAGTCTCGACGGCCGCCTCCATCGGGGTCCAGAGACAAGAGTCAACCCCAGGGACAAAAGAAGTCCTGGGGAAAGAAGCCTACTAGGCAAAACACTAAGACCTCTGCATGAGGGGGCGCCCCCGCTCACTCGAGTGGGGGGAAGACTGCGACAGTTCTCAGAGCTCTGGCAGGAGGATTTCCAGGACAGATGGGTAATCTCCACGGTAACCTTAGGGTACAAGCTGGAGTTTCAGGAATTCCCCTCTCCTCGGTTCCTCAGATCAGGTGTCCCCAGAGACCCAGAGAAGAAGCAGTCGCTCCTTCTAGCGTTAGAGCGACTTTTGTCGCAGGAGGTCATTATGATAGTTCCCGCAAAGGACCAGGGATTGGGCTTCTATTCCAACCTTTTTACGGTCCAAAAGCCAAATGGGGATGTCAGGCCCATTCTGGATTTAAGGGATCTGAACCGATTCCTAAGGATTCAATCCTTCCGTATGGAATCAATTCAAACAGTAGTTCCCACCCTGCAGGGAGGAGAATTTCTGGCATCGAGAGACATCAGAGATGCATATCTGCATGTGCCCATTTTTCCTGCTCATCAGAAGTTTCTGCGCTTTGAGGTAGGAGGGCGCCATTTCCAGTTTGTGGCTCTGCCTTTCGGGATAGCCACTGCACCTCGAGTGTTCACAAAGATCTTGGCTCCTCCTCTGGCCAGATTAAGGGCTCAGGGTATAGCTGTCATAGCATACCTAGACGACCTGCTCTTGATAGACCAGTCGGTAGCCTCTTTGAATGGAATCTTGAGGACCACAGTCAGGTATCTAGAACACCTGGGTTGGATCCTCAACTTAGAAAAGTCTTTCCTAAAACCAGTAAGAAGACTGGAGTATTTAGGTCTGATTATAGATACAAGCCAGGAGAAAATATTTCTACCCCAGGCAAAGATCGCTGCTTTAAGAGAGCTGATTCTGGCAGTAAGGACCAAGAAGGGTCCCTCTGTCCGCCTTTGTATGAGGCTACTAGGGAAGATGGTGTCTTCATTCAAAGCAGTTCCCTATGCTCAGTTTCATTCAAGAATGCTGCAACACAGTATTCTGTCAACCTGGAACAAGAAGGTTCAGGCATTAGACTTTCCGATGCACCTGTCGCATGCGGTGCGTCAGAGCCTCAATTGGTGGCTCATATCCGAAAACCTGCAGAAGGGGAAATCCTTTCTACCGGTTACCTGGACGGTGGTAACAACAGATGCCAGTCTGTCAGGTTGGGGAGCAGTTCTGGAACAGTCTGCGGTCCAAGGGGTATGGTCCAAGACAGACAGGACCTTACCCATCAACATTCTGGAGATCCGGGCGATACATCTAGCTCTAAAAGCCTGGACTATCAGGCTATAGGGTTGTCCGGTCAGGATCCAGTCCGACAATGCCACAGCAGTGGCTTATGTCAATCATCAGGGAGGCACCCGGAGCCGAGCTGCTCAAAAGGAGGTGAACCAGATCTTAGTCTGGGCAGAAATGCATGTGCCATGCATATCGGCAGTTTTCATCCCGGGAATAGAGAATTGGCAGGCGGACTATCTAAGTCGCCAGCAGTTACTTCCAGGGGAATGGTCTCTGCATCCCGACATCTTTTGGGCCATATGCCTAAGATGGGGGGTTCCAGATGTAGATCTCTTTGCATCCCGATTCAACAAAAAGATAGACAGATTCGTGGCAAGGACGAAAGATCCTCTTGCATGCGGGACAGATGCGTTGGTGATTCCGTGGCATCGGTTCTCACTGATTTACGCATTCCCGCCTATTCTGCTACTACCACGACTCCTTCGCAGGATCAGGCAGGAAAGGAAATCGGTACTTCTGGTGGCCCCTGCTTGGCCCAGAAGGACTTGGTATGCAGAAATAGTAAGGATGACGGTGGGTTCTCCGTGGACCCTACCGGTACGCCCAGACCTGTTATCTCAAGGTCCAGTGTTCCATCCTGCCTTACAAACGCTAAATTTGACGGTTTGGCTATTGAGACCCACATTCTGAAGAGTCGTGGGCTCTCAGGTCCTGTCATATCTACCTTGATCAATGCAAGGAAGCCAGCTTCCAGAATGATTTATCATAGAGTCTGGAAAGCTTATGTATCCTGGTGTGAATCCAGAGGTTGGCATCCCAGGAAATATGTCATAGGTAGAATCCTTGACTTTCTACAATTAGGATTAGAGATGAAGCTGGCCTTGAGTACCATCAAGGGCCAGGTCTCTGCTTTATCAGTATTATTTCAGCGGCCACTTGCTTCACATTCTTTAGTCCGAAGCTTTCTGCAGGGGGTGATGCGTCTTAATCCTCTGATTAGGGCGCCCCTAAACCCCTGGGACTTGAACTTGGTCCAGGCTGTGTTACAGAAACAGCCTTTTGAACCAATAAGTCAGATTCCTTTGGTCTTGTTGACAAGGAAGTTAATTTTTCTGGTGGCCATCTCTTCTGCTAGAAGAGTATCAGAATTAGCAGCTCTTTCCTGTAAGGAGCCTTATTTGATTATACACAAGGATAGAGTGGTACTACACCCTCATCCTAGTTTTTTACCGAAGGTGGTTTCTGATTTTCATTTAAACCAAGACATTGTTCTACCTTCCTTTTTTCCAGATCCCTGTTCTCCAGAAGAGAGATCTCTACATTCGTTGGATGTAGTAAGAGCAGTTAAGGCCTATCCAGGGGCAACTGCTCAGATCCGCAAGACGGATGTTTTGTTTGTGCTGCCAGAGGGTCCCAATAGAGGACAGGCAGCGTCAAAAGCTACCATTTCTAAATGGATTCGACAATTGATCATTCAAGCTTACGGTTTGAAACAGAAGATTCCTCCGTTTCAGATCAGGGCACATTCCACATGGGCTATTGGTGCTTCTTGGGCAGTGCATCACCGGGCCTCTATGGCTCAAATCTGCAAGGCCGCAACCTGGTCTTCAGTCCATACATTCACCAGATTCTATCAGGTGGATGTGAGAAGGCATGAGGATATCGCCTTTGGGCGTAGTGTGCTGCAGGCAGCGGTACAGGGTCCTCGGGTCTGATTGCACCCTACTTGGTCGTGGTTCCCCCCCCCTCAGGTAGCATTGCTCTGGGACATCCCATCAGTAATTACTGTGGCTCTGTGTCCCGTGATGTTCGAGAAAGAAAATAGGATTTTTTAAAACAGCTTACCTGTAAAATCCTTTTCTTTCGAAGGACATCACGGGACACAGAGGTCCCGCCCCTCTTCTAATACACTATATTGCTTGGCTACAAAACTGAGGTATCCCTGCAAGGGGGAGGGATTATATAGGGGGTTGAACTTCCTGATAGGGTGTGCCAGTGTCCAATCACCAGTGATACCTATATAACCCATCAGTAATTACTGTGGCTCTGTGTCCCGTGATGTCCTTCGAAAGAAAAGGATTTTACAGGTAAGCTGTTTTAAAAAATCCTATTTTTTAGGCTCATCTGTAGGTACCAGTTAAAAAGTGGACTTTGCTACCACTTTAAAGTAAGGTGCACATCGAAGGGCCTAGTTTAGAGTTAGACACTACACTTCACTGAGGGACCTTCATAAGGCAACGTGGCTTCCATGTATATTTACAAATGTATGTGACAAAAAACCCTGGTTTTAACACAAATTGTTAAACAGTGTAAATTTTTATTTTTAGTTTTTATGGCTACTTGATAAGTGTGCTAAGTTATCTTTATGCCTGTAGCATGTCTTCAGTTTGTCAAGTCTCAGACCATTTTTTGTAAAATTACAAACACTAGACAATATGTGCGGTTAGAATTAAAATGCATTTTTGTCTTGTGTCAGGATATTCATGAATCAGCAATACGAAGCTTGGCAGAGCTAACAGCCTGTTCAATGGAAGTGTTCCACAAAACAGCCACTTTAATCCTGCATGGAGATGCCAATGTGGCAGCAGTGTGTCGGGGCAAGGCTCTCTCACAGTAAGTGTTTGGATCAGTTATGTTAGTCACATCTTGAAACGTGCTTGGGACAGTGGATAAAAGGCGCTGAAGCCCTGAAGAATCTTTCTGTGTTTACCTTAGGTTGTTGTTGGCATCAAATTTTATGATAATAGTAAAACCATTGAGAATCTGAATTCTGGATTTCTACACACTGTAGAGCATCCGGAATCACCTTGGTTTGTGGAAGGGATGAGTAATTTAGACTTAAAGCCCTCACGCTGTAATGTTGAAGTCCAAATACAAGACTATTTCAGTGTTAAAAATATTTGCAAAAAACGATGTGTATTGGGAGCTGTACTTCTGCCCCTTCATGAGGGCTTGGAAAAACGCATATCAATAGCATCCAACTATAGTCTGACCATTGAGCTGACATACACTTTTTTCACTGCTTTACTATATCCGTCATTACCCACTAAAGGTGCCATCTCTCTCCACTTATTTTTATTGTCACTTTAATACCTTTACTCTGAACTTTTAGATCCAACTCCATTGTCAAGAGTCTGATCCTGGGTAATCATTGACATGATAAGGCAGCATATTTCAACTACGTATTATTGTATATCACCCAACCTCTTCTTTTGCTCCCCACTCTTACGGGTGCTCCAAATTTTTCATACCCTCTTTAATTAGATCTGGTTGACGTGCTAAAACCCCATTTCCCCGTCAAATGGGCTCAGTTTTGCTATTTCATATCTGGGTATACTGACTCCAGACAATCTTTCTCACATCATAAAGCTGAACTTCATTTCTTTCCTTTGCACTAGTACACACGATGCGATTGTTGGCAGGGGATTGACTGTTGACAGACTGTTGGCCTAAAATCTGACCGTTAGTACGCTCCTTTTGACAATTGTTGTCCAACTTTCTGCCAACAAATGTTGGATGACATGCTAGTAAATTTTCGGCGGACAGCGGTTGGTTGTCAGATTTTCTGATGGTCTGTACACAAGTCCGTCACACAAAAGTTGAAAGTACAAACACGCATGCTCAGAATCAATGCTCGCCAAACACAAAATTAGCAGAAGGGGCCCAAAGGGTGGCGCTCAAGAGCTGAATTTACATTTGTGTTTGTTGGCTGACAATTGTGTACTGTTAGTATGCAAGACGATATCCTGGCACACGCCCTTTTGACAAAAATCAGACACTCGGCCAACAATCGCATCGTGTGTACGAGGCTTTAGACTTTGAGTCTTGGAAAAAACACACTCTTACATGGTTTAATAAATGCACTATCTTGAAAATAAATGCAATACCCAGGTTACTCTATGTTTTACAAAGCTTTGATCATGAAGTCACTCACTCAGATCATTGACCAGGACAACAAACTCTGTTTTTTTCCTAAGCATAACTTGGCACCAATGTCAAATATTATTCGTGCTGTTCCAGGCAAGATCAGGCTCCACACTGTACAGTCAAATCTCTGCTGCTGGCTCCGCTCGTTTCCACCTAAGCAATCAATCAGCAATAGGAATGCCACACAACAAAATGCAAAATAATCATCCTTTTTTTTTTTAAATGGCCAGCAGGAACAAATTTTCTTCTGACATGTTTTGCACTAGGCACAGCTTTCTCAGAGAATGACAGACACTACCCATACATCATTATATGGAAATATTAATAATCCCATATGATCATTAGATTTAAATACATTTCTATGTACAAGAAAAAAAAAATAAAAAAAAAAATATATATATATATATAAAAGTAACCAGTGCAATTTGTACTCAGTTTCACAGCATGCCATCTAATGGCAGAACTGCTAAAATACAGCCTGCTATAGTATTAAATGAAACTCTTCCTCCTACTTATCAAAATGAATACAAACAAGTACCATAATTAGAGACATACTCCCCTAAAAAATACAAAATGATCTATAAATCCTCAATTGAAGTCTAACAGAAGGCAAAACTTTTTTTTAGTTTTGAATAGAGTGCAGAGGAATTGGAACGCTTGTCACTTTTTATTGGTACCTGTGCCCTCATTAAGGAGATTCACCCTCTCTATGTGTCCTGTTTACATTTATCATTGAAAGTGTTCCCAGCAAAGTAATAGATGGGAAATCTTCCAATGAGGACACTAGTTCTGGTGACCCGGTGTCCCCAAGGAAATTTCCTTTCACTTCCTGTTTGGCTTTGGGACAGGAAGTGAATAGAAATTGCTGCTATGAGACACAGATGAAAAGAAAAAAAATTCTGACAGGGGTTATAACCTTCACTTGCCCTATCCAAAGTGAAAAAAAAAAGTTTGCCTATAGTTTTACTTTAAAGACCTGAAAAGCACCATTTTATTATAGCAAAATAAAAAAAAATGTTTTTCTTTTCTGTTTCTCTCTCGATACCTACTCAATTCTCAGCTGTGCAGGGGGTGAGTAACATCACATTCAAAGTTCATACCAGATGGAATACTGGTGTTTAGTGAAAAATTCCAAAAAACTATCCTGCACAGCTTAGAAAATGTATCCCCACCTTTTTCTGCCCTTAAAATCTTCTCTATATACTCTATATCTTTAAAGAGGTTACATTTGAATTGTGTGTGGCAACAAAATGTTTAGACACATTGATTCGTTTACTACTCATTTTGGCACCCAAATGATTATTCAACCTGTGTCCTAACCTCCTGATAGTATGACCTACATACTGAATATTGCATTCCTTAATTTTTATCAGCTATACAATATAATGTATATTACAGTTAATATTTATTGAGGAATGACCAATTTAGTTATGCATACAAAAAGTCTTTACCTACTTTTACATGTGCACAAAAAGGACATAGTTACATAGTAGGTGAGGTTTAAAAAAGACAGAAGTCCAACCTATGTGTGATTATATGTCAGTATTACCTTGGATATCCCTATATGTTGTGGTCGTTCAGGTGCTTATCTAATAGTTTTTTGAAATTATCGATGCTCCCCGCTGAGACCACCTCCCGTGGAAGAGAATTCCACATCCTTGCTGCTTTTACAGTAAAGCACCCTCTATGTAGTTTAAGGTTAAACCTTTTTTCTTCTAATTTTAATGAATGGCCACGTGTCTTGTTTAACTCCCTTTCGCAAAAAAGTTTTATCCCTATTGTGGGGTCACCAGTACGGTATTTGTAAATTGAAATTATATCCCCTTTCAAGCAACTCTTCTCCAGAGAGAAGTTCAGTGCTTGCAACCTTTCTTCATAACTAATATCCTCCAGACCCTTTATTAGCTTTGTTGCCCTTCTTTGTACTCGCTCCATTTCCAGTACATCCTTCCTGAGGACTGGTGCCCAGAACTGGACAGCATACTCCAGGTGCGGCCGGACCAGAGTCTTGTAGAGTGGGAGAATTATCGCTTAATCCTTTTTTTCCTTGTCAAAAGAAGTTTATTGAGTATACAATATTATAAAGATACATAAAGTAAGTTTACAAGGATCCATAAAGTAAGCTCATTGTTTTACAGTAGGGTTTATATAGGTAAATATCATGAAATTTCAAATATTAAACCTTGGGTTCACGTAAACCTAAATTAAAGATATATATCATTTCCTTAGTTACTTTTGTAGGTATTTAAATGATTTATACCTACTATACATATTGTTTACAGGTAGAGTGTATATAGGTCAAATAAATTCTGATAATGAGCTTTAATCGTAAGGTGGAGAAAAGGAAAGAGAAAGAAGAAAAAGGGTAGAAAGGCAGAGGTATGGTCCACAAGGTTGTCCCGCTCGTCAGTTTATTATTCTTTTTAGTTCTCTTTGAAGCCTTAGAATGGGTGTCTCTGTAAGTCATTTTTCATCTGTTACCATGGCAACAGGACAGAGTCATTGAAATTTGACAGGAACTGTTGTTTTATCCAAGGATGCCAAAGTTTTTCAAATTTTGGAATTTGATTTTGATCGATGGCTACCATCTTAGCATGGGACATTGTATTATTCATTCTGTGAATTGTTTCTGCTATTACCAATGTAGGAGATTTCCATGCCTTGGCCACTGTTTGTTTTGCAGCCGTTATTAGTTGGATCATAAGTTTGAATTGAGAGAGTGTTAACCATTCCGGTTTTAGATTAAGTAAAGTTATATATGGATCTGGTTGTATTATTTTTTTAAATATTTTAGATGCAATCACGAAGACTTCCTTCCAGAAGGTTTGGATTACTGGGCACGTCCACCATATGTGTAAATGTGTGCCTATTTCTGGGCATCCTCGAAAACAAAGAGCTGAGGTATTAGGTGAATATTTTGCCACTCTAGCAGGTACAAGGTACCAGCGAGTTAGGACTTTATAATTTGTCTCCAGTGCTAAGATGTTGGGTGAAGATGACTTAGATGTGAGCCATATGTTAGACCAGTCCGTGTCTTCTAAAGTTTGTCCCAGGTCCTCCTCCCACCTCTGAACGTAAGAGGGTCTATTAAGATTTACTACTCCATATAATTGATTATAAAGTGATGAAATTGTACCTTTAGCAAATGGATCTTTTGTACAGATTGATTCAAAAATGGATAATTGGGATAATGGTGTATCCCCCTTTAGGAATGGTGTATAAAAATTTTTGATTTGGAGATATCTAAATATCTCAGAGTTTGGTAGATCATATTTTTCTCTAAGCGATGGGAATGAAAGGAATGATTTAGATGCTATGAAGTCATTTAGTGTCTGAATGCCTGATGTTGCCCAAGCTTTAAAAGAATTTGGGTAGATCCATGCCGGATAAAAGGCCGGATTTCTGATAAAAGAAAGGAGAGGATTGTGTGGAGATTGTAACTGATATTTGGTTTTTAGTTTATCCCAGAGAGATAAGAAGTGTTTAGTTATGGGATTATGAATTTTAAAGCGGTCTTTAGAATCAAGCCATAACAAGTTTGATATTAATAGAGGGTCATTTTCTGAAGCCTCTACAAATACCCATAATGGGATTTCCTGTTTTGCATGGTATTTGGACAGACTGGCCAAATGTGCTGCTCTGTAGTAGTTAGTAAAATTAGGGTATCCCAGGCCTCCTTTATTTTTGGGAAGATGTAGTGTGTGTATAGGTATACGTGGTTTAGAAGAGCCCCATATAAACGAAGTTGCTCTTTTTTGTACTATTCTCAAAAAATAGGAAGGAATTGGAATAGGGAGGACTCTGAATAGATAAAGCAATTTGGGTAGAATAGTCATTTTGATTGCATTAATCTTCCCTATCCAGGATAAAGGGAGTTGCGACCATTGTTTTATTAGATTTGTGATCTGTCTTAATACAGGAGGATAATTGGTTGAGAATAAGTCAGAATGAGATGCTGTTGAATGAATTCCAAGATATGGGATTGATTTTTCTGCCCATGTGAATGGGAGTGCAGCCCTAGCCGGGATCAATTCCATGTTTGTGAGCGAAATATTAAGCATTAGGCATTTCTTAGGATTAATCATAAGGCCGGATAGGGCTGCAAATCCATCAAGAGCTGGTATTAAGTTAGGACCAGAGACCTGTGGTGATGATAGAAAAAGTAATATATCGTTTGCAAATATACATAATTTGTGTGTAATACCTCCTACTTCAATGCCAGTTATAGTTTGGTTTGTTCTGATGTATTGGGCCATGGGTTCGAGTATAAGGGCAAATAATAAGGGAGATAATGGGCAACCCTGTCGGGTACCTCTTTCGATATTAAAGGCATCAGATTTGTATCCAGCATATTTTATATAGGCTTTGGGTTTATTATATAATGCTTTGATCCATGTTAAAAAGTGGGGTCCAAAACCCCATTTTTGTAATGAATATTGCATATATTGCCAGGATACTGTGTCAAATGCCCTCTTAATATTATGAGATAGAAAACATAAAGGGATTTTCCGTTTTTTAGCAATATGTGCCAATAACACTGCCCTGCGTATATTATCGCCTGCCTGTCTATTTGGCATGAAGCCTACTTGATCTCTATGTATTAATTTTCCTATAATGCTATTGAGGCGTTTTGCTATTATTTTTGCTAATAATTTAATATCAAGGTTTAACAGAGAGATAGGCCGATAATTCACACAGGAAGTATCATCAGAAAGGGGTTTTGGGATCATACAAACAATTGCCATTAGTGTTTCTTGACGAAAAGAATGTCCTTCTAGAAGTTTGTTAAAAGTTTCAGTGAGGATGGGAGAGAGTATTTCTGAGAATGTTTTATAGTATAAAGCCGAGTAGCCGTCTGGGCCTGGTCTTTTGTTAAGTTTTAGGTCTTTTATGGCGTTAGCAACTTCATCTATAGTTATAGGCTCATCCAAACTGCTTTTTTGATTCTGAGACAACTCAGGTAAGGTTATTTTTGAGAAGAAGGATTCAGCCTCTGTAGGATTAAATTCATTGTTTGTCTTGTATAAAGTTGCGAGATGTGAGTGAAATTTATGGACTATTTTAACTGGATTACAAGTATAAACATTTTTTGATAATTTCAAACATATTGGTTTGAAAGATTTGTTAGTTGAATTTAATGCCCGAGCCAAATATGTACCTGGTTTGTTTGTATTCATGTAGAAATTGTGTTTGGAGCGTTTGAGGGATTTATCAACTGACTCAGTGAGAAATAGATAGTATTCCAATCTAGATTTTTCCAGATGAGATTTTGTACTCTGAGATGGATTATCTTGGAATGATATGTAGGCTGCATTAAAATTGAGTTCTAGTTTTTTTGCTAGATTTTTGCGTTCCCGTTTAAATAGTGCCATTTGTCTTTGTATTGTACCACGCAAGACAGGCTTATGAGCTTCCCACAGTGTTATTGGGGAAATGTCTGTTGTATTATTAATTGATATGTATTCCTTTAAAGCTTGTTCAATGGCCATCTGATGTAGTGGGTGTTTGAGCATTATGTCCGGTAAGTACCACGTTGGGTCATGCGCTTTTGGTATGGCTGAGGCTATAGTAGTGTATACTGCATTATGGTCAGACCACGGAATCGGAATTATAACTGATGCAATAATTTCTGGTATCATTCCTATTGTTAGAAAAATATGATCTATTCTGGTGAAGGTTTGATGAGGGTGTGAGAAATAAGTGAATTTCTTTTTCATTGGGTTACTTTCTCTCCACGAATCTACCAGATTGTATTTGGAAAGAAGTTGAGAAAAAGGTAATCTAGAGGTTATTTTGGATGGTGTAAAAGGTGATTTATCTAGAAATGGGAGGAGGACCTGGTTTGAATCCCCGCACATTATCACTGTTCCTATTTTGTGTGCATTAATCACTTGTAATATATGTGAGAGGAATGGTGTAGGTTGTTTGTTAGGAGCGTAGTAGGAAATCACCGTGATTGCTGTATCCATTATATAACCCATGAGTATCAGGTATCTACCTTCTGGGTCTTTAATTTCTGATGATAAGGTAAATGGTGTGGATCGGTGAAATGCAATTAGAGTACCCCTTTGTTTGGTACAGGCAGAAGCCGTGTAAATTTGTTGATAAAAAGGAGAAATATATTTTGGAGTAGAATCTTTGGTGAAGTGTGTTTCTTGGAGGCATACTATGTGAGCCTTCTTGTTATGGAAAGTACGGAAGGCTTTGGTCCTTTTTTGAGGGACATTTATTCCCTGAACATTCAGGGAAAGTATATTCAGTGGTGCCATGGCAACAGATCAAATAGTTTTGACTTACTTTTTGTTATGCAGAGCTGACTGCGCAGATCAACCTGTGTGGACTGAAGGGATGAAAAGATAGAAAAGAAACCAGTGAATTCTGGAGTAAAGAGTAAACAAAAAACATATGAGATTAGATGATACATTGTATAAATTATTTTTTGCAAGTAATCACAATTTACCCGTGAAAGAGAATAAATATCTCTCTCAGGGTAATAAGTGCCTTCGTCACACTCCCACATAATATGGTTGGGAGAATGAGGAGGGCTAATGGGGGTACACGGATCTTCCGCTTACAGGAGAGAAGTGCTATGTCAAAAGACATCAAAATGATGATTCATTAATTGGAGTGCAGAATATAGTTTTTGTTGAAATTATTTATTCCAGGGTGGTTGTATATGGTTAGTTTTGCCCTAGGCTAAATAATTCAGTTAGAAAGGTACTGTTAATAACTTTGGTATTGATGAAGATAGTTTGAATTATTTTGGGATTTTAACCCTTTTAGAGTAAACAATTACATATTTTATTCATATGCAACTGTTTAGATATGTTAACTCATAAAAAATTGAGGTTGTATTGCTTCAGATTAGAATAAACAAAAACATAGTTCTAGGAACTAGTTAGGTAATAATATATTTGTTTTAAGAAAAGAAAGAAAAAGCTTCCATTACTTCTGGATTATTGAACATATTTGTCCTAAAAAGTAATAAATCTATTGTTATTACCTGAAAATATATAACTGAACAAGAATTTCCTTATTTCATTTATATATTCTAAGGCTATATGAATCAGAAGTAATAAGAAATATAACTCTAATGTAACATGATCCCACACAGTGTGTGACTATCAGAATGCAGTTACATTCAGTTATAAATACAGGTTTTTTATAGAGAACCATCTCTTAGTATAATAAATGAAGAGATATCAGGAATTAGGATGTCAGTCCATTGAATCTTCTTGGTCCATGGATGATGTGGCATAACGGCCTCTTTTGTGAGAATGATGATTCCCATTTTGTTCTGAAATTTTCTGGGTGCTGCCTGAAGGTGAAGAAGATGCCATTCTTCTGCGTGTGGGAGAGTTGCTGCTTGTGGGTTCTGTCAGATTTAATTTTAAAAGGGTTTGTTGTAGTTCATCTGCTGATCTGCTTCTGTAAATTGTACCTTGGTAGTTAAATCTGACTGAAAAGGGAAAGCCCCATTGATACATAATGTTGTGGCGTTGCAGTTCCATTAGTTGGGGTTTCATGGATCGTCTTTTAGTAATAGTAAGTTGGGATAGGTCAGCAAAAATTTGATAATTGTGTCCTTGAAAAATAAGTTCCTTTTTTTCTCTTGCAGCAATTAGTATTTGTTCTTTCATTCTGTAATAATGAAATTTTGTGATTATATCACGTGGGGGTCCATCTTTCTTTTTGGCTGTGAGGGCTCTGTGTACTCTGTCCAGTTCTAAACGTTCAATAGGGATATCTGGCTTTAGTTCTTGTAATAGAGCAGTAATAGTAGATTGCAGGTCTGTCACAGTTTCAGGTATTCCCCTTATGCGCAAGTTTGAACGTCTGGCTCTATTTTCGTAATCTTCAAGCTTAGTTTGAAGTATTAAATTCTCTTCTTTTAATTGTTCCAATTCTGTTATATTTTCTTGGGTTGTAATTTCAATTTCATCCATTTTTATTTCTAAGGCTGCGGTGTGGTTTCCCAGCTCTCTTATTTCTTTGGTTAGGCTGTTTGTTATTTGGTCTGAGGTTTGTTTTAAAGCCTTATGAAGCATCTTTTCAAATTGTAATAATATTACTGGGGATGCTGAGGAGGCTTGTGGAGAAGTTTGTGAGAGGATTTGTTCTGTATCTGACTCAAATGGAGAGTCTTGCTGTGACATTTTCTGTCTGCGAGAGCGCCCTGATGCTGTATACTGTGAGGTGACTGGAGCTGCTTTAGTTGCAGTGAGTGCCTGTGAGCTCTTTGTGAGGTGATTTTTATTTCTGCCACGGCTTCCTCCCAGTACCATATTTCCTGTCCAAACTTTCACAGTTTGTTCATGGGGCATAAAGGTTCAAATGGATACCTTTTGAGCCTGCGGGCTCCGCTTTGTCCTTCTCTTCTCTCCTCAGCGGTGCAGAGCTCTAACAATGCATGTCTGCTCCGCTAGGCTCCGCCCATGCACCTCTGCTTAATCCTTTTTTTAATGCATGCCAATATTCTGTTTGCTTTGTTAGCAGCAGCTTGGCATTGCATGCCATTGCTTAGCCTATCATCTACTAGGACCCCCAGGTCCTTTTCCATCCTAGATTCCCCCAGAGGTTCTCCCCCTAGTGTATAGATTGCATTCATATTTTTGCCACCCAAATGCATTATTTTAATTTTTTTTTACATTAAACCTCATTTGCCATGTAGTTGCCCACCCCATTAATTTGTTCAGATCTTCTTGCAAGGTATCCACATTCTGCGGAGAAGTTATTGCCCTGCTTAGCTTAGTATCGTCCGCAAATACAGAGATTGAACTGTTTACCCCATCCTCCAGGTCATTTATGAACAAATTAAAAAGGATTGGTCCCAGCACAGAACCCTGTGGGACCCCACTACCCACCCCTGACCATTCCGATTACTCCCCATTTATCCCCACCCTCTGAACTCGCCCTTGTAGCCAGTTTTCAATCCATGTACTCACCCTATGGTCCATGTCAACGGACATTATTTTGTACAGTGAACGTTTATGTGGAACTGTGTCAAATGCTTTTGCAAACTCCAGATACACCACGTCAACAGGCCTTGCTTTATCTAGATGGCTACTCAGCTCCTCATAGAAGCTTAGTAGATTGGTTTGGCAAGAACGATTCTTTATGAATCCATGCTGATTACTGCTAATGGTACCGTTTTCATTACTAAAATCTAGTATATAGTCCCTTATTATCCCATCCAAGAGCTTGCATACTATTGATGTTGGGCTAACTGGTCTGTAATTCCCAGGGACGTATTTGGGCCCTTTTTAAATACTGGTGCTACATTGGCTTTTCTCCAATCCACCGGTACCATTCCAGTCAGTAGACTGTCAGTAAAAATTAGGAACAATGGTCTGGCAATTACTTGACTGAGTTCCCTAAATACCCCTGGGTGCAAGCCATCCGGTCCCGGTGATTTATTAATATTAGGTTTCCCACGTCTAATTTTAATTCTGCCCTCTGTTAGCCATAAGGGTGCTTCCTGTTATGTGTCTCGAGAAAAAACACTGACGTTTTGGTTACTGAAACCCCCCCCCCCCCCCAATTCCCCGTGAAGACTGAGGAGAAAAATAAATTCAATACCTTCGCCATCTCCCCATCCTTTGTAACCAGATGTCCCTCCTCATTCTTTATGGGGGCCAATATGGTCTGTCCTCTCTTTTTTAATGTTTACATACTTAAAGAACTTATTGGGATTTTTTTTGCTCTCCTCCGCTATGTCTTTCATGTTCTATCTTAGCCGCCCTAATTGCACCCTTACATTTCTTGTTGCATTCTTTATAAAGTCTGAATGCTGATGATGATCCCTCAACCTTGTATTTTTTGAAGGCCTTCTCTTTTGCTGTTATATTCATTTTTATATTGGAATTAAGCCATCCAGGACTTTTGTTCGCTCTTTTAAATTTATTACCCGGATGCACTGGCTAATCCACTTATTTAATATGCTCTTAAAGCGAACCCATCTCTCCTCCGTGTTCTTTGTGACTAAGATTTTGTCCCAATATATGCCTTCTAGTAAGGTTCGTAGTTTAGGGAAGTTGGCTCTATTGAAATTCAGTGTCTTTGTATTTCCCTTATGTTTCCTACTTGTGTGATTTATACTGAAGCCAATTGACCTGTGATCGCTGTTTCCTAAATTGCCCCGTATTTCCACATTAGTGATCAGGTCTGTATTGTTGGTAATCAGTAGATCTAGTAACGCTTTATTTCTAGTTGGTGTGCCTACCATCTGATCCATGAAATTGTCCTGCAAGACATTTAGGAACTGGCGAGTCTTAGACTAATGTGTGGACCATCCCCCCTCCCCCCGTCGCCCCGTGATTACTGTAACATTTATTTGAGCACTTAACTTCAACATCGTTCTCTCCATCTGTTGCACCCAGGGTCAGAGAATCTCTTGCAAATAAAACGCTTACCATTTCCCTCTTCAATTTCATCCATCATCAGTCACGCTAAGTTATCCCTGGTCATGCTAACAAAACGTTCAAGTTGTAGGTAAAATGCAATCATTTTAGGGCATTTTACTTAACTTCTTTCATCAGCTGGCAGATACCTGAACCGACTAAAAACACAATCGGCTTATCCATTTTCGACCAAATTGCGCTGTCTTTCATCCTTTTTGAAGACATTTGGTCACAAATTGACACCTTAAGTGATGCTCTCTCCATTTATTACCAATTGTTTCTGGCGGCTATTAATTTACCCTCTAAATCATTCTTTGAGATTGGAAAAGGGACCTAAATTATATATCATGGGATTGACCTCATTATTTATTTTTCATACCAAACCTCTATTAGCAGCAGATAACAAGAAATGAATCATAAACTCATGACAAAAGGTACAGGACTCCCTTGGTTCTTTCCTGTATCTTTCCAGAGATTACATACACAGGCGTTGAGATGTGGAGAAGCCAGGGTAACTCTTGTACGCATATTTTGGGACTATTCCAAGTCCTGGTTACAAAAAATACATCTCCCACCCATTTCATAATTCAGTTCAAGAAATCTTTATTGATTTATCTTGATGGCGCTCAAGCCTGCATTTCATGTACCCAGAAACGAAACTTTCCTCCTACCTTTGCCGTCTGCTTTGCTAATGTAAATTACATCAGATGCAATGAAAATCCAACTGCAACACTTAAAGATAAATCTGACAAATAGGGTTTTATTAGATAGAACATTTTTTACTGAGTTTACGTCAGCCCTTCCGAGCATGGCCTCAAACCCTGCTATGCAGAAATCTTGACTTGTGCCTATGAACCCTTTCTCCGGCCATAGTGTGTTGATGTTGCAGTGTAAATAGGAGAATTCATAGTTCAAACACTGTTCCTTTCCTATAATGGAAGAGCGACCAATAAGCCTTCCCCACTTCCCAGAGGAGGCCATCACCCACCAAATCTTCCCTTCTCACACCTCCTTGCCTTCTTTGCTTTTCCCTTCCCCTATGCTGCTCTTGCCTCCTCTCTTGTTTACCCCTGCATCTTTTTCCCTCATCTCTTTTTTTTTTCCTATTGTTAATAAAATATTCACACCTCGAATGGAAACACGCTGCATTCACTTTGTATTGGAAAATATGAGTATTATAAAAATTTGGGTGGATGTAGACAGTCTAAATAGAGGCCCCTTATGGGCTGTCCATGACTTTTCATAAAATGTTTCAGAATTCCCAGCTATACCAGACTTTGTAATGAACAATCACCTTACATGTTCATGACGTCAAATTGTTCACATCTGTTTTTTGAGTCACTGTGCGCCATTGATCACAGTTGCATTTTTTTTGTATGAGCTGTGAAAATAAAGACTTTAAATAAAGCAGAAGCTGAGAAGTGTCATCTATTGTTTTGGCTCTGTGAAGGTCATTAGTCACTTTTGTGATTTTGAGATTCTGTTGAATATGTATGGCTGAAGTCATGTGTGAGGAAGAGATTTATGCAGTTATAGGCAAGGCGATACAAAAAAAAATGGGCAAACTCTGAAGATTAGAGAAGGGTCAAGAGAAGGTTTACATAATATGGTGTTCTAAAAAAAAAAGGGCAAACTGCAGAAGAATTTCAGGCCTTCTCCAATTTTCAGCTTTGTATCGAAGACTGTTAATTAATACAGATTCCAACAAGTTGCATTTAAAGCTTTTTTAAGGAGGAATCCTCTCTAACAATAAATAGGTATTTGAAATGATTCTTGGAAAAAGATCTGCGAGAAGCTATAGTTTTATAAGTTGTTGGTCATTCTTTCTGGAACATGTCACGGAGATTGATGTTTTTCTACTGACTTATAATGGTCTGATTATTTTTTAGGATGACAATTATGTTGTGCAAGGAGATCTCACAGCTTTCAAAGAAAATGACCACTCTCCTGACAACAACTGGGGTAAGTGAGTTGTCCTATTATGACATGCTAGCACTTGCTGATACTTAAAAAAGAGACAGAAAAAGAAAAGCTAATCCCGCGGAACCAAACACCAAATATGGTTGTTAGGAAGTCCTTGGTATGTAACACCTATTAAGGTACTGCTGCTGTAGCTAAAGAAACTAGGCTAACATATAAAAACAAACCCAGTATTGCTACAGAGGTTCAAAAAGATGGCTACTTTGGCAGCAGAAAGTCTAAACCAATTGGTTCCAAAAAATACAAACTTTATTAAATGTACTCATATCAATACTAAATGTAGCACAAATTGGTCAGTAAAAAAGTGCAAACAACTTCACAAATATCATGCTTCCCAGGTCCCATCCATGGTAGGGATGACCCGGAAAGAACTCAATGTATACACAGACACTAAAAGACAACACAACACATATGCGGCACTGCAAAAACAATTAGGCAAACCCCCCCCCCCCCAAAAAAAAAAACACACAGACAGTCCAGACAGCGGCCTATACATATTCACAGGAAAAATGTCAGCTAAATCGCATGTGGATTTTTGAACAGATATTCATAAATATCCATGTAATACCGCCAAATCGTGCAAATTTCCTGTGAAATCGGGGGAAGTGGAAAATCATATGTGGTATGCAATGATACTAGAAGTTTTCCCTAGACGGACAAATGTAGGGATAATTGGATGGGATCACTGACTGGACAATTCTTGATACTGGAGGCCAGCTATACATTCCCTGCACAAGGAAAACTTGCTGATACTTCCCTATTTTAATACGGAGACTTTGTAATTCAGATAAGGAAAATAGATAAACTGTAACATGCTATTTATATAGCAAAACTACTACGTAAACCGGCATTGATAATGCACAGTGGGAGAGCTAATTCCCCAAATGTCCAAAACAAAATGCCTCAACCAGTTAAGGCTCAGTATTCTATTTATCCAATTAGCAGGACTCAGTTTGCCATTGGTAGTCCTCTGGGACAGTATATGAAAATGGAAGGTATTATACATAGCAATAGTACATTCAAGAGTGTCAGCTTACTAATAGCATACCTCTGAACACAGCCATTTAGGCAATTTGGAAGCATGTGATTGGCTGTTTCTACACCAGTACATTCTGATATCTCACTGCCCAATTACTGCCCTCTAGCAGATATTTTAGCATTGCATACATCACATGAGACTAGTAGGTCAGGGAGTTCTGACTGGCTATTCAGGAAATCACAGATATAAAGGGAAAATGGTAGATTATTTCTAAGCCTCTGTCTGTTCTTTTCTTTCCAGGCTTCTGAGAAGTCAGACATCCTGAACCCATTAATTACAGGAGTGTTTTTAGAGGTGAGTCCATTTGTGATTGGGAAAGTATTCTTTTCCTGCATACACAGACTCATATATTATTTATTACTGCCAATAAGGGTAAATCTAGATGATATTTTCTGTACTCTTTTCAGGGTTTGTAACCAAATATTATGTATCCAACCATTACATGTTATAGATAACTGTTGATGTGACCAAGTTGAACCACTTCAGCCCGGAAGGTTTTACCCTCTTAATGACCAGGCCATTATTTGTGATCCCAATAAGCATATATCGATTGGTTTGCGCTAAAGTTATAGCGTCTACAAAATATGGGATAGATTTATGGACTATACATTTGTTTTAATTGTTTTTACTAGTAATGGCGGTGATCAGCGATTTAAAAAAAAAAAAATGCAGTGTCAGTGTATAAATGACACTGGCAGGGAAGGGGTTAACATCAGGGGAGATCAAAGGGTTAAGTGTGCTTCTAGGGAGTGCTTTCTAACTGTGTGGGGGATGGCTTAACTGGGGAAAGAGAGAGATCTTTGTTCCTAATTAGCAGGAACGCAAGATCTCTTTCTTCCTCTCTGACAGAACGGCGGTCTGCCTTGTTTACATAGGCAGACCTCCGTTCTGCCTCTCCATTGAACGATTGGCAGGTCTCGGCGGCCAGCGTGGCCGCCAGACCCGCTGATTGGCTTCTGCTGTGTCCAACCACAGCGGGAGCGCGGCTCTGGTGGCCCCCACACATGCCCCAGAGCCGACAACAGCAATCACGTACAGGTACATGATTTTGCGCTTAAGGGCCGCCCTGCCGCAGTACATGTACGTGGGGTGGGCTTTAAGTGGTTAAATAATTATATGCTTCTATTTGTAGAATGGGGGACTATGATGAAAAATATATATATTTTTTGTTTTCACGATAACCCTATTATCTATTTCATTTTTTAAAGGGTTTGTTTACTAAAAGTTATATTTTAGTTATAGGTGGGTTCTGGTAGGCTGTTAGACAATGGCTTCTTATTTCCCTTTTTTACGCCAACAAGAAGATCTCCAAGCCATAATTGCCCCTGCAAGAAAGGTTTTGTAGAAAGGTGAGGGAACAGGGGGAGGAGAGTAATTAGACTCGCCCACAAAAGAAGAGTACTGTATGACATGTAAGGACAGGGGCTGTGTTAGGGAACTGACTACTGACTATTCTGAAGCAATCAGATTTGCTAGCAAAAGTTTAGAGACATATTGCATTTCAATAAAAATATGGGAAAAAAATGCTGCAAGTAAGCACTTCAAAAACTTGATTTTTCTGTGCTTTTTTGCCAGCAATTTTTTAAAGTGGTGACAAGGTCTTTTTGAAGTAAACAATAACTTTGCTAATTAAAGCACAGCACTGCGACCTGGTAGCTGAAGTTTGCATATTTTAGTCTCATTGGTGCTATTACAGTTGCACTTGTCTTGAAGCTAAATGCTGAATTGGATTTGAATCCTCAAGCAGCTCAAAACTATTTAAATAATAATATTATTAGCGCTAGAGGAAAAGTGTCACAGACGCGGCAAGTTTGTAAGCATTTGGTATGTATTCTAAAGCCTAGTACACACGATCAGAATATCATACAAAAAATACTGCTTTCGAATCGATCGCACAATAATCTGATCGTTAGTACGCAGCTTTCTTCTGAAATTATCTTAAGGGACAAAACATGAAACTTTTTCTCATACGATACCAGATTGTACGATTTTCAGTACAGTTTTTGTCCGAAAATAATACAAATACAATACATTTCATCACTTCCAAATTTTTATTCTGTCGTACCGGAATTTTTGTACTTTAGTAACCTATTTGTTTTCGATATGAAGACTAGCATGCAAAATAAAATGGATGATCATTCATCCGATAATCTCATCTTGTGTACCAGGCTTAAATTGTTGCACCAAAACTGCTTTCTCATTAAAACGGTTGTAAACCGCTGGTGAAAAAAAAAAAAATCCTGCAAGACCATGTCATAGTTCGCTCGTATGCACCGAATATTGGCACAATATGAGAGACTTACCTAAAAACAAAGTATTCCAGTGCCATGATGTCAGCGCTGAGACAGCTGACATCTTCACCCGGTCTTCCTTTTGGGTTTGCGGCCTCCGGCTACATGAGTGGCCAGGAGCGCGATGACATCACTCGCGCGCATGCGTGCGGGGTCTGCCGTTTCTGCCACGGGCTCTGAAGGTCCGGCACGGTAAGCCGAACCTTCAGAGCGCATGCGCTGGTGATGTCATTGGCTGCATGCACTTTGAATATCTCCTAAACTGTGCAAGTTTAGGAGATTTTCACAATACCTACAAGTAAGCCTTATTATAGGCTTGCCTGTAGATGCAAGTGGTGTAACAGAGTTTACAACTATTTTAAAATGCACCTGTTTGTTAACCACAGTGATTATACTTGTCCTACAAGCTAAACAATTATTAGTGAAATGCAGTCCAGTATTTACTATGTTTAGTTCATCGTACTTGTCAGGCTTTAGTAAATTGAATTCTGAATGGTTCCTACAGGATTAACATTGCACTGTGTATTTTGATCCTTGCCTAAACCTATGCTAGATTTATTTGTCAGTGTGGTCGAAGTCCAAGCTGAACTTTTTGTGTTCTGGATAGAGTGACAAGAGGAATAAACATATCTGATTTTTCTCTGCATTATTCCCTGTTAGGGAGAATTTCAGTAAATTCCTGTACATGTGATGGGCCTGTCTGAGACAGGAAGTGATGATAAATCTCCCGAAGGCGATAGAAATGTGACAGAGGTTCTAACCCTTCCTCTTCTGTCCAAAACACATTTTTAGTGTAGCAGAGAAGGTTTAGAAACTATGTCACGTTTTTAATTCTGCCTGTGTAGTCAGCAGGACAGGGTTTTGCATGCAGTGCATCCGGAATGTATTCACAGCGCTTCGCTTTTTTCACATTTTGTTATGTTACAGCCCTATTCCAAAATTCATTATTTTCCTCAATTCTACAACAATACCCCATAATGACAATGTGAAAGAAGTTTGTTTGAAATCTTACACATAAAATCATACGTAAGTATTCACAGCATTTGCGCAATACTTTGTTGAAGCACCTTTGGCACAAATTTCAGTCTCAAGTCTTTTTAAGTATGATGCTACAAGCATGGCACACCTATTTTTGGGCAGTTCCTCCCATTCTTCTTTGCAGGACCTCTCAAGCTTCATCAGGTTGGATGGGGAGCGTCGGTGCACAGCCATTTTAATATCTCTCCAGAGATGTTCAATCGGGTTCAAGTCTGGGCTCTGGCTGGGCCACTCAAGGACATTCACAGACCTTGTCCTGTAGCCACGCCTTTGTTATCTTGGCTGTGTGCTTATGGTAGTTGTCCTGTTGGAAGATGAACCTTCTCCCCAGTCAGAGGTCCAGAGTGCTCTAGAGCACTCTAAATGCAGGATGTCTCTGTACATTGCTACATTCATCTTTTCCTCGATCCAGTTCCTGCCACTGAAAAACATCCCCACAGCATGATGCTGCCGCCACCATGCTTTACTGTAGGGATGGTACTGGCCAGGTGATAAGCAGTGCCTGGTTTCCTCCAGACATGATGCTTGCCATGCAGGCCAAATAGTTCAATCTGTATTTCACAGAATTTTGTTTCTCGTGGTCTGAGAGTCCTTCGGGTGCCTTTTGGCAAACTCCAGTCAGGCTGTCATGTGCCTTTTACTGAGGATTGGCTTCCGTGTGGCCACTCTACCATACAGGCCTGATTGGGTAGAGTGCTGCAGAGATGCTTGTTCTTCTGGAGGGTTCTCTTCTCTCCACAGAGAAACGCTGGAGCTCGATCAGAGTGACCATCGGGTTCTTGGTCACCTCCCTGCCTAAGGTTCTTCTCCGATCACTCAGTTTGGCCAAGCGGCCCGCTCGAGGAAGAGTCCTGATGGTTCCAAACTTCTTCCATTTACGGATGATGGAGGTCACTGTGCTCATTGGGACCTTCAATGCTACAGAAATTCTTCTGTACCCTTCCCCAGATCTGTGCCTCGACAGAATCCTGTCTCGGAGGTCTACTTGGACTTCATGTCTTGGTTTGTGCTCTGACATGCTCTGTTAACTGTGGGACCTTATATAGACAGGTGTGTGCTTTTCCAAGTCATGTCCAATCAACTGAATTTACCACAGGTGGACTCCAATCAAGCTGTAGAAACATCTCAAGGATAATCAGTGGAAACAGGATGTACCTGAGCTCAATTTTGAGTGTCATGGCAAAGGCTGTAAATACTTATGTACATGTGATTTTTTTGTTTTTTTATTTTTAATAAATTTGCAAAGATTTCAAACAAACTTCTTTCACGTTGTTATTATAGGGTATTGTTTGTAGAATTTTGAGGAAAATAATGAATTTAGTCCATTTTGGAATAGGTCTGTAACATAAAATGTAGCAAAAGTGAAGCGCTGTAAATACTTTCCAGATGCACTGTACATAAATGCTGATGAAATCACCTGTCACTAAATAAAATGGTAAGCTTACAGTCCTGTTTACACATTGTGTTTGCTTTGCTTCAAAATTTATATCCCATGTCGCTTTCTTGGTGCTTCAATGTTTCTTCAAAGCCTCCATAGAAGTCAATGACAAAGCTTGCTTACAGCACTTGCAGCTTTTGAGAGGCTTTTATTCAACTTTAGCTTCGCTTTGTTTTGGAGGTATTGCAGGTATGAGATATCCCAGGATGCACTGGGAAACAGACAAGCGAACCGGAAAGATGTCATTGGTAGTCACTCCCGGTTCATGTGTATATATTCTGGAAGTGTCTGGTGCAGGTGTTACATTTGGTGTGCAGCAGGGAGAAGCAGGAAGGTAAGTGGGGTCTGGACTGTAGCGAAGCAACTACCAGATGCTAACGGAAGGTGAGCGGGGGACCAGAGAGAGAGGACTGAGTGGCAGAGATCAGCAGACCTGGGGGGCCGGAGCAGGAGAAACTAACAATGTCACATGTAGTGCGCAGCGTGGGAGCAATATAGCAGGAGGTGAGCAGGGATCAGAGAGAGAGGAGGATCAGCAAACTAGAGGATCAGCAGAGCTGGGGGTTACTACTGAGTGGGGGATCAGCAGAGCTGAGAGTACTATTGAGCAGGGGATCTGCTGAACGAAGGTACTAATAAGCTGGGGATCTGCTGAGCAAGGGTACCAATGAGCTGGGGATCTTCTGCGTGGGGGTACTACTGAGCTGAGGTTCTACTGGACCCCTTTAAAAAAATGCCAAACACACACATACACAAAGGGCATTTGCCAAGCTTCAATATAGCTTAAAAATAAAGAATCCCCAAAGCATCAAAAACACATCAAAAAAGCATGTCGAAGCAGTAGGCGCTTTAATGTGTGTTAAAGCCGAAGCAAGTGTAAATGAGCCCTAAAAGGAAAAATGAATAAATACACACGTTTTTGCAGAACAAAAAATGTGCATTTATTTATTTTTTTTCCCCAAGGGCCTGCAGACACTTATTGCAGCTTTCTTTCCTGTACCTCTGCATGAGCTTTCTGTTAGAAAGCTGGAGGACGTGTCAATAAGCTCCGAGGGCACTCGTCAGTGTTTTTATAGTTAATTGAGAACTACAAGCTGTCTATCACAATTGCAAACAGGATTTGTAGTTTCTTCATTCACCAATTTATGTGAATGAATGATGCGGCTGTGCAGCTGTGTGTGTGTGTGTGGGGGGGGGGGGGTTTGCAGGGGGAGGTGCTAAAGCATGTTGCACCCTAAATATGGGTGTAACATGTAACATGCTCCAGGAGTGAACTTAGCCTTTAAAGTGATCCTGACAGCAAAAGGTAACTTGTAAAGCATTCCATACCTGTAATAGAGGATGTATACTTAAAGAGGATCTTCGCACTGTATAAAAAAAATTCTAAGTCAGCAGCTACAAGTACAGTTCTAGGATCCTCCTCCGACCTGCCTCGTTGCCGGTCTCCAGATCCAGGCACTGGCATCTTAACTGTGGGTAGCCCACTGTGACTGTGGCTTCACAGTCGGCTGCCCACTGTGCTTGCGCAAGACATGCTGCGCCCTGTGAATAGTCCCGCATTCTCCTGGGACCTGTAACGTGTCATAAGAGGTTGCGGAGGGGGCCAGATGACCGGAACTGGGAGCGGGTACCTATTAAAATCAGGTACCCTCTCTCCCCTCCCAAAAAAAAAAACATTCCAAATATAGGAGAGGTGGGGTAGAGGACGAGGAAAAACCCTTTTGGGTGAAGTTCTGCTTTAACTTTCCAGCAGCTTCTACAGTATGTTAAAATGCCACCTCTTCAGTGCTCAAGGGCTGCTGCGTGTCTTCCATATTTCCAGGTGTGTAGGATACTTACTCCCCCACCGCATGCTGTGGTTTCTTATACCAACTGGTACATAACTACAGGTCATAGAAGCCAGTTGTGGACACCGGTATTTGACTTATCTGGCTCATCTGGCAGCAGCCAGCAAACAGCAAAGAGGTAGCATTTCAACAAAAGGGCTACTGGAAAGATAAGTATAACGCTCTTTTTTACAGGTATGTTATTGTTTACATGTGACCTTGTACTGAATGAGCAGCTAAAATGGCTTAGTGGTTAGGACATATACAGTGCCTTGAAAAAGTATTCATACTGCTTGACATTTTCCACATTTTGTCATGTTACAACCAAAAATGTAAGTGTATGTTATTGGGATTTTATGTGATAGACCAACACAAAGTGGCACATAATTGCGAAGTGGAAGGAAAATTATAAATGGCTTTCAATTTTTTTTTACAAATAAATATCTGAAAAGTGTGGCGAGCATTTGTATTTCGTCCCCTTTACTCTGATACCCCTAACTAAAATCTAGTGGAACCAATTGCCTTCAGAAGTCACCTGATTAGTAAATAGAGTCCACCTGTAAGTAATTTAATCTCAGTATAAATACAGCTGTTCTGTGAAGCCCTCAGAGGTTTGTTAGAGAACCTTAGTGAACAAACAGCATCATGAAGGCCAAGGAACACACCAGACAAGTCAGTGATGAAGTTGTGGAGAAATTTAAAGCAGGGTTAGGTTATATAAAAATATCCCAAGCTTTGAACATCTCACGAAGCACTGTTCAATCCATCATCTGAAAATGGAAAGAGTATGGAACAACTGCAAACCTACCAAGACATGGACGTCCACCTAAACTGACAGGCCGGGCAAGGAGAGCATTAATCAGAGAAGCAGCAAACAGGCCCATGTTAAGTCTGGAGGAGCTGCAGAGACCCACAGCTCAGGTGGGAGAATCTTTCCACAGGACAACTATTAGTCGTGCACTCCGCAAATCTGGCCTTTATGGAAGAGTGGCAAGAAGAAAGCCATTGTTGAAAAAAAGCCATAAGAAGTCCCATTTGCAGTTTGCAAGAAGCATTGTGGGGGACCCAGCAAACATGTGGAAGAAAGTGCTCTGGTCAGATGAGACCAAAATTTAACCTTTTGGCCTAAAAGCAAAATGCTATGTGTGGTGGAAAACAAAAAGTGCACATCACCCTGAACACACCATCCCCACCGTGAAACAGGGTGGTGGCAGCATCATGGTGTGGGGATGCTTTTCTTCAGCAGGGACAGGGAAGCTGTTCAAAGTTGATGAAGAAAACCTGTCGGGGTCTGCAAAAGACTTAAGACTGGGGCGGAGGTTCACCTTCCAGCTGGACAACAACCCTAAACATACAGCCAGAGCTACAATGAAATGGTTTAGATCAAAGCATATTTATGTGTAAGAATGACTCAGTCAAAGTCCAGACCTAAATCCAATTGAAAATATGTGGCAAAACTTGGAAATTGCTGTTCACAGACGCTCTCCATCCAATCTGACAGAGCTTGAGCTATTTTCCAAAGAAGAATGGGCAAAAATTTCACTCTCTAGATGTGCAAAGCTGGTAGAGACATCCCCAAAAAGACTTGCAGCTGTAATTGCAGCAAAAGGGGTTTCTACAAAGTATTGACTCAGGGGGGGCTGAATAGAAATGCACGCCACACTTTTCACATATTTATTTGTAAAAAATGTTGAAAACCATTTATCATTTTCCTTCTACTTCACAATTATGTGCCACTTTGTGATGGTCTATCACATAAAATCCCAATTAAAGACATTTACGTTTTTGGTTGTAACATGACAAAATTTGGAAAATTTCAAGGGGTATGAATACTTTTTCAAGGCACTGTACCTTGAAGCAGTGGGCTCTTCAGCTTGTATTCTGGTCAGGACATTATCTGCCTAAAGTTTGCACATTCTTCCTTTGCTTGCACGGTTGTCCTCCAGGTGCTCCAGTTCCCTCCCACAATCCAAACATACTGGTAGGTTAACTATCAAAATTGACCCTATTATTCAAATGCGTGTTTTAGGCGAGGAGCCACAGAAAAGTAAAGTAAGGTTAGAAGATGCAGTTATGGCAGTAGGGATGGGAGAAGAGGCAGAGTAGAGAGCTGATGTAACACAGCCGATTCTACATACAAACTGCTTCTCACTTGCTGAAATACTGCCTAATCTCAGCCACTAGAAAGGCAACAGAGTGACATCTCGCTGGTGTAACCAGCATAACGTAATACAGTAATAGAAGGTAAGTTGGCTCTTCTGTTGCTTTCGAGTTGTTTCCATTGACAGAATCACTAGTGTGCCACAGACCTATAGTCAGGCATGACCCCCATGTTTTGAGCTACAGAAGTATTTGGATTGTTGGTGATATTCCTGTATTCTGTCTCTGTCATTCATGTACTATCGGTTTTCTTTTTATATTGGTATAGAAGTGTTGGATAGCACTTCTTTCTGATTCCGCCTAGAACTACAAGATGAAATCAGCACTTGATTATTTCCTTTAATTATTTTTTTTTCTCTTTTTTTTATTGTACCAGTTGAATCTCTGTTTTGAAACAGGAAAGTTCCTAACTTGACCTACTTATACTATTTGTCTTAATTTTCAGGCCTCCAACAGCGCTTCCTATATCCAAGATGCTTTCCAGTTACTGCTTCCAGTGCTTGAAATCTCCCATATCCAGTGCAGGACTTAATCTTTGTTACACAATACATCATCCTTCTAGGTTATGGTGCCATGCTTTAACTCAGAGCGCCAGGGTGAAACCCTCTACTTGGTGAACATGTTCTGCTAAACTGGAAAAGCCAAACAGAAAAAAAGGCACATCAAAAATTTTACATTGTCTTCTGCCACTGCAAATATGGCAATTCTGTCCCTTTTAACTGTGTGAATATATGAAGAGGTGGGTATTGTTAAGACATTATTTAAGGTTAGAAAATGATTTGCTTTCATTATTATTTACATGATAGTCCATTATTATTTACATGATATTACTAAATTACAACATAAGAGCTACGCTAAAATGATTTAGGATTGAAGCAAGACCTGTTCTTGCCCATATCTTCAGTTGTTAGGCTTGTACTACTCTAAAGAGCAATCTGGGGGGTTCTTAAAAAAAAACATAGCCACCAATTAAATCTCTTTTCATTCTTTTAGGCTGCACTGAGAGAATGGAATAAGATTCTCATTGGCTGTTGTGTGCAAGAAGAACGCATAGCTTTTCAGACACCACGTTACTGACCATTGAATCATGCTCTAAATAAGAACTTAAGAGTTACCAGCAGCTGCCAATCTGTTTTAGGAATGTACCTGTTCAATTTGATTGTGGACTAAGAACAATATAGAAAGTCACTTAGCATTCACTGGTAAATGATGCCAGTTGTTGCTTTGCCAAATATTCTATAAATGCCACAATAAAAAATGCATAGAGCCATATCAGTAGTTTTATACCATTATTCTTGTGCCAAGTTTCAGAAAGTTTGGCAACCATATCCTGAGTTCTGTCATGGATGCAAATTGCAGTCAGTTGAAAGGGAGCCAAAGTTGTAGCATATTATCGGATTCATGGCTTAGGCACTATATACTATACCCTGTTAAGGACGAAACGTCCCAGACATTTTTTATATGAAAGATATAATGCTTGTTTTGTCTAGGGTGATCTATTAGAGAGGAATGCTAACACATGATTCCAAAGGCTTCCTCCCCACGCATCTGGTACGGCTGAACAGTTCCCTGAAGCCACTTTTTTTCTCCACTCAGGTTATCGACATCATCACATAGAATGCATTACCAGTGGCCACTGCTGTTCCTGCATTAGGACTTTATGATATCGATCCCCCTTAGACGAGACAAGCGATGCATCTTGCATATGTTTGGGGAGAAGTGGGCAGGGTGACAGTCACATTTTGTTTTAAGTCAGCTCTGAGTACATTTTGAGATGGCACTGACTTAAAGTGGTTGTAAACGTTCTTTTTTAAAAAAAAAAAATAATAATAATAACAAACCGGCCTATACTTATCAGCTCTGGGTAATGCTTTTGCACAGAGCAGCCTGACTCTTTTGGGGTGCCCTGCCAGCACTCCAGGCCCCTCCTGTTCAACACCTGCCCCCACAGAAAGCAACTTTCTCTGGGAGCACCCGTGCAGGCACGCTCCCGAGTCCCGCTGCTGCGTCCATTGACACAGACAGAGGGACTCGGCCCCGCCCCCTACTCCCATGTCACCGCTTTTGATTGACAGCAGTGAGAGCCAGTGGCTCCTGCTGCTATCAGTCTGTCCAATGAAGAGAGCGACAGCGGCTGGGGCCGCTGCACCCGTGCACATCGCTGAATCGGATCAGGCTCAGGTAAGAAAAAGGGGGGCACACCTTAGAATGCATTAAGGTGAAAAACCTTAAGGCTTTACAACCACTTTGAAGTTATCCTATTTGATGAAAGGATTAAAATGGAGTTCCAACCACATATATAAAAAAAAAATTAAAATCCATCTGTTACAATCATAGTATGCTAATTTAGCATTCATTAGGTTGGTAAATTGCGCTGCCTTTTTTCCTATTTAATTAAAAAACTAGCCTTATATTCCTCTTGCTTGGGCATTCCCATCTTGCTTGTGGGCAGGCGAAGCCCACAAGGATAAACTTCCAGGATACGGTGCTGCTGAATAACCAGCATGCACTGCCCGTTCTCATGCATGCGCAGTAAGCACGCTGTGCAGGAAACTTCTCAGGTTGCCATCAAAACGGGCAGCGGCGTCAGAAGTGCCCGTCCCGTTGTGATGGAAACCAAGATAAGCAGAAGATATACACCCGCTGTACTAAAAGAGCGCCGCTGTAGCCGCTCTATAAAACCTCCTTAGCTGGCTGCTCTGTATATACAGGTCAGTGTAATAGAAACAAAGGGCTTTGTTCCCTTTTTGAAAATGGCGCTTGAAAGCGCCTTTGCTCGCGTCACTTCTGGTTTCCAAATAACGCGATGAGAGCCCTTGGGGCTGCCCACTGACTCCTGGGAAAGAATGACCCACATCTCCCAGGAGCACTAGCAAGCACAGGTGCCGAGGGGAAATGTTGTAAATCGCCACGGAGAGGCAGAATACAAGGGACCCCATAGCAACAGTGCAAAAGGGGTGAGTAAAGAAAAAAAAATTAATATGTTGTTGCTGAAGCATTATGATGTTCATTTCTGTAAAGTTAATTTTATGGGTGGAACTCCGCTTTAATATAAAATCTCTAACTTTAATGAGCTGTGAAATGCACCAGTTAGTAACCTGTGGGTAAACTGCTGCCAACGCAACCAAATAATTGCAGATATTTTCCAATTCAGGTATGAAAATATAAGGAAGAACCTAATCAGGTGGTTTGGATAACATAATGTTGTTATATAATAAAAAATAAAAACTGCATTTTTCTTTCAATAAAACAAACTATTAATAACATTACAGCGTATTTACAGCAATATTGTGGTATATAGGACATTTAGCTTAACAAATATTTTCAGTTCTGCTTTGTATGTACTGATTTATTTCTGTGTTATGTCATTCAGTTGTATGCCCTTTATTCTGATATTTGGTCTTTGACATCTACATTGTTCTTCAGCTATACTTTCAATTTAATTACATTATTTCTTCAGTTTTTCTAAAATAATTCGTTCTGCAGATTCAAATAAACAAGATTAAATTGACTTTTAAAAATAAAGGATCAGTTTACCTAATGCTTCCATTTGAAAGAAACCCTTGGATTGAAGCATGAGTTCTAAAATTATTATTTGTTAAGGGAGGGGCACTATGAATGGAGGTAAAATAACTCTAATGGACATTCCGGCTACGCCCCCATTTTCATTTTATTGTTTTTTGCAGTTCTCCTAATTTGACATTTAATAAATTCAGCAGGAGACTTCTTGGCTTAGTCATGACGAGGAAGGTGGAGCTTAGAACTGAGATGTGCAAATCCCTTTACCTAAATTCCTGAGGGATACACAGTATATGAAGTTGCAGGGGGATTCAGGCCACCATCACCTAAATAATATGAAACAGCCGTTTGCATGCTGTGCACACCTTCATGAAATCTGCTATTGACACCTAAGACACTCAAACAGGAGTAAAGGCAAATATTCTATAGTGTAAAATAACAACAAATGTACCTTGATCACCTGGAACCAGTGAAAATATGTTTTTGAATTGTTTTCTGAGTGCATTTGTAGTGTAATAAAGTACAGTTTATTTTCCAGTATTTTGTTGCCATCTCTTAAAGGGTCAGTCCACATAAAAGGTATCTTTCTGTTAATAGTAAATACTGAAATTAGGCAGCAGTTTCTTACGTCTTGGTGAAAAATATTCACATGAGCTCTTTGTTGTGCTCAGCTGCCGCATGCCATACAGGAAAGTATCACTCTCCATGGTGGAATTTTAAATTATTTTGTATATTATAGAAGGAGTGGTCACACCCCCCAAGGTTGGCTGGAATACTCAAAAAGCTAAGGTGAAGGTGAAAAGAGTCAGGAAGTATAGCAAGTAAATCTTGCCATTGGAATGTCTAATTGAAGCATATAGTCACTGAAGGCTGATAAGCCTAAACTCTTTTACATGTTTGTTCCAAGGTATCGGTGTAGCAGTGGTAGCTTCCATATTTCTGCCCTCCAAGGTTTTACGTTGGAAAGACTGCCCATTCAGGGTAAAGTGACATCTCATACTCATATGAGTCTCATACTAACCTACCCTTCCACCTACTTGTACTTTCCTTTACCATGCTTCCCTTCCACCCTGTTTCTCCAGGAGTAAAAACTTGTGTAAGCTTAATATTGAAGGTTAGACACAATTAAGTTCTGTTAAGGTGGGTCTGCCGATTGGCTGCACAAGTACTGCATTCTGGGAGGGAGTCGCATGCTCCCCTATACCTGGAAGAAACGCAAATTCTGACACTGAAAGGAATGGCGGTGTAGCATCAAGAAGGTGGGTCCGGGGATGGACTAGTAAGAGACTTTGTTTCTTTAATCACTTGACCTTGAAGATTTACCCCCTTTATGACCAGGCCATTTTTTGCGATACGGCACTACGTTACTTTAACTGACAATTGCGTGGCTGTGTGACACTGCACCCAAATTTATGTCCTTCTTTCCCACAAATAGGGCTTTCTTTTGGTGGTATTTGATCACCTCCTGCGGTTTTTATTTTTTGCGCTATAAACAAAAAAAGACCGACAATTTTGAAAAAATAAAGAATATTTTTTTTTACTTTCTGCTATAAAACCTATCCAATATGTTTTTTAAAAAAAAAATCAAATTTCTTTATAAATTTAGGCCAATATGTATCCTGCTACATATTTTTGAAAAAAAAATACCAATAAACGTATATTGAATGGTTTGCACAAAAGTTATAGCATCTACAAACTATGAAATATTTTTTATTTATTTAAAAAAAAAATTTTTTTACTAGTAATGGCAGCGATCAGTGACTTATAGCGGGACTGCGATATTGCGGCAGACAATTCTGACATTAATTGACACTTTTTGGGGACCAGTGACACTAATACAGTGATCGGTGCTAAAAAATATGAACTGTTACTGTACTAATGACACTCGCTGGGAAGGGCTTAACATCAGGGGCAATCAACTGGTTAACTGTGTGCCTAGCTGGTGTTTCAGTGTAGTGGGGGGGGGGGGTGCTTTTTCTAGTGGAAGGCATGGATTGATGTTCCTGTGTTCCTGCTTTACAGAAACACAGGATCCATGCCTTCTGTGCTAACAGAACAGCAGTCTGCTTTGTGTGCATAGGCAGATGGCCGTTCTACCTCGGTACCGAAGCATTTGCTTGTGCCGGTGGACTTCGAGTCCGCCGTACCCGCTGATCAGCTGTGTATAATCACAGCAAGGAGTGGGCCACCAGCGGCGCACGCCCCAGACCCGGAAGTGCAAGATCACGTAGTAGGTATTTGATTCTGCACAGCAGAGCCGCCTTGCCACTGTAAATGTAAATTATACGGTCGGCAAGCGGTTAAAGTTCACCTCTGCCTAGTCTGGCCCCTACTCTGGCAGAAGTGCAGTTAAGGTGAAATATGTTAGAGTGGACTGACCTTTTAATAATTCATATTTCTATTGGATTAGACATTAAAACATTTCTGCCATTATTTTATGCACCAATTCCTTAATTCTAGTTTCCACTGTGTGTATTTGCAGCAGTGATCCAATTTCTCAGTAGGTAATAGCCTCATGAATATGAGAGAAGGTCACAAACTATCTTCTTCCACATTGACTTATTTAGCTCTTCTCTTAGAGGAACTCTGATAAATATAGGTTCAGGCTAAAGAATGGCTGCCTGAATAGGGTGTAAATGCTCTAGGGAGTTACTGGTTCCTGTATAAGTTGAACTTTGCTGATATGGGTTTCAAATGGAAAGCTTTTATTGTACAATACACTATCAGTATCAGTGTGATAGACAGCACTTGCAATATATTATTTATTATAAATGTACTGTGGGAAAACACTTTTGCACTATTGAATCTGAAAAAAAAAAATTTTTCCAATCGGTTAAACTTCCATATAACAAATCACCTTGTGCAGCCACCCTTAATTTGGAAAGCAGCTCACTAAGAAGGGACCTCCAAAGTCATAATAAAAGCACTAACATTTTAATAATGTCCATTGCCCAACACATCATCTCACCAGAGTGACTTCCTCTGGAGCTCCTGAAGAAGTTGGTCTGACAACAAGACGCATCGCCCTGGCTTAATTATGTAAATGCGCTAATGCTCTTTGCCGTTTTAGTCATCATCAACACATAGTAATATGCCCATGATTAAATGTGAGTGCTTTTAATATACAGTTGTGCTCATAAGTTTACATACCCTGGCAGAATTTATGATTTCTTGGCCATTTTTCTGAGAATATGAATAATAACACAAAAACTTTTCTTTCACTCATGGTTAGTGTTTGGCTGAAGCCATTTATTATCAATCAACTATGTTTACTCTTTTTAAATCATAATCACAACAGAAACTATCCAAATGACCCTGATCAAAAGTTTTCACACCCCAGTTCTTAATAGCGTGTATTGCCTCCTTTAACATCAGTGACAGCTTGAAGTCTTTTGTGGATGAGGCACTTTATCTTCTCAGATGGTAAAGCTGTCCATTCCTCTTGGCAAAAAGCCTCCAGTTCCTGTAAATTCTTGGGCTGTCTTGCATGAATTGTTTTCAGATCTCCCCAGAGTAGCTCAATGATATTGAGGTCAGGAGACTGAGATGGCCACTCCAGAACCTTCACTTTATTCTGCTGTAGCCAATGACAGGTCACTTGACCTTGTGTTTTGGATCATTGTCTTGTTGGAATGCCCAAGTACGTCCCATGCGCAGCTTTGTGGCTGATGAATGCAAATGTTCCTCCATTATTTTTTGGTAACATACTGCATTCATCTTGTGCAACTTATTTTCTACAATATGCATCTTACTGATATTGATCGTGTATTGTACATTTGAATTTGGATATACTAAATAGAAGTATTTTATTTATTAAATTTAGGTGGAGAATCTTTTTTTTTTTTTTTTTTTTTTTTTTTTGATGGAGCACTAATATAATTCTTAAAGAAAAAAATATAGCTACAATAAAATTTTTCATGCAAATTACACGACTCAAGCATAAAGCAGCCAAATAATCCATACTACTTGTATCAGGTTAATATAGAGTCCGCTAGTATCACAGGGTCCCTATGTCTCACAGTAGTTTTCAAACCTCAGTTCTACTAATAGCTCAGGAGTGAAATCTGTATTTTTTGTATGTATATTTGTTACTTGTATCAATAAAAAAAATCTTAATAAACTTGTTTAACTTGACATCTTTCTGTATAAGACTCTTCAACTTTTCAGTATTGTGAAAAATGGTAACAGAAGATGAAAATCTTTGATAAAGCTGAGTCCGTTTTAATTCTCATAATAACTAATCAGACTGAAAGAGCCAGTCCACATACTAAACCGCAGCAGTTCTGGTTGCAGTCAGCCAGTAGTAGGGGGCAGTGTGATACACGTTTCAGCTCATAACACGGTTTCTTTTTGTGTGTGTGTGTGTGTGTGTGTGTGTGTGTGAACTTTGATGTGCACAAAGTGACACTTCATTCATGTCACTGCACAGCAGTGGCATGCAATACCTTCTTCTGCACTGTGATAAAATGTTTGTAGCAGCTCACTGCACCTCACTTCTGGGCAGCATTTCAGTGTGAACAGAACACATAGAAAACTATTGTTTTCAGTATGTACTAGCAGTGACCTGCATTCATCCAGTGCAGTAAAACGCAGGTCACTGCAAGATAATTTGAACACAGCTCAAGGATAACCATACAGGTATAGAGTTCCTAACGTAGTTGGAGAAATCTTCCATGACAGCTACTGTATTCAGACAACCTCCACCCACAGTTGTCAGAATACCTGAGCAGTGCTTGGATCTGATGGATGCAGGCACTGTTTGGCCACCAATTTTCCACTTGATTACTTTGATTTGCATTCTCCAGGAGGTACCGACAGGGCCATCCACAGCTTGAATTTTGGGCTATTCAGTAGGAATCAGCTGAAATTTGGGATGTGTATAGCAGGCTTAACTTTTCCTTTAAAGGCTGGGTTCACAATGAGGAACGGAGCGGCTCAGAAGCAGGGGATCCAGTGCGTCTCCATTCACCGTTTTCAGGTCCAATTTCAGCCTGAATTTTTGGCTGAAACGGACCAGAAAACGCACAGGACTCCTGTGCAATTCGCACCACAGCCGCTCCAGAGATGTGTGAACCAGCTCTATAGAGAGCCAGTCACAATCTCCTGACATGCGAATTGGATGCAGAGAAATCCGCATCTAATTTGCACTGGTGTGAACCCAGCCTGAAGGCAAGGTTCACCTTTGGAACATGTTAAACCCATATTTAGGCTGTAATATGTTGCATTACAGGAAGATTTGTCAAAATAGTGGAACTGCAGCCACCCACCTTAACCGCGATAAAAAGCTACAACTAAACCAATTGGAAGCAGGCTTTCATTAATGCTTTCTTAAATTCCAGTCCTCTCCTACCGAAACCCATAGAATAGCCTTGGAGAAGGCCAAAGCTGAACTGGACCTGCTGTTGGCTGAATCGGCCAATAAAGCCATACGCAGATCCAATCATACTATATATACTAAGGCTAACAAGCCAGATACCTTCCTGGCTATGCGTCTTTGTCGCCCAGAACGAGTTCACGTTCCCATTAGACTCCGAATAGATAAAAATACCCACACTAGCAACCCTGTTAAAGTGCTCTCAGAATTCCGCAAGAGGCTAGAGGAGCTATATACAGCTAAACCCACCTTCCCTCTTGCTCAGCCCGAGACATTATTCCATGAAATTCCAATACCCACATTGTCGGACGCCAGTCGTGAGTGCCTGAAGAGCCCGGTTACGGCCGAAGAGGTCCTCTTAGCTATCAAAACACTTAAACCCCATAAATGACCTGGCTCAGATGGCCTCTCCAGCACTTACTTCAAAAAATTTGCTTCTACCCTAGCCCCACTCCTATCCAATCCTTTTAATGCTTTACTCCAACTCCATACTTTTGGTCGAGACACGTTGACAGCTATAATAGCCATGATACCCAAGCCCAACACGGATAATTCTCTTTGGTCCAACTTAAAGTCTATCTCCTTGCTTATTCTGGGCATGAAAATTTTAGCTAAAATTTTGGCATTACGTATTAACCCGATTATTGGGGTGCTGATCCACAAGGACCAAGTAGGTTTTATACCACGATGACAAGCCAGTGACAATACTAGAAGGGTTATTCTACTCCAACACCTAGCCCGATCTCGCAAAATACCAATGCGCCTTTTATCTTTAGATATAAGGAAAGCATTTGATACAGTTTCCTGGCCTTACCTCCACTGTATCTTACGTCGCCGGGGCTTTGGTCCGCATTTTTTGCAGTGGATCAGCTCCCTATATAATCAGCCACAAGTCTATGTTAAGTACTCGGGGTTTCGCTTAGATAACTTCCAAATTCAAAGGGGGACTAGACAGGGATGCCCCCTCTCTCCCTTAATTTTTGCCCTAGTGATTGAGCCCCTAGCTACTAGACATGTGCATTCGTTTTCGTCCAAATGCATTTTCGTCCGAATTTCAGGTATTTTCGTTATCGTTTTAACAAACGATAACGAAAGTGCAGAGTCCGAAAAACGAAAGCTCCGACATAAACAAATGCTTTCTTTTCGTTTTCGTTGCTACAACAGTTCGATATAGATAGGAGATTCGACATGATGATGACAATAATCTGTGTCCATCAAACCTGTGGTCGAATGTGCCTAACCTTAGCTCTATTAGTCCAAGATTATTCTACATAGAGAGAAAAGATTCGACGTAGAGAGAAAAGATTCGACGTAGGGGAGGAAAGATTCGACGTAGAGAGAAAAGATTCGACGTAGGGGAGAAAAGATAAATAAAAATAATGATGATGATGAATGTTATTGGCTGATTGTAACCAAAGAGGAGGAGCAGTAAAATAGCTAGAACTAAGTACACACGTACTTTGGCTTATGGTGTCTGTTGAAAGTTCTAAGAAGATTCGACGGAGCAGGTAAACTATACGGCGTTGTACAGTTTAGCTGCTCCGTCGAATCTTCTTTGAACATTCGACAGACACCATAAGCCTTCAATGACAGATTCTACCTTAATTTGGATTTTCGGACGAATGCAATTTTTAACGAAAAACAAAATAAATAAAAACTAATTTCGGGAGTAACTAAATAAATTTATTTTTCAGACGAAAACGAAATTCCGAAACGAAATATTTCAGTGTGCACATGTCTACTAGCTACTTTGATTAGAGCGAGTCCTGATATCAAATAACATTACTGCATGCAAAAACTGAAATTCCACTATGGGTCAGTCTAGAAGCGATGGAACTCTCCCCCCTTATTGTGTCCAACCTACTATGGCTGCCCCCTTCAACTTGCGGCTTTATATCCAACCCAGTTATGAGCCATTCTCTCAGGCTGTGGCACAGTCTATGTGGCCCTTTCAAATTAATCTCTCCACATTCCCCTTTACTTTCATTCCTAGGCCACCCACTTTTCTATCCAGCCTGGCTCATTTCAGCTCTGGTCCTAAGCAGGACTGAGTTGAATTTGTGACTTGGTCACCAACGCCACCCTTAAAACATTTCCGGTGCTTCAATCTCAGGCCAAGCTTCCTCCCAATGAATGCTTCAGCTACCTCCAAATTGCACATTTCGCCCAAACAATAGGCTCTTGCTCCCCTCTAGATGGCCTATCAATTTACGAAAGTATTTGCAACTCTGACCCACATGCGCCAGGCATTATTGCTAGTCTTTATAATCACCTCACCTCCCCACCAGCCAACCTCCCTTCTTATACTGCACAGTGGTCCAAAGACCTACAAATTGAGCTTGATGCTAAAGATTGGGTAAACAAATGGACCAACACAAAATCTTCGTCGCATAGCATCGTAGCGCTGGAGGCAAATTACAAGGTCCTTATGCGCTAGTACCTTGTCCCAGCAAGGATTACTAAATTCCTACAAATTATTCCCCCCTATGTTTCCGAGGCTGTGGAGAGAGGGGTACACATGCCCATATTTGGTGGTCATGCCCTATTGTGAAACAATTTTAGATAATATTTCACATGGCCTCAACATTACTTCGAGACACCCTCGACCTTGACCCATCCCTGGCACTATTAAACCATGTGCAGGGGGATTACACAAGAGCACAAATTTGTCTTCTTCTTCAGCTTACTACAGCAGCCAAAGAGACGGTAGCCAGATCCTGGAAAACCCCAAAATTAACCGCTTCAGCCCCGGAAGATTTTACCCCCTTCCTGACCAGAGCGTTTTTTGCAATTCGGCACTGCGTTGCTTTAACTGACAATTGCACGGTCGTGTGACGTGGCTCCCAAACAAAATTGATGTACTTTTTTCCCACAAATAGAGCTTTCTTTTGGTGGTATTTGATCGCCTCTGCGATTTTTATTTTTTGCGCTATAAACAAAATAAGAGCGACAATTTTGAAAAAAACGCATTATTTTTTACATTTTGCTATAATAAATATCCCCCAAAAATATATAAAAAAAACATTTTTTTTTTCCTCAGTTTAGGCCGATCGTATTCTTCTACATATTTTTGGTAAAAAAAAAATCGCAAAAAGGATTTATTGATTGGTTTGCGCAAAAGTTATAGCGTTTACTAAATAGGGGATAGTTTTATGGCATTTTTATTAATAATTTTTTTTTTTTACTAGCAATGGCGGCGATCAGCGATTTTATTGTGACTGCGACGTTATGGTGGACATGTTGGATATTTTTGACACATTTTTGGGACCATTGTCATTTATACAGCGATCAGTGCGATTAAAAATGCACTGATTACTGTGTAAATGACACTGGCAGTGAAGGGGTTAACCACTAGGGGCGGGGAGGGGTTAAGTGTGTCCTAGGGGAGTGATTACTAACTGTAGGGGGAGGGGCTAGCAGTGTCATTACTCTGATCACAGCTCCCGATGACAGGGAGCTGTGATCAGTGACACTTGTCACTAGGCAGAACAGGGAGATGCTGTTTACATCAGCATCTCCCCGTTCGTCCTCTCCGTGAGGAGATCGCGGGTACCCCCGCGGCGATCGAGTCCGCGGGAACCGCGACCCAACTCACGGAGCTCCCAGCCGGCATGCACGCAATGGCACGGTGGGGAATTCAAATTGACGTACAAGTACGCCCATTTGCCCAGCCGTGCCATTCTGCCGACGTACATCGGCGTGCGTCGGTCGGGAATCGGTTAAGTATAGCAGAGGTGAAAAATAGAGTCACTCAGGCTATGATTCACAGTAAGATTGAAGCCACCATTCTAGACCGAATCCCCCCACACCGCAAAACGTGGGCTCCAGGGGAAGAACATTACCTTCCCTCGGACTTCGATTTATTGGAACCATAACCCTCCAGTAGATTCTACAGTATTGCATTGTAATCCTTAGGGGACTCATGTGATCCCGCCGACAGTTTCTCTTACCTCTCTTCTTTTCCTCTCTTCCTCTTTACTCTCTCTTATCCCGATTTATCCCGATTTATCCCCCCTTACCTATACTCAGGTATCTCACCTAGGATCTCTACAATTGCAAAATTGTTTGATGATTGAACCCAGCTTACGGTCATTGTCTTCCACACTCACTAAGGAAAATTTGTGTTCATCTCAATAATGATATTAAGATCCATCCTCTCAAGTGTTAGCATCTTCAACAGATTTAAAATGTAATTCTAACTCACGGAATCCATTCCTCTCTGTAATGTTATTATGTAAACAAATATATCAAGCTTACCATTGTTACCTAGGGATGAGCTTTGAGTTTGAGTTGAACTCATGTTCGACTCGAACATCGGCTGTTCGCAAGTTCGCCGAACAGCGAACAATTTGGGGTGTTCGCGGCAAATTCGAAAGCCGCAGAACACCCTTTAAAAGTCTATGGGAGAAATCAAAAGTGCTAAATTTAAAGGCTTATATGCATGGTGTTGTCATAAAAAGTGTTTGGGGACCTGGGTCCTGCCCCAGGGGACATGGATCAATGCAAAAAAAAGTTTTAAAAACGGCCGTTTTTTCGGGAGCAGTGATTTTAACCGCTTCAATACCGGGCCTATTCTGGCATTTCTCTACTTCATGTAAAAATCATTATTTTTTTGCTAGAAAATTACTCAGAACCCCCAAACATTATATATGTTTTTTTAGCAGACACCCTAGGGAATAAAATGGCGGTCATTGCAACTTTTTATCTCACACGGTATTTGCGCAAAAATTTTTCAAACGCCTTTTTTTTGGAAAAAAAACGGTTTCATGAATTAAAAAATAACAAAACAGTAAAGTTTGCCCAATTTTTTTGTATAATGTGAAAGACGATGTTACGCCGAGTAAATGGATACCTAACATGTCACGCTTTAAAATTGCGCACAATCACGGAATGGCGCCAAACTTCATTACTTAAAAATCTCCATAGGCGACGCTTTAAAATTTTTTACAGGTTACCAGTTTAGAGTTACAGAGGAGGTCTAGTGCTAGAATTGTTGCACACGCCCTAACGCACGCGGCGATACCTCACATGTGTGGTTTGAGCGGCGTTTACATATGTGGGCGGGACTTACGTGTGCGTTCGCTTCTGATCGCGAGCTATCGGGGACAGGGGCGTTTTAAAAAAAAAATTTTATTATTTAATTTTTTTTTTTACTTCATTTTTTTTATTTTTACACTTTTTTTAACATTTTTTTTTTTTTAATTACTTTTATTCCTATTACAAGGAATGTAAACATCCCTTGTAATAGGAATCTATGTGACAGGTCCTCTTTATGGAGAGATGTGGGGTCAATAAGACCCCACATCTCTCCTCTAGGCTGGAAAGCATGAGATCGGAAAAAAAAAATTTACCGGTCTCATGCTGACAGCCGCGATCGCGGCTTCGGTTAGTTCCGGGTACCCGGGCGTGACGTCATAACGACGCGCCCGGGCCTCCCACGGTCATAGAGATGACTGGTGACCATCTGGTCACCAGTCATCTCTATCGTCAACATCCGGCGCCGGCCGATTCATTCTCCGGGTCCCCGATGGCACGGGAGAGCCCGGAGAAGCACCGGATGGCGGCGGGAGGGGGGGGGACGTCCCCTCCCGTCGCCTATAAGTACGATCAAGCGGCGGAACTGCCGCTATGATCGTTCTTATCGTGCACAGAATCGGCAGCTGAAAAGAATGATATCTGAATGATGCATCTAGCTGCAAGCATCATTCAGATATCACCCCACAAAGAGGAGGACGTCATTTTACTATAGGCGGGTATTGAAGTGGTTAATAATGCTTAAAGTGAAACAATAATAATTTTCCTTTAAATTTCGTACCTGGGGGGTGTCTGTAGTATGCCTGTAAAGGGGCACATGTTTCTCGTGTTTAAAACAGTCTGACAGCAAAATGACATTTCAAAGAAAAAAAAGTAATTTAAAAGTACTCGCGGCTATATGAATTGTCGGTCCGACAATACACATAAAAGTTCATTGATAAAAACGGCATGGGATTTCCCCACAGGGGAACCCCGAACCAAAATTTTTTTTAAAAATGGTGTGGCGTCCCCCAAAAATCCATACCATATCGTCCATTACGTAACGGGTGACCCTGCCCCCCTCTGACATCACGGGCAAAGCCTCGGGGAAGTCCCCGTGCGTCAGAGGGGGCGGGGCTACGCGGTGACCCCGCCCTACCGTTATTTAAAAACCGTCAGAAGACGAGAAGCGTCACACAGCGGGAGCCTCCCATCATGGATGCGGAGCGGCCCGAGCACGAAGAAGGGAAGAAGACGCCGCGGAGGAAGATGCCGGACGAGAACACCGGAGCAAGAAGCAGAGGATCAGAGGAATAAGAAGAAGAAGATGGAGGAAGAAACCGAAGGAAGATAGAAGAAAGAAGAAGCATTTAAATAAAGAAATTGTCAAAAACTGTCTTTTTTTGTGAAATGGTAGGGGTACATTTGTACCCCCTTACCATTCCACACAGGGGGGGCTGGGATCTGGGGGCCCCCTTGTTAAAAGGGGCTTCCAGATTCTGAGAAGCCCCCCGCCCGCAGACCCCCACAACCACCAGGCAAGGGTTGTGGGGATGAGGCCATTGTCCTCATCAACATGGGGACAAGGTGCTTTGGGGGGGACCCCCCAAAGCACCCTCCCAATGTTGAGGGCATGTGGCCTGGTACAGTGCAGGAGGGGGGGCGCTCTCTCGTCCCCCCCCTTTTCCTGCGGCCTGGCAGGTTGCAAGCTCGGATAAGGGTCTGGTATGGATTTTTGGGGGGACCCCACGCCATTTTTTTTAAATTTTGGCACGGGCTACCCCTTAAAATCCATACCAGACCTGAAGGGTCTGGTATGGATTTTGAGTCGGACCCCCGTGCCTTTTTTTTTTTTTTGGCGCGGGGTTCCCCTTAATATCCATACCAGACCTGAAGGGCCTGGTATGGAATTTAGGGGGACTCCCACGCCGTTTTTTTTTAAATTTTGGTTCGGGGTTCCCCTGTGGGGAAATCCCATGCCGTTTTTATCAATGAACTTTTATGTGTATTGTTGGACCGACAATTCATATAGCCGCGAGTACTTTTAAATGACTTTTTTTCCTTTGAAATGTCATTTTGCTGTAAAACTGTTCTAAACACGGGAAACATGCGCCCCTTTACAGGCATACTATAGATACCCCCAGGTACGAAATTTAAAGGAATATTACACTTTTATTGTTTCACTTTAAGCATTATTAAAATCACCGCTCCCGAAAAAACGGCCGTTTTTAAAACTTTTTTTTTCATTGATCCACTTTTTATGACAATAACTTGCATATAAGCCTTTAAAATTAGCACTTTTGATTATTCATGTTCGAGTCACATAGACTTTAACGGTGTTCGCGTGTTCGAACAAATTTTTTTGCCTGTTCGCATGTTCTGGTGCGAACCGAACCGGGGAGTGTTCGGCTCATCCCTGTTGTTACCCCAATGGAAATTTTCACTGGAGATGCACTGTAAGTCTTGTTCTTCAATCTCCTGAAGCAATTATTTGTTGTTGTATTTCTTGATTATGTTCAATAAAAACTTTGAACAGAAAAATAGTGAAACTGCAGTTCAATCTTTCAAAATGTAAAATAATGCACCTAGGGAAATAGAATCCCTTGAGAGAGTACAACATTGGTGGTACAGTGTTGGCCAGCACTACAGAGGAAACAGATTTGGGGGTACGTAGTTCAGGTGATTGAAAAGTGAACAGTGTGCCCAGGCAGTAGAAAAGCAAATATAATTCTAGGAGGGCTCAGCAGCAGGAGGAAGGAGGTCCTGATTCCCCTATATACAGTGGGGACATAAAGTATTTAGACCCCCTTAAATTTTTCACTCTTTGTTATATTGCAGCCATTTGCTAAAATCATTTGAGTTCATTTTTTTCCCCTCATTAATGTACACACAGCACCCCATATTGACAGAAAAACACAGAATTGTTGACATTTTTGCAGATTTATTAAAAGAAAAACTGAAATATCACATGGTCCTAAGTATTCAGACCCTTTGCTGTGACACTCATATATTTAACTCAGGTGCTGTCCATGTTTTCTGATCATCCTTGAGATGGTTCTACACCTTCATTTGAGTCCAGCTGTGTTTGATTATACTTATTGGACTTGATTAGGAAAGTCACACACCTGTCTATATAAGACCTTACAGCTCACAGTGCATGTCAGAGCAAATGAGAATCATGAGGTCAAAGGAACAGCCTGAAGAGCTCAGAGACAGAATTGTGGCAAGGCACAGATCTGGCCAAGGTTACAAAAAAAGTTCTGCTGCACTTAAGGTTCCTAAGAGTACAGTGGCCTCCATAATCCTTAAATGGAAGACGTTTGGGACGACCAGTACCCTTCCTAGAGCTGGCCGTCTGGCCAAACTGAGCTATCGGGGGAGAAGAGCCTTGGTGAGAGAGGTAAAGAAGAACCCAAAGATCATTGTGGCTGAGCTCCAGAGATGCAGTCGGGAGATGGGAGAAAGTTGTAGAATGTCAACCATCACTGCTGCCCTCCACCAGTCCTGGCTTTATGGCAGAGTGGCCCGACGCAAGCCTCTCCTCAGTGCAAGACACATGAAAGCCCGCATGGAGTTTGCTAAAAAAACACCTGAAGGACTCCAAGATGGTGAGAAATAAGATTCTCTGGTCTGATGAGACCAAGATAGAACTTTTTGGCCTTAGATTTAAGCGGTATGTGTGGAGAAAACCAGGCACTGCTCATCACCTGTCCAATACAGTCCCAACAGTGAAGCATGGTGGTGGCAGCATCATGCTGTGGGGGTGTTTTTCAGCTGCATGTCATGGTTATGCAATAGAGGTTGTTTGTCAAGCTTACCTGTTTCCATGTGTTCATCTCCTAAGACCAGCTGTCTCTCACCTGACTGCTTTTATTAACTCTCCTCTAGCATGGCTCCACCCCAGCTCCTATCAGAGAACTCTATATTAACCTCTGCACTGCAGGTCAGCCCTGCTGATCAACCTTTGTGTGTTTGGCTTCTTGTTCCTGCCTGCCGTGTGCTCTACATTTATTTCTGTTACCGACCTTGGCGTGTTCTATGCTATTCCTGTCTGCTCGTGACCCTGACCTTTTGGCGTGTCCCTGACTATCCCTGTTTGCCTGTGACCCTGAACCTTGGCGTGTACTCTGTTGTCCTTGTCTGCTTGTGGCCCTGACCTTGGCTTATTCCTTACTATCCTTATCCTTCTGTTGCCTACTGTGGGTGTGAGCTGGGGGACCCTGGGGGTCGCGACCTGGAGCCAGTTGCAGCCCAGTCCATCCTCACCATCAGAGGCTCTGGTGAAAACCTGCTGGCTCTTAGACTCCGCGCCCCAGGGAATCCTACGCTCTAACCCCTGTGGGATCCGTTTTGGTGTTCCAGCGACTCTGCCTTCCTTATACCTGGACTCCGATCCACAGCAGTCAGCCGTAGGGTCCACTGCCTTGCGGTGCACTCCTGATCCCAACGGTGTGCATCTGTCACCTAGCCTCAAGGTGACCTGACACTGCAGGGACAGGACAACTGGTTACAATCGAGGGAAAGATGAATGCGGCCAAGTACAGGGATATCCTGGACGAAAACCTTCTCCAGAGCGCTCAGGACCTCAGACTGGGCTGAAGATTTACCCTCCAACAAGACAATGACCCTAAGCACACAGCTAAAATAACAAAGGAGTGGCTTCACAACAACTCCGTGACTGTTCTTGAATGGCCCAGCCAGAGCCCTGACTTAAACCCAATTGAGCATCTCTGGAGAGAACTAAAAATGGCTGTCCACCAACGTTTACCATCCAACCTGACAGAACTGGAGAGGATCTGCAAGGAGGAGTGGCAGAGGATCCCCAAATCCAGGTGTGAAAAACTTGTTGCATCTTTCCCAAAAAGACTCATGGCTGTATTAGATCAAAAGGGTTGCTTCTACTAAATGCTGAGCAAAGGGTCTGAATACTTAGGACCATGTGATATTTCAGTTTTTCTTTTTTAATAAATCTGCAAAACTGTCAACAATTCTGTTTTTCTGTCAATATGGGGTGCTGTTTGTACATTCATGAGGAAAAAAAATTAACTTAAATGATTTTTGCAAATGGCTGCAATATAACAAAGAGTGAAAAATTTAAGGGGGTCTGAATACTTTCCGTCCCCACTGTAGATCTTTATTTAGAGCTCATTTAAAATACTGTGTGCAGTTCTGGAGACCTCAAATGTTTTCGATAAGAAAGAACAAGTCCAGAGATGGGAAACAAAAATATTGAAAGATCTGAGGGATAAAACACATCAGTAGAGACTTCAGGAACTTAATTTGTACAGTCTAGAGGAAAGAAGGGAAAGGGGAGACATGAATGAAATCTTTAAATACATCAAGAGGGTGAATAAGGTTCGGGAGGGTAGTTTTTTCAATATGAAGCCAAGAACAAGAACACGGGGATGTGACTTCAAACTAGCAGGGGAAAAGTTCAAAACTAATCTTGGAAAGTATTATTTTAGTGAAAGGGTAGTTGATGCTTGGAATAGACTTCCAACAGAGGTAGTGAGTCAGTCAACAGTAAATGGTTTCAAACACGCTTGAGACAAACCTACACTCAGACAAAAAAGTTAACAAAAATCAACAAATCTAAACATTTGAGAATTTAAAATAATGGGGTAGTCTCAATGGACCACTTTGTGTTTTAATGCTGCCAATTTATGTTTCTATGTTTCTATGTTTACATGCAGCGCTTACCCCCCTCCCCCAATTCCCCCACACCTGCTGGGACTTTTCAAAATCGGTGCTACTGTTTGGGGCTCCACTCGCACAGCAAAGTCATTCATTAACACCGCGGCAGATGGCATGTAGTTCTCAGTGGACTGTGAGGGTGCTGATGAGCACTCTCGTAATCCATTCATTCTTCCTGCAGCTCTGAAACAGCCCGTACAGAGGTACGGCCTCAGAGCTGTAAGAAGAGTCTGCAGGGAGCCTGACATTGCATTTGCGATCCTGTGAAAAATATGTGCATTTTGTTTTGTTTTTATTGTTTTTATAAGGTGAACTTATTCTTTAACCTGTGCTAAAGAACCAACAGGTGGAATCGAATTGGTTTCCCTGAACAACACAATGGCCTCTAATGTTTAGGCAATCCATCTAACTATTGTATGACTGCGGCATGCTACAGCCTCTGCAGTCACGCTATCGCCAACCACTTTTGGAGGATGGCAGAATATGGCTAGCCATACACAGTTCGAATGTTGGCTGGTTTAACAGGAACTGGATGAGATTTGAACCATTAATGGGCAGGCTGAATGTACCAAGTTCATCGTTCAATCAACTTGGGTACAACCAGCCTCCTATGATTCTCTTGTGATTATCGCTAGAGGCTACTATAGCCGCTAATGATAATCAATGGCTTCCCCCACTGGCACTCATCGGGATTTGCCGGGAGAAAACAAATACTGATTCCCCTGTCAAGACTGCCTGTGTTGATGTGGTTGCAGGAAAGACATTCACGCCATGTATGGCCTGCCTAAATGTTGTTGCTCACACAGCATGATTGTTCCAGGTATGTAACACAAAATTACTAATTAATTATTAAGTCAGACACAGCCAGACATTTAACATTTTCTGCTGAAAGTTTGCCGTGAAACCTCCAGCACTCCTCTCATGACAGAACCACTATAACATTAATCTCCTGTAATCAGAATGAAGGGGATATAGGATAATTACCACCGCTCTAGGTGATCGGGTTCAAGCTTCCCGTCCTCCGCTGTGTGGATGATTGTGAGAGCCCCAGGTGCCGGCAATTGAGAGTATGCAGCAGACATAGATAATCCCAAAATTCACAAAACATAATACAACAGTGGTAAAATTGAGGACTGGCTCACCCACTCAGGCAGGTTCAATGGGACAGCAGGACCCAACATAAATCCCCCCACGGCGGACACGGGGGATTATGAACAGACTCTAATTTAATAAAAAATATAATAAAGATATCTAGTAATTATAGTGAAAGCACTAGCATGTGGGGGAAGTGCACATCCAGTGAGAAGGGAGGTGAAACACACAGTGGTGGCAGTGGGGACAGTGAGGGGGGAGAGAGGGGGGGAGAAGAGGAAAGAACGGGGGGGAAGGGGGGGAGAGTAGGGGAAGGGGAAAAAAAATTTCCCCTTCCCCTACTCTCCCCCCCCCCTGTTCTTTCCTCTCCCCCCCCCCCCCTCTCCCCCCTCACTGACAATTTTACCACTGTTGTATTATGTTTTGTGAATTTTGTGATTATCTATGTCTGCTGCATACTCTTAACATGTTTATGAATTAAAGATTTCCAACATTACCTTATAGACCTGTTCCTCCTGAAGAAGCGGTTTTGACCGCGAAACCGGTCGAGATAAAAGTCCTGTATATCCCCCCTACAGAAAATTTGCGGGTTTCACTCGTTATTTGCTGTATTCAGTGTGTTATATATTTTTGATTTTATGATTGTATGTATATATAATTTAAGTAATTTTGTATTGCAATTATTAAAATTTATATAATTTTTATGTTCTTTTCAACTGTAAATTTTTATCCAGTACCGAAATAGTCCCAATCTCCAACTCTGGGGGTGCACGCGTGAATAGGCAGCAGCAGCAACTGCCTCCACGCCTCCACCCCTATATCCCCTTCATTCTCTAAATATCGGGATGATGGTACCTGTATGAGCTTCTTACTAATTTGCAATTGAGGCCTTACTCCTTTCTCCTGGAATCAGAATGGTTGTTTAGCTCAGGGGACCACATCCCCAGAATTCTATTCTTTATTTTCTTTTCTGTCTGAACTTGTCAGACAGGGATTGGCTAAGGGAAGTCAACGTAGAGATCTGGGCTTATGTTACTGAAGAAATTAATTAAAGTGTGTCAAGTCAAAAACTTTTTTCTAGTTTTGGATAGAGCAGGGAAGGATTAGAACTCCAGATTTTTTCCGCAATCTGGGGCTCTGTTAAAGAGATTTACCCTCACTTCTTTTACTGAGACAGATTCATCCTTACTTCCTCTCCGAAGAGAGATTTTTTCCTCATTTCCTGTCCCGAGAGAGGTTTATCCTCACTTCCCTTCCCGTTGACAATGGATTCACCAGACAAGAAGGGAAAATCTGCAACAGGGAAACAATCAGAAATAAAAATGTTTTTTCCTACTTCTACTCTAAGGCTGGAAGGTCCACAGAGGCTAAAATGTAGAAGAGCCTGAACACGGGATGGATCTGTAGCAAGAGCAGCTTTTGCATACAGTGTTTTGAAAAAGTATTCGTACCCCTTGACATTTTCCACATTTTGTTATGGTACAACCAAAAACGTAAATGTATTTTATTGAGATTTTATGTGATAGACCAACACAAATTGGCACATATTTGTGAAGTGGAAGGAAAATAATAAATGGTTTTCAATTTTTTTTACAAATAAATATCTGAAAAGTGTGGCGTGTATGTATATTCAGCCCCCTTTACTCTGATACCCCTAACTAAAATCTAGGGGAACCAATTGCCTTCAGATGTCACCGAATTAGTAAATAAAGTCCACCTTTGTGTAATTTAATCTTGGTATAAATATAGCTGTTCTGTAAAGCCCTAAAAGGTTTGTTAGAGAACCTTAGTGAACAAACAGCATCATGAAGGCCAAGGAAAACACCAGACATGTCAGGGATAAAGTTGTGGAGAAGTTTAAAGCAGGGTTAGGTTATAAATAAAATATCCCAAGCTTTAAACATCTCACAGAGCACTGTTCATTGCAAACCTACCAAGACATGGCCATCCACCTAACCTGACAGGCCGGGCAAGGAGAGCATTAATCAGAGAAGCAGCCAAGAGTCCCATGGTAACTCTGGAGGAGCTGCAGAGATCCACAGCTCAGGTGGGAGAATCTGTCCACAGGACAACTATTAGTCATGCACTCCACAAATCTGGCCTTTATAGAATAGTGGCAAGAAGAAAGTCATTGTTGAAAGAAAGCCATAAGATATCCTGTTTGCAGTTTGCGAGAAGCCATGTGGGGGACCCAGCAAACACGTAGAAGAAGGTGCTCTGTTCAGATGGGACCAAAGTTTGACTTTTTGGCCTAAAAGCAAAACGTTAAGTGTGGCGGAAAACTAACACTGCACATCACCCAGAACAAACCATCCCCACTGTGAAATATGGTGGTGGCAGCATCATGTTGTGGGGATGCTTTTCTTCAGCAGAGACAGGAAAGCTGGTCAGAGTTGATGGGAGGATAGATGGAGCCAAATACAGGGCAAACCTGTTAGAGCCTGCAAAAAACTTGAGACTGGGGCGGAGGTTCACGTTCCAGCAGGACAACGACCCTAAACATACAACCAGAGCTACAATGGAATGGTTTAGATCAAAGCATATTCATGTGTTAGAATGGCCCAGTCAAAGTCCAGACCTAAATCCAATTGAGAATCTATTCACAGTTGCTGTTCACAGAAGCTCTCCATCCATGGGACTGGAGGCCCCACCTATTCCCCAGATACATATATATATATATATATATATATATATACATATATATAAAACAAACACCCAAACCAGTTTATTTGGCAGAAATTTATATAACCAAATATAACTGAAACACTTTAATACTAATACCATAAATGACATAATCTCTGCCCAGTTTTTGGAACTCGGGCAGCTTCACTGTATCAACAACAAATATGCCCCCCCCCCCCCCGGATTCCGTGGTGACCCAACCACATAAGATGCCGCGATGGGAAGGGAGGGAGCTCTTCTTCTTTCTTCCTAGATCGCTGCAGAGGAAGCCCTAGACCCTCTGCAGCCCTTAAATAAACTTCCCTGGGGAACCAGAAACTTCCCTGGATATCCATTGGACATCCCTCACCTGTACCTGAGCTAATTAGATGGACAGAACCGCCTACTCTTACCCATATCACCTTAACCTGTTACTACCTAAAAGGGGGCCAGGTGCCCCCAGTCCCAAGAAAGCGGGCCCCAATACTTTTGCCCGCTTTTAACATGGGACTGTAGGCCACACCCGCCCCCACCTATTCCCCAGATACAACCATATAAAACAAACACCCAAACCAGTTTATTTGGCAGAAATGGCCGTGGCACTTTATTGGTTTAACAACATATTTATATAACCAAATATAACTGAAACACTTTAATACTAATACCATAAATGACATAATCTTTGCCCAGTTTTTGGAACTCGGGCAGCTTTACTGTATCAACACCAAATATGCCCCCCCCCGGATTCCGGGGTGACCCAACCACATAAGATGCCGCGACGGGAAGGGAGGGAGCTCTTCTTCTTTCTTCCTAGATCGCTGCAGAGGAAGCCCTAGACCCTCTGTAGCCCTTAAATAAACTTCCCTGGGGAACCAGCAACTTCCCTGGATATCCATTGGACATCCCTCACCTGTACCTTAGCTAATTAGTTGGACAGAGCCGCCTACTCTTACCCATATCACCTTAACCCGTTACTACCTAAAAGGGGGCCAGGTGCCCCCAGTCCCAAGAAAGCGGGCCTCAATACTTTTGCCCGCTTTAACATGGGACTGTAGGCCACACCCACCCCCACCTATTCCCCAGATACAACCATATAAAACAAACACCCAAACCAGTTTATTTGGCAGAAATGGCCACGGCACTTTATTGGTTTAACAACATATTTATATAACCAAATATAACTGAAACACTTTAATACTAATACCATAAATCACAAAATCTCTGCCCAGTTTTTGGAACTCGGGCAGCTTCACTGTATCAACACCAAATATGTCCCCACCAGCCGGACTTGAGCAACAAGCCCGACCTACCCCACATACGCGGCCATCTCAATGCTGTTTTGCAGCCCCAGGTTAAAGATATCAGCACCTACATCCGAAAGGTGGACCCCGTCCTGTCTATACAACCCCGTGAATCCACCTTCCAGATCCACGTGCCGATACGCAAAACCCCCCAAGGACGGCATAAATTTAGCCATCCCCCGATTCACCCTCTTCCTCATTTTTTCCATCACCCTGTGCAACGGAGACGACAGCCAACTCAATCGTGGCACTATCTCCGAAAACAGAATAATTGTATCCGGGGAGGTTAAATGAAAACGGGACAAATCCCTCTTAATCGAGGACAACAAGTCTAGCATGCGGGTCTTACCTAAATCATTCCCACCTAAATGCACTAATAGTATCGAGGGAAGTGGCCAAACCTGGCACAACTGTGATAATTGAAAACAAAGCTGGTGGCACTTCATGCCTCGCACACCTTTCCAATAAACAGTGAAGGATTCCGGCTGTAACGACAGATTAGTCGAATACCCACGTTGAGCGTCACGCTTCCATGCCCAGTATATGTAGGAATGGCCCAGAATCCAAACAAAATGATGAAAACCAATAAAATCAAAAAGAGAGGTTAGGTCTGACATAACGTTTGAAACAATCGGACTTCCATCTACCCAAACCCATAACGGCCGAAGCCGGGAGACCCTGAGCGGCTGCGTCAGATGCCGCCCCTATCCTAAAGGAATGAGAGGAAAACTTCAAATTGTCTAGCCCTAAATGTGCCACACATCGCTTTAGTACATAAGAAAACTGATAATTGGTGACCGGGGACAGATCTAAATGCAATAAAAAATTACCACCCCCCCGGACGAACCGCCACGAAACGGCTGACCACCACCACCGGGCACAGCGAGCTATCCTCACTTGCTACCAAAGTAACCCATTCCCCGCGACCCAGTTGGTCCCTTTTTGATTGACGCAGGAAAAGGTATACCCTCCCTTGCTCCACTAAAACATGCTCAGCCAACATCCCCCGAGAACACCTCTTGGAACCCGGAAGCAATTCTGAGACCCAAAATGCTCGAAAATATGCCAATACAAAGGCTGTTTGAAAAAGCAAGGCCTCATAACCTGTAAAGCATATTACCGACGTAGCCTCACAAATCCGCCTTAGTAATTCAACACTAATGGGCCTCCTCCCATCCGGGGCACAATGTCGCTTCCTGTATCCCTTCAGTGCCTGTTTGACTGGGAAAAAACTGGAGCAAGGCGGGAGCCGCCATAGTCAAAACAAAAAGGATACCCCCGCTAGCCTCTTTGCAATGTAGCTGTAGGAAAACTGCCGATCCATCAAGGTAACCAGAAATGACAAAATAGCAGATTCAGATGGTGCATCCCAAGCAAAACCGGCACTACCAGTAAACGACACCCACCTCCTCCAAGCGGTAGAATAATCCACCCATGTATGAAGAGCCACTGATTGTCTGATAACATCCCAAACTGGTGTTAGATCAACTCCCACAGGTAGTCTGGGCACCATGTGCCCTCCTCGTCCGCCTCTGGAAGCAACGGACGGAAACGCTGCATCTGGAAACGGGATAGAGAGTCAGCCACCACATTCAACTTCCCTGGCGTATATTGCGCCTTAATCCATATGTTAAACTTCAGGCATAAAAAAACCAAATGTCGCAGGATTTTAACCACAAATAACGAACCTAAAGAGAGAGAGTTGACACTTTATTGTCGGTCTCCACCAAAATCCGCTTATCGGCGAAGAACCGCCCCCACAGCCCGACAGCCACCAGTATTGGAAAAAGCTTGAGGAGTACAAGTTTCCTTGTCGCTTTCTTGTGGACCCAAGCCACCGGCCAGGCACCACAGCTCCAATGTGACCCCCAAATAGCCCCAAAACCTTTGGAAACAGCTGCATCCGTGAATAGGCGAAAATCTGGTGCAAAAATAAAGTCTGACTGAAAAAGGACCTACCATTGAACCAGATCATCCTTTAAAGCCTTCGTCAAACGGATGTGCGCAAACGGGGATTTCAAACCGGAAGCGGCGAGATATAAACGTCGCAAAAAGATTCTTCCTACCGGCATGATTTTACATGCAAAAGCCAGAAGGCCCAGCAATGACTGCATTTCCTTCAAAAGAACCTTCCGCCTCCTCAAAAAGAAAGCGATAAGGTTCCGCATCCTCGCAACCTTGGCCAAAGGTGTCAGGTCCCACACTTACCAGACAGGTGAGTCCGCTTGGGCAGAGGGTAGGCTCCCTTACGTATCCGATTCGGGGCCCCTGGTAGAGTAGACAGGAGGCCCACGAATGCGGAGTGGTATGAGGGCCTGATGTTAGAGTCCTGGAGCAAGGTGGTCTGGCAAGCAACCGGTGGAGCTTCGAGACTGATGGAGCAGATGCTGAGCAGGAGCGAATCAGGCTGGTCACACACAGGCAGAGGTCGGCAACGGGCTGGCAGCAACGGTACAAGGGAGTAAGCAGAAACAAGGTCAAACAAGCCGGGGTCGGGTTCAGGCAGCAATCAAGGGAGGTCCAAAGGCAAGCCGGGTCACAACGGGTAAACACTACGGAGATACGGGAACACAGGATGATCACGGAACAAGACACGGAGCTGTTTGATCAGGCAGCACAGAATCAGGGCAGAGGCAGGTTTAAGTAGGCTAATTGGCGCCAAAACGCCACGCTCGTGCACGCGCCGATTCGCCAAGGCGCCCCGCGCCCCCGCACGCGCCCGAGCGCGCCCCCGACACCGGCGCGCACGCCCACACCGCCGGGCACGCCAGCGGTAACGCCATAGGCGGACGCGCGCTAGCACGCCCGGACGCCACCCCACACACCACGGCCGGTCAGCCCAGGCACGCCAGCGCCCCCAGGAACATGCGCCCCAGCACGCACAGGGACACGAGCGCCAACGCGCCCCGGCGCCCAATCAGGTAACCTCTCTGACAGTGCCCCCTCCTCAAGGGCAGACTCTGGATGCCCAGCTGGGCCATCTTTGCGGCATGCGAGGTTTTAAAAGACTGCAGAAGTTCTCTGGCGTATAGGTTACTTTCCGGCTCCCACGAATTATCTTCGGGCCCATAGCCCCTCCATTTTACAAGGTATTGCACCTGATTGCGCCTTCTCCTGCAATCTAGAATTGCTTCCACTTCGAACTCCTCTTCGCCATCGACCACAATAGGCTTGGGTGGGCCCATGTTACGACCAGAAAAGAAGTTGGGGGTGACCGGCTTCAGGAGCGACACGTGGAAGAATGGATGAATCCTCAGGGAGTTAGGAAGGTCAAGTTCGTATGCCACATTATTGATTTTTCTTTTGATCAAGAAAGGACCCAGGTATTTGGGGCCCAGTTTCCTGGACGGACAGGCCAACTTGAGGTTAGCGGTAGACAGCCAGACGGAATTGCCAGGTTCCAAAACAAGTTCTCCCCGTCTCTTCCTATCAAAGATTCTCTTGTAATCCTCCTGGGCTTTGGTCATGGTTTCTTGCAGCAATTTGTTATTGTTAGAAAAAAAATCCAAAGTTTCCGATACTGCGGGAACAGAGCACTCGGAGATAGGTCCAGGCAGGAAGGATGGGTGGAAACCATAGTTGGCATAGAACGGTGACTGGTTTGTAGCTGAGTGCAGTGAGTTGTTATAAGAGAACTCCGCGATGGGAAGCAGAGAGGCCCAATCGTCCTGGGAGAATGCCGAGAAACAGCGGAGGTATTGCTCCAAAGTTTGATTCGTCCTCTCGGTTTGACCATTTGACTGAGGGTGGTAGGCCGAAGAAAATGACAGTTCGATTTCAAGGGCGCCACAAAGGGCTCTCCAGAACCTGGAGGTAAACTGGACGCCTCTGTCTGAAACTATATTGGTCGGTACTCCATGCAGCCTGACAATCTCCTTAATAAAAATGGAAGCGGTCTCCATGGCCGAAGGGGTGCCCTTCATGGGGAGAAAATGGGCCATTTTAGACAGCCTGTCTATCACCACAAAAATGGACGAAAAGCCTTCTGATGGGGGGAGTTCAACAATAAAGTCCATTGAAATCATGGCCCATGGTCTCTCTGGAACTGGTAATGGTTTCAACAGACCCCATGCTCTAGTCCGGCTACTCTTGTTTCTGGCACACGTGTTACAGGACTCCACATATTCTTTGCAGTCTTTAGTAAGATGAGGGCACCAAAAGGTGCGTTGGACAAGATCAGTTGTCTTCCGTGTGCCGAAATGACCGGCAAGTTTGTGATCATGACACAAGCTTAACACCCGTACCTTTAGCTCCTCAGGGATCACAATTTTATTCTTGAACCAAAACAGACCTTCCTTGGTACAGGCTTCAGCGGGTGGGGACATTCCCATAGAGGATCGTCTGATTTGGGAAATTAGGTCCTCCTGTAGGATCAGGAAATTCCCAGAGGGGAGGATGGTGTCTGGAGATAGCGCCTTCTCAGAATCCAGAAACATTTGGGAAAGGGCATCAGATTTGACATTCTTGGATCCGGGTCTGTAGGTTATGTGAAAAATAAATCTGGAAAAAAAAAGTGCCCATCTGGCCTGCCGGGGTTTCAATCTCTTGGCCGTCCTTAGGTATTCTAAGTTTTTGTGGTCTGTGTAGACCAAAATGGGGTGAGCTGCGCCTTCCAGGAGATAACGCCATTCCTCCAAGGCTGCTTTAATGGCTAGAAGTTCCCGATCTCCCACGTCGTAATTTCTCTCGGAAGGGGAGAGTTTGCGTGAAACGAATCCCACAGGGTACAAGAGTGCTTTGGCACCTTGTCGTTGAGAGAGCACGGCTCCAACCGCGACTTCGGAAGCATCTACTTCTAATGCCCCGTACACACGGTCGGACTTTGTTCGGACATTCCGACAACAAAATCCTAGGATTTTTTCAGACGGATGTTGGCTCAAACTTGTCTTGCATACACACGGTCACACAAAGTTATCGGAAAATCCGATCGTTCTAAACGCGGTGACGTAAAACACGTACGTCGGGACTATAAACGGGGCAGTGGCCAATAGCTTTCATCTCTTTATTTATTCTGAGCATGCGTAGCACTTTGTCCATCGGATTTGTGTACACACGATCGGAATTTCCGACAACGGATTTTGTTGTCGGAAAATTTTATATCCTGCTCTCAAACTTTGTGTGTCGGAAAATCCGATGGAAAATGTCCGATGGAGTCCACACACGGTCGGAATTTCCGACAACACGCTCCGATCGGACATTTTCCATCGGAAAATCCGACCGTGTGTACGGGGCATAAGACGAAAGGCAAGGCAGGGTTGGGGTGCTTGAGAATAGTGGCTGATGTGAACAGCGCCTTGAGTCTTTCAAAAGCCTCTTGTGCCTTGGGAGTCCAGCAGAACCGGCTTCCTTGTTTAATGAGTTCCGTGATGGGAGTTATAATTGAAGAAAATCCCTTAATAAATTTCCTATAGAAATTGGCAAAGCCAATAAAACGCTGTACTCCCTTTTTGTCTATAGGTGCAGGCCAATCCAGGATAGCGGATACTTTTTGCGGATCCATTTTGATGCCGTCAGGGGAAATGATCAAGCCAAGGAACTGGATGGATTGGAGCTCAAATTCACATTTTTCCAGTTTGGCGTAAAGCCCATGTTGTCTAAGCCGCGTGAGTACATTTCGTACATGTTTGCGGTGCTCAGTCAGGGAAGCAGAGAAAACCAGGATGTCGTCCAGGTAGACGATGACATATAAGTCCAGGAAGTCACGAAAAACATCGTTGACGAAGTGCTGAAATGTAGCCGGTGCGTTGCACAGACCAAAGGGCATGACGAGGTACTCATAGTGCCCGAACCGAGTACGAAAGGCCGTCTTCCATTCGTCCCCCTCTCTTATGCGGATCAAATTATAGGCTCCACGAAGGTCCAGTTTAGTAAAGACGGTGGCAGATCCTAACCTCTGAAATAATTCGGGAACCAGAGGTAACGGGTATCTGTTCTTTATAGTGATTTTATTAAGTTCCCGGTAATCAATGCAGGGACGTAATGAGTGATCCTTCTTTTCTACAAAGAATATGCCTGCCCCCGCTGGAGATGTGGAGGGACGGATGAACCCTTTCTTCAGGTTTTCGTCTATATAGGTCTTCAGGGTGCCCAGCTCCTGCTCAGTTAGAGGGAAGATTCTCCCGAAAGGAACTTCAGTACCAGGTAGGAGTTCTATTGGGCAATCGTAGGGTCTATGTACTGGAAGAGTCTCTGCCCCCTTTTTACTGAATACGTCCCGGAAATCCCGGTAAGGTTCGGGAAGATTTTGGTAAGACTTCATCTCTGAATCTAGGCACAGGCATTGGGAGGATGTTGAAGGGGACCTCTGTAAACAGTGTTGTTTGCAATATTCTGAAGAGAACTGGATCTTGCCCGTAGCCCAGTCGATACTAGGATTGTGGGCCTGCAGCCACGGTATTCCTAGGATAATTGGGAAGAGGGGAGAGGAGATGACATCTAGGCGTAAGAGTTCCTGATGTTCCGGGCCAATGGTGGCCAGTAGAGGAACTGTTTCCTGGGTAACAGGACCGGAGCGGAGGGTGGAGCCATCCGCTAAGAAAACTGCCAGTCCCTGGGCCTTAGTTTGAGTAGGGATATGATGGTCTTCAACGAAGGTCCGGTCGATGAATCCGCTACATGCTCCAGAGTCAATGATGACCGGTACTGGGATGCTCCTTCCAGGTAACTGTAATATAATAGAAAATGTTAGATGGTTGCCGGAACTTGGTAGGACAGGTGCGCACAGCGAGGAGGATGGCAGGCACTTACGTTTTTTATTGGGGCATCCCCTTGCAAAGTGTCCAGGCTCTCCACAGTACAGACACAGGTTAAGTGTGCGCCTGCGTGTCTTTTCCTCTGGAGTCAGAGAGGGACGGAGCAGTCCCAATTGCATGGGTTCAGGAACTTCCTGGTTAGGCATAGGTGAGACAAGTGGAGCTTGGTTCGGGGCACTAGGGGCCCTGGGTAACATCCAGGTGAGGCGTGGGTGGCCAACAGACCTCTCAGAGCGTCTTTCTCTGAGGCGGCGGTCAATCTGAATTGACAAATTGATTAGTTCCTCTAATGTCTGAGGTACCCCCACTCGTGCTAATTTGTCCTTCAAGGGGTCCGACAATCCCAGCCGATATTGGTGACGCAAGGCCGCGTCGTTCCACTCTGTATCTGAGCTCCAACGCCTGAACTCCACAGCGTAATCTCCGGCCGCTCTGCGGCCTTGCTGCAGGGTGTGCAAAGCGGCTTCTGCCGTGGCTGTTAATTGAGGGTCCTCATACAGCTGAGACATGGCTAAGAAAAAGTCATTCAGAGAGTCCAGGGATCCAGCCTTTTGCTCCAGCAGGTGGTGGGCCCAGGTCTGAGGCTCGCCAGTCAACAAAGAAATCACAAACCCCACTTTGGTAGCCTCCAAGGAGAACGTACGGGGTTGTAAGGCAAAATAAAGTTCGCATGCATTGCGGAACGCCCGGAACTTGCAACGTTCTCCAGAAAACTTTTCGGGTGTAGGCACCCTGGGCTCCGGTGGGAGCATGACTACTGAGGGTGCTGAGGTAGGGCTGGCAGATGCAGCTCCCGAAGGGGAGGCTGAGAGGGCCTGGACCTGTCCTTCCAATCTGGTATAGCCCTCCTGTAGACTTTTGACGGCTTGAGTAAGGCCTGCTAGATGCCTGCAAAGTTCATCCATGGGGGAGGCCCCCTGCCCGGACTCAGTCATGGCTGCCTGATACTGTCAGGTCCCACACTTACCAGACAGGTGAGTCCGCTTGGGCAGAGGGTAGGCTCCCTTACGTATCCGATTCGGGGCCCCTGGTAGAGTAGACAGGAGGCCCACGAATGCGGAGTGGTATGAGGGCCTGATGTTAGAGTCCTGGAGCAAGGTGGTCTGGCAAGCAACCGGTGGAGCTTCGAGACTGATGGAGCAGATGCTGAGCAGGAGCGAATCAGGCTGGTCACACACAGGCAGAGGTCGGCAACGGGCTGGCAGCAACGGTACAAGGGAGTAAGCAGAAACAAGGTCAAACAAGCCGGGGTCGGGTTCAGGCAGCAATCAAGGGAGGTCCAAAGGCAAGCCGGGTCACAACGGGTAAACACTACGGAGATACGGGAACACAGGATGATCACGGAACAAGACACGGAGCTGTTTGATCAGGCAGCACAGAATCAGGGCAGAGGCAGGTTTAAGTAGGCTAATTGGCGCCAAAACGCCGCGCTCGTGCACGCACCGATTCGCCAAGGCGCCCCGCGCCCCCGCACGCGCCCGAGCGCGCCCCGACACCGGCGCGCACGCCCACACCGCCGGGCACGCCCAGACGCCACCCCGCACGCCACGGCTGGTCAGCCCAGGCACGCCAGCGCCCCCAGGAACATGCGCCCCAGCACGCACAGGGACACGAGCGCCAACGCGCCCCGGCGCGCCCCGGCGCCCAATCAGGTAACCTCTCTGACAAAAGGCAAACTAAACTCCATGGCTTGGTGTCCATGTGAATTCCCAAAAATTCCATCTGCGTTGTAGGCAGACAAGTCTTTTCCCCCGCCAGGGGAACACCAAAATGTCCTGCAAATATGTAAAAAAATGCAACAAACGGGAATAGAGATCTGTATTTGCGGGGCCGACAAACAAAAAATTGTCTAAATAATGCACCACCGCATCCTGTTCAGACTGGAAAAACATGACCCAATGTAGGAAAGTGGAAAAAGTCTCAAAATAAGTAGAAGAAAAGGAACACCCCATTGGGAGGCATTTGTCGGAAAAATAAGCACCTTCAAAACAGAAACCCAATGAACTGAATGCTGCCGGGGCGATGGGCAAAAGCCAGAGAGCTGACTTGATGTCGGCTTTAGCCAAAAGAGCCCCATGGCCATGTGCATTCACCTTTACGATAGCTTCCTCAAAGGTGGCATAAACCACCGAACAGGAAGCACCATCAATGTCGTCATTCAACGAACCCCCCTTGGGGAAAGAGAGGTGCTGAATAAACCGGAAGGTGTTTGGCACCTTTTTAGGCACCACCCCAATCGGTGAAATACGGAAATTGTGGAAAGGAGGCAAAGAAAAAGGCCCTGCCATTCGCCCTTCTGCTATTTCCTTAAACACCTTCTCCCGTACTACCCCCGGAAAACGCTGCACAGATTTTAAATTCTCCACTACCGTACAACCTGTGCCTGAAAAAAACGTAAGGGGAAAACTGCACGAAAAACCTTCAATTAACAAAAGCGCCTTCTCCTTGTTTGTGTACAGGTCCAACCAGGGGCGCATGCTTCCCAGCCTCACTGGCGTGCAGGCTTTTTGGAAAAATATCCAGCAAAGACTGCGGAGCCATCTTCCGGAAGCATTTTACCATCGGATGGGGCCCCGCACAAGCCGAGCATTCGTGCCTATACTTGCATGTTGCATTAAACCGACAGGAACTCTCATTAAAAGCAAAGCAACAACCCCTGCGGTACCCTGCGTTAACAGGGTTAGCCTGGCCCAACTTACTTATGGTCGGTCTCTGAGGAACAATCAAATTCAGCCATAGGCCCACATCCTTCATCCCCCACCTTAGTGACGGATGCACCGCCAGTTTCTGGCGAAAGGACTCGTCATAAAAATACCAGCCCAATCCGCCAAAACTTTTATAGGCCTCTAGCACATGATCCATATGCTGAAAAAGGCCTCCGCTCAGCTCAGGCTGTTTTTCAACCAGTACGCTGGAAAAAACAAAATATGCCTGCAACCAATTATTAAACAATCGAGCAATAGGCCTGCGCCTATCCTCCTCCTGCCTATCCTCCCCTTTTTTTTCCATTTTAAAAATAAAATCATTTGATGCCGGAGGAAGGGATAGCATATCTACAAAATTATTAAGAAAAAGAAAAAAAAAAGAAAAAACTGCGCTAGAAACCTATACGTGAAGCTGCGGCTATAAGTGAAACACACCAATAACATAAAAGAATAAATAAAATGTATTCTTTTATACCTACAGAATCCCCAGCCCAAATTTTTTCCTTCACTGACCCCGGTAGATGATAACCTAAAGGGGACATCTCACATGGCAACACTTCCTTCATACTCACTCAGGGACTGACAATCTCGATGTCTCCCTAGGTGAGCGCAAATCAGGGCTGCGCACAGCGCTACCTAACAAACTGTGTGACACGGGAGCAGCGACATTAGAAACAGGAGCATTAGCAGCATGAGAAGAACAGGAGGTAGAGCCCAGGGAGGATGCAGCAGCAGAAGCAGGTAAACCCACCGAAATAGGAATACCAGCAGAAGAAAGTGCAGCAGAAATAGCAGACAGGTAAACCTTTACATCAGGCAACACATTATGCATTATAGACTCACCCTGCCCCACCGGGGCTGGCGCTGAAGCCGATACTGGACCTGGAACTAGAGCTGACACTTGAGCTGGTATTGGAGCTGGCACCGGATCTGGAACTGGTGCTGGTACTGTAACCAATACTAGACCTTGCACTGAAGCTGGTGCTGGCGCTGTGACAGGAACTGATGTTGGTGCTGCTGGACCCCAAGCTGGTGCTGCAGCATGTGCTGATGCTGCAGGATCTGTCGGCACCATGCTGAGTAGTGTGCCTGGAATCAGGCCGCTCTGCATAGCCAGCAGCTGAGAGGAAGCTGCCGCTTGATGTCCGGCGCCCACAGAGACAGGCGGCGCCATTCTTCCAATTCCTCCTCTCCGAGGTTGTGAGTTCCCGCCCCTCCTCTCCGCAGGGGATTGTGACTGGAGCCTCCTCTTCTGCCCAGACCGCCGACCGGGTTCCACCGCCCCGCTGACTACCTCCGCTCTGGTAGCAGATACACTGCCCTTGTTCCCCTGTCGTTCCGGGGGCACACTCCGGCGTGTGGGCAGTCTAGGGGAAGGCTGCTCTGCTCCGCGCCCGTCATGCTGCTGTCCCTCCTCCTCCATGACCGCCCCGCGCAGCTCATCTTCCTCCTCCACTGGCATCTCCATGCAGCGCCGCAGCCAGGCCTCACCCCCTCGGCTCTCTGCTCTTTCCACAAAGCCACGGATCAGGGCTTCCATCACAGGCAAGTGCAGCTATTCTTATTTCTTCCTAGATCGCTGCAGAGGAAGCCCTAGACCCTCTGCAGCCCTTAAATAAACTTCCATGGGGAACCAGAAACTTCCCTGGATATCCATTGGACATCCCTCACCTGTACCTGAGCTAATTAGATGGACAGAACCGCCTACTCTTACCCATATCACCTTAAACCCTTACTACCTAAAAGGGGGCCAGGTGGCCCCAGTCCCAAGAAAGCGGGCCCCAATACTTTTGCCCGCTTTTAACAATCTGACAGAGCTTGAGCTATTTTGCAAAGAAGAATGGGCAAAAAATTCACTCTCTGGATGTGCAAAGCTGGTAGAGACATACCAAAAAGACTTGCAGCTGTAATTGCAGTGAAAGGTGGTTCTACAAAGTATTGACTCGGGGGCTGGATATAAATGCACGCCACACTTTTCACATATTAATTTGTAAAACATTTTGAAAACCATTTATCATTTTCTTCCACTTCACAATTATTTGCCACTTTGTGTTGGTCTATCGCATAAAACCCCAACAAAATACATTTACGTTGTTGGTTGTAACATGACAAAATGTCGAAAATTTCAAGAGGTATAAATACTTTTCCAAGGCACTGTTCTCTCCTCTCTGATCTGGTATGAAAGGTCTTATTTCATATGGGCACAAAGATATTCCCAGTGTAGTTTTTCATCATCCAGTTTGGTAAAAAAAAAAAAATACTGAAACATGCTAGTAAATAAAATAATGAAAGTAATTTGGTCAGCCACTTGTCAATCTAAAACTTCTCCTTGATAGCAGCTGCGGCCTGCCTAAATGGTCCCTCCATCCAGTTCCCACCAATCTCACCTTAGTATCTCCTTGCAGCAACACTTGGACGTGACTGGAGTCTCTCTGGAGGATGCAGTTGAGTTTAATTTAGTAAAGCCTGTGCCGAACATGTTACATGTTATTTAGGGTGTAACATGTTATTTAGGGTGCGAACATGTTATTTAGGGTGCGAACATGTTACATGTTATTTAGGGTGTAACATTTAAAGTTCAGCATCTAGCTGCTCTTCCCCTGATCCCCACCCTCCATGTGACAGAGGGCCGGGGATCTTCTCCCCTGTCAATCAATGAACTACAGCTACCGTCAACCTTTGTGGCTGACGGCTTGTGAGACAGCTACACTGACAGTCTGCAGGAGCCTGGAATTACACCAACAATCTACTAATCAAAAATAAATAAATTCACATTGGCCGAACACAGCATTATGCTGCTTAAGCAGCCGCATTGGGGCGCTGGGATTGGGGGGGGGGGTTGGGGAGTAAAATCTGAATCCACAGCCACGTGCTGAGGAATTCGATTTTTAAAATACTTATCTTCCATTTGCCCAAGCAGGCAAGCTAAAACAGCCACGCTGCACCGGTAGGAGAGAGGGTGCCGCATTAGGGAACAGATGACAGGTATTTTAAAAATCAGAATCCCCAGCATGTATTTGGGGATTGGGATTTTATCACCCCTATGCCCTTTTGATTGCATCCCATCTCCCCCGTATGCCCCCTGATCGCCCCCCCAAAAAAACATACTCCCAGATCACGCACTCCCAGATACCCCCACTTTGATCACACCCGCCATATACTCCCCACTTTGATCACACTTCCCCAGATAACTCCACCCTGATCCCACCACCATATACCCCCACCCACTCTGATCACACCCACCACATACCCGCCTCTGTAATCACACACCTCAGATACCCTCCCCACCATGATCAGATCCCCCCCTCTGACACACCTCCCCAGATCCCTCTACCCTGAATACAGCCCCCAGGTACCCCCACCCTCATCACACCGCCCAGATACCCCCCTTTCCCACCACACACACCTTGGGAAAGACCAATCTTACTGATCTTGCAGCGCCTCCTCCAGATGGTGTGGGTGGGGAGGATCTGGCCAGGGCTAGGAAGGGTAGTTGTGTCCCGGGCAAGCAGGAAAAGACCTTTGTGAATCCTCTGACAGCGGGACACACCCATCGCCTCACCTGCCTACTGTGCGCCTGCCTACTGTGATCCTCATTCTCTCTCTGACTGCAGCCTACTAAACAGCAAGGAAGTTAAAACATCAATGCTGCGCCCTCTCTCCTACCGGGGGGAGGCCTACTGGGGTGGGGGGGCAGAAAACAGGTATTTTAAAAATCCGAATGCACAGCAAGTGGCTGGAGATTCAGATTTTACCTCCTCCCCCATTTTGGTGCCCTAAGGCGGCTAACTAAGCAGCCTTATGCTGGTGTTGAAGACAAAGCATATCACTATTACAATAAAGAGCTTGGTTGCTGCCAACGTTTTAACTTTTTCACTCTATTCTGCTTGCAAAACGTATCTACAGAGCCTTGGCCTAACCATAACATAACACTTAAAGTAGAACAAATAGCAAAACAAGAACCCTCTGGCAGGACTTTAAAAGGTGATGACTCCAAAAATGCGTATGCACATAAAGGAAATATATAATTTATAAAAGTTTAATGATACAAAATTTAAAAGGATAGATACATGGAGAGTTTGTATCACAGATAGACAAATTCAATAGTATCTATTTTATATTACTATATATTATATAGTATATAGTGTAGCAGCTTAAGTACATGTAGAAGAAGCTGCTCTCTTCCCGAGAGAAAACAGGCCAGAAAAAGGAGCTGTGAGCCCTGAGCGCGTAGCCTGTGCATTCCCTACTCTATGCTTGGATACTCGCCCTGCTGTGGTGATGTCACTTCCGCTTCGCATTCCAAACTGGTCAGCGTGGAGCTTCCTGTCAAGTGGTCACTGCAGAGAAGCCTGTGACACGATTCAACACCCCTACGGCCAAGGGAACATTACCAGAGCCCGCAGAGCATCATCAGCAAACCCCAGGACACCTCTATCCCTGACGAGCATCTTCACCCTGTGAACCTGAAAGTGTATATACTACACTAACACTCTATTAACAGCAGGACTATCTCAGTTGGCACCCCCCCCCCCCGCGCTCTTATACTCATTTCTTTCTGACAGAGGTAATAGACACCCTCTGAGGATGGCTGCCTCATTTTTTTACAATATACTGACTGACCACCATTTTATAAAGGCATCACATCATTCGGCACGCCGGAATCCCCTCCTTTTTATGAATATCAAGCATGATGGTGGAAGTGTCATGATCTGGGGCTGCATGAGTGCTGCCGACACGGGGGAGCCTACAGTTCATTGAGGGAGTCATGAATGCCAACATGTGCTGTGACATACTGAAGCAGAGCATGATGCCCTACCTTTCGGAGACTGGGCCGCAGGGCAGTATTCCAACATGATAACAACCTCAAACACACCTGCAAGATGACCACCTTTTTGCTAAAGAAGCTGAGGGTAAAGGTGATGGACTGGCCATGCATGTCTCCAGTCCTAATCCTATTGAGCATCTGTGGGGCATCCTCAAACAGAAGGTGGAGGAGCACAAGGTCTCTAACATCCACCAGCTCCATGATGTCGTCATGAAGGAGTGGAAGAGGACTCCAGTGGCAACCTGTGAAGCTCTGTTGAACTCCATGCCCCAAGAGAGTTAAAGGCAGTGCTGAAAAATAATGTTGGCCACACAAAATATTGACACTTTGGGCCAATTTGGACATTTTCCCTTAGGGGTGTACTCACTTTTGTTGCCAGCGGTTTAGATATTAATGGCCGTGTGTTAAGTTATTTTGAGGGGACAGCAAATTTAGAATGTTATACAAGCTGTACACTCACTACTTTACATTGTAGCAAAGTGTCATTTCTTTAGTGTTGTCACATGAAAAGATATATTAAAATATGTACAAAAATGTGAGCGGTGTACTCACTTTTTTGAGATACTGTAAATGTCCTCAGGCGAGAATCAGTGATAATATCATGCAGCTAACCCATGATCCTGTATACTTTTTTTCAGCCAGCAGTGGGCTTTCTTGTAGAAGTAATCTGAGTTGCTCAACAGTAGGGATGAGCCCGCGGTTCGAGTCAAACATCGGGTGGTCGTTTGTTCTACAACAAACCGAACATATGGGGCGTTCGCGGGAAATTAGAGCGCCGCGGAACACCTATAATGCACTGCAAGATCACAGTGCATTGCTGTACGATGATTGGCCAAAGCATGCACCTGACCTGCATGCTTTGGCCAATCACAGCGCACTCTGCTGAGAGAGCCATAATTGGCCAAAGGTAGGGTGCCTTTGGCCAATCATGGCTCAGGGGGACTAAGTCCATGCCCCACACTATATAAGGCTGCTTACATAGCAGCTGTGTGTAGTGTTGTTGGCATGAACAGAGAGTTAGAGTAAGCTGGCAGGTTATTCAGTTAGTGGCATTGTATTTGATTGAATGAATATATATATATATATATACACTACCGTTCAAAAGTTTGGGGTCACATTGAAATGTCCTTATTTTTGAAGGAAAAGCACTGTACTTTTAAATGAAGCTAACTTTAAACTAGTCCTAACTTTAAACAAATATACTCTATACATTGCTAATGTGGTAAATGACTATTCTAACTGCAAATGTCTAGTTTTTGGTGCAATATCTACATAGGTGTATAGAGGCCCATTTCCAGCAACTATCACTCCAGTGTTCTAATGGTACAATGTGTTTGCTCATTGGCTCAGAAGGCTAATTGATGATTAGCAAACCCTTGTGCAATCATGTTCACACATCTAAAAACAGTCTAGCTCCTTCCAGAAGCTACAAAACTGACCTTCCTGTGAGCAGATTGAGTTTCTGGAGCATCACATTTGTGGGGTCAATTAAACGCTCAAAATGGCCAGAAAAAGAGAACTTTCATCTGAAACTCGACAGTCTATTCTTGTTCTTAGAAATGAAGGCTATTCCATGCGAGAAATTGCAAAGAAATTGAAGATTTCCTACAACGGTGTGTACTACTCCCTTCAGAGGACAGCACAAACAGGCTCTAACCAGAGTAGAAAAAGAAGTGGGAGGCCGCGTTGCACAACTAAGCAAGAAGATAAGCACATTAGAGTCTCTAGTTTGAGAAACAGACGCCTCACAGGTCCCCAACTGGCATCTTCATTAAATAGTACCCGCAAAACACCAGTGTCAACATCTACAGTGAAGAGGCGGCTGCGGGATTTTGGGCTTCAGGGCAGAGTGGCAAAGAAAAAGCCATATCTGAGACTGGCCAATAAAAGAAAAAGATTAAGATGGGCAAAAGAACACAGACATTGGACAGAGGAAGACTGGAAAAAAGTGTTGTGGACGGATGAATCCAAGTTTGAGGTGTTTGGATCACAAAGAAGAACGTTTGTGAGACGCAGAACAAATGAAAAGATGCTGGAAGAATGCCTGACGCCATCTGTTAAGCATGGTGGAGGTAATGTGATGGTCTGGGGTTGCTTTGGTGCTGGTAAGGTGGGAGCTTTGTACAGGGTAAAAGGGATTCTGAATAAGGAAGGCTATCACTCCATTTTGCAACGCCATGCCATACCCAGTGGACAGCGCTTGATTGGAGCCAATTTCATCCTACAACAGGACAATGACCCTAAACACACCTCCAAATTGTGCAAGAACTATTTACAGCAGAAGCAGGCAGCTGGTATTCTATCGGTAATGGAGTGGCCAGCACAGTCACCAGATCTGAACCCCATTGAGCTGTTGTGGGAGCAGCTTGACCGTATGGTACGCCAGAAGTGCCCATCCAACCAATCCAACTTGTGGGAGCTGCTTCTAGAAGCGTGGGGTGCAATTTCTCCAGCTTACCTCAATAAATTAACAGCTAGAATGCCAAAGGTGTGCAATGCTGTAATTGCTGCAAAAGGAGGATTCTTTGATGAAAGCAAAGTTTGATGTAAAAACAATGTTATTTCAAATACAAATCATTATTTCTAACCTTGTCAATGTCTTGACTCTATTTTCTATTCATTTCACAACGTATGGTGGTGAATAAGTGTGACTTTTCATGGAAAACACAAAATTGTTTGGGTGACCCCAAACTTTTGAACGGTAGTGTATATATATATATATATATATATATATATATATATATATATATATATATATATAGTCAGTCTAGTAGATATATACTGTACTCTGCATTTAGCATAGACTATATATTCAGTGTTTACTTTATATTCAGTCATATATACAGTTTAGTGTATATATATATATATATATATATATATATATATATATATATATATATATATATATATATATATATATATATATATATATATATATATATATATATACACACACACACACACACACTCTGCATCCAGTGTATCCTATATCTACAGTGTATTTGGTGTACTGTTTCTAATACACTTCAGGCGGTGTACACAGTATATAATACAGTGTAATGTGCTGTTGCAAAACAAATAATACATCATGTCCGGAAGTCCACCAAGCAGAGAGAGACGCTCACAGTCCACTAAAAGAGGGCAAGCAGCCTCTGTGTCTACAGTTAACAGTGGTGGTCGTGGGCATGGTGCATCCTCTGCAGGTGGCCGTGGGGCACTCTTCTCCTTTTTTTCTGCTGCTGGCCGTGTTATTGAGCCACAACATGCAGAATAGTTGATGGAGTGGATAACGAAGCCATCCTCATCCTCCTCATCCTCTGTCACCCAGGCTCAGAGTACTTTGCCTTCCAGCGCAGATGTCAAAGCGGCCTATTCCACCGGCTCGTTGTCCACAGTCACTCCTTCCGTAGCCCCACCATCATGTATAGAGGAGTCCCCAGAATTATTCGACCACAGTGTTGGTTATATGCTGCTGGAGGATGCGCAGCGATTTGAAGGCTCCAATGTTGGTTCACGGGTTGAGGAAGGGAGTAACATGAGCCTAGAGAGAGGGGGTGCCACAGAAGGACAACAAACTGGCAGTCATGTTCCCCCAGCTGCAGCATACTGCCAAGCTTGCTCCAGTGACGAGGAGGGCGGGGTTGATGAGGTCACTGACTGTACTTGGGTGCCTGAAAGAAGAGAGGAGGAGGAGGCATGACTCCAACAAGGCAGGATGTCCTCTAGGGGACAGCTTAAAGGCAGCCACCCTATTGCATCACACCGCAGAGCTCCACATGTGCAGGGCGCTGCTGACTCCCCACTGACTTTTAAAAGTTTCTTGGCGTGGGCCTTTTTCGATACGTGTGCAGCAGATTGCACTGTTGCTGTTTGTAACCTATGTCTGAAGCAGATCAAGCGTGGCCAGAACAGCAGCCGCTTAGGCACCACATGCTTGACCAGACATATGACAACCTGCGATGCAGTCCATTGGCAACAGCACTTGAAAGACCCACATCATAGAAAAAGGCAGACTTCTCCTTGCTCCTTATCTGGGATCTCCAACCCTACTATACCTCCATTCCTTTCAAAAACCTGCACTCAGAGGAATGAAGGTATAGCAATAGGTGTCCCAAGTACTTGCAACCAATCTGCTAGCAGTACACCACCAATTGATTTTAGCAGGCAAATTTCCCTACCCAAGTTGCTGAACCGTAAAAATAAATTCAGTCCCAGCCATCCACATGCTCAGCATCCAAATGCTAGCTTGGCCAAATTGCTATATTTTTTATATAATATTTCACAGCAGGGCCTGTTCCTGCGCCCAACAAGAGTAACTGTGAGGGGTTACAGTGTTCTGGCACCACCAAAACCAAAGGCCCAATTTTTCTGCCCCTGTTTAACAGGGGCATGTAATTACAATTTTTGACATAATATTTCACAGCAGAGCCCGTTCCTGCACCCAACAAGAGTAACTGTGAGGGCTTACAGTGTTCTGGATTCTAAGTAATTTCCTAGCAAAACAAATGCAGATTTTTACATGATAAATGACAGAATTGGAGTGAATCTGAATTAGTTAAATTAGGCTATATTTATTAACCACTTAAGGACCGCCTCACGCCGATATACGTCGGCAAGGCGGCACGGGCAGGCAAAATCACGTAGATCTATGTGATCTGCCTCCCGCGGGTGGGGGGTCCGATCGGCCCCCCCCCCCGGTGCCCGAGACGGTCCTCTTTTGTCCCCCGGCGATCGGAGGTGAGGGGGAGGCCATCCGTTCGTGGCTCCCCCCCTCGCGATCTCCGCCGGCCAATCAGAACATTCCTTTGCTGCTGTATGCTAAACAGCAGCAAAGGAAATGATGTCATCTCTCCTCGGCTCGGTATTTTCCGTTCCGGCGCCGAGGAGAGAAGACATCTATGTGAGTGCACAACACTACACACTCAGTAGAACATGCCAGGCACACAAAACACCCCCGATCCCCCCCGATCGCCCCCCGATCACCCCTCCCCCCTCCCTGTCACACTGACACCAAGCAGGTTTTTTTTTTTCTGATTACTGCATGGTGTCAGTTTGTGACCGTTACTGTGTTAGGACAGTTACTGTTAGCCCCCTTTAGGTCTAGGGTACCCCCCTAACCCCCCCTAATAAAGATTTAACCCCTTGATCACCCCCCGTCACCAGTGTCGCTAAGCGATCATTTTTCTGATCGCTGTATTAGTGTCACTGGTGACGCTAGTTAGGGACGTAAATATTTAGGTTCGCCGTCAGCGTTTTATAGCGACAGGGACCCTCATATACTATCTTATAAATGTTTTAACCCCTTGATTGCCCCCTAGTTAACCCTTTCACCACTGATCACCGTATAACCATTACGGGTGACGCTGGTTAGTTTGTTTTTTATAGTGTCAGGGCACCCGCCGTTTATTACCTAATAAAAGTTTATGATATGTTAGTTTATGATAAGTATGTGATATGCGTCACCCCAGGCAGCGTCAGATTAGCGCCAGTACCGCTAACACCCACGCACGCACCGTACACCTCCCTTAGTGGTATAGTATCTGAACGAATCAATATCTGATCCGATCAGATCTATACTGGCGTCCCCAGCAGTTTAGGGTTCCCAAAAATGCAGTGTTAGCGGGATCAGCCCAGATACCTGCTAGCACCTGCGTTTTGCCCCTCCGCCCAGCCCACCCAAGTGCAGTATTGATCGATCACTGTCACTTAGAAAACACTAAACACATAACTGCAGCGTTCGCAAAGTCAGGCCTGATCCCTGCGATCGCTAACAGTTTTTTTGGTAGCGTTTTGGTGAACTGGCAAGCACCAGCCCCAGGCAGCGTCAGGTTAGCGCCAGTAGCGCTAACACCCACGCACGCACCGTACACCTCCCTTAGTGGTATAGTATCTGAACGGATCAATATCTGATCCGATCAGATCTATACTAGGGTCCCCAACAGTTTAGGGTTCCCAAAAACGCAGTGTTAGCGGGATCAGCCCAGATACCTGCTAGCACCTGCGTTTTGCACCTCCAGCCCGGCCCAGCCCAGCCCAGCCCAGCCCACCCAAGTGCAGTATCGATCGATCACTGCCATTTACAAAACACTAAATGCATAACTGCAGCGTTCGCAGAGTCGGGCCTGATCCCTGCGATCGCTAACAGTTTTTTTGGTAGCGTTTTGGTGAACTAGCAAGCGCCAGCGGCCTAGTACACCCCGGTCGTAGTCAAACCAGCACTGCAGTAACACTTGGTGACGTGGCGAGTCCCATAAGTGCAATTCAAGCTGGTGAGGTGGCAAGCACAAGTAGTGTCCCGCTGCCACCAAGAAGAAGACAAACAAGCCCGTCGTGCCCGTCGTGCCCTTCCTGCTGCATTCGCCAATCCTAATAATTGGAAACCCACCACTTCTGCAGCGCCCGTACTTCCCCCATTCACATCCCCAACCAAATGCAGTCGGCTGCATGAGAGGCATTTTCTTTATGTCCTCCCGAGTACCCCTACCCAACGAACCCCCCCAAAAAAGATGTCGTGTCTGCAGCAAGCACGGATATAGGCGTGACACCCGCTATTATTGTCCCTCCTGTCCTGACAATCCTGGTCTTTGCATTGGTGAATGTTTTGAACGCTACCATACAATAGTTGAGTATTAGCGTAGGGTACAGCATTGCACAGACTAGGCACACTTTCACAGGGTCTCCCAAGATGCCATCGCATTTTGAGAGACCCGAACCTGGAACCGGTTACAGTTATAAAAGTTAGTTACAAAAGAAGTGTAAAAAAAAATAAATATATATATAAAATAAAATAAAATAGTTGTCGTTTTATTGTTCTCTCTCTCTCTCTCTATTCTCTCTCTCTATTCTCTCTCTCTATTCTCTCTCTCTATTGTTCTGCTCTTTTTTACTGTATTCTATTCTGCAATGTTTTATTGTTATTATGTTTTATCATGTTTGTTTTTCAGGTATGCAATTTTTTATACTTTACCGTTTACTGTGTTTTATTGTTAACCATTTTTTTGTCTTCAGGTACGCCACTCACGACTTTGAGTGGTTATGTGGTTAGAATGAGTGGTTAGAATGATGCCTGCAGGTTTAGGTATCATCTTGGTATCATTCTTTTCAGCCAGCGGTCGGCTTTCATGTAAAAGCAATCCTAGCGGCTAATTAGCCTCTAGACTGCTTTTACAAGCCGTGGGAGGGAATGCCCCCCCCCACCATCTTCCGTGTTTTTCTCTGGCTCTCCTGTCTCAACAGGGAACCTGAGAATGCAGCCGGTGATTCAGCCAGCTGACCATAGAGCTGATCAGAGACCAGAGTGGCTCCAAACATCTCTATGGCCTAAGAAACCGTAAGCTACGAGCATTTCATGACTTAGATTTCGCCGGATGTAAACAGCGCCATTGTTAAATTGGGAAAGCATTTTATCACACCGATCTTGGTGTGGTCAGATGCTTTGAGGGCAGAGGAGAGATCTAGGGTCTAATAGACCCCAATTTTTTCAAAAAAGAGTACCTGTCATTACCTATTGCTATAATAGGGGATATTTACATTCCCTGAGATAACAATAAAAATTATTTAAAAAAAAATGAAAGGAACAGTTTAAAAATAAGATAAAAAAGCAAAAAAATAATAAAGAGAAAAAAAAAAAAAAAAGCACCCCTGTCGCCCCCTGTTCTCGCGCTAAGGCGAACGCAAGCGGCGGTCTGTCGTCAAACGTAAACAGCAATTGCACCATGCATGTGAGGTACCACCGCGAAGGTCAGATCGAGGGCAGTAATTTTAGCAGTAGACCTCCTCTGTAAATCTAAAGTGGTAACCTGTAAAGGCTTTTAAAGGCTTTTAAAAATGTATTTATTTTGTTGCCACTGCACGTTTGCGCGCACTTGTAAAGCATGTCATGTTTGGTATCCATGTACTCGGCCTAAGATCATCTTTTTTATTTCATCAAACATTTGGGCAATATAGTGTGTTTTAGTGCATTCAAATTTAAAAAAGTGTGTTTTTTCCCCAAAAAATGCGTTTGAAAAATCGCTGTGCAAATACTGTGTGAAAAAAAAAATTAAACACCCACCATTTTAATCTGTAGGGCATTTGTTTGGGGGTTCAAAGTAATTTTCTTGCAAAAAAAATACCTTGTAAAATACTACTTTCCAAAATGGGGTCATTTGGGGGGGTTTTGGGGGGGTTTTGTGCCACCTGGGCATTCCATGGCCTCCGAAACTGTGATAGGCAGTGAAGAGTGAAATCAAAAATTTACACCCTTAGAATTTCTGAAGGCGGTGATTGGTTTTCGGGGCCCCGTACGCGGCTAGGCTCCCAAAAAGTTCCACACATGTGGTATCCCCATACTCAGGAGAAGCAGCTAAACATATTTTGGGGTGCAATTCCACATATGCCCATGGCCTGTGTGAGCAATATATCATTCAGTGACAACTTTGTGCAAAAAAAAAAATGTGTCACTTTCCCGCAACTTGTGTCAAAATATAAAATATTCCATGGACTCAACATGCCTCTCAGCAAATAGCTTGGGGTGTCTACTTTCCAAAATGGGGTCATTTGGGGGGGGGGTTGTGCCATCTGGGCATTTTATGGCCTTCAGAACTGTGATAGGTAGTGAGGAGTGAAATCAAAAATTTACGCCCTTAGAAATCCTGAAGGCGGTGATTGGTTTCGGGGCCCCGTACGCGGCTAGGCTCCCAAAAAGTCCCACACATGTGGTATCCCCGTACTCAGGAGAAGCAGCTGAATGTATTTTGGGGTGCAATTCCACATAGGCCCATGGCCTGTGTGAGCAATATATCATTTAGTGACAACTTTTTGTAAATATTTTTTTTTTTTTGTCATTATTCAATCACTTGGGACAAAAAAAATAAATATTCAATGGGTTCAACATGCCTCTCAGCAATTTCCTTGGGGTGTCTACTTTCCAAAATGGGGTCATTTGGGGGGGAGTTTGTACTGCCCTGCCATTTTAGCACCTCAAGAATTGACATAGGCAGTCATAAACTAAAAGCTGTGTAAATTCCAGAAAATGTACCCTAGTTTGTAGACGCTATAACTTTTGCGAAAACCAATAAATATACGCTTATTGACATTTTTTATACCAAAGACATGTGGCCAAATACATTTTGGCCTAAATGTATGACTAAAATTGAGTTTATTGGATTTTTTTTATAACAAAAAGTAGAAAATATCATTTTTTTTCAAAATTTTCGGTCTTTTTCCGTTTATAGCGCAAAAAATAAAAACCGCAGAGCTGATCAAATACCATCAAAAGAAAGCTCTATTTGTGGGAAGAAAAGGACGCAAATTTTGTTTGGGTACAGCATTGCATGACCGCGCAATTAGCAGTTAAAGCGACGCAGTGCCAAATTGGAAAAAGACCTCTGGTCCTTAGGCAGCATAATGGTCCGGGGCTGAAGTGGTTAATAAAAACATTTATTGAGAATTGCATGACTCACTTATGAATGGGTTCCTTTAAAAGAAAAAAAAATGGCAGTTAGAATTTTGAAACAGCCTCTGGCATGTAAAGTACACATAACAAAATTTACATTGCTGGGAAAATCCTTGACCTACAGGTTTGACTTGTTCTATATGGAGGAATCATTTGTATGTGAATAATGTGCAAAGTGTAACGAAATAGAGAATTTAAAACGCAAAAATATATGTCCTAGTATTGTTTTATCATTTCATATTCATCCCAATCTCCAAAAAAATTTTAAGGGCCCAATCATACCTTGTGTATTGTAAGCCGAGGAGGTCATGGCTCAGACCCCACCATGGACTCACAAGGGGTCCTGCTATTGCCCCCTCCTGACACCAGTTTTTTGTTTACTTTTATTGGACCTTTTGATCTCAATGGCAGAGCCACCTTTCAAACTTCGCAGCCATGGTATTTTTCAACTCGAGCTGCAAAGCAAAGCATCAACACCAGGGCATGTGTACAGACCTGATATGCTGTAATGTTAAAATTTTGTGGGGCAGTAAAACCGTGGCTCACCCATACCCTCCTCCCTGGCTGCCAGTGTTAAAGAGAAAGCTTACGGGAGGGGCTAAATATTCTCTAAGCAGCCAGCATCAGGTGTAGACTAGTTGCCGGAGGCTGCTGGCTACTAAGGCTCGGTTCACACCTAAACTGGCCGCAGATCGCATAGCAGAGCTGTCCATCCCTGTTCTCCATTTCAGGGACGAATCAGGGCAGAATCTTTGCCTGAATTTGGCCCTGAAACAGAGGCAAAGACGCACAGCATTTCTGTGCAGTGCGCTCCGCAGCTGCCCCAGAGACATGTGAACTGGCTCCATAGAGAGCCAGTCACATTCTCCTGCTATGTAAATGAGATGCAGGGAAACCCGCATCCCATTCGTATAGGTGTGAACCCAGCCAGAATGACACCCGTTGGTGAACACCGGGGCTAGTCCCCTCAAGTCCAGGTGACACCAGCAGGTGGTTCAGTTCCAAACACAGAGAATGGCAAGTGGGGAATAAAGATATGAGAATAGAAGGCACAGGTTGGTCAGTATAAGGGGACATATGAGATTAGAAGGCACAGGATGGTCAGTGTAAGGGGAAATATGAGAAGTCCCAGGATGGATAGTGTGAGGGGAGGTAGAAGAAGAGAAGTCACAGTCAGCGTGAGGGTGGTATGAGATAAGAAAGCAAAGGATGGTTAGTGTGAGGGGAGGTATGAGAATAGAAGACAGAGGATGGCCAGTATGAGGGGTGATATGTAGGCATGTGCAATTCGTTTCGTTCCAAATTCGTTTTTTAACGAATTTCGACAAATTCGTTAATTCGGGAATATCCGAATTAACGAAAACCCGTTTAACTAATTTTTTCCGAATATTTGTAAATTCGATAAAATTGGACATTCGTTAATTCGGGCATTCGAACATTCATACATTCGCAATTTACATTCGTACATTCGTACATTCGTGCATTCGTACATTCGTAAATTAGTGAATTTGTAAATTTGTAAATTCGAAAATTCGGAAATCTGAAATAATAGTTAACTAATAATAACTTAATTATTAGTAATTACTAGTAACTTTTAATTTATAGGTATTGTAATTTCCTTTTAAATTTGGCTGTTAGTGAACGTAACACATACAAATTTATCCGAAGTTATGAATGATCCGAAAAAACGGAATGGAACGTAATGAATTAATAATAATAAATAACAATAATAATAATAACAATGTTTTATTATTATTATTATTGATTATTAATTTGTCCTGTTCCATTTGTTTAGATGCAGCATTCGTTTTGGATAATTCGTAACTTCGGTTAAATTTGTATTTGTTACGTTCACTGACAGTCAAGTTTGAAAGGAAATTACAATACCTATAATTTAATAGTTAGTTACTATTTCAGATTTTTGAATTTTCGGGTTTTTGGATTTTCAAACTTCGAATTTACAAATTTCCGAATTTTCTAATTTACAAATGTACGATTTTACGAATGTACGAATTTACGAATGTACAAATGTACAAATGTACAAATGTAAAAATGTACGAATGTACGAATGAACGAATGTACGAATGAACGAATGTTCGAATTACGAATGTACGAATGTACGAATGAACGCATTTACGAATTTACGAATGAACGAATTTACGAATCGCAATCATAACGAATGACCCAAAAAACGAAAAAAATAATAAAAAAATGAAACGAAAACGAAAATGAACGAATTTTTTTGGCTGTGCACATGTCTAGAGATATGAGAACAGAAGGCACAGGATAGTCAGTGTGAGGGGAGGTATGAAAAGAGAAGGCACAGGATGGTCAGTGTGAGGGTGGTATAAAAAGTGAAGGCACAGGATGGTCAGTGTGAGGGGAGGTATGAGAAGAGAAGGCACTGCATTGTCAGTGTGAGGGGTGGTATGAGAAGAGAAGGCACAGGATGGTCAGTGTGAGGGGAAGTATGAGAAGAGAAGGCACAGGATGGCCAGTGTGAGAGGAGGTATGAGAAGAGAAGGCACTGCATTGTCAGTGTGAGGGGTGGTATGAGAAGAGAAGGCACAGGATGGTCGGTGTGAGGGTAGGTATGAGAAGAGAAGGCACTGCATTGTCAGTGTGAGGGGTTGTATGAGAAGAGAAGGCACAGGATGGTCAGTGTGAGGGGAGGTATGAGAACAGAAGACACAGGATGGTCAGTGTGAGGGGTAGTATGAGAAGAGAAAGCACAGGATGGTCAGTGTAAGGGGTAGTATGAGAAGAGAAAGCACAGGATGGTCAGTGTGAGGGGAAGTATGAGAAGAGAAAGCATAGGATGGTCAGTGTGAGGGGTAGTATGAGAAGTGAAAACACAGGATGGTCAGTGTGAGGGGAGGTATGAGAAGAGAAGGCACAGGATGGTCAGTGTGAGGGGAAGTATGAGAAGAGAAAGCATAGGATGGTCAGTGTGAGGGGTAGTATGAGAAGAGAAAACACAGGATGGTCAGTGTGAGGGGAGGTATGAGAAGAGAAGGCACAGGATGGTCAGTGTGAGGGGAGGTATGAGAACAGAAGACACAGGATGGTCAGTGTGAGGGGAAGTATGAGAAGAGAAAGCATAGGATGGTCAGTGTGAGGGGTAGTATGAGAAGAGAAAGCACAGGATGGTCAGTGTGAGGGGAGGTATGAGAAGAGAAGGCACAGGATGGTCAGTGTGAGGGGTAGTATGAGAAGAGAAAACACAGGATGGTCAGTGTGAGGGGAGGTATGAGAAGAGAAGGCACAGGACGGTCAGTGTGAGGGGAGGTATGAGAACAGAAGACACAGGATGGTCAGTGTGAGGGGAAGTATGAGAAGAGAAAGCATAGGATGGTCAGTGTGAGGGGTAGTATGAGAAGAGAAAGCACAGGATGGTCAGTGTGAGGGGAGGTATGAGAAGAGAAGGCACAGGATGGTCAGTGTGAGGGGTAGTATGAGAAGAGAAGGCACAGGATGGACAGTGTGAGGGGTAGTATGAAAAGAGAAGGTAAAGGATGGTCAGTGTGTGAAGAATTTTGAGACGAAAAGCCAAGGGATAGTGACTATGAATAAAGAGATATAAGAAGAAAAGACACAGGATACTTAAGCCCCATACACACGATCAGACTTTCCGACGGGAAATGTTGGATGTCAGGCTGTTGGCGGAAAATCCGACCGTGTGTATGCTCCATCCGACAATTGTTGTTGGACTTTCCGCCAACAAATGTTGGCTAACATGTTTTCAAATTTTCCACCAACAAATGTGTGTTGTCGGATTTTCCGATTGTGTGTACACAAGTCCGTCGGACAAAAGTCCAAAGTACAAACACGCATGCTCGGAAGCAGAAGCGGTCGGTCTTGTAAACTAGCGTTCGTAATGGAGAATTAACATTCGTGATGTGGCAAATTATGAAATCTCCAAATGCAGCTCACAAATCTCTTCTTCTTTAATGGGATAATAATGAAGCTGCTTTGCTAGTGATACTGATGGAGTTATTGCAAACAAATTTCAAATTTTCAAAGGCTTTTTTATTTCTAGTAATATCAAGAATAATAATATTATGGGTTTTTTTTTTGGTTTTTTTTGTGTAAGTTACCACAACATCATTATCCCGTAGTTTTTAAGATCAAAGATACAACTATGTTGGTGTCCCTTGTCAATTTTTTTTTTTAACAAAAAAAGTCCCTTGACAATTTTATATTGTATTTTTTAAAATGTAACTGCCTACTCCCAAAATGTCATTTGAAGTAAAACACGTAGCCAAGTATTATTCTACACAATTTTTTTTATTGTGCATTAAAAAAAAAAAAATAGACATGCTATCTGCCAATAGAACTTAACCAAAAAGTGCATTCTATGCATCCAAAAATATAGAAAATATATCAAATCAAATCATTATTCAACCAAAAAAATAATGTCAAAGCAATAACTCCAAGGCCAATAATAAATAAATTGTTATCTCCTCCGATTCCGCAACATGCCTGGTTGTCGAACGGCCGTTCAGAAACAAACTGAAAAGCACTAAATGAAAAGCGCTAAATGAAAAACGCCAAAAGAAAAGCGCAAATCAACACTCACCAAACTTCTACTAACACAAAATTAGCAGAAGTAGCCCAAAGGGTGGCGCTAAAGAGTTGAAAAACCACGTAGTACGTCTAGCACGTCACTATGTTCGTAATTGTTGGCCAACATTTGTGTGACCGTGTGTATGCAAGACAAGTTTGAGCCAACGCCCTTGGGACAAAATTCCATGGATTTGTTGGCCAACAATCCGATCGTGTGTACGAGGCATAAGTGTGAAGGGAGATATGAGAAGAGAAGCCACAGGATGTAAGGAATACCAAGTGTAGGTGTCCAGAGGTAGCAGGGATGACCAGTTTAGTGTAGCTGTACTTAGGAAACTGGAATCAGACTGAACACCAATTCAACAGCAACAAAACATAAGCAAATCAAAAGCGAAAAAAAAACATGACAGTGATGCAAAACCAAACAACCTAACTATAGTACACTACTTAGCGAACAAATGGAGGGAAGCAGACAAATACAGGGCATGACCAGGACTGGAAATGGGAACAAGGGGAGAAGAGATGTGGTAACAGGTTATAGGGTACTAGATGCAAAGTACAGGATAAGACAGTGATCAGGATAATCAGCAAATAGGTATATGATTAAAAGGCAAAACACTAAAGCACTGATGAAAATCAAGGGAAGGGTTTTATACCTTTCCCAGCATCAGGTGGAGCCTAATTGCCGGGATCTGCTGGCTGCTGTGAGACACCCGCTGGTGGCCACTGGAACTGTGCCCTTCAGCTCTGGGAACCACAGTGCCACCAACAGGTGATCCAGGTCCTGACACAGGATGGAAAGGTTGAGGGGATATTTTAGATAAAAAGGCACGGGACGGGGTGGTAAGTGTGGTTGGCAATATGAAAAAATATGGCACAGGATCATAAGTGCAGATGAACATATGAAGGGAAAAGGCAAAGGTGGTTAGTATAGGTGGAGAAATAAGAAGAGAAAGCACAGGTAAGTTCGACTGAGGTGAGTGAGCAGGTGGACTTCAACCGTGGGTTGAAGGAAAGAAAGTTGAACAATCCCGCATCGCTAATGTGCTATGCTGGCGGGGAGTGCGGGGAACCTTCCCCAGCAGCAGAATACAATGATCATTGCTGGTGGCTATAGCCGGTAGTGATAACCGGCTTGTGTTTACATCCTGATTAGCTGTGATTGGACACAGCTGATCACGTTGTAAAAGACAGCTGTGATTGGCCCTTTACCTTGAACTGTGATCAGCTGTGTCCTAGTGACACAGCGACCACAGAGTGAGCTGCCCATACACCGCAGCGGGCGCAATGCAGGCTTAATCATATGACACCCTCACAAAACTGGCCGGCTGCACAGAAAGATATTGTCTGCTAACAAGCCACTTTTTCAATAGCAATGAAATATGAGCTTACCGAATGCTTGAGGAGCACTTCCCTTGGAGTAGGTAAACAGACAGACATCTATGAGGATATTGTCGAGATAAACCACAACACATACAGTCAGGTCCATAAATATTGGGACATCGACACAAATCTTTTTGTCTCTATACACTACCACAATGGATTTGAAATGAAACAAAAAAACAAGATGTGCTTTATCTGCAGACTTTCAGCTTTAATTTGAGGGTATTTACATCCAAATCAGGTGAACGGTGTAGGAATTACAATGGTTTGTATATGTGCCTCCCACTTTTTAAGGGACCAAAAGTAATAAGACAGATTAACAATCATCCATCAAACTTTCACTTTTTAATACTTGGTTGCAAATCCTTTGCAGTTAATTACAGCCTGAAGTCTGGAACGCATAGACATCACCAGACGCTGGGTTTCATCCCTGGTGATGCTCTGCCAGGCCTCTACGGCAACTGTCTTCAGTTCCTGCTTGTTCTTGGGGCATTTTCCCTTCAGTTTTGTCTTTAGCAAGTGAAATACATGCTCAATCAGATTCAGGTCAGGTGATTGACTTGGCCATTGCATAACATTCCACTTCTTTCCCTTAAAATACTCTTTGGTTGCTTTCGCAGTATGCTCCGGGTCATTGCCCATCTGCACTGTGAAGTGCCGTCCAATGAGTTCTGAAGCATTTTGCTGAATATGAGCAGATAATATTGCCCAAAACACTTCAGAATTCATCCTGCTGCTTTTGTCAGCAGTCACATCATCAATAAATACAAGAGAACCAGGTCCATTGGCAGCCATACATGCCCACGCCATGACACTTCCACCACCATGCTTCACTGATGAGGTGGTATGCTTTGGATCATGAGCAGTTCCTTTCCTTCACCATACTCTTCTCTTCCCATCACTCTGGTACAAGTTGATCTTGGTCTCATCTGTCCATAGGATGTTGTTCCAGAACTGTGAAGGCTTTTTTAGATGTTGTTTGGCAAACTCTAATCTGGCCTTCCTGTTTTCGAGGCTCACCAATGGTTTACATCTTGTGGTGAACCCTCTGTATTCACTCTGGTGAAGTCTTCTCTTGATTGTTGACTTTGACACACATACACCTACCTCCTGGAGAGTGTTCTTGATATGGCCAACTGTTGTGAAGGGTGTTTTCTTCACCAGGGAAAGAATTCTTTGGTCATCCACCACAGTTGTTTTCCGTGGTCTTCCGGGTCTTTTGGTGTTGCTGAGCTCACCGGTGCGTTCTTTCTTTTTAAGGATGTTCCAAACAGTTGATTTAGCCACACCTAATGTTTTTGCTATCTCTCTGATGGGTTTGTTTTGTTTTTTCAGCCTAATGATGGCTTGCTTTACTGATAGTGACAGCTCTTTGGATCTCATATTCAGAGTTGACAACAACAGATTCCAAATGCAAATAGCACACTTGAAATGAACTCTGGACCTTTTATCTGCTCCTTGTAAATGGGATAATGAGGGAATAACACACTTTTACTTTTGTTGTAATTCCTACACCGTTCACCTGATTTGGATGTAAATACCCTCAAATTAAAGCTGAAAGTCTGCAGTTAAAGCACATCTTGTTCGTTTAATTTCAAATCCATTGTAGTGGTGTATAGAGCCAAAAAGATTAGAATTGTGTCGATGTCCCAATATTTATGGACCTGACTGTAACAGCAACAAATCTCGGAGGACATCGTTAAAAAATTCAGGGAAAACCGCTGGGGCGTTACAAAGGCCAAAATGCATTACGAGGTACTCATAATGGCCTGTTCTGGTATTAAACGCAGTTTTTCACTCGTTGCCCTCCTCAATCCTCATGAGATTGTTTGCCCATTTCAAATCAAGCTTTGTGAAAACCGTTGCTCCCTTGAGGCGGTCAAATAACTCCGTAATCAATGGAATCGGAAAGGCATTCTTAATCGTGAAATGATTGAGACCCCTATAATCAATACAAGGTCTCAGTTCACCACTCTTCTTCTTCACAAAGAAGAAACCAGCACCAGCAGGAGACGAGGATTTGCTGATGAAACCTCGAAAAAGCGTCTGCAACATACTCCTCCATGGCCTTATCCTCCAAGACCAACAAAGGGTAAACCTGGCCACGAGGGGGTATGGCACCAGATTGAAGGTAAATTGCGCAATCATACGACTGGTGTGGAGGCAAACTATCGGCTTGACCTGTGTCAAAGACATCGCTAAAATCGCGGTGCTCCGGAGCAGAGGCTAGTTGCCACGTTGCAGTACTTGGCGACAAGGAGAAGCCTGCAGGACTTGAAGTTCTCGACAGGCATCTCCCCCCAGGCTCTGGGGATCATTATCCCAGAGACCTGTTCTGCCATCATTCAGGTCATGCAGAAGGACTATATTAAGGTAAGAATTGTATCCTTTATGAGCATCACATGTTATTTTATTTAATCTTTGAAAATGTAATGTATTTCTTAACTCAAACACTACTTACCATCATTGCAATTTAGTGTCAATGTCCCCTTTTTCTCCTCATGCATGCTGTAATTTTTTCCTGTTCTTTTTTGTCATGCATGTATATTTGCCTTCACTAACCTCCCCAGCATACAATGCTGGGCACATACCCACCTAGTCTACTCAGTTTGAATGTATTTAGTCAACTGCATTGTATTTTGTTTCCCCTAAACTCCATCCAAATAGTGTGTGTGTCATTAACTAGATTTCAAACCCCCTCCCTAAACTCCATCCAAATAGTGTGTGTGTCATTAACTAGATTTCCACCCCCCCCCCCCTAAACTCCATCCAAATAGTGTGTGTGTCATTAACTAGATTTCCAAACCCCCTCCCCCCCTAAACTCCATCCAAATAGTGTGTGTGTCATTAACTAGATTTCCAAACCCCCTCCCCCCCTAAACTCCATCCAAATAGTGTGTGTGTCATTAACTAGATTTCCAAACCCCTCCCCCCCTAAACTCCATCCAAATAGTGTGATTGTCATTAACTAGATTTCCAAACCCCTCCCCCCCTAAACTACATCCAAATAGTGTGTGTGTCAATAACTAGATTTCCAAACTCCTCCCCCCCCAAACTCCATCCACATTGTGTGTGTGTCATTAACTAGATTTCCAAACCCCTCCCCCCCTAAACTCCATCCAAATAGTGTGTGTGTCATTAACTAGATTTCCAAACCCTCCCCCCCTAAACTCCATCCAAATAGTGTGTGTGTCATTAACTAGATTTCCAACCCCCCCCTAAACTCCATCCAAATAGTGTGTGTGTCATTAACTAGATTTCCAACCCCCCTCCCCCCCCCCCTAATAATTTTCTATAATGTTCTGTGGTGTTGATTTTTACAAAGCAAATATATGTTGCACTTTGCAAAATGCATTTGCACTCTGCAAGTGCATTTGCTCCAGGGCTTTAGTAAATGAGCACAAGCTCTGCTGATTTCCATCATCCAATCATGTGCAAGCCACAAAGTATTTGGATTAATTGCCCTTGCATGTGATTGGGTACTCCTTGCAACATGAAGCCTTTTACCTTACCTCATTTACTAAGCTGTGGAGCAACTGCACTTGCATAGTGCGACAACTGCACTTTTCAAACTGCACAGTCTTGTAGCCTTTAGTCAATAAAACCCTGCGTGTCCTTAAACTTTTAATTTCTAATTTCACCACCCCCTAAAATGTAACAATGTGCCATCAGAGGGGGTGAGCAATCTGATAAGTGTGCCTTTCCATATTATTTATTCAAGAAGATTTCAATTATTTAATGTTATACTGATGCTGGGCAATAATGTTTTAAGTGTATAATGTTCTTGCAATGTTCTTTTCTAAATTACTGAGTTTTGTTTTCTTGTTTGATTCCCCAGTTTCCTTCAAGGCCACAGGAATGGCAGACTGTGGCATCCCATTTTGCCACCCGTTGGGACTTTCCCAATTGTGGAGGGGCTATAGATGGGAAACATGTCCACATCGTGCCACCACCCCATTTGGGGTCATACTATTTTAATTATAAGGGGTTCCATAGTATTGTCTTAACCACTTACCAACCGGGCCATAGCCGAATGACGGCTGCAGGGCGGTTGGATAACTCTGGGAGGGCGTACTATGACGTCCTCCCAGAATTCCCCTCTCGCGCGCCCCCTGGGGCGCACACCCGAACACATCCGTGACCGCCGGGTCCAGAGGACCCGGCGCATCACGGATCCCGGTAAATGGCCGCTGATCGCGGCCGTTTACCATGTGATCGCGCCGTCAAATGACGGCGCGATCACATGTAAACAGACCGGCGTCATCTGATGACGCCGGTTCCTCTCCTCCCCTCCTGTGTATCGATCAGTACACAGTGAGCGGGGAGGGGGATGGATGGATGTCTGCAGCGCTGTGGGATGTATGTGTAGTGCCCATAGCGCTGCACAGAGACATCCAGCCATCCATCCATCCATGCTCAGCCATCCCCACTACTCTGCAATGCTGTGCAATACTCTGCAATACCCCCACAATACTCTGCAATGCTGTGCAATACTCTGCAATACCCCCACAATACTCTGCAATGCTGTGCAATACTCTGCAATACACCCACAATACTCTGCAATGCTGTGCAATACTCTGCAATGCTGTGCAATACTCTGCAATACCCCCACAATACTCTGCAATGCTGTGCAATACTCTGCAATGCTGTGCAATACTCTGCAATGCCCCCACAATACTCTGCAATGCTGTGCAATACTCTGCAATGCTGTGCAATACTCTGCAATGCCCCCACAATACTCTGCAATGCCCCCACAATACTCTGCAATGCCCCCACAATACTCTGCAATGTTGTGCAATACTCTGCAATGCCCCCACAATACTCTGCAATGCTGTGCAATACTCTGCAATGCCCCCACAATACTCTGCAATGCCCCCACAATACTCTGCAATGCTGTGCAATACTCTGCAATGCTGTGCAATACTCTGCAATGCCCCCACAATACTCTGCAATGCCCCCACAATACTCTGCAATGCCCCCACAATACTCTGCAATGCTGTGCAATACTCTGCAATGCCCCCACAATACTCTGCAATGCCCCCACAATACTCTGCAATGCCCCCGCCATACTCTGCAATGCCCCCGCCATACTCTGCCATGCCCCCGCCATACTCTGCCATGCCCCCGCCATACTCTGCCATGCCCCCGCCATACTCTCCCATACCCCGCCATACTCCGCAATACCCCGCCATACTCCGCAATACCCCGCCATACTCTGCCATGCCCCCGCCATACTCTGCCATGCCCCCGCCATACTCTGCCATACCCCGCCATACCCTGCCATACTCCGCAATACCCCGCCATACTCCGCAATACCCCGCCATACTCCGCCATACCCCGCCATACTCCGCAATACCCCGCAATACCCCGCCATACTCCGCAATAGCCCGCCATACCCTGCCATGCTCAGCCATACTCGGCTGTACTCGGCCCCTGTATGTGGCCAGGCTGTGGAAGTCTCACACATGTGGTATCGCTGTACTCAGGAGGAGTAGGAGAATCTATTTTGGGGTGTCATTTTTGGTATGTACATGTTATGTGGTAGAAATATTGTATAAATGGACAACTTTGTGTTAAAAAAAAAAAGCGTTTTAACCACTTCCCGCCCGTCGGCCGTCATACAATGTCCTTGACTTTGTGCGGAGATATCTGAATGATGGTTGCAGCTACAGGCATCATTCAGATATCAGCTTTTTCAGCTGGCGATTCCCTACACCATGAGAATGATCATAGCGGCTGTTCCACTGCTTGATCGTTCTTACGGGAGGCGAGAGGGGATGTCCCCCCCCCTCCCGCGCTTCTACCGACTCACCGCTACGATCGAAGCCAGGATCGTTTTTTTTTTTTATTTCAGGCTTCCCAGCCTAGAGGTGAGATGTGGGGTCTTATTGACCCCATATCTCACTGTAAAGAGGACCTGTCATGCCATATTCCTATTACAAGGATGTTTATATTCCTTGTAATAGGAATAAAAGTGGTCAAAAATTTTTTTTTTTGGAAAAGAGCATCAAACTAAAATAAATAAAGTAAAATGAACAATAAAAAAAAAAAAAAAATATTTTAAAGCGCCCCTGTCCCTGTGTGCTCGCATGCAGAAGCGAACGCATACATAAGTCCCGCCCACATATGAAAACGGTGTTCAAACCACACATGTGAGGTATCGCTGCGATCGGTAGAGCGAGAGTAATAATTTTGGCCCTAGACCTCCTCTGTAACTCAAAACATGTAACCAGTAAAAAATTTTAAAGCGTCGCCTATGGGGATTTTTGAGTAGCAAAGTTTGGCGCCATTCCACAAGCGCGTGCAATTTTGAAAGGTGACATGTTGGGTATCTATTTACTCGGCGTAACTTCATCTTTCACATTATGCAAAAACATTAGGCTAACTTTACTGTTTTGGTTTTTGTAAAGCACAAAACTGTTTTTTTTCCAAAAAAAACGCGTTAAAAAAATTGCAGCACAAATACCGTGCAAGATAAAAAGTTGCAACGACCGCCATTGTATTCTCTAGGGTCTTTGCTAAAAAAACATATATATATAATGTTTTGGGGTTCTATGTAATTTTCTAGCTAATAAATGATGATTTTTACATGCAGGAGAGAAATGTCAGAATTGGCCTGGGTGCTCCAGAACGCCTGAAGGTGCTCCCTGCATGTTGGGCCTCTGTATGTGGCCACGCTGTGTAAAAGTCTCACACATGTGGTATCGTCATACTCAGGAGTAATAGCAGAATGTGTTTTGGGGTGTAATTTGTGGTATGCATATGCGGTGTGTGAGAAATAACCTGCTAATATGACAATTTTGTGGGGAAAAAAAAAAGTAAAAAAAAAACCTTGATTTTGCAAAGAATTGTGGGAAAAAATGACAACTTCAAAAAACTCACCATGCATCTTTCTAAATACCTTGGAATGTCTTCTTTCCAAAAAGGGGTCATTTGGGGGGTATTTGTACTTTTCTGGAATGTTAGGGTCTCAAGAAATTAGATAGGCCGTCAGTACTTCAGGTGTGATCAATTTTCAGATATTCGCACCATAGCTTCTGGACTCTATAACTTTCACAAAGACCAAATAATATCCACTGATTTGGGTTAATTTTACCAAAGATATGTAGCGGTATAAATTTTGGCCAAAATATATGAAGAAAAATTACTAATTTGCAAAATATTATAACAGAAATGAAGAAAAATGTATTTTTTTACAGATTTTTCGGTCTATTTTCTTTTACGGCGCAAAAAATAAAGAACCCAGCGGTGATTAAATACCACCAAAAGAAAGCTCCATTTGTGTGAAAAAAAGGACAAAAATTTCATATAGATACAGTGTTGCATGAGTAATTGTCATTCAAAATGTGAGAGCACCAAAAGCTGAAAATTGGTCTGGTTAGGAAGGGGGTTTAAGTGCCCAGTGGTCAAGTGGTTAATGGTGGTGGTGTCGGCACAATATGAATTTCTTTATGTGGACGTGGGGAAGAATGGCCGGATGTCGGATGGAGGAGTATTTGCCCAGACGGAGTTCTGCCAGCGTCTCCAGAGTGGTGGCCTGGGATTGCCACCTGATGCGGATAACGTGGAAGGACTCCCCTTTGTCTTCATAGCAGATGAAGCCTTCGCTCTGAGCAAGCACCTCATGAGGCCATTCCCCCAAAGAACCCTCACCCTGGAGAGGAGGGTTTTTAATTTCCGGCTGGCCAGAGCGAGAAGAGTCGTTGAGAATGCTTTTGGGATTCTGGCCAGCCGGTTCCGCCTGTTTCAGACATCCATAAACCTGGCGGAATACAAACTTAATTACAACATTTTAGCATGCTGCATCCTGCACAACTTTTTGAACAAACATTCTACAAATTATATTGTGCCAGTTGGGCCTGAGGCCGGACTTATTGACAATCTGGGCCTGGATACTGTCCGTACTGGCTTGGCCCCCCAAAGTGCCCGTCAAGTTCGAGATCAATATGTCAATTATTTTATGGGTAGGGGGGCCATTGCAATGCCCCAGGATATTAAATTTCTCAAAATAAAAAATCTTGATGAAATCTTGAATTATATTTATTGCATGCCTTTCTTTTTGGCTTTCTCCTAGGTTGTCGTAGAGCACTTGTAGTGCCAAGTGTATTTTCCTTGACTAAATAAGCACCATTGTCAGGCTCGGTTCACACTAGGACGACTTGGGATCCGACTTGTAAGCCCTCAAGTCGCCCCAAGTCGCCCCAGAAAGAGATTCACATTACAGTGAATGGGAGCGTCTTAATAGACACTACTGAAGTCGCTCCGACTTCAGAGCGTACTCCCTGTACTACTTGGATCCGACTTGGTAGGCGACCTGTACCATAGAAATCAATGGAAGTCGCCTCCAAGTCGGATCTCTCTCTACAGTCAAGCGACTTTGCAGGGAAAAAATTTAGTTTGCCCAGGCAAACCCCTCCCTCCCAGAGAGCTGATTATCCTGTGATTGGCCACAGCCAAAGTCGCCTGTCCTGGAGGCGACTTGAAGTCGCGTTGTAATTTGCTTAAAGTCATGCTGAAGTCGCGCTGAAGTCGCGTTGAAGCCGCGTTGAAGTCGCCGTACAAAGTCGCGCTGAAATCGTGTTGCCCCTGTGTGAACCGAGCCTCACTGTAAACAACTATTTTAAATTTAAACAAACTGATACTGAGCATTGAAATAACAAACCACAAATTTAGTTAATTACTAAACAGATGTTTTAATATTCTGTGTACATTCACTTATACATTGGTAAAAAATGTTGATCAAAAAAAATCTATATATTTACAAATTTGGAACAATATAATTAGGTCATTTTTTTTTTACTATATATATATATATATATTTTTGGTTTTAACAAACAGGCCTCTTTTTTTTTTTTGTTTTTTTAAAAACAGGCCTCTATTTTTTTTTTATTTTGTTTTTTTAAAAACAGGCCTCTATTTTTTTTTTTTTTAAAAACAGGCCTCTATTTTTTTTTGTTTTTTTAAAAACAGGCCTCTATTTTTTTATATATTTTTTTTTTTTTGGAAAACAGGCCTCTATTTTAAATTTTTTTTTTTTTTTTTTTGGAAAACAGGCCTCTATTTTTATTTTTTTTTGTTTTTTGTTTTTTAAAAACAGGCCTCTATTTTTTTAAGATTTTTTATTTTTTATTTAAACAGGCATATAATTTATACCAAAGAAAAAAGAGAAGGCCCAGAATGGGGTCAGCAAACAAGGAAATGAAGAACATGATCGATGTTTTTTGGGTTGAAAAAGGGCATTTAGATTCGACCCAAAACATCAATCATGTTCTTCATTTCCTGCTGCATACGATCCAGCCGATTCCGCATTTGATCAATCTCCCCATTCCAGGCCATTATTTGACCAATTAGTCGTTGGGCACGGTCTGTGGTAAAATGATCACAATGTGTTTACCATAAGCTGGTGTCTCAGACACTGACCTGGTGGGGTGCCCATGTCGCATACTTCATCAACATCCTCGGGGGTGGCGCTGTTGCTTGAGTCAAGCACAACCAGATCACCTAAAATAGAGTTTAAAATTTTCATCAAAAAATATGCAGCCATACATAGATTACCGTAAGCTGGTGTGTCAGACACTCACCTGGTGGGGTGCCCATGTCGCCCACCTCTCCTTCCTCCACATCCTCAGTGGAACTTGGGCTGATTTCCCAATTATGTTGTTTCGGTTGGGGGGGACTGGGTTCATCTTGGCGGAGTCTTTTTTCCCCTATGTGAACCAAAAAAATTAATATACTTAGCATACAGATATTTTAGTACATAGTAATCTTCAAACATTGTAGTGAAGTGGTGTACAAATTGTTTGTGTAGAGTTCCTAGTTTAATACATTTTTAATTTTATAAAGACATATCTAGATAGATAGTATCTATATATATATAAAATATATATATATATATCTATAGATAGATAGAGATATATAGATATATCTAGATATATCTATAGCTATATCTATATCTATATATATCTATATATATCGATATATATCTACAGATATATATAGATATATATATAGATATATATCTATAAATATATCTATCTATCTATATATAGAGATATATCTATATCTAGAGATAGATAGATACAATAATAAAAGATCTAGGTCTGTATATATGTAACGAGGTTTATTAAAAGATCGTTTCAAACGATTAAAAAACTCGTACAGTAAAGAAAAGCACATGGAGCAGTATACAAGGTAATAAACAGAAGATGAACACACGACAAGTACTTTACTTTTTTGAGGTCGGACCATCTTTTCCGAATCTGATCTTTCGAGCGCCGTACCCCAAAAGAAAGAAAGATGTAATGTCTTCACCACCTTCGCCATTATTTTGGCTTTTCTAAAATTAGGCCGGGCATACGGTCCATACTTCCCATCATAGTCATTATTTTTCAGAATTGCCACCATTTCCACCATCTCTTTAAAGGACATATTGGAGGCCTTAAATCTCAGATTCCCAGATCGTGACGTTCCGGCCTCCGGGCTTTCGTCGCTACCTGAGGTAGTACACACCTGATGTGTCTCCACCATTATTCATCCCACTACGCACCGTAGAAAGAATGGGCGGAGAATATTTGTTAAAGTAGAACGTCAGGGGCGGGCGACGCAGGCGGAGTTTCACACATGCGCAGTGTATAAAGAGAGGTATTACGCATGTGTCGTACGTACGTTCTGTGCGTAGAGTCAAGGGGCGGAGAATATGAGTTAAAATCGAACGTCAGGGGCGGGCGACGCAGGCGGAGTTTCACACATGCGCAGTGTATAAAGAGAGGTATTGCGCATGTGTCGTACGTACGTTCTGTGCATAGTCAAGGGCGGGGTATATGCGTAAAGAAAAAGAACGTCAGGGGCGGGCCAAGCAGGCGGAGTATTACGCATGTGCAGTGTATAAAACGTCATTACGTATTGTGTCGTACGTACGTTCTGTGCGTAGATGATAGTGGACCGGGACGATACAAAACAAAGGTAATTTTTAAATTTGAAATTTGGTCAAAACTTTGTAGCAAGCAGCCTATATAGCTTGACAGATTGATGAGGCCTATGTAGGGATAAGATGATGAGGGTTTAGCAGAAACATAAGTGTTTTTTGTCTCTTGTCTTTATCTTTTACAGACATTATGAATGCCAAATTTAAAGAGCCTGAATTTTTGTCGGCTTTCATTGACAAATACAGAGAGATGAGGAATCTGTGGGAGGTCAAACACCCTCAATATTATCTGAAACATGTAAGGAAGTCAACGCTGGAGAGACTTCTAACATTTGTCCAGACGACCATCCCGGAAGCAACGATGGAGATGTTGTTAAAGAAAATTGAGATCTTGAGGAACATGTATAAGGGGGAGCATAACAAGATCCAGGATTCCATGAGATCAGGAGCATCAGCAGATGATGTATATGTACCCAGGCTGTGGTACTACAATAAACTACGGTTTCTTGATAACCAGACTGAAGCCAGGGCATCACTTTCAACCCTTCCCTCCACCCTTCCCTCCACCCTTCCATGCACTCTTCCATGCACACTTCCCTCCACCCCAGCAGAGGCTGATGGGCACCAAGCTGGGTCTTCTATCCTGGAAGAACCGGATGTGACCATCTGGAGTCAGGTAAATTAATTTAAAAAATATTTACTCTCCTAATATTAATGATGTTAACTGGATGTTATAATTGATTAAAATAATTTTCTACTAAAAATGATGTATACATATCAATTGACAGTAGTGGCTAAATATGTTTCTCACCTGCTTTGAAAAATGATGGTGTCTGATTTCTAGACTCTTTTATTAAGAGATGTATTCACATTGAATTTGCAAGTCATGAGAAGCAAATTGTGTGTCATTGATGAACCCAAAAAAAACCTAAAACTATGTCCCTTTTTTATACACAGGATAAGGGCAGCCAGGAGGAATGTGGGGAAAGTGTCAGGCAGGAGGAGGCCGGGCCCATGGACAGCCTGGAGGAGGCCGGACCCAGTGTCATCCTGGAGGAGGCCGGACCCAGTGTCATCCTGGAGGAGGCCGGACCCAGTGTCATCCTGGAGGAGGCCGGACCCAGTGTCATCCTGGAGGAGGCCGGACCCAGTGTCATCCTGGAGGAGGCCAGACCCAGTGTCAGACAGGAGGTGGCTGGGCCCAGTAGTGGCTGGGCCTGACACAATCTCAAGTGCCTCCCCTCCGCCTTCATACAAAAAGGGCCAGGAAGGGGACGGTGACACAGGAGGCATCCCTGCGCCTCATGCGAGAGGCCACCAATTTTTTGAGGAGCCCCCCCGAAGCTGAAGAGGCCTATGGGTGCTACTTAGCCAGCAGGCTGCTTCAAATGCAGTGGGGTCAACGCCTCATTTGCGAAAAACTTTTGGCGGAAATGATCCACAAGGGGCTGAACGGCGAGCTAACTGCCAATACACAAATACATGAGGCAGCCCCCCCTCCTCCTCCTCCTCCTGCCACAACTCAAAGACCAGAGCCACAGCCTCCAAAGAAGGCTGCAGGGAAGGCTGCAGGGAAGGGTGCAGGGCAGCGTGGAGGGAAGGCTGCAGGGAAGAGAAGAAAGTGATGACCTGGGTTCAGTCTGGTCTGACAGAAGACGCAGGCTGTTGTAGTACCACAGTCTGGGGACATCTATATCATCTGCTGCTGCTGTTGATCTCTGGGATTCCTGGACCAGATTGTGCTCCCTCTTATATGGACTCCTCAAGATCCCAATTTTCTTGTCCACAGACTTTTTCCAGCGTTGACTTCCTCTTTATTTTCTTTTGACCATAAATAAATGGATATTTGAGTATGAAAAGACTTTATGTGTTTTAATTAACATCATTGATTTAGACACAATGTCAAATTAACAAGGGACAACAATCTCCTTGAGGTTGCAAATACACACACAAAAAAAAAAAATAATGTTCTAGTGGTCACTTAAAAAAAAAAAAAAAAAAATTATACATAACCAAAAAAGGGTCTTTGTGTTAACTTTATATACAAAAGAAAAAATCACAATAAACAAAAAAATGGTTCTTTGTGGTAACTTAAAACAAACAAAATAAAAACAAACAAAAATGAAAGAAAAATGTATTTGTGTTCAATTTAAGAACTACAAAACTAAAACAAAAAAACAAAAAAAAATAAAATAAAAAATGGTTCTTTGTGATAACTTTACAAACCCAAAAAAAAAAAAAGGTAGATAAAGATAAAATAAGTTCGACAACAATCATAAAATAAAGATCTGGATAAAATCTAAAATAAAAGATGACTCCCCCAAAAAAAACAAGTGTAAAAATTATTATTAGTATGGAGACATTGTTTTTAAAAATAATACTATATCATTCATGAGATCAAAGAGAAAAAGAATCCAGAAATCAGTTTGGGAGATTTCTGTGTGAATAGGAACAGCAAAACATCTTCGTTCTTATAGCATTATTAAAGAAGACATTAATGCGCTGCATTCAACGATCACAGAATTTGCAGCGTGAGGAATGTGCTACCTACAATACAAACACTAGTTTTACTAGACCGAGTGCTTCCGATTAGTTTTTGCTTATGAGCATGCGTCGTTTTTTTGTCCGTCGGACTAGCATACAGACGAGCGGATTTCTAGGTCCGGCGTAGTTACGAAGTAAAGATTTGAAGCATGTTTCAAATCTAAAGTCCGTCAGATTTGCGGCTGGAAAAGTCCACTGAAAGTCCGGGGAAGCCCACACACGATCGGATTGTCAGCCGTATTTTGTCTGTCGGCGTCCGTCTGACTTTTGTAGCCAAAAAGTAAGACCGTGTGTACGCGGCATTAGAACTACTTGAAGCTTGTTGAAAGCTTGTTGAAGCCTGCTAGCAGCTTGCTTAAAGGGGTTTTATGCCCTGGAAAAAACAAACAAAACTGTAATGCCCCATACACACGGTCAGACTTTTCGGCTACAAAAGTCCGACAGACTTTCGACTGACTTTTGGCGGACTTGCGGCGGACTTTCTAACGAACGGATTTAACTACATACGATCACACAAAAGTCCGACGGATTCGTACGTGATGACGTACACCGGACTAAAATAAGGAAGTTGAGCCAGTAGCCAATAGCTGCCCTAGCGTCGGTTTTTGTCTGTCGGACTAGCATACAGACGAGCGGATTTCTGGGTCCGGGGGGAGTTACGACGTAAAGATTTGAAACAAGTTCCAAATCTAAAGTCCGTCAGATTTGCGACTGGAAAAGTCCGCTAAAGGTCCGGTGGAGCCCACACACAATCGGATTGTCCGCCGGATTTGGTCCGTCGGCGTCCGTCGGACCAGTCCGGTCGAAAAGTCCGACCGTAAGTACGCGGCATTAGGCAAAGGCATAATGAGCTAGTATGCACCGCTTATAAAGTGCAGCGCAAAAATCATGAGAGAAACAAAAGTCCTTAATAAGGCAAAAATTTCTCTTCTGAAAAGTTTCTTCTTGCTATAAGACACTCGAGGTTCATCAAAGTTACTGAGCAAATATACTGCTTACCAGATGGAAGATCAAAGTAGGCATAGTTAGCACCAATGCTGGATACGCCCGGATCAGATGATCTGATGGTCTTTGGTGACAGCCACCAGCTTATCCTCCAGTGTGACAGGCGATGAAATACCTCCAAGGTGCGGTAAAATAGGAAAAAGAAGGGACATCTAAGAGCGTTCCATATGGCTCAGTATTTTATTTCATATAACACATCAGGATACAATCCATGTAAAGCGCGTGCAGAAAGCGCTGTTAAAACTCATAAAAATCCAAGAGCGGGGATTTCTGCACGCGCTTTACATGGATTGTATCCTGATGTGTTATATGAAATAAAATACTGAGCCATATGGAACGCTCTTAGATGTCCCTTCTTTTTCCTATTTTACCGCACCTTGGAGGTATTTCATCGCCTGTCACACTGGAGGATAAGCTGGTGGCTGTCACCAAAGACCATCAGATCATCTGATCTGGGCGTATCCAGCATTGGTGCTAACTATGCCTACTTTGATCTTCCATCTGGTAAGCAGTATATTTGCTCAGTAACTTTGATGAACCTCGAGTGTCTTATAGCAAGAAGAAACTTTTCAGAAGAGAAATTTTTGCCTTATTTAGGACTTTTGTTTCTCTCATGATTTTTGCGCTGCACTTTATATTGTTTGTTTATTATGTCATTTTGGGCTTGGTGTTAACCCTTAAGTGTCCAGCTTGCATTAGATTGATTTCATACTTTGTTTGCGCTGATTGTACATATTTTTTGCCAGTATGCACCGCTTACTAGCTCATTATGAAATACTTACCTTAGAACAAAGCGCCCGCACCACTTCCTGGTCACCGCTGAGGGAGCTGACATGTTCCCTCAGCGTTTCTTCCGGGTTCACAGCTCCGGCGCTGTGAGTGGCCAGAGCCGTGATGATGTCACTTTGCAAATGCGCACGGGGGTGCCCGTTCCAGCAAGGTGTGGCAGTGTCCGCCGGACTTTCATAGCGCATGCGCCGCTGACGTCAGGGGCTGCATGCAAGGTGAATATCTCCTAAACTGTACAGATTTAGGAGATATTCATTTTACCTACAGGTATGCCTTATTGTAGGCTTACCTGTAGGTAAAAATGTGCAAGCGGGATATACAACAGCTTTAAAGTAGCAATCAGCACTCCCATTAGTATCTGTGTTCAACATTTAAAAACTAGAGTTGAATGGTACTTTAAAAGCTTTAACAGCTTGCTGAAAGCTCTGCAAATGCTTTGTCAAAGCTTGCTTTTCACACTGCTTTTTTAAAAGCTGTAGTGTGTTGTTTTGTTTTTCTTGAGCAATTTGAACAGTTTTTTAAATTTTTTTGAATACTGTATTTTGTCATATTTACATGTATAAATATATGGATTTGTAACCACTGCAAGTGCTGGTATATCTAGACACTGGCTTCGATCGGGTACCCCCTCACTGCTTGACTGGGCTTGTGAGATGGATTCTTTATGCCAGTTGAAGATGGCGGTTTCCAGGGAAAATGACAAGTCAGAGACCTAAAAAAATCACCTGGACTTTGTGGTCTTATTTCATGTTTGTTATTTTTAAATAACAAACATGTTATACTTACCTCCTCTGTGCAATGATTTTGCATAGAGCAACTCTGATCCTCTTCTTTTTGGGTACCCGCTGGAGGTCCTGGCTCCTCCCACATGCTGAATACCCCCAATAGCAAGCCACTTGCTATGGGGGTACTCAAGCAGGTTCGCTCCCACCCCTCGCTTTTTCCTCATTGTCTCACTAGGTGTGATTGACAGCAATGGGAGCCAATGGCTCCCACTGTTGTGTGAACCAATGAAGAGTGAGAAACCCGGGAGAGATCTGCTCTCATGCACATTGCTGGATTGAGATGGAGCTCAGGTAATTATAAAGTGGGGGGGGGAGCTGCACCCAGAAGGTTTTTTACCTTAATGCATAGAATGCATTAAAGTAAAAAACCTTCTGCCTTTAGAACCACTTGAGGAGGAGTTGGTCATAGGATTAAAATGTATTGGCTTGGGTGTGCCCCACATGTTGGTGAGATCCAAGCAGTTAATGGCTCCAACCCTCCCCTCTACTTTTCTCTTTCATTTCTACAACATTTTTACTTACCCGATAGCTATTGCCATAATGCTTTTTAAAAACTCTGCTTTTCTGGACAGTTTGAAGAAAGCTGGGTTGACGATGGAGTGCCACTGATTTTTTCTTGCAGTGCCTGTCTTTAATTAGGGTCTTTTGTTCATGGTCCCGCATCTTTTTCTTATTTATGTTTGTCTATAATGGATGTTAGATGCTCAGGTTCCCATATGTGCATTTTGTCGGATGAACGTTGATACTACCATCTGTAGTGCAGTTCTGTTAAATGTTTCTCATCCTGATTTTTATTGTTGACGAATCTTTTTTTTTTATACTATCTTGCTTTGAGTATATACCTAATAGTACTTTTCTTATGCAAAAATCAATAAAAACAGAATAAACATAAATATATGGATTTGCTCTTCTCAGAACATTTAGCTCTACCCATATCTTGGTAGCAGTACCATATTCTATGTATCAGTGTTTTTTGAATATTGTTTCTTTAGCATAGTATCTTAACATATTGAAGACTGGCGGCTCTGTCCTGAGGAAAAGTTTCCCGCGAAACGCATTAACAGTTGAATGCTAGGCACTGTTACCTACATTCTTTATATACATGTTTTTATACAACTGATGTGTTTTTTATTACCTCTGTAATGTTGTGATAATAAACTGTGTATGTTCACAAGTGTTGTTTGGTCTCCTGAGGGGTATATTCAAAGTCCCATTTTTTTACATTGTTTTTTGAGCACTATTAACTTCCAGTGATGCCATGACATTTTTCACTGGTTACAGTCCAGCCCCCAAACAGTTTGACCTGCAGTATAGTGGCCCTTTTTTAAGTTTATGGACCCCTGTTCTAGTGGGTGGTAAGGGGTCTGCAATATTTTGTTATTACCATGTGATCATGTGATTAACAAGCTCACTATAATAACCTATCACAACACCTACATAACATAAGCAGATATGCATATGCAGTGAAGTGTGCAAAAGGCTTTATCCAAGTCTTTATAATTCATATAAATGACCCGAAGAGAAATGTTTTTCTTTCCTTATACCTAACTGGATTGCCATTTTAAATTGATAAGCTAGAAGCTATAATTTGCTGACATCTGAGTAGTGATGCTGTAGGTGTATGCCAAGTTTAATATTTTGTCATCTCAACCCTGAGCCACTCCTTGATCTACCACAAGTTCTGCAACTCCACAACTTAGGGATTTAACGTGCATGGGGGTGCATTGACAGATGAGAGCAAATACTTATTTTATAACTTCTGTATTTTTTAAACGGTTGGAAGCCTAGCTGTGGAACAAACATGTAAGCAGAAATCAGCATTTCCAATATGATTTGAGAGTGCCTTCTGGGATCTTCACATGTGCTTAACTAAATGCCAAAAAATTGCCACAAATTGTCCCAAAATTGTCCACAAGCCAGAGAGTGGATCAAGCCTGCCTTTTTTTATACAAAGCCACAGGTTTTTATTGTGCAACATTACAACCTTGGGCACAGTGTGGGTCAGCCACTGGTATCCTAACAACCAATGATGTCATTGGTTGATGAGGAGGACATCGGGCACCTGCACAGGATCCTTGTTTGCCCCTCTCTATTAGCAATGAGGTCACGTTAGCAGAGAGAGGGAGAGAAACTAAGGGAGAAGAGAAACGCTAGACTACTAGTCAGTACCAGTGTGCAAAGGTGGAGGACTAAATCACCTCTAATGTTGGGTGGCCCACATGTATGGATGCTGTGATATGCAAAATTATTTGTTTCTTTTTTTTTTACATTTTAGAATGGAGTGCCTCGATGTGCATAACTTTAAAGGGTGCCTTGACTGAATAAAAGGTTAACAAAACACTGATTTAGAAAGACAATTCATAGATTTAAAAGGGAGCTCTTTGTCATTCTAGTATTACTGGTTTTGATGGGTGTTGGCTGTTGTACAGCATCAACCCATCCCAGCATTTATTCTGTACTGCTGATGTTTTCTGTGTACTAGCTGCAAAGAAGACAGACCATCTACAGCCATCACTTTGACAGGTAACTATTACATTTTCCTCCTTATTGTACTGCATGAGAGGGATTATTTTCTAGTAGGTTTTAAAGTGTATTTAAAAGTAAAACCTTTTTCTTTTTCATTTTGGATAGATCAGGGAAGGGTTATGCCCCATACACACGATTGGATTTTCAAACAACAAATGTCGGATGGGAGCTTGTTGGCTGAAAGTCCGACCGTGTGTATGCTCCATCGAACATTGTTTTCGGATTTTCCGCCAAAAAATGTTGGCTAGCAGGTTCTCAAATTTTCCGCCAAGAGAACGTTGTTGCCGGAATTTCCGATCGTGTGTACACAAGTCCAACGCACTAAAGTTCACACATGCTCGGAATCAAGCAAAAGGAGCCGCACTGGCTATTGAACTTCCTTTTTCTCGGCTCGTCGTACGTCTTGTACGTTCCCACGTTCCCACGTTCGTAATTGTTGGCCAACATTTGTGTGACCGTGTGTATGCAAGACAAGTTTGAGCCAACATCCTTCGAACAAAAATGCACGGTTTTGTTGGTGGAAAGTCCGATTGTGTGTACGGGGCATTAGACTTTCTGGTTTTTTTTGCTGATTGTGTTCTGTCAGCGAAGAGTTAAGCAGAATTCCAGCCTAAAATAACAAGGCAGAATTAAAAGCCCATAAATGTTCAAATAAAAGCAACTTTTGCTGCAATATTCTGTTTCAATTCAGGGATTTCCCCACTGACATTGTCAGTCTGATGGCCAGCACTGTTGAACCCACTTATTCTAAATCTAGGTCATCCTGTACCCAGCCCAGCCTGTGACTGAACAGTGAAAGGAGAAGCAGCACAGTGATGAGCTCAACTCTTCCTGTCAGCAGATGAACTGATTGGCACCTTCTGAAGCTACTTTCTCTCACATTCCAGTTCTGCTTAAGGCTCCATGCACACTGGCTTAAAAATCGCTGCTTCTACAGGAGTTTTGTGTTCTGCCTGTAGAAGCAGCTCAATGTTATCCTATGTGTCCATGCACATTAGGATGATTAGAGGTATATTTTGAGCTCAACGTTTAGAGTCATGAAAAAAAATCCTTCTGGTTCGTGTTTCTGATTGGAGCTTTCTGGCAGAAAAAAACGCTAACTCTCCTACACTCATCTAAAGTGTGTCCAAAACTATCTACTGTATATGTTTTTTCTGCCAAGGGAACTAGAGTTTTTTTTTTTAAGTCCAGTGTGTATGGAGCCTTAGAGAGATGGCAAGAGGCTGTCAAATGCAGGTAATTACACTGCTTGCATTAAAATAAATTAATACTCTGTTGCCTTTAAAGTCCCACTTATCCTTTGAGGGGTTATCTCTCTTTTTCTGAAAACGTACTTAAAATGAAGCAATACCTTTTTTCACTTCTCAATGCATGTACTGCATTGCAGTAGTCATTTACAGGCATAACTGATTACCTAGGCAAGCTGGCCGCCCCCAAAATTGGATATGTTGTTTTCCTGGGTCCCCTCTCAGTGCTCCCCAAGGTCCTTGTCCCCTGGGAGGATGGGGTGGTCCTTGTTCCCAGGGGAAGTGGGGTGGTCCCTGTCCCCGGGGGGGATGGGATGGTCCTTGTCCCCAGGGCAAGTAGGGTGGTCCCTGTCCCCAGGGGAGGTGGAGTGGTCTTACCATGACCATGGTGCAGGGTCAGGTTGATGTAGATTCCGGCCAGCATGGTCTGGCTATGGCACTTGTGTACACCTGGCTGTTGTTGTTCATGAGGAAGCATAGAGTGCAGCAGCCAGCTGCCCTCCCAGCACTTTATTGTTGCTTCAGCTTCCTTCAGCAGCAGCACAGAGTGGATGATCAGCATGGGAGGCCGCATCTCCATTCAATGGGCTCTCTGCGGGTGATCTCCGTGAAGGGGCAGGGCTGGGGGACAGGCCTGTGGTGTCCTCCATCGTTCCGTGAAGCCGGCTCTCATAAGCTGCACCAGTGTGCTGGAAGTTTGTCCAGCAGAAGTATGCACCGGAAGGCTCTGTGCAAAGGAGGGAATGGGGGTGACTTGAGGGGTCCCAGAACTGGGGAGGACACTGGACTGAGCGGCAATTTATGGAGCAGGACAGAGGGGCCAGCCCAGGACGTTGGTGGAGAATGTGAGACTGAATAGCGGCTGCCTAATGCTGGTGCCTGCCTTGAGCGGAGCGGTGCCTGGCAGTGCACCTTCCTTGTTAGGACATGCGGGCCTGGTGTCACCCGGGTGCGGGCCGCACCCCCATAGCGGAGATTGATCCTTTCTATGGTGACTTGTCCAAGGGACTGAAAGGGCAGGAAAATCCAATTTTGAGTTGTCACAAGAACAGAAAGAAAATCTTCCAAAGCTCTTCTAGTGACAAGTGATTAAGATGATAATCCCTTATGCCGCGTACACACGAGCGGACTTTACGGCGGACTTTGCCCGGCGGACTGGATTTCGTCGGACAATTCGATCGTGTGTGGGCTCCAGCGGACTTTGTTTGCTCAAAAGTTGGACGGACTTAGATTTGAAACTTGTTTAAAATTTATCCGACGGACTCTTCTTTCTAGCGGACAAACCGATCGTCTGTGTGCTAGTCCGACAAACTCAAACTGATGCATGCTCTGAAGCAATTACAAGACGGAAGCGCTCGGTCTGGTAAAACTAGCCTTCGTCTTGAAGCTAGCACATTCCTCTTCTGTGGTCTTTTAATACAGCCTTTTTTAGGATTGATAATGCGAGAGGAATGAAGTTGTTTTTCTGCTTTATATTCACACAGAGTTCTCACAAACTACTTTCTTCATGATTTATCCTCCTGCCATGACTAATATAATATTTTGTAAAAGCCAGATCTCCATAAATTATAAAAATTAAAATAGATTTTGGACTCATTTTTTTTTATTTTTTTTATTTCAACACTTATCTATTTTACAATGTGTGTTAAATGATAACCACATTTTTTGTGTGTATTTTCAAGTTACCACAATTAACATTCATATTTTGTGTTGTTTTAATGAACCTTAATGAGGTTGTTGTCCCTTGTTCATTAGACATAGGGGGGTGTATTTAACAAAGGCAAAATCATTTTTCACTACAAGTGCTATAATTCTACATTGAATTCCACAGAAAGAGCATTTTGAAGTGCCTTCGCTGTGGATCCGAGGGGCACATGCAAGGAAGCCCAAAAAAATGCAAATAATTTTTATTTAACATGATTTTCTGAATAAATCAGCAGAGCTTCCCCGGATTTCAGCTCTTCCCCTCAGATTTACAGCGACTGCACTTACAACAAGTGCACTTGCTGTGCAATTTCTCAAGTGAACTTTTCACTAGTACTTTTCACTTGATATTCTAAATGATTTAGCCTTTTGTCAAAAACACACATAGGGGTTGATTTACTAAAGGGAAAAAGACTGTGCACTTTGTAAAGTGCAGTTGCCCTCTGCAAGAGCAGTTGCTCCCAAGCTTTATTAAATGTGAAGCAGCTCTGCTGACTTCCATCATCCAATCATGTGCAAGCAAAAATGCTTTTTTTTATAATTTTCCTTGCACAGGATTGGGTACTCTTTGCAAAGTCAAGCTTTTAACTAATTTCTGATGCTCTGGAGCAATTGCACTTGCAGAGGGCAACTGCCCTCTGCAAAGTGCACAGACTATTTGCTTTTCTCAAATCAACCCCATAGTCTTTTGGACCTGTACCTGCCTACTCCCAAAGAAAATGGCGTTTTTTAATCAAAACACATAGGCAAGAATGTAAGGTAACCAAAAATGTATTTATTTTATTATAAAAAAAATTAGGAAGGCAACACTGGAGACACTTTTAGAATCTGGGAAGCCTTTCGTCCCCCAGGACACACATCAAGTTTGAGGACAAGAAAATTGGTATCTTGCGACTATAGGGAGCACAGGGAGCACAGTCAGACCAGACAGAAGCCAGGCAATCACTTTCGACTCTTCCGTGGAGCCTTCCCTCCATGCTTCTCTGCAGCCTTCCTTGGAGGTTGTGCCTCTGGTGGTGTACTTGGGGCAGGAGGAGGAGGAGTGGCTTCATCTGCCAGATATGTGGTAGCAGTAAGCTCCCCTCTCAAGCCCTTCTCAAATGCCTTAAAAATTAGACCCTCACAGAGGAGGCGTTGGCCCTTTTCCAACTCCAGCAATCTGCTGGCTATATAGGTGCCATACGCCTCCTCTGCATTGGGTGGTTTGCTGAGGATGAGGCTTGCTTCCCGTATGAGGGCTAGGGATTCCTGCTCAGTTGGTGTCATTCTCCTGGGCCTTTTGTGGAGAATGCGGAGGGGAAGCACCTGACACTTTGTGCGGCTTCGACTCGGCCCAGCCACAGCCTCCTCCTCTTTCCCACTGGGCAAGGCCTCCTCCTCTCTCCCACTGGGCAAGGCCTCCTCCTGGCTGAGGTCATCCTGTGTAAAAAAAAGGGACATAGTTGTAATTTTGTGTTATGCAATCACACACAATTTTCAGCTCATGACTTTCAAATATAATTACACAAAATAGTAAAGGCTATCTATTTGACACCACCATTATTTCAGATGATCAACAAGATCTGAAGTTAAGTATATTTTTGGCCACTACTGTCTAGTGATATGTCTACATATTAATCTTTGTGCAGAAGTCATTTTTTATGAAGCACTTTCAAAATAACACGTTAACATCATTAATAACATTTACACAATCCCAAATTTAAAAAAAAAGGATACCTGGCTGAAGCTGGGCGCATCAACTTCATCAATGCTGAAAAGGCCCAGTTCATCCTGGGACTCCTCAGCTGGAGTGGAGGTGGATGGAAGGCTGGAGGGAAGAGTGGAAGGAAGGCTGGAGGGAAGGGTGGGGGGAAGGGTGGAAAGTGATTGCCTGGCTTCGGTCTGGTCATCCAGGAATCGCATTTTGTTGTAGTACCACAACTTGGGTACATATACTTGGTCAGCTGCTGCCCCGGATCTGAGCGACTCCTGGATTTTTTTGTGTTCCCGCTTATACATGTTTCGCAAGATACCAATCTTCTTGTCCACAAACTTGAGGTCTGCCTGGGGGAGTCGAGTCTTCACAAACTCTAAAAGTGTGCCCAGTGTTGCCTTCCTAACATCCCTATTATAATATAGGGGGTGTTTGACCTCCCACAGGTTTTTCTTGTCCTCATAGAGCTCAATAAATTGGCACAAAAATTCTTCCTCTTTAAAGGGATTCATTTTTTCTGCAAGACAAGACACAAGATCCAAACTTAAATGTCAGTCCCAAATCACAGGATTAGTTTTGGTTGTAATCTAGGGGACACACACACACACACATACACACACACACTTTAATCTTACCTTCGTTTGTGACGCTCGCTACTTCCGCACGGACATACGTAGGCCATCGTAATAGCTTTATATACACTGCGCATGTGTCATGCTCTGCGTGCGTCGCCCGCCCCTGACGTTCGTAAGTACGATTTGGCCCCGCCCCTTCACTCTTCGTTGCGCAGTGGGAGTAGATAGCAAAAGATGGCGGAGAGAATCAGTGGAAGTAGCGCGGAGGAAAGCCCGGAGCCCCAAACATCCACATCCCGGAGGAGATATAAGGCCACCAACATGGCTTTTGAAGAGATGGTGGAGATGGTGTCCATATTGAGAAGGGAGGACTACGATGGCAAAAAAGGACCGTACACACGACCGAATATGAGGAAGGACAAAATAATGTCCTCAGTTGTCACCGCTCTTGAAGTAAAATTTGGTACAAAACGTTCGAAAGAACAATTGAGGAAGCGGTGGTCTGACATCAAAAGTCGGGAGCCAGAACAATATTGGCGAATAAAGAAGCTGCTTAAAAAAAGTAAGTACTTGTGTTTTACTATTGAGATACTTAACTTGCATGCTGATCCTTATTTTTGGACTTTATTCAGCATCGTTCGTAAAGACCGTTCTTTAGAATATATATGATACTTTAGAAAGTGACGTTATTTTTTCGCCAAATACGATGGGACAGGGTTGGACATACATTTATGTCTTGCTAATTTGTCAAATTCCCACAATTAGTTGATGTGGTGTAGATGTGTTTGAAAATATAATGCTTCTTCAAAAATGATTCAGTGTAATGTAGGGACAGGACACAGCAGCTGTTTCCACATCTGGACTCACGAGCACTATAGTGTACTATGTGACCATAAATACATTTTAGAGGGGTTATACACATAGGAGATCATTGAGGTGTCTGCATCTGTGAAACTTGCTAGAATTGTTTATAATTGTTGTTCAGAGGTAATGTTCATCCTGTCTTCAAAATTTATTATGATGAAAAATTGGCCACAACTCATAACCAACGTTTAAGTTTATTTATTAAAAGCTAAAATATCAGTGTGTTTTAACTATACCTTTTGTTCAATTCTCATAGGGGAGAAAAGACTCAGACAACAGTCCAAGGATCTCAGGACCCCCCCCAAGTCACCAGCCTGAGGCAGAAGATACCCCAAGCCCCAGCCCAAGACCATGCCCACCCGACGACCTTGAGGAAGGAGAGGTGGAGGAAGTGTGCGAGGTTTCAAGCCCACCAAGTGAGTGACTGACACCCCAGCTTGAGTTACTGTATTTTGGCGTGCATATAGTAAACCTTGTTTTTATTCACTCATTTTAGGTGAGTTTCTGGTTGTGGAAGGCCAAGCGGCAGAGCCCTTCACCACAGACAGTGCGCAAAGACTGATTGGCCAGATAATGCTGTGGAATGGCCACATCGATAAAATGCGTGACCAAATTCACAGCATGCAACTTCGCCTGAACTCCATGCAACAGGAAATGAAGAACATGATTGATGTTTTGGGCCGAATATAATCACGTTTGGCCTAAAAACATCAATCATGTTCTTCATTTCCTTGGGAAGTTTTTTTTTTTGCAAAAATTGTTATTTTAATTTTTGGGGTATACCCAAATTTACATTCTGATGCACACGGTGTGTCATCATGTGCTATCTTGTGCTATCTTCCATCATGGGTTAGCAATGTACTTGTTTTGTGTTTGCAACCGCTTCATCCTGAAAATTCTTTGGTGGTGAGAGGAACCAAAAAAGGGATTGCACACACAAAACACGTACATTGCTCACCCATGATAGGAGATAGCACATGTTGACTTGACCCTTTTGTAAAGCTCAATTTTGAGCATATTCAAAATGAACAATTTCTAAGGGTGACATCACATGCACCGTTCTCTAAAAGTTGAACTTTGTAAGTTCTTTTTTTTTTGTTGGTTTATAAAAACACTGTTGTGTATGTAAATCTTTTTATAGAAAGGTCTATATATTTGTGAAAATATGCCTTGAATAATTTACTAAAAAAAAAATTATTTACACAACGTAAAATAATTTAAAAAAAAAAAAGAAAGAAAAAAAAAATTATCAAAAATGCACCTTTTAATGTGCACAAAGTAAATATTTTTACGGAATACAATGTGTGTGGCTGATTCTTTAAGTCAAATTTTGTGGTTTGTTTTTGTGGGCCTGATTAACTAAAGCTAAATGCACTTGACACTACTACAAGTGCACTAGGAGACAGACATAACTAAATGTAAACAACAATAAAAACAAGATATTTAGAGAAAAATATTTTATTTTTAATTTTTGGAAGAAAATTACAGCTGTTGCTGAATAGCAATGGCCCCCCGACCATTAAAATAATTGACATAACGGTCACGCACTTGACGTGCGGTTCGGGGGGCCAAGCCAATACGGCCAATTTCTAGGCCTGTCAAAGTGCTATCCTGTTCCAGTCTGGCCTCAGGCCCAACAGAGGATATATATGTTGCTGAATGTCTCCTTAAAAAGTTATGCAAGATGCAGCAAGCAAGGATGACGTAGTTTAGTTTATAGTCCGCCAAATTAATTGAAGAAAGGAATAAACGGAACCGGCTGGCCAGAATCCCAAAGGCATTCTCCACAACTCTTCTTGCTCTGGCCAGCCGATAATTAAATACCCTCCTCTCAGGGGTGAGTGTCCTTTGGGGGAACGGCCTCATCAAGTTCTCACCGAGAGCAAATGCTTCATCAGCAATAAAAACTGAGGGGAGTCCATCCACATTCTCGTCATCAGGTGGCAATTCCAGGCCACCGGTCTGGAGACAATGGCACAGCTCGGTCTGTGCAAAGACTCCTCCATCAGACATCCGGCCGTTCTTCCCCACATCCACAAACATAAAGTCCAAATGTGCCGAGACCACCGCCATCAAAACTACACTATGGAACCCCTTGTAGTTATAGAAATAAGACCCCGAATGCGGTGGTGGCACAATCCGGACATGCTTCCCGTCAATCGCCCATACACAGTTGGGAAAGTCCCAACGGTCAGCGAACTGGGAGGCCACAGTCTGCCATTCCTGTGTACTTGAAGGAAACTGTGGAGTGCAAAAAAAATAAGATAAGGACTTTAAAACATAAATTGTATATCAGATTACACCAAAACATTAGTAAACAACAGCAGTCAAACATTATTAATATGTGTTTGTAATTGAAATGTTGAAAAACATAAGGCACACTTATAAGATTAATCACCCCCTCTGATGGCCCATTGATACATTTGAATGTGGGGGGAGGGGTTCTAATTAGGGCCCGAAACACACCTGACTGGTTGAAACATTTGTGGGGTGGGGGAGGGGTTCTAATTAGGTTAACAAACACACCTGACTGGTTGAAACATTTGTGGGGTGGGGGAGGGGTTCTAATTAGGTTAACAAACACACCTGACTGGTTGAAACATTTGTGGGGTGGGGGAGGGGTTCTAATTAGGTTAAAAAACACACCTGACTGGTTGAAACATTTGTGGGGTGGGGGAGGGGTTCTAATTAGGTTAACAAACACACCTGACTGGTTGAAACATTTGAATGGTGGGGGAGGGTCAAACAAGACAATGGAGCAGACAATATACATTGTTCAAGGGACTATAGGCTAGAGATATAAATGGACCCAGGATTGCATGGTGGGGAGGTTAATGAAAGAAAATATGCATGTAGGGCAATAAATGATTAAAACAGGCATGCATGAAGATAAAGGGGACATTCACAGCATATTGAAAGCATGGCAATTAGGTAAGGAGGACAGTTATACAATACATCAAAAAACATTGAATACATATCATGTAATGTTAAAGGATAAAACTTACCTTCATATATTCCTTCTGCAGGACCTGAATAATAGCAGAACAGGTCTCTGGGATTATGATCCCCAGAGCCTGGGGGGAGATGCCTGTTGAGAACTTCAAGTCCTGAAGACTTCTCCCTGTCGCCAAGTAACGTAACGTGGCAACTAGCCTCTGCTCCGCACTGATGGCTTGCCTCATGCAGGTATCCTGCCTGCTGATATAGGGGGTCGGCATAGCCAGCAGACGCTCAAAGACGGGGTCCGTCATCCTGAGAAAATTCCTGAAATCCACAGGATTATTCTCACGGAGCTCACGGAGCAAAGGCATATGAGAGAACTGGTCACGCTGGCGCAACCAATTCTTCATCCATTAACTCCTCCTCGCCCTGTTCATGGACTGGACTCGGGTCAAAGTATTAACCCCAACACCAAGTCCCCACGCAGCACGAACTCGAGAACGAGAACGTCCACGCGACATGACTTCAAAACGGTCGGCTGCTCAAACAAACAAACTTATAACAAACGCACTGAAGAACAGCAAGGCCTATGAAGAACGACCTGAAAATCAGGAACGAGCGGACCAGAACGGCCTGCAAGGCAGGTTACGAACTGACCAACACGCACTGAAAAGCAGATACAAACCTCACAAGCACAAACTGAACCGCAGAAAACGAACGAAATAAGCTGAAGTGTGAAAAGCGCGAATCGTCTCTAACCAAACTTCTACTAACACGAGATAAACACGAGATTAGCAGAAGGAGCCCAAAGGGTGCCGTAGTGGGGCTTGAACTTCCTTTTTCTAGTCCTGTCGTACGTGCTATACGTCACCGCGTTCCAAACCAGCGGACTTTTGCAGTGAGCGTGTGTGGCCAAGTCCGTCCGTTTTTAAGTCGGGCGCAAGGAGCCAACAAAGTCCGACGAAAAGTCCGCCAGGCAAAGTCCGCCGTAAAGTCCGCTCGTGTGTACGCGGCATTACTCACTGAGAGATTTTTTCTCACTTATTTTAGTGTCTGCAAAACAGAAAGTAAAGGGAAATCTCCCAAATGAGACACAAATGGCAAAAAATTTGTTTTGAGTTGTCACCCGAAAAGGAATAGAGAGGAAATCTTACAAGGGGGGCAGTTGTTGAGAGGACCTCACTTTGGAAAGATTTCCTTTCACTTTCTGTTTCTGTTGGGCACAGCTGAAAAAAAAAAACTAGCAGGGGGTTTAACCCCACAGTAACTGAAACTAAAAACTAGAAAAGTTTTTCTCCAGATATTGAGGATGGATGCTATCTAATGATTAGACTGACAGAAATACAGTCTGTTGCACTTAAATAATCTTTTTTTTTTTTATTAGGAGTAAAACAAAGGATTCATAAATCTGCAGAACCTGTGCACTCCACAAAAATGTCTGGTGTTATGAAATGTAAGTATAATTTTCAACATATATTTGGATTATTCTAAAATTCACTGAAAGACCATATTTATCTTAGAAGCTCCTCATATGTGTTCATTTACAGTCTGTACTATAAAATCACTTACCCATTTTCAGTACCCAATCATGTGACATACAGTGCCTTGCGAAAGTATTCGGCCCCCTTGAACTTTTCAACCTTTTGCCACATTTCAGGCTTCAAACATAAAGATATAAAATTTTTATTTTTTGTGAAGAATCACCAACAAGTGGGACACAATTGTGAAGTGGAACGAAATCTATTGGATTGTTGAAACTTTTTTAACTAATAAAAAAATGATAATTGGGGCTTGCAAAATTATTCAGCCCCCTTGCGTTAATACTTTGTAGAGCCACCTTTTGCTGCGATTACAGCTGCAAGTCGCTTGGGGTATGTCTCTATCAGTTTTGCACATCGAGAGACTGAAATTCTTGCCCATTATTCCTTGCAAAACAGCTTGAGCTCAGTGAGGTTGGATGGAGAGCGTTTGTGAACAGCAGTTTTCAGCTCTTTCCACAGATTCTCGATTGGATTCAGGTCTGGACTTTGACTTGGCCATTCTAACACCTGGATACGTTAATTTGTGAACCATTCCTTTGTAGATTTTGCTGTATGTTTGGGATCATTGTCTTGTTGGAAGATAAATCTCCGTCCCAGTTTCAGGTCTTTTGCAGACTCCAACAGGTTTTCATCCAGAAGGGTCCTGTACTTGGCTGCATCCATCTTCCCCTCAATTTTAACCATCTTCCCTGTCCCTGCTGAAGAAAAGCAGGCCCAAACCATGATGCTGCCACCACCATGTTTGACAGTGGGGATGGTGTGTTGAGGGTGATGAGCTGTGTTGCTTTTACGCCAAACATATCGTTTTGCATTGTGGCCAAAAAGTTCGATTTTGGTTTCATCGGACCAGAGCACCTTCTTCCACATGTTTGGTGTGTCTCCCAGGTGGCTTGTGGCAAACTTTAGACGAGACTTTTTATGGATATCTTTGAGAAATGTCTTTCTTCTTGCCACTCTTCCATAAAGGGCAGATTTGTGCAGTGTATGACTGATTGTTGTCCTATGGACAGACTCTCCCACCTCAGCTGTAGTTCTCTGCAGTTCATCCAGAGTGATCATGGGCCTCTTGGCTGCATCTCTGATCAGTCTTCTCCTTGTCTGAGCTGAAAGTTTAGAGGGACAGCCAGGTCTTGGTAGATTTGCAGTGGTCTGATACTCCTTCCATTTCAAAATGATCGCTTGCACAGTGCTCCTTGGGATGTTTAAAGCTTGGGAAATCTTTTTGTATCCAAATCCAGCTTTAAACTTCTCCACAACAGTATTACGGACCTGCCTGGTGTGTTCCTTGGTCTTCATGATGCTCTTTGCGCTTTCAACAGAACCCTGAGACTATCACAGAGCAGGTGCATTTATACAGAGACTTGATTACACACAGGTGGATTCTATTTATCACCATCAGTCATTTAGGACAACATTGGATCATTCAGAGATCCTCGCTGAACTTCTGGAGTGAGTTTGCTGCACTGAAAGTAAAGGGGCCGAATAATTTTGCACGCACCACTTTTCAGTTTTTTATTTGCTAAAAAAGTTTAAAATATCCAATAGATTTCGTTCCACTTCACAATTGTGTCCCACTTGTTGGTGATTCTTCACAAAAAATTAAAATTTTATATCTTTATGTTTGAAGCCTGAAATGTGGCAAAAGGTTGAAAAGTTCAAGGGGGCTGAATACTTTTGCAAGGCACTGTATGTTATTATATTGATGCTAACTCCACACTTACAATTATTTTTCCTCCTATATGTAATTTGTATGTGATCTGTAATGTGATTTTTGGTCATCTTCTCATTAATAATGTAGTTTTTGGGAAGGATGATGACAAGGACAAGGATAAGGAAAAGGACAAAGATGAAAAGCATCACAAAAAGGATAAAAAGGAGAAGAAAAAGAAAGAGAAAAAGGTGATAATTTCAAACTGGGTTTTTTATTGATGTTTCAAAATGACTTTTACTGTATGGTATTCGGTAGAAAAAATGAGAATGTTATATAAGTTATCCGTTTTATTCCGTTGCCTAGATTACAGATAGAATGTAGACCAATGTGGATAAGTTATCACAATAAAGAGCACCTCATCCCAGGGTTTTAGAAACAAGTAGAGCAAAATGGATGGGACTATAATGGTGCGAGAATCAAACCGAGAAATAATATTATGATAAAATCTTCAATGCACTGTTATAGTCCCATCCTTTTTGCTCTACTTGTTTCTAGATTACAGATAATAAATAATGTACATTATAGCTCAACACAGAATATTTGTTTAACAAACAAAAAAAAAGTCCCTAGATGCTTAAAAAAAATTATCTGGTTGCAAAATTCTCCTTCACTGCTGCCCCCGCAATTCCTCATCAGGAAGACCGGATGGAGCCCTCAGCAGTGTGGGCAGGTGCCAACACTTCCTGGAGCTGGTCCAAGAATCCTGGATGGACAGAGGTAGAGCCAGCATCAGGGGCGTCACTACCGATGGGCAAGGCACGCATTCGGAGCATGGTCCTTCTTCAGGCTGTGGGGGAGCCATGTTTGAAGATGGAATTTTAATGCAGCCAAATTCCGAAGCCTGGCTGCTATACCAGTAAGATGCACTCGGTGGCACTCAGCATAAACACGGGGAAAAACACCCCCACTAACTAATATCAATGGACGAGCATTGGAACATGAATTAATACACAAAAAAAGGGTAAATCATTTGTACTAAAAATTGCTGGCATACTTCCAAACAGACGAATGTTTTCAAATAAGATGAAATAAAAAGACCTTGTGGGTCTCGTATAAACTAATAAATACATAATTTATTAGTGACAAGGTAAGTCTGGATTAAAAACAAAAAAGTTTAAAAAAATATATATATAATAATAATAATACATTGAAAAAGAATGGGATATATAGCATAAGAGCAAGTTTATTAATAGAAAAGAGACAGAATTCCAATAAAGTATGGCTATTAGCCACAATAACAGTAAAACCTTCACCAATGGGGCGTGGCTTGGACGTTCATGTGAGAAGACGTGCCTCACACCAGCTCCTGCATCCTGACTCACAAAATCCTGTCTGAGCCTTAATATACCGCCGAAATAGACCGGCAACTTCGCTCCCGGTGTGGAGCCACCCCTGCCAAGGCACCCGGTCGCCACACTAAGCGAGCAGGAATGCTCAAAACGCCACCGGAGCACACTCCCGCCGCCGGAGCGGCCCAACATGGCGGATCCCCGCTCCAGCAGAAACAGGGAAGGACACCTACGCCTCGGCGGCGGCTAAACTCGGCCAGTACGCACACAACCAGGGCAGTGCTAGATCCGGACACCAAGCACAGTCATCCAGCGCTGCTAAAACACACAGAATTGGTCCTCCTGAGAAGCCTCCCTAGCCTGACAAGATGGCGCCCACGGCCTCGAGAATCGCAGTGAGTACTCCAGCCTCCCCTCTCCCTGACACTGACATGGCGAACCCCTCTGACATGGGAAATACAGAACCCTCTTTGCAGGACATTCTCACAGCAGTACACTCCCATGGCTCTTCTATAACTGAATTGTCAGCTGAAGTTAAAATCATGAAAGAGGGACTGCTGCACATTAGACAAGATATGCAGAAAATCAGGGAGAGAGCCACTGCACTGGAGGGAAGGGTGAGCTCTATTGAGGATGAATTACCCCCCCCCTTACTCAGGAAATACATAGTACAGCATCAAAAACTGATGAAACAGCAGCCAGAGTTGAGGATATGGAGAACAGGCTTAGAAGGTCAAACATCCGTATAGTTGGTATGCCTGAGAAATCCGAAGGGAAACACCCTGCAGAATTTATTGAAACATGGCTGACAGACACCATTGGAAAGAATAATCTCACCCCATTCTTCTCAGTGGAAAGAGCTCACAGGGTGCCATCCAGACCACCACCACCAGGGGGCCACGACAGACCATTTTTGCTGAAACTTCTGCATTACAAAGACAGAGACATTATACTCCGTCTAGCCAGACAGAAGGTTGACATGGCAATTCAAGGATCTAAAATATCCATATACCTGGACTTTTCCGCGGCTGTACAAAAACAGAGAGCAAAATTCTCAGAAGTGAAAAAAAGAATGCGTGCAATACCATTGATATACTCTATGCTATATCCGGCCAAATTACGTGTAGTGGCAGATGGATCAGTGCACTTTGTTGAAAGCCCCAACATGGCTGCTAACTGGCTTGACCGCCACGAGCGACAGCTACGGGAGGACGCCCGAGGTCGTGTGCCATCATGAAAGACCCACAAAACCTGCGTACCCTAAATCCTTTGGCTCAATTTGTTATTACAGGAGCTTAAGAAAAAATTTATACCTCTCACTTTATACCAGCGATCTTGTGACTTAACTTTAAGGACACAGGGCCCCAGCCCTCGTTATTACCCCCCAAGTAGCCCTGTGGGGCATTCCGGAAAATTCCAGAAGGTTCTGCCTGAAGAGAATATATGGTTACTATGCCTACGTTTGATATAAGCAGAATATGTTTTACCTTCACTTTTTTTTGTGTTCTTTTTGTTTTCCAGCCCTGGTTGGGTGGGCTGTATCTTTGTAAGTGCCTACGCCATGCAACTCAGCTGCTCACGTTTGTGCCCTGGATTACACTGGATGTGAATGTGGATGGAAACCCCATACTTCTTTCTGCTTGCTCAAGTGACATATGGTCATGGGTTCAGTGGCTCACTTTTCATGGGCCACCCACCCAAAGGCGTGAATGCCTATCATGTTACTTTCTCCTGTTTAATGAGTAAGCGGAGAGATACAATCCTCTCCTGGAACATCAGAGGATTACATGACCCAACAAAGAGGACTGCCTTATTTACTTTCCTCTCATAGCAAGAACCCACTATCATATGTTTACAGGAATCACACCTTACTAGGGACACTACCCATCTTTTGCATATGTCCAAGTACCTGGTACAATTCCACTCTGTACATACCAGATACTCCAGAGGAGTTAGTATTCTGTTTTCCAGGTCCACTGCATTTACTAAGCATGATGCACAAATAGATTCTGAAGGCAGATATATTTTTCTGAAGGGTGTGTGGGAATCCAAGACATGTGTTATTGCATGTATATGTGCCCCCTCCTTTTACATTGACGATTTTACAATGCTTGGCTAGATTCTTATCCAAACATCCCCAGCTCCCGGTGTATGTACTAGGGGACTTTAACAGTCCATTAGATGTCTCCCTTGATATACATAAAAAATACTGTCCCCAGGGTCCCAGAGCGGACACAGCTCTGGCTAGGTTTGTTAGGGAGCTTGGACTGGTGGATTTTTGGAGATGTAAGTCTCCCCCCCAGGCCCAGTTTTCCTGTCACTCACTAACGCATTCTTCACTGTCTCGTATTGATTTTGCATTAGGAAATGACTTGACTTTTTGCTATGAACCAAGGGTAACATATTTGGCCAGGGGTTTGTCCGACCACTCTCCGGTGAAGCTTAGCTTGAACATTCAAAAAACTCACCTACCTGTACACTGGAAGCTGAACCCTTTTCTGGCTTCAGCAGTTCACAGAGGCAGATAATATGCAACTGCAAATTCAATATTTTTTAGACACTAATAAACCCTTCGCTGCACCTTGGGTGGTATGGGACACCCTAAAGGCTTTAATTAGAGGGTTATGTATAAAAGAAATTAACTCAATTAAAAGTAGGACCAAACGATGGGCTAAAGATGTGGCTCAGGCGGTGGATAAAGCAGAGGAAGTGTATCTGCAGACCCCTACACCTGAACATGAAAGACAGTGGATAGACGCACAGAAACTTTATCGTACTGTACATTTACAGCAAGCTGATAATAAAAGATTTTTCACATCCCAAACATACTATGAAGAAGGGGAAAAAACTGGCCACATGTTGGCAGTGATAGCTAGGTCACAACAGCCACCTCCGGTAGTACATAGTATTACAACATCATCAACATTAACTGTCACGGATACACCCTCCATCCTGAAGGAGTTTTCCTCCTTCTATCAGGACTTGTACTCCTCCAGGGTCTCTTATCCCGCAGAGGAGCTGACACACTTCCTAGACTCAATTACATTGCCCCAACTTCAAGAAACAGACAAGAAACTTTTAAATGCCCCCCTCACCCTGGAGGAACTGCAGCTTTCTCTGGCTACATTTCCGAATTCAAAGGCCCCAGGAAATGATGGCATACCAATTGAACTATATAAAAAATTCGGAGGAATACTCTTACCGGAGTTACTCTTGTCGATACACTTATCGAGGCGTTTAAATCTGAGTCTTTGCTGGAATCTATGTTTGAAGCGGTGGTGGTAGTCATAATGAAACCAGGGAAGGAGCCTGATAAACCAGAATCCTATAGACCCATCTCGCTTCTAAATACGGATCTGAAAATTCTCACCAAACTTATAGCCATGCGGCTCTCACAAGTGGTGTCCAAACTAATACACCCAGACCAGTCCGGATTTATACCGAATAGGTCCACGGCAAATAATCTACGCCGCCTTTATCTCAACATGCAAATACCCACTGATAATCAAGGCCAAAGAGCTATCCTTTCATTAGATGCCGCTAAGGCGTTCAATAGTGTTGAACGGGATTATCTATGGAAAATACTAGAAAAACTTAATTTGGGAGACACTATCATATCTTGGATTAAACTATTATACAAAGCGCCAACAGCCTGCATTAGAATAAACAACACTTTGTCACCCTCATTTGCATTATGTAGGGGTACTAGACAGGGCTGCCCCCTTTCACCCTTGCTTTTCGCCCTAGCCATAGAGCCACTGGCGGCTGCCATAAGAGAGGATGCGGAAATAGTGGTATTTAAAAGGAGTACAGGGGAGGATAAATTGGCACTTTATGCCGATGATGCACTTTTATTTCTAGGCGACACGTCCACATCGTTGGTTAAACTTATGGAGTTAATCCAAACATTCGGAAAATTTTCCGGATTTACAATAAATTGGGACAAGTCAACAATATTACCCTTAGACCCACTGACAGGACCTCTCCCCCAAACAGCTGAACAGATTAAAGTAGTGGATAAATTCAAATATCTGAGCATAGTCATACACCCAAGTTGGATCAATATATAAAGCTAAACATAGACCCACTTCTTAAAAAATTTAAAGAAAAAACAATCAGCTGGATTAAGTTGCCCCTCTCTGTTGTCGGCAGATGCAACTTGATAAAGATGATTTGGAACCCACAAATTTTATTTTATTTATTTTTTTTTTTTCAAATATAAATTTTATTCGTTTTTCTTAAAAGAAAAGGAGGGCAGAGCCCCAGAAATACCACAACTATACAGAACAATTCGATGGGGGGGTCGCAGCCTCCCGACAGTATATCATAACAATAGATAACATATAGTGAAAGACTTGCCGAGGCGTTTCCGTTAGCATGTTACAATTACTAAGATACATATATTTCTTCATTTCTCCATCCTAGTATTTAAATACTGTATAGATATATAGAAATAAACCAGTCAAATTTCTAGCTGAATATAGAGTCTTTCACTAATACTCGTTTGCTTTGCTCAGGAGGTAGCTACCCGAGATTAACACAAAAAAATAGGGAAGATGGTATTAGAAAAGAAAAAGAAAAAGAGCAGGTTGGGAGAAGGGGGAGGGGGAAGGAAATAATAAGATAAAATGGGGGGGGGGGTTAAGAAGGGGGGGGTATTGGCAAATAAAACACAGAGGGAAAATAGAAAGATTACAAGAGAAGGAGAAGGGGGGGGGGGAGGTGCATGCTCGACGCGTGCGCGATGGACTGATTCAGGATCTCATCCTGTACAAGAACCCCATCCCAGGGGTTTCAAGAGTTCAATAAAGTTTGTCCTTCATCTGAGAAGATATACATATTCCAGGCCAACCAGTTTTTTGAGTGCTTGTCTTGTTTGTTTTGGGCAGTCAGTATCAGGTCTTCCATCTGTTTAATTTCCTCAACCCTGCGTAGCCACATCCCAGCTGAGGGGGGTGTACTCTGTTTCCATAAAGCTGGAATACAAGATTTGGCTGCATTGAGCAAATGTCTAACCACAGACTTTTTATATGTTCTGATTGAGCTTGTAGTGGCGTGTAGCAGGAAAACTGCTGGGTCTCTCTGTATAATTTGATTCGTAAATTTTTTGACTATTGTCTCAACTGCTATCCAAAAAGTTTGTAATGAAGGACAGGTCCAAAAAATATGTAGTAGTGTTCCCACCTCTGAGCCACACCTCCAGCATCTATCAGAGGTGTTAGGGAAGAATTTGTGCAATAATTGAGGTGTGTAATACCATCTGGTGAGGAGTTTATAATTTGTCTCCTGAATCTTTGTACAAATCGATGATTTCAATGTGAGATGGATTATGTTCTGTGTTTGTACTGCCGTGAAACTGCATTGAAGATCACCCTCCCATTTTCTCAAAAATAATAAGTCTGGTTGTTCCACTGGTGTGTTGAGTAGGGAGTATGTTTTGGAGAGCACCTGAGACAATGTACCCTCCCCTCTACAATATTCCTCTAAAGTCGTCATGTTACGTTTAAATCTTGTAGGTTCAGGTATTGAATGGATGAAGTGATGCAACCTTATCGCCTCCCAGAATGACAACCGGAAATCCCCATTGTCACTCGTAAGGGACTGAATTGAGACCCACCTGTCCTCCTCCACAAAATGTGTTGCACAGTCTTTACCCATGTTCCAAAGAGTCTCATATGCTACTTGGTCTAGACCTGGTTTGAACTCTGGATTTCCCAAAATGGGAAATAATGGGGACTGTCTAGAGGTCAGCGCGGTGGTTCTAAGTATACCCGAACCCACATATAGGGTGGCCCCTATGGTCGGGTGCATTGTCATGTCCTTGGGTAGTTGTTCGTAGCACCAAATAGCTCCTTTCAGGGGGACTTTGGCCTGGTGGCCCTCCACTTGGACCCAAAGTTTGGCTTTCCCGTGCCTGTTCCAGTCAATGATCCTCCCTAAATGTACTGCTTGGTAGTAGTGTTTTGCGTCAGGGAGGGCGAGACCCCCGCACTGCTTCGGCAGTGTCATATAGCACCTTTTAAGTCTAGGTTTCGACTGTGCCCACACAAATTTTGTAAACAAAGAGTGTATTTGTTTGAAGTAGGTAGCTGGTATCCTTATTGGCAGGGCCTGGAACAGGTAAAGGAATTTTGGGAGGATGCACATTTTAATTAAATTGCATCTCCCAAACCACGAGTGCAGACCTTTGCCCCATTCTTCAAGGAGTTTTTTAACTTTAAAAAGTATTGGGGGGAAGTTTAATTCAAAAGTGCGTTTCAGATCTCTAGGTATGTTAGTACCCAGGTAGGTAAAGTGGCTGTCTGACCATTTAAAACTGAATTTAGACTTCAGCAGGGATAGCTGTTCAGTCGACATATTGATTCCCATTGCCATTGATTTATCGAAATTAATCTTTAAATTGGAGATATTCCCATATTTCTGAAATTCCTTAATTAAAACCGGGAGAGATATGATTGGATTCGTTATTGAGAATAAAAGATCATCAGCATAAGCCGAGACCTTATATTGCTGACGATCTATAGTAATTCCCGAAATATCTGGATTGTTACGTATTGTGTTCAGAAAGGGCTCGAGTACTAGAGCAAAAAGAAGAGGTGACAGTGAGCATCCCTGTCTGGTGCCATTAGAGATATTAAAGGAATCCGACAGGATTCCATTGGCTTTGACCTTGGCTGTTGGTGTTGAGTAAACATTGGAAATCCATTGTAACATGTGTCTACCTAGTCCTATGTGTTTAAGTACTGCATTCATAAATTCCCAACTCACCCGATCGAATGCTTTCTCAGCATCTGTGCTGAGAAAGGTACCGGGTACTTTAGTTATGTTTGCTCTATGTATTAGGTTAAGCACCTTTGTGGTGTTGTCTCTGGCTTCACGCGTAGGGACAAAGCCCACCTGATCTAAATGTATCAAGCCTGTCATATGTTGGGATAGTCTATTTGCCAGAATTTTGGTGAGGAGTTTGAGATCTATATTTAGGAGCGATATGGGCCTGTAACTGCCACATGCTGAGGGGTCCTTCCCCTCAATAGGTATAAGGGAAATGTGGGCGCTTAAGGTGTCCCTCTGTAAATGGCCTCCTTCTGTGAGATTGTTAAAGAGTTTCAGCATATGCGGGCCTAGTATTGGTAAGAGTGTCTGATAATACTGTAAGGTCAGTCCGTCCGGTCCAGGGGCCTTCCCCGGTTTCATGTGCTTGAGTGCACTCTGAAGTTCTATTATTGTAATGGGTTCTTCTAGGGCCGCTGCCTCTTCCTCTGAGATTTTAGTCATGTTAGAGAGGGCAAGGTATTCCTTTATTGCAGTGTTAGTGACCCCTACCTTCGGCAGATTATAGAGAGAGTGGTAAAAATTTTTGAATTCCTCAGCTATTTGTGTGGGTAACCCCCTTTTCTGTCCTGTTGGGGAGACAATTTGAGGTATATATGCCCTTAATTTCTGCTGTCTAACTGCTCGTGCCAGGAGCTTCCCGCATTTATTTCCCGATTCATAAGTGAGTTTCCTACATGATTGTAGTGCTGCTTTTGCTTGGTATTGTAATATGTCAACCGTCTGTCTGCGTACAGTGAGGAGTTCTGTCTCTACTGTTGGGGTTGGGTTACTCTTGTGCTTTTTTTCTAAATCGTGGGTTTTTTGTAAAAGAGTCAATAACTGTTTTTCCCTTTCCCTTTTAATATAAGTGCCATGTTTGATCAGAATCCCTCTCATCACCGACTTGTGGGCTTCCCAGAGTATCCCAGGGTCACAATTCTCAACATTATTTGCCGGAAAATATTGTTTAAGCTCTTTTGTGACGTCGGCCAGTACGGTAGGGTTCTGTAACAAACTTTCGTTCAGTCTCCAAAATCTCGTTTTTGTCGTCACCGTCTGTGAGAGGGAGTAGCGTAGTATAACCGGTGCGTGGTCTGACCAGGTGATGGTCCCTATGTCTACCCTCTCCACCGCTTCCAATTGGTTGTGAGGTAAAAGAAAAAAGTCAATGCGTGAATATGATTTGTGTGGTGGTAAGAACGTGTAGTCCCTCTCCCCTGCATGTAGGAGTCTCCACACGTCTATCAATCTGGCCTCATGTAACGACTTACTGATACGTTTATGTGCGACACCTCGCACTGAGGTAGATCCCGTTGACGAGTCAACCCTTGGGTTCAAGGTAACATTAAAGTCGCCGCCTATGATCAGTTGTCCTTCCGCAAAGGTCAACAGATCAGTCAATGTTTTGGATATGAAAAAATCCTGTCTATCATTTGGAGCATAGATCGTCGCCAGCGTCACTAATACCTCCCCTATCAGTCCTTTGAGGAATACATATCTCCCTTCTGTGTCAATTTTAGTGTCTCTGCATGTCCAGGGCACTTTGTCCGCAAGGAGTATAGACACTCCTTTTGATTTGGCTGAGGGGTTGGTAGCGTGATATACGAAAGGAAAATGGCGGTTTTTCAAGCACATCAGCCCACCCTTTTTGAAGTGGGTTTCTTGAACAAACGCAATATCGGCTTTAGATCTTTTAAGATCATTCATGAGCATGCGTCGTTTTTGAGGCACGTTCAGCCCTTTGGCATTCAATGTGAAAATAGTAATTTGGTCCATCGCGCACGCGCCAGTGCCAAGATCCGCACCAAGGATATGGGGAGAGAGGGTTGAGGAAAGGTCAAGAAGATAGTAAGAATAGAAAGGTTAGAGCGAGTAAAGTAGAGGAAGCAAGAAGAGAGGAAAAAGAGAAAAATAAGCAAAGGTAGACAATCAATGGACCGTCTTTTCTAGTAATAACTGTCAGTAGACAGTTATGTGCAATTCCTTGCAATGAAGCACACTCCGGTTATCACTGGGAAGGTGCTTCGGTCTAGTGGGGATGAGGTTAGACTATGACCAGAGAAGCTAGCCCCAGCCCGCCCCCCCCCCTCCCGCCCCTAGACATAATAAAGGCACGTGAGTGTTTTACCTATATAGAACATTATCTTAAAGAAACCGATAGTAAACAACATGAAGAAACGTGATATACAGCTTTGTTATTGCTAATATAAGTAGCTTCCCTTATATTTCTCCTGCATAATCCACCTCATGCCCAGTGTCCATTACCTACAGCATATTCAAATAACAGCAATACGTAAACTGTCCCATCCTGCATCAACCTGAATCACATCCCTGTCCTCCCCCCAACTTACATATTCTTAAATATAACCGTAACATTCTGGTCTTCCAATTAACCCTTTCCTTAGTAGTCAGTTGCTTAATAAATGACCGCCTTCTATATTGATTCGCTGGAGCCCTGGAAGGTGGCACACCTAGTTAACCTCATTAGGTATTCCTCGTGTGCCTAGTTTCTGTTGGAGCAATACCCCCAATCTATACCATTTCAGTATAATGGTGTCCCTGTACCTTAGAGGGGTTATCATAAAGCCCGCCGGTGAGAGAATAGCACAACCCTGATCTATTTCCCACTTTGAACTCCTAGTTTCGGGTCCTTACGGTTATGTCACATCTGCAGTTAACTGAAAAACGGGTCTCCAGAGACCTTGCAACACATGCATTTATGCTCATTACTAACAGTTCGTGGGAAGTTCCATACATCTGTAGTCTCTAGGGGGAGAAGAGGTATCAGAATACATCCCCAGCTGTAATCCCTATTAGGCCATCCCACCTCTGTAGTGACCACTCTCGGCCGCAAAATAACCAGGTAGGCGATTGGGTGTGGAAGTTCACATCTTACTCTTCATAGGGTGGGAGGACAATTAACATACCCAGTGAAATGTCAGGGGGGTTAAACTGAGAAACCATGCAGAGTAGAATAGGCATAGGTGCACTGTTGGACAAAAAATAAAGTCAAAACCATTGAGGAAGCATATGTACTCTCACCACAGCGAACATCCCTAAGCCTCTCTGTCTTCTTCTGGTGGGGTGACCCGAGATCTGCGCCGGCTGCGCTGTGGTCTCGGTGAACCTGGTCTCCGCAGACCCGGGCCCCCACCACGTTGAGTAAATCTTGGGAGCAATTGCAGCCAATCTGGGACAGTCACTGGGTCAGTTTCCAGAAAATCAAATAGTGCAGGGAGTTCCACAGGGGACCGTAGGGTGAAGAATTGTGACCGCTTCTTGAAAGTCACTGAGATTGGATAGCCCCAGCGGTATGTGACGCCAGCATGTTGGGCCAACTCCAGTACTGGTTTCAGCATTGCCCTGCGCTGCAGAGTGGCCCTTGAGAGGTCAGGCATAATCTGGAGATTAGCTCCATCAAACTCCACATCCCTCACCTCCCACGCTTTTCGCAAGATGATTTCTTTATGCGTATATTGATGTATTCTACAGATCACGTCTCTTGGGCGATTCGGATCTGTTGATTTCGGTCCCAGAGCCCTGTGAATCCGATCAAAGGACAGCGTGGCGGGGAAGTCTGTTCTCGCTATTTCTCTGAAGATGGCTGTGGCTGTAGCTGAAAGGTCTTCCGTGCCTGTAGCTTCAGGTAGGCCCCTAATGCGCAGGTTGTTCCTCCTGCTGCGGTCTTCAATCTCTTCTAGGTGGAGTTGTTGGGTCAGAACCAATTTTGTTTGGGTTGCCTGCGTGTCTTCTATCTGTTTTACACGTTGTGCAAGGTCCGTGACTGTGGCTTCCCCTGCATTCATGCGGTCTGACAGAGAGTTAATGTCCGTGCGCACCGCTGCTATGTCTTTGCGATGAGCGGCCTCTAGCCTGCTGGCCAGTGATTCAAAGTCTGCTCTGGTCGGTATGGCCCGCAGCAGTGCTCTCAGTTCCTCATCTGCATGCAGGGTCAGGGGTGTATTGTGTGGACCCTGTGTGTCCTGTAAGTCCTCCCTGAACAGTGAGGGGATAGTCATTTCTTTGTTCGAGGAGCTAGGGGCCATGGACGGTGTCAGTGAGTAATGCTGTGGGGTACTCACAGATTCGTTCGTCCTCGTGGCGGCCGCCATCTTTGGAGCGGGGGATGGGTCCCGGGAGTCAGAGAGGTACTGCCTGATGGCTCCGTTCCGCTGTGTGTTTTGCTGTGTTTTCGGTGGAGATCTTTTCTGTTGTTTGCCACTCTTTCCTCTGCGTCTCCCAGCAGAGTACATGCCGCTATTTTCCTGCTGATTTTGCTGATGTAGGGGCCGAAAAGGCAGGGACGGGCCGGGAGCTCCTCAGATGCACGTCCTCACACGGCCATGTCCAGACCACGCCCCCACAAATTTTATATGCGCTCCACAACGCCCCTCTCTGGATTCCTTTTAATGTATTTAGGAAATGTAATACCATTTATCGCGCATTGATCTGGAGAAAACAGGTCCCAAGGATCAAACTGGAAACCTTACAGGAGAAGGACTCGGGTGGATTAGCGTTTCCAAATCCATTTTACTACTTTATAGCGGCTCAGCTACAGCATTTAACTGGATGGCTGTGCACCGAGTCCTTGGATCCTATTCGCAACATTGTGCGCACACAAATTTCTGGGGATGGTCTTGTGGAGTGCATAGAGGCAGGCGAGTTGGGGGCTCTTACACAATATCCCACATTGTTATTGATAGACAAGGTCTGGAACAAAGCCAAACAACACCTACAATATGCTGGCTACACGAATTGGTCACGCATATGGCGTAATCAAAATTACCCTGAACTGGACAAGCTACAGGGCTTTTCCAGCTGGTCTAGAAATGGAGTGATCTATATCCCACAACTGTATTGTGGGGGGATTCTCCGAGACTTCCAATCAATACGCACAGAATTTAATTTACCTAACACTGCTTTTTTCCAGTATTTACAACTTAGGCATGCTATAGCGACACAGGCTACAAAGTCCAAATGGGAACTGACCAGACCCACATTACTTACACAACTCATAATGTCATCATCCCGGAAGGGACAAATTTCATCCATATACAGATCCCTCCTATGCCATGTCTCTGGGGCAATGACTCTGAGATGCAGAGATGGATGGGGAAATGACATAGGACATATCTCAGATGAGGAGTGGAACACCATACTAGACAACGTACTTAAAGTATCCCTGTCCTCATCTCAAAAACTCACTCAACTGTTTATTATCCATCGTACATACCGCACGCCTGAAAAGCTACACAAGTGGCACAGAAGAGATGACCCATTATGCCCCCGTTGCCTTTTTGATACTGGTACACTTGTCCACATGTTGTGGAAATGTCCGAAGCTACAAAGGTATTGGACATTAGTGATCAATACTATCAATAGTATATGGAACCTCAAATTTACAACTGACCCCAAGCTGTGCCTACTGGGTTGGCTTGATGAAGAGCAATATACACTTCATACCTATACTGCCATTTTGAGGACATTATTCCTGGCTAGGAAACTTATTGCTAGAAAATGGCTGTCCACAACAGCACCTACACATAAAGAATGGATAGAGTCAGTAAATGACTCCCTTATTAGAGAACAACTTACATATAAACACAGAGGTAGTGTGAGTAAATTTGAGAACATATGGGACCCCTGGTTGGACACCCCTGGACTAGCTCCACTACGTCTGATCATAATAGAATTCTGGGAGGCAGAGTCACGTCGTCAAGTGTACCACCTTAAAATTTAACAGCCAGAGCTATCGGTTGAATTTTAGGGGGGGAGGGGAAACACCACCACAATTACATAACTCTCTTAGATTAGAGTTGTTACGAGCATGGTGGGCACTGCTGAGGTTGCAATATATATAGTCGTTTTACCCATCGGTTAAACACATGTAAGTGTTACACGTTGATCCCTGATTGTTAGGGGACGAATATGCCCTGTTCTGCTGGCCGGCCCTGATTAGACCGGGAGCAGAGGAGGAGGAAAAACATTAGACCTATGGAGGACACACGTTATTAGTAATGAGACCAGGAAATCGTAATCAAAATAGTCTTACCATATAAGAATAATTTTATTTTGTGAATGTGATGATCTGTTTATTGTATACATAGTATATTAGACCATTTGGTCATGTGACAGTGCTGTTTATATGTCCTCACAAAAGATAACATTTCATTTGTCTAATGTAATGTAAAAGTTGTCCCTTTTTGTTTTTTTTTGTTTGTTTTCAATAAAAATTATCTGATTTAAAAAAAAAAAACCTTCACCAATATTAAAAAATCATGACAACGTTGTCACAATAAAAGTGAAAAACATAGCAGCCCGGGCTCACTTGCACACACACAGACACTCGGCACATTTGCTGGGGAGGGGTTGGTATTATGGTTCAATAAGTTTTTATTGTTTTTAACAGATATTAAAACAAAAAAGAGAAGGTAAAGACATTGCCAGTTGCCTGACATCAGGTCTCCTGGTCTACAAATATGGTTTATGTAGATAACAAATATAGTGCAATCGAATACATGTGCAAAAGTCACTTGAAATCAAACTTAACGTTAGGCTCGTAAACTTGTGTCTGATTGACATGTAGGTGTTCCTTCCCCCTAACTCTGGGTGCCCCGTTGGGAACCTGCTGCACCCAGAAGCCCAGGGAAACTGAGCAAATAAACAAGAACCAAGGTTTTCAGAATTATCTTAGTGACAAAATTCCAGGTCTCCTAAAGAGTGGAGAGTGGAAAAACACACAGTGAAGGAAAAAAAAATTTCTGAAATATATTGCATCCAATGTTGGTCCGAGGAGACAGGGAAAACGAAGTAGGAAATAACAGAATAGAAAAGAAAGAAAATGAGTATAGGAGAGGTTGTAGGGGAGTAGAAGGGAGGGGGAGGGGGTGGAGAGACAGCGAGCCTCAGTCCGTAACAAGGACCATAGCCCTAGCATATGGATCTACTGATAGGATGGTTTAAGCTCTTAGGTGCTTTTTATCCCCAAGAGCCTTTGTTTGAGTTTATCTGAAGTAGAGTAATTCCTCCAAATACTCCAGACAAAGGAAAACTTTGCTTGTTTGTCCAAAGCCTGAATTAAAGTGTTCAACACAAACAAGTGGAGCGCATTATTAAAAAATACTGGCCCCTGCTAAAAGCTGACAAAACTCTTTACAATGTTCTACCTGACAAAAACCGCGCTTCATGTACAGGCGAGTCCCAACCTTAAGAGTTTTAGTGGCAAAAAATGTTCCAGAACCCCCTAAAAGAGTAACTGAGTTAACATTCTTTCAGGGCAAGGGTTTTTATCCATGCAGAAGATGTTATGCTTGCCAAAACACTATATTTAATGGACCAAAATGTACTAATTTTAGATCAACATGCATGAACAAAGAATATGAAATCAAGGACTTTATCTCTTGAAGAACTGATGGTGTGGTGTACATTTTGCAGTGTACATGTTCATTATAATATATAGGCAGAACAAAGAGACCCATGTGGAAAGGTATTAGGGAGCATATACAAAACATTAGGAATGCTTTCCCTAAGCATAGTGTCTCTAGACACTTCGCAACACACCACAACAGAGACCCTACGTGCTTGAAATTCTGGGCTATTAAGAGATATAAACCACATTGGAGGGGCTCAAACAACATGAAAGAGTTAAGTAAAAATGAGTCCAGATGAATATATGAGATGGGTACTCTCTCGCCCAGGGGTCTTAACATTGATTTTGATATCAATTGTTTCATATCCGATTACTAATGTGGGTGGGTGGGCTTTACCTCAGTCTGGCACTCACTGGATTATTCCTGTACTTTTATCTTTATGATCCAATTTTAGTTTTATTATAACTGTAATTTGGTTTTTATTTTTAACTTTAACCCTATATTTTTAACAACATTTATGATAATTCATGGTATTATTACCTGTATTCAGGCTCTGTATACTCATCATGATCTATTTTTTATTTTATTCATTCTATATTCTTTTTGATCATATTTAATATACCTTTATAATTGTGTGTGTCATATATTTTTATCTATAGACTGGTATTTGATGCGTCTACATACTTGTCTATTTTTATCCTACCCTAGAAGTGGTAGGCGCAGTACCAGTATGCAACACTAGAGGGAGTTTGTTTAATATGTAATATATATATATATATATATATATATATATATATATAGATATATATATGTATATACTTTTTAATATCATCATTAAAAGTCTGCCATGTTTTTAGTCACATAGTTTACATTGTATAAATAGTGGTTGTACCTATCTCTCAAGTTTTTGCTTAACATAATAATGGGGGCAGTATGATGATCCAATGATAAAACCGCTGCCACTATAGAAACCTGGATGCTGTTACACATATATACTGAGGCTACAGCATCTCGAGGTTATCCTTGAGAAAGTCACGTGGTCTGTGACGTAACGCGTGGGAGGAGCTAGTGACGAGCACTGCTGTTACGAGATCTGAGTACAGCAGCAGCAGCTTATGGAGGAGTTGCGCTCGTAGCGGCTGACTGTTTTCTCCCTTCATGCCTTAACACATGCCAGGATATCGCAAGCCATCATTCTCCCTAACTTGAAAAAGAGATACTCCGGCATCTTTGAAGAATGCAGACTGAGGCAAAGTAACACTTTCAAGTTAGTTTTAAAACCGTCACGATGTCTCTATAAAATGACTGTGAATTTAAATAGATGATGATTGCCCTTATTAGAGACTGTTTTACTTGGTGATTATTGTTCTGATTAGAGGTTATACTCCTTTCTTTTCCAGTTACACATTTAATCACTTTTTACATTTTAATATAATATTCTATGTGTTATTATTTATCTTTCACCAGAGTGTCAATTGTTATTACCTTATTTGTCATGATTTATTTCTCACCAAGGTGTCAATTGATGAGTGCTGACACATTATTTTTAGCGCTATGCACAATACTTCTGAGTTGTGCACAAGGTTACCGTTTAAAATAGGTGCCTGAAACACTTTTTCTGATTGATTGCAACTTAATCTCCTTATTAACCCTCGTTTCTTTGTGTGTCACTATATGATTATCTATTTATCCCAGCGCTTGAGTAATTTTTACACATCTATTTCAACCACCTCTGAAACACTTTTGGAGTGATTGCAGCGATATTTCACTTATTTCTCTTTCATTTGCATTAGTTTTCTATTTATTCCATTTCAGCACTTGAGTATTTTATTTTAAACAGTTTACAAAGTGCTTTACATATTTATAATAAATTCACATCAGTCCCTGCCCTAAGCCAACAATCTAAGGTCCCTAACTCACATACATACACATACTAGGCCCAATTTGGACAGCAGCCAGTAAACCTATGAGAAACCCATGCAGTCACAGCGGGAACATGCAAACTCCAGAAAGATTGTGTCATGGTCGGGACCTGAACCCATGACCCTAGTGCTGCTAGGTGGAAGGGCTAACCAATGGAGAGCAGCAAAGGGTAATGTGATAGAACAAGAGCAGTAATATGAATCCAATTTTTTTCTTCATTGTTTTTCAGTAATTATATCTGACTTATGTGTCTTCTTTTTATATCCAGGACGGAGGTAAATCAGGTAGCAGTTCCAGCTCTGACAGCGACTCTGATGTAAGATTTTACTGTAGATATTGATATGTAATTGGCTTGTGCTATCTGCTCAATGACTAACTCAAAGTTACAGTAGATGTGCATTATGTTCCTAAGGCTTATTTAATGTATACCTACACATGGTTATTGGAATATCATGTACAGTACAGTAATTATTCCAAACGCTCAAAAAAGAACAATTGGGGTGCAGAAAATCCTCTTTATTTTAATACTGTAGTGTGGGGAGAGTGGAGGGAGATCTTCCCCCTGACTAGCCCCCCCCCCCCCAATTCTTTGCCTTTCTTGTACCAAGGAGACCAAATACTGGCAACCTATGTGGATATTGGATCGATGACCTATCAATTTTAGGACCTATACTTGTTCATCTGGGAGTTTCCTTACATTGACCATTCTAATGTATAATACCTTTCTATATAATCTTTATTTACAGTGGGGAAGGAAAGTATTCAGACCCCCTTAAATTTTTCACTCTTTGTTATATTGCAGTCATTTGCTAAAATCATTTAAGTTAATTTTTTTTCCTCGTTAATGTACATACAGCACCCCATATTGACAGAAAAACACAGAATTGTTGACATTTTTGCAGATTTATTAAAAAAGAAAAACTGAAATATCACATGGTCCTAAGTATTCAGACCCTTTCCTGTGACACTCATATATTTAACTCAGGTGCTGTCCATTTCTTCTGATCATCCTTGAGATGGTTCTACACCTTTATTTGAGTCCAGCTGTGTTTGATTATACTGATTGGGGCTTTATGGCAGAGTGGCCCGACGGAAGCCTCTCCTCAGTGCAAGACACATGAAAGCCTGCATGAAGTTTGCTAAAAAAACACCTGAAGGACTCCAAGATGGTGAGAAATAAAATTCTTTAGTCTGATGAGACCAAGATAGAACTTTTTGGCCTTAATTCTAAGCGATATGTGTGGAGAAAACCAGGCACTGCTCATCACCTGTCCAATACAGTCCAAACAGTGAAGCATGGTGGTGGCAGCATCATGCTGTGGGGGTGTTTTTCAGCTGCAGGGACAGGACGACTGGTCGCAATCGATGGAAATATGAATGCGGCCAAGTACAGGGATATCCTGGACGAAAACCTTCTCCAGAGTGCTCAGGACCTCAGACTGGGCTGAAGGTTTACCTTCCAACAAGACAATGACCCTAAGCCACAGCTAAAATAACGAAGGAGTGGCTTCACAACAACTCTGTGACTGTTCTTGAATGGCCCAGCCAGAGCCCTGACTTAAACCCAATTGAGCATCTCTGGAGAGACCTAAAAATGGCTGTCCACCAACGTTTACCATCCAACCTGACAGAACTGGAGAGGATCTGCAAGGAGGAATGGCAGAGGATCCCCAAATCCAGTTGTGAAAAACTTGTTGCATCTTTCCCAAAAAGACTCATGGCTGTATTAGCTTAAAAGGGTGCTTCTACTAAATACTGAGCAAAGGGTCGGAATACTTAGGACCATGTGATATTTCAGTTTTTATTTTTTAATAAATATGCAAAAATGTCAACAATTCTGTGTTTTTCTGTCAATATGGGGTGCTGTGTGTACATTAATGACGAAAAAAATTAACTGATGAAAATGATTTTAGCAAATGGCTGCAATATAACAAAGAGTGAAAAATTTAAGGGGGTCTAAATACTTTCCATCCCCACTGTATATAAAGTTTTTTATAGAGTACAAACAATATGCACAGTACATGAGATGTCCAAATTATAAGGGTGCACCGAATGGGTTTTTTGGTGCCGAAACCGATATCGAAAATGAAAAATACACTAGGCCAAAACCCGAAGCCAATACCGAAAATAAACAGTTTTAAAAAATATTTATATTTTTATATACAATTGTATTATATTTGACTTTTTAATTAATATCAATTTAAATTAATATGAATTTATTGTTGGCCATTATTGGCACCTTTGGTGCAAGAAAAGCTCAAGAAAATTCAATCCGCAGTCTCTAACCATCTCTTGTATCATGTCCCCAGTCTCTAACCATCTGATACAGGAGATGTCAGAGACTGCAGACATGCTACAAGAGATGGTCAGAGACTGCAGATATGCTACAGGAGATGGTCAGAGACTGCAGACATGCTACAGGAGATGGTCAGAGACTGTAGACATACTACAGGAGATGGTCAGAGGCTGCAGACATACCCTGTTTCCCCGAAAATAAGACCTAGCGTGATTGTCGGTGATGGCTGCAATATAAGCCCTACCCCCCCCAAATAAGCCCTAGTTAAAGTCCTTGTAGGTCTTATTTTCAGGTTAGGGCTTATTTTCCAGGAAACGGGGTAGGGCTTATTTGGGGGGTAGGGCTTATATTGCAGCCATTACTGACAATCACGCTAGGTCTTATTTTTGGGGAAACAGGGTAGTACAGGAGATGGTCAGAGACTACAGACATAGTACAGGAGATGGTCAGGGACTGCAGACATACTACAGGAGAAGGTCAGAGACTGCAGACATAGTACTGGAGATGATCGGGGACTGCAGACATAGTACAGGAGATGATCAGAGACTGCAGACATAGTGCAGGAGATGATCAGAGACTGCAGACATAGTACAGGAGATGGTCAGGGACTGCAGACATACTACAGGAGACGGTAAGAGACTGCGGACATACTACAGGAGACGGTCAGAGAATGCAGACTTAGTACAGGAGATGGTCAGAGATTGCAGATATACTACAGGAAATGGTCAGAGACTGAAAACATGCTACAAGAGATAAATGAAGCCTCACCAGTTCCCATCAGATGCTGCCTGCTTGTTCCCCTCATGCAGCCTGCCAGTTCCCCTCACGCAGCCTGCCAGTTCCCATCATGCAGCCTGCTAGTTCCCCTCATGCAGCCTGCCAGTTCCCCTGATGCAGCCTGCCAGTTCCCATCATGCAGCCTGCCAGTTCCCATCATGCAGCCTGCCAGTGCTCGTCATAAGCTGCTTACCAGTGTCTGGATGCAGCCTTTCCATGCCTGGATCAGAGCGGCGATCTCCGTGTGTACTGGAGCTGTGAATTGAATTGCCCAGAGGGCTGCAGTAACAATGTCCCGCCTCCTGTAATCACGTCATACTGATTCAATGTCCCGTCATTGGATCAGTGTGCCGTCTATCACAGGAGGCAGGACATTGTTACTGCAGCCGCCTGGGCAATTCAGCTCCGTGACACACGGAGATCGCCGCTCTGTGGGGAGGGAGAAGAGGACTGGGGCGAGCCAGGAAGACGCCCCCACAATGGGCGGGACCAGGGGGCGGGGACCCATCCCGCCCCCACCCCCATTTTTGGCCCCTTTATCGGCAAGATTTTTCGTTCGGCAATGCACCAAAAACACCATTTTCAGGCCGATATGTTTCGGCGGGCGAAATTTCTGTGCATCCCTATCAAATTACATACAACCATTAGTGCTTTAAGCATGTATCCATCAGAGGAATGCAAGAGAGGCACTACTAGCTGAATAATTACACACTTTTTGCCATGTATGAATGTGTCAAAATATTTGGCATGGGATATCCATTAACTCGTGTTAGAGGTGACATACAGAATAATGAAATTCATCCAATCAGCAACCCCAGCACCAACGTTTCGCATAGCAAAGACTACAAAGTCTCTCTAGATCAGGGGCCAGCAACCAGTAGATCACAGCCAGGTGACTGGTAGATCGCGGTCTGGTCTTGCTGACCCGCCATCCCAGAGCATCAAACAGTAGTACGGTGCAAGAGCCGCATAAGCCGACGCCTCCTCTGTAGTGCTGGCTTCTGTCCCATGTGGAGTGGTACCAATTGCACTCCATCTCTTATCCCGGCTAGCGGTCTCCAGATTAGTGCCAGCAGCAGGAAAGAAGAGATCTTCAGGTCAGTGTGAAGCATTACACCGGGCATAATAGTATAGGGCTGCTTTCACACTGATGCACTACGGTTTACCCACAGCACAAGTGCAGTGCAGTGTACCTGCAGCTTTCCTGCGGGTTTGCTGAGCTTAGCCATAGACTTCAATTATATCCTGCGGGTTTGGTGCACTTTCTAACTGCATTTTTTTTTGTGCGCTTTCAGAAAGTGCAGCACACCTCCAGGATATAACAGAAGTCTATAGCAAAACGCAACTAACCCAGGAAGGTCGCAGATGCACTGCACTGCACCCGTGATGCAGGTAAACCGCAGCATATCAGCGTGAAAGCAGCCTTATAGGGGGTTCAGAGCAGTAAGGGTTCATTTACATTTGTAGTTTAGGGGTTGAAAAAACCCCATAGTTTAGACGTGTTTTTACCACCCCACCCCAACTGCACCCTCTTTAGCTGTAGTGGCCAGGGGTGTACACTTCGCAGCCGCAGCAAGAGTTATACGCCCTGTCATGGTTGGTGGATGTAGCACCTGCCAAGCATGATCCATATAAGTGAATGAGGCCATTCTGCAAGTGCCCTGCAACCTTGTGCCGTACAGCAAACAAGGGGTTAAAGCAGGCAGTGTTGTGTTGCTTTCTCACCACCTGCTTTAACCCCTTGGGCCCTGCAGAAGCATGGAGCTGTGGGGTGCTTGCAGAGTGGCCCCATTTATTTGAATGAGTCGTGTTTGGCAGGCAGTAGCACCCGCTAAAAGCAACAGGGGGTAAGTGAAAATGGAATACAATCACAAGTTCACGTGAGCACAACTGGGAGTGTTCAGAAAAAAAAAGAAAAAGCAAAAAAAGAAAGCACACCAGGGTCAAAGACCAACAGTAAACAAGGATTTCTGTCCCAGGATGTGGACAAAAAACTGGCAATTACCAATGTAGATAAGATAGGAAAGCTTTGCTCTATACACGTCTCGTCTTCCAAGTAAAGGGTCCAATCTCATCTCCAAGGTGGAATGGGCAAAGTGCCAGGGGAATACAACGGGACCGATGACCCTGAAGTGTAGTGCAACCAAACTGCCCAAGTCTTACCAAAGCCCTCCATTGCACCCCTACAATTTGCCATTACTCCTCTGCATCTATGATCTCATTTACCCTTTTGACCCAGTCTTCTTTACTAGGGGCCCAAGACTGTTTCTAGTAAATTGACACCAACCTCTGGGCTGCATTGAATAGATGGGGCAACATACATCGTTTGTAGTGGCTAATTGGCATGGTAGGAACATGTAGGAGTAAATGGAGTGGTAGGAGAGGTATATCAACATCTAGTATGAGTTTAATTTGGTCCTTTAATATAGACCCAAAAAGTGTGAATCTTGGGTCATTCCCACCAAATATGGCAGTATTAGATACCTTTTATTTTTGACTTATATGTACAAAGATAAAGGTTTGAGAGATTTACCATTTTTTTTATACAAATTCAGTCTCCGTGGATGGAGGTCCTCTTTTTGTTAGGTGAGGGTGCACATATTCTTTAAAGTGTAGGGGATGTGGTGCAATTGCCATTTATAGCCATGCATTACCTATTTCATTAGTACCGTAAACAGAAATACAAGCCCTTATGTACTTCGTGCTGCTCCCAGTCCTTTCCCATAGAGTTATTTAGCAAACTCTGGATGCAGTACATAATACCTAAAGAAGAATTATGCTGCCACAGGTTCCCAGAGCTCTTGCCATAAAGTATGCACAGAATACATGCACATTATGAAAGACCTAATTCCCTCCCTCTATTGAGGTAGGGCTCATGTTCTCCCTCATTGCTCCATTGCCCTTGCTGCCATCTTCTACGTCCGGAATCTTCATTCTTTAGCCAGTCTTCTCTATTGGCTAACCGGGAATAACGTAACTCCCGTGTATGTACATGGGAGTTACATTTTCCTCCAACAGATGCTGTGGTTATACAATGATAGCAGGCAGGGAAAGAATTTTTATGGCAGAAGAGACAAAAGAGGCATAAAATCCTACCTACTAGCATTTTTTTTTAAACTAGAGCTTAGTCTTGCTTAAAGAGACAGCACTGTCTTCTCAAAACAAGAGGTTTTCACTTATTCTCATAAAAAGAACAGAAATGGTAATCATTCCCTCCTGGCTTCAATGTATACACAACTGTTTTCATATACCTAACAGCCTAGTGTATTTTGGTAATTATTGAAAAAACATTCAAACATTTCAAAAAAATATATACAGTAGAAGGCAAAGCTTCTAGTATTAGTGTATATATATATATATATATATATATATATATATATATATATATATATCTATATACTGTAAATATATATATATATATATATATATATATATATATATATATATATATATATATATATATATATATATATATATATATAATGTTGTGATCCTCACCACAAGATTTTTAGAAAACAAGAACCTAAATATCAAACCTTACTAATATATTACCATCTATGAAAGAAATTTTAGAGATCTGATAAATGTCTATAGATATCAATAGGCATAGGGATAGACTTCTAATCCATCCCTATTTGCCAGATCTGGAGACAATCTAATGGACTATTAACAGCCATATTGTTGACCAAAGGAACAAAGGAAATACAAGTATGATTTAATGTGTATCTGTTTTTTCTAAAAGCTATTTTTTTTTTAATCTATAGTGTGAAAAGAAGAAAAAGAAGGACAAAAAATAGTGTCTCGGCACTGGCCCTTACCTCTTTTTGAAACATAACTCGTTTTATTGCCTATGTATTTTACCTCTTTTATATTGTGCTCTGTATGCAGCTGTTATGAGGTTCTTAATAAAAAAATGAATACTTTTATTCTGAGAAGTTTGTTGTCATCATCATTTTTTTGTTGAAGAATAACGTAGCTACATAGACAGCTGTAGTTAAATTGGTTCTAAAGTTAAAATGTTTTGTTTTTTTTACTGATTTCTCTATCGATCCAGCACTGTATCCAGATGCAGCTTGTCTCTCACCTCTTCCTAATCTCACACCAGACTCAGGCAGCAGTTGGAGCCATTGGCTTCTGCTGCTGTCAGTCAACTCCTGTGAGGAGGCAGTGGAGTTTGTGGCTGAGCCATGCTCCGTGTGTCTATGGACACAGCCCAGCTCGGGAGCATGCCCGCACGCATGCCCTGATAGCACATGGCTTGGTTAGGGGCACAAGAAAGGGGGAGAAGTGGACAGCGCCAACAGGGGGACTTCAGAAGATGAGGTAAGGGACCGCTCTGTGCAATACTATTACACAGAGCAGGTAAATATAAACCTCTTTTTTATTTTAAAGCGATAGTAAACCGCTGGCAATTTTTATTTTTAAACCTGCGAGGCAAAGTTATAATGTGGTAGTATGCATTGCATACTAGCACAATATGTGAAACTTACCTTAGAACGAAGCCCTCCAGTGGCGAGCTGTCATGGCTTCCATCGCATTAAATGAGGAAGCATCGGAAATAAGCACCATAATAACCCTCCTGGTTCACCTCTGCAGGGTGGAATACAGCGTTATGCCTTGGATACCCTTCACCTCTACTGTATAGGGAATCTCTAAAGTATCATATAGTATAATACGGTAAGGGTGGTGCTTTAGTATCATGGGGTTGGTGTCTGTTAAGATGGTTTGCTGAGCTTGTTTTTAGGGGGACTTATCACTCCATATTCCTTTTAATTACATTTGTAATAAATTCAATCTTTTAAAAAATATGTCAAATTGGCATTGGAGCTGGGAGACTCTAATAAATGCACCACCTACTTTAAATAGGACAAACAATGAATACCCAAAGAGCACAAAATTGGAGTTTTAAGGTGCAGAAAAATCAATCAAAAGCAAATTTTACAAGAAAGTATAGAAATTTTATTACATAAACTGATGGCCATCTACACTGTTGCTAGTGAGGCTCTTAACCCGTTTAAAAGGGTTTATCCCTTGTGATTGATTGAAAAAAACTTTTTTCAGTCCTCACTGGTTAAAGAGGTGTCGGTCGGATACTGAGCCAAGGAACAGTAAAAAACTAAAAGAGGAAAGTGTGCAGATGGCATAATTACCCTTTAAATTTGTTGGTATTAGAAGAGGTCTATATATGGATAAGGATTGAAACATTGATCGATCGATTCATTAATATTCCTTGAAATACTAGGTGCTGCTATAGGGCTATGCCTCTTTTTCCTCCTTTTTGGTACAGACGTTCCCCATAAAACCTTTTGATGGGTCTAGGGGGTCATTTGGAACCAAGACAATTTTGAAGGGTGGCAAATATCAAATAACAAGGTTCTACAAAAGCTCCAGAAGAAGCCACGTTTGTGGTGAAACATGTAGAGGCAATCACGCTTTTGTACCTTGACCACTCTGTCGTTATGGCCTAAATTTAACCAATCGTTTTATAAAGCTTATGTAATAAAATTTCTTTACTTTTTGTAAAAATAGGATTTTTTAAAACAGCTTACCTGTAAAATCCTTTTCTTTCGAAGGACATCACGGGACACAGAGCCACAGTAATTACTGATGGGTTATATAGGTATCACCCTATCAGGAAGTTCAACCCCCTATATAATCCCTCCCCCTTGCAGGGATACCTCAGTTTTGTAGCCAAGCAATATAGTGTATTAGAAGAGGGGCGGGACCTCTGTGTCCCGTGATGTCCTTCGAAAGAAAAGGATTTTACAGGTAAGCTGTTTTAAAAAATCCTATTTTCTTTCTCGAACATCACGGGACACAGAGCCACAGTAATTACTGATGGGATGTCCCAGAGCAATGCTACCTGAGGGGGGGGAACCACGACCAAGTAGGGTGCAATCAGACCTGAGGACCCTGTACCGCTGCCTGCAGCACACTACGCCCAAAGGCGATATCCTCATGCCTTCTCACATCCACCTGATAGAATCTGTTGAATGTATGAACTGAAGACCAGGTTGCGGCCTTGCAGATTTGAGCCATAGAGGCCCGGTGATGCACTGCCCAAGAAGCACCAATAGCCCTTGTGGAATGTGCCCTGATCTGAAACGGAGGAATCTTCTGTTTCAAACCGTAAGCTTGAATGATCAACTGTCGAATCCATTTAGAAATGGTAGCTTTTGACGCTGCCTGTCCTCTATTGGGACCCTCTGGCAGCACAAACAAAACATCCGTCTTGCGGATCTGAGTAGTTGCCCCTAGATAGGCCTTAACTGCTCTTACTACATCCAACGAATGTAGAGATCTCTCTTCCGGAGAACAGGGATCTGGAAAAAAGGAAGGTAGAACAATGTCTTGGTTTAAATGAAAATCAGAAACCACCTTCGGTAAAAAACTAGGATGAGGGCGTAGTACCACTCTATCCTTGTGTATAATCAAATAAGGCTCCTTACAGGAAAGAGCTGCTAATTCTGATACTCTTCTAGCAGAAGAGATGGCCACCAGAAAAATTAATTTCCTTGTCAACAAGACCAAAGGAATCTGACTTATTGGTTCAAAAGGCTGTTTCTTTAACACAGCCAGGACCAAATTCAAGTCCCAGGGGTTTAGGGGCGCTTTAACTGGAGGATTAAGACGCATCACCCCCTGCATAAAGTTTCGGACCAAAGAATGCGAAGCAAGTGGCCGCTGAAGTAATACTGATAAAGCAGAGACCTGGCCCTTGATGGTACTCAAGGCCAGCTTCATCTCTAATCCCATCTGTAGAAAATCAAGGATTCTACCTATGACATATTTCCTGGGATGCCAACCTCTGGATTCACACCAGGTTATATAAGCCTTCCAGACTCTATAATAAATCATCCTGGAAGCTGGCTTCCTTGCATTAATCAAGGTAGATATGACAGGACCTGAGAGCCCACGACTCTTCAGAACGTGGGTCTCAATAGCCAAACCGTCAAATTTAGCGTTTGTAAGGCAGGATGGAACACTGGACCTTGAGATAACAGGTCTGGGCGTACCGGTAGGGTCCACGAGGAACCCACCGTCATCCTTACTATTTCTGCATACCAAGTCCTTCTGGGCCAAGCGGGGGCCACCAGAAGTACCGACTTCCTTTCCTGCCTGATCCTGCGAAGGAGTCGTGGTAGTAGCAGAATAGGCGGGAATGCGTAAATCAGTGAGAAACGATGCCACGGAATCACCAACGCATCCGTCCCGCATGCAAGAGGATCTTTTGTCCTTGCCACAAATCTGTCTATCTTTTTGTTGAATCGGGATGCAAAGAGATCAACATCTGGAACCCCCCATCTTTGGCATATGGCCCAAAAGACGTCGGGATGCAGAGACCATTCCCCTGGAAGTAACTGCTGGCGACTTAGATAGTCCGCCTGCCAATTCTCTATTCCCGGGATGAAAACTGCCGATATGCATGGCACATGCATCTCTGCCCAGACTAAGATCTGGTTCACCTCTTTTTGAGCAGCTCGGCTCCGGGTGCCTCCCTGATGATTGACATAAGCCACTGCTGTGGCATTGTCGGACTGGATCCTGACCGGACAACCCTGTAGCCTGATAGTCCAGGCTTTTAGAGCTAGATGTATCGCCCGGATCTCCAGAATGTTGATGGGTAAGGTCCTCTCTGTCTTGGACCATACCCCTTGGACCGCAGCCTGTTCCAGAACTGCTCCCCAACCTGACAGACTGGCATCTGTTGTTACCACCGTCCAGGTAACCGGTAGAAAGGATTTCCCCTTCTGCAGGTTTTCGGGTATGAGCCACCAATTGAGGCTCTGACGCACCGCATGCGACAGGTGCATCGGAAAGTCTAATGCCTGAACCTTCTTGTTCCAGGTCGACAGAATACTGTGTTGCAGCATTCTTGAGTGAAACTGAGCATAGGGAACTGCTTCGAATGAAGACACCATCTTCCCTAGTAGCCTCATACAAAGGCGGACTGAGGGACCCTTCTTGGTCCTTACTGTCAGAATCAGCTCTCTCAAAGCAGTGATCTTTGCCTGGGGTAGAAATATTTTCTCCTGGCTTGTATCTATAATCAGACCTAAATACTCCAGTCTTCTTACTGGTTTTAGGAAAGACTTTTCTAAGTTGAGGATCCAACCCAGGTGTTCTAGATACCTGACCGTGGTCCTCAAGTTTCCCTTTAAAGAGGCTACCGACCGGTCTATCAAGAGCAGGTCGTCTAGGTATGCTATGACAGCTATACCCTGAGCCCTTAATCTGGCCAGAGGAGGAGCCAAGATCTTTGTGAACACTCGAGGTGCAGTGGCTATCCCGAAAGGCAGAGCCACAAACTGGAAATGGCGCCCTCCTACCTCGAAGCGCAGAAACTTCTGATGAGCAGGAAAAATGGGCACATGCAGATATGCATCTCTGATGTCTATTGATGCCAGAAATTCTCCTCCCTGCAGGGTGGGAACTACTGTTCGAATTGATTCCATGCGGAAGGATTGAATCCTTAGGAATTGATTCAGATCCCCCTCATGGCGCCCCCTCATGCAGAGGTCTTAGTGTTTTGCCTAGTAGGCTTCTTTCCCCAGGACTTCTTTTGTCCCTGGGGTTGACTCTTGTCTCTGGACCCCGATGGAGGCGGCCGTCGAGACTGCCTGGAGGCTGAAGCCCCCGGCGCTGGGGAAAGAGTCCGTTTGAAAGAGGGACGCTTACTCTTCTTCTTGACAGGTAAGAGAGTGCTTTTCCCACAAGAGATTCTCTTGATATAGTTATCCAAGTCCTCTCCAAACAACCTTGCACCACGAAATGGAAACCCAGCCAGTAGCTTCTTACATGGTGCTTCGGCTGACCAATTTTTCAACCATAGGATTCTACGTATATGCACCAACCCCAGTGAAAGACGGGAGGTTTGCACGATAGAATCTCTAATGGTGTCAACCACAAAGCATAAGGCCGCTGGAAGGTTAGCCAACCCCTGGGCCTGCTGTTTAGGTAATACTTTGATGACCTGCTTAACATGGTCTCTTAAGTATTGACAGACTCCAATCGCTGCTACTGCAGGTTGGGCCACTGATCCTGCTAAGGAGAAAACATCCTTCAATAGGGATTCCATCCTTTTATCTACAGGATCCCTGAGCATCTGAGCATTGTCTACAGGACAAGTCAGGCTATTATTTACGGAGGAAATGGCGGCATCAATAGCCGGTATTCCCCACATTTTAATAAACTTTTCTTCCATCGGATAAAGTGTTGAAAACTTTCTCGGCAGAAAAAAACGTTTGTCTGGGTGATCCCACTCAGAATAAATAAGCTTTTCAAGTAAATTATGAACAGGAAAAGCATGTGCTGCTTGGAAAGGTTTCAGTGACCCCAAAGCAAAAGAGGATTCTTTAGCAGTTTCAGGTATGGGCAACTTAAATGTGGAGCGGACCAATCCAGTGAGGATCTGCACTAAGACCTTCTCCTCTTGGGAAGTCGCAGAGCTTCCCTCTCCACCTGAACCCTCCGAAGAGGAATCATCCATCCCATCCCGATCCTCTGAAAGGGATTCATCTCCTTTATCCCAGAGCTCCTCTGTCTGAGGGTCTTGGGGAACAGAGGAAAGCCTGGTGCGTTTTCTTCCACTGAGTGAAGACGTAATCACGGCCATTAATCTTTCCTCTAGACCATTAATGGTTGAGGAAAAAACCTCTTGTGTAATATATACAGGGCTGAAGTGCCAGAAGCAGGTGTAGCCCCTGACCCCGATGGCTCTCCCTGGCTAGCCGCCCCTGGCCCATCTTTAGGGGGGGAGGATGCTGCCGACAGGGGGCCCTCAGAACCTGAACGAGATCCCCTAGAGTCTCTGGTTCCTGGGGTGCTTGAACCTCTTCTACCCATAGTGCAAAGCAACAAGGTGTGAGGTATACAAATGAACACTGCCCGCTGAGCGATGTAGTCTGGCTAAAAGCCTTGCTACCCAATGCTCAGTCTGGTGTTACTTCAGTAAATGCTGCCTAGGAGAATGCCTGTGTCCCACCTTACATGCGACCGTCAGCTCTGTGTCTCTCAGAAGGCTGTGTGCACCTGTACAGAGTGCCTTTAATAGCCTGCAGCTGGCCTGAGTGGGAGTCTAAGCACCTGTGCTGACGTCCCGCCCCTTAATCTACCGCCCCCCCTCGAGTTTTGAAAAAACCGAGCGCTTCCCGCGCTGCCGACTCTCCTGTCATGCTTCCGGAGAAAGGCTGGGGATGGGGGGGGGGGAGGGAGGCTGGTAACCACATCTGCCTGAACGGCTATCTTCAGAGATGGTGGCCATTAGGCCGCAGAGCCCGGGTGGTATAACCACTTTCTAGACCCCTGTGGCCCCTCTCTAGCCTGGGGGGGAACATTCAAACATGAGAAATCCCCCTTTCCACCTTACCTGTTTGCAGCCTGCTTGAGATGCTGGGACATAATCAGCAATGAACACCTAAGACAGACATGTCAGCATGTGCAGGTTTGTGCTCTTGGCAGCCCCCGGTGGTCACAATAGGCATAGCATGCATTTACCTTAAAGGAGAAAAACCACTAGAACTCAAAAATTCTGTGGAATCTCCTCTTACCTTATCCAGCCGCAGGGTGCTGTTTACACAGACCCAATCTTCACCTCTCACGGTGGGCTCCGTTTGAAAAAACCGTCAGAGACTGGGGCCCCCATCAGTAGGGGGATCCAACGGTTCTGGGACCGTAAAGCACCTCGCCAGAAATTAGGAAGTTTAAAGCCATTTTCTGATCTGCGGGGTCCAGCTCTCTAAAAAGAGAAGCATTACGGGTAAAACCTCGTTTCTTCGGACACGAGGCCCGGGTACCATTCAATTCGGCCATGAAAAGACACTTTGAATGGATCCGGTTCGCCTGACTTGCCCCAGTATAGGATATCAGGATATTCCCTTTGGAGCTCAGCACAGGACATCTTTACACGTCCATCACCTAAGACACTGGCGTAAAAACTGAGGTATCCCTGCAAGGGGGAGGGATTATATAGGGGGTTGAACTTCCTGATAGGGTGTGCCAGTGTCCAATCACCAGTGATACCTATATAACCCATCAGTAATTACTGTGGCTCTGTGTCCCGTGATGTTCGAGAAAGAAATTTGCTTTTGATTGATTTTTCTGCACCTTAAAACTCCAATTTTGTGCTCTTTTGGTATTTATTGTTTGTTTTAACAAATATGATTGTCTGGTAGAAGGTTTCAATTCCTTTAAAGTCCAACCCTTTCTATTTGAGTATTTTTTCTATTTTTGAGTTCAGGAGGTACAGGCCAGTCAAGTTCCTCCACCCCAAACTTGCTCATCCATGTCTTTATGGGCCTTGCTTTGTGCACTGGTCCAAATTATTTGGTGGAGGGGGGATTATGGTGTGGGGTTGTTTTTCAGGGGTTGGGCTTGGCCCCTTAGTTCCAGCATACCAAGACATTTTGGACAATTTCATACTCCCAACTTTGTGGGAACAGTGCACAATGCAAGGTCCATAAAGATATGGATGAGTGAGTTTGGGGTGGAGGAACTTGACTGGCCTGCACAGAGTCCCAACCTCAACCCAATAGAACATCTTTGGGGTGAATAAGAGCAGAGACTGCGAGCCAGGCCTTCTCGTCCAACATCAGTGCCTGATCTCAAAAATTCTTCTGGAAGAATGGTCAAACATTCACATAGACACACTCCTAAACCTTGTGGACAGCCTTCCCAGAAGAGTTGAAGCTGTTATAGCAGCAAAGGGTGGGCCAACTCAATATTGAACCCTACAGACTAAGACTGGGATGCCATTAAAGTTCTTGTGCGTGTAAAGGCAGGCGTCCCAATACCTTTGGCAATATAGTGTATATCTAAGGTATATGGTCGCCAAGTGGTTAAACAGGACGAATTACAGAATAAATTGTGTACTTTTTTATCTGCAGGAACACTACTTTTTTTTAAACTAACACTAAGTGTGTTTTGTTTATTTTTTTGTCCAAAAATTGCGAAAAATAATCATTCTTGCTAGATATTAATATCACATAAAGAAAGCCTTGTTTGTCCATAAAAAAACGAAGAGAAATTATTATATACATATATAGCCTTGTTTGTCTTTAACCTTAAAAACAGTATATGCGTTACTATCTATGTTATGTGCTATTATCTTAAGTAATGACAAACTTATCACTGAACAAACAGGTCTATAGCAGAACTGTATATTTGCTCTGGTCCATAGGGGGTGAACAGTAATTTTTAATGAAAGCTACAACAGTAAAATTGACAGCTCAGTTCTTCAGATTACACAAGGAGAGCGCGGCTCTAAATCATCAGGGCTACGTGCCAGCCAGGCTGTGCACCTCTCACTGGGAGTGCACAGAGCTCCTTATACTCATCAGGTGACTGTCACTGACGGTGATTTCCCTGTGTAGTCTGCAGGATTGGCAGTCATTCCCCAGCTGCAATATATAAAATTATTCTATCCAGATGTACCATATGCAGGCTTGACCAAGGCAAATGCAGAAGAGGCTTCCATTCATAACAGTTGTGTTTACATTCATGATTCACAATCACATAATACCCCAGCCTCTCAGAGTGGCCGAGTACCAAGAGTCGCAATCCGCTGTGTACATGCATGTGATCCAGCCTGCCTGTGCCAGAAACTTACTGTGGGCGGGCAGGAACTGGCTAACATGAAAAGAAAACATTTTTGAAGTTGTGCCATTGTAAAAATGAAAGAAGTCTCGTTCCCAGGCCAAAATAAAACCAGGGAGGTCCTCCACACTGGGGAAGATCAGTTAAGTATATAAAAGAGACAGTGTCTCAGATCTCCACTAGTGTAACAAACTCTCAAAACCCATCAGAGGGCACCTGAAATTCACCACAGAAGGCAGGGAGGAAGGAGAGAAAGTGGTTGTTATGATTCTTATGAACCCTTTCATCATTCCTAACTTTTGTGTGTAGATATTTTTTTTGTTTCAACCAGTGATCACGAGAAAGATTTGCATGATGATAGACACAGAATTTTTAGCTTTTGTAATACACAACTCTTACACCTCTTAGCCTCCTGTACCTACAGACTCTGCATATCAGAAAATGCAGCCTGCATGGTCGCTGCCACAGGGATACTAAAAAGCCCCAAATCAGTAAGTGCTCAATGAGTAGCGTTTATGGGTTCAGTCTAAGCAGAAGAGATTGGGGAACTGCAGTTCTTACTTCTCCCCCTGATCTCCCTTCTATAAAACTGCCAAAACATTTCCAAACATGGGTAGAGGTCGACCGATATATCGGCTGGCCGATATATCGGCCGATATTTGGCTTTTTTTACTTAATCGGCATCGGCCGATTGTGCTGATAAAAAAAGCCGATTATAACTTCAGTGGGACTTGCAAATGACTTCTGTAATAGAAGTCAATTGCAAGCTGTTTGAAGTTTGTCTTCTCTCCTCCTCTGGGCAGCCTGCCAAGTCTGATAAGAAGATACATTTGTATCTCTTCGGGTTCTTTTTATCAATAGACTAAACTCAGTGGAGAAGTTTTCAGTTTAACCATTTAAAGACTAAATATTTTTTGACATTTGTTGCTTACAAGTAAAAATCCTGTATTTTCTGCTAGAAAATCAATTGGAACCCCCAAACATTATATATATATTTTTTTAGCAGAGACCCTAGGGAATAAAATAGCGGTTGTTGCAATATTTTATGTCACACGGTATTTGCGCAGCGGTCTTTCAAACGCAATTTTTTTTATAAAATACACTAATTAAAAAAAAAAAAAATAAACAGTAAAGTTAGCCCATTTTTTTTTTTCGTCCAAAAGTTTTGATTACCTGTTTTTGTGTATTTAATATTTAAGATATAGTTATTTTTTTTTAATCTAAATTCTACATACAAGTGAACTGATTGGAGGTTTGTTTTGTTCAATAAATGTTTAAATGTAAAAAAATTTCTGTATCACTTATTACTTAAGGCTGCTCTCACACTGGAGCAGGCATGCGTTGACGGTAAAACGCTGTTAGTTTTAGCGGCGCTTTACCATCATTTTAGCGGCGCTATTCGGCTGCTAGCGGGGCGCTTATAACCCAGCTAGCGGCCGAGGAAGGGGTTAAATGCGCCCCTGAAGTGCTGCTGCCAAAACGCTATGCAGGTGCTTCGGCAGCGGTGCGCATTCATTTTAATGGGCAGGAGTGGTGGAGCAGCGGTATACACTGCTCCAAAGATGCCATTTGCAGGACTTTTTTTTTACATCCTGCCAGCGCATCGCCTCAGTGTGAAAGCACTCAGGATATCACACTGAGACTGCAGGGGAGCCGTTTTACTGGCACTTTACAGGCGCTATTTTTAGCCCAAAAGCGCCTAAAAAAATGCCCCAGTGTGAAAGGGGTCTAACTATTAGATTTTATGAGATGAAGGGGGGAAAAAAAAAAGAAAAAAAAAAAATCGGCCTAATATATCGGCCCAAAAAAATCGGCATCATATATCGGCCATCGGCCACCGCGATTTCTAAATATCGGCATCAGCATCGGCCAGAGAAAAACCCATATCGGTCGACCTCTAATTATGGGTTCAGACTCCCACGGACTCAAGGCACCTTCCTGGCTCAAACAGGGGGGATGTTCAGGTGTATGCCTGATAGCACGATAACCTTAAAAATGCAAGTGCTATAGTGGCAATGGTGGACAGTGCCACCACATATCCATGAGACCATATACTCTGTCAGCAGAACTCCATCCAGATTACTAAAATCTATAAATTAAACACATCTGTTTAGCAACTTTTCAGGGGCTATAAAAGAGTCCTTTCATTAGGCCACAGTTACCAGATAAAGGGGGCCTTATAGTGGCTCTAAACCATTGCTATACTGATGTGAATATGAACGAATTGTAGATTTTATAGACTTAGGCACCTTCCTAGGGTGCCTTATGGGTGAATTGGCCCCGATTATACATTTGTGTCCAAATACATACATAAGCCACATTTGCATAGTGGAGAAATTAAAATAGAGGTAGGCCACAATCTTCACTGGGCACAGATATATTTATACAGAGTAAAGCAAATAAAGATGGCTTGAAAAAATTCTGAAAGAATAGATAAGAATGAAGGAACCAAAAAAGAGTATGGGTGAGTGAGAGGAAGGATATGTATGGAATAACTTTGATGGCCACACAAATTTTATGGAATAAAATATTGGATTTATAAGACAGATGAAAGATTAATGGGAGCTCATTCACAATTCAGGGAGTTCAAGGTTTTTGAAATGTAGTCTTTTAGTTTCTCTACATGAATGATAATTTTACAAAAAAGCTTGTGGGGCTTTGTGCCTTAAACTCTGAGAGGAATAGGGTTGGGGTCTTCCAAGATTTGACTATGACCCTCTTTGCAGCTATGAAGTCATTAATTTACATGCGGATTTTCAGGAGTGCTTTTTACAAGGGGTTTGGAAGTAGTCAAGTCCTCTGTAAGGTTTTGAAAGGCCTAGTAAAGGCTGGCCAATTGGACAGGTACTGTTGATAAACAGTCCCCCGGTAGACTTGGAGCCAAAGCAGCCTCAAAAGAATGGGATTTACAGAGTTTGCAACCTTCAGGAAAGGGATGGGCTTTATGCGGAGAGCTCCAAAATGAATAGTTTCTCATTTTGTGACCTTGTCAATGCATTTCAACAAATCTTTGCCGGGATTCACAAATTTTTCATTGGTGAAAACTACGGTCTCAAAATGCACCATGTGCAGTCCAACCAGGCAGGAACCTAGGTGCAATTGCAAGATCAGAGGGGAGGTTTTGCATAATTAGTTTTAATGTATGTCTTTATGACACCCAAGAAGATGATAGACATGTCAAAGAGGTAAAAATCATTACTTTCTAAGAGTGGCAAGGCCTAGGCAAGAGCCTCTTCAGTAATCCGAGAAATAACATGAACTACATTAGCAGTTAGAAGGGATATATCATGACTAGGGTTCATACTGGATTTGGCACTGATGCAGGAAACACAAGATTTAGGTTCTCCACTGATGCCTGGAAGTAGTGAAACATGTAAAGCTGAGAAAATCACAGCAGTGAGGGATGACTGAGCTGGGCAGGAGACACCAGTACAGGTGGAGGTAGAACCCTAACAGCTCTCAGCAAAGACAGCAACTAGCTCAGTGCACAGTTTGAAGTCCCTGGGCAACATGGTCCTGGTTAACCTTTACACATTGCTTGGGTGAGTATGTTGTGGTGGAGTGTTAGGCATCTGCACATCAGTTGGATTCATGGCCTTGGCAAAATGTCACTGATAAAATCTATCATCTGTGTGGCCAGCAGGTTCTCACTAAAGTGCAGATTATAGAAGTGCCTTATCTTTATTATAGAGATGGCTGCAGTACATCTTCTAGACGGCATCCTTTGGGACTGCCTGGCTGGAAAGAGCTAACAGTTTAGACCAGGGGTCTCAAACTGGCGGCCCTCCAGCTGTTGCAAAACTACAAGTCCCATGAGGCATTGCAAGACTGACAGTTACAAGCATGACTCCCACAGGCAGAGGCATGATGGGACTTGTAGTTTCGCAACAGCTGGAGGGCCGGCAGTTTGAGACCCCTGGTTTAGACAATATAAAGCAGAGCATAAAGTTATGAGGTAAGAGGTCACATTAAATGTCTGGGCAGATAGTAGAAAAACAATGCCGCAGAATCAAGTGTAAGATCAGGTCAGGTGGCACACAAAAAGCAGATATTACATCAAAACATAGCAGTAGTCATCAGAAAACATGGAAGCTTGTTCTCAGATTCACAAAAGGGAAGCTTAGAAACACACACTGAAATAAGGAAGAGAAGAAGAAAGGGGCTTATGCTGTTGTAAAAGAGCCAAAGAGATGGGGTGTGTGGAGCTACCTAATATCTAAAAGCAAATAAACGTATGTGAGGAAAGGTTAAGAGGGCTTGTGAGCCCCAGCGATGCACAATACATAAACAACCCAACCTGGGATACGGTATCAATATCTCATGTATTGAAGTATCTGTGAAGTGTATATGACAACAAAAAACCAATTACACCCTATAAAAAGTGTGAATAAACTGCCGTGCAGGATCTATGGGTATGTGTTATATGTGCATACACAAACAAAGTGAATAAGTGGCATGTAGGTCCCGGCAGCTACATAGCCACATTATAAAACATAATTAAATAATGCAACAAATAATAAGTGCCTGGTAGTAGTGCAACCAACTAACAAAATAGCACAGTGAAGATTAGTTATAACACAGTGAAAATAAAATAAACCACTGCCAAGGATATCATGTCAGAAATTCCAAGCATAATATCCTGATACATGAAATATGCCAAAATACCAAAGTGAAGTCACACTTCAAAGGCATGTATGAGTCCGTTACAGTGGTGGAAATTGGGTTCACATATAGGTGAATAACTGACAGTTCATATGAGGTATGAGTCCGGCAATGTTCAGATATATGGCAGACAATCTAATGGTGACTTGAGTGCTCGCAATATCCTTAGGTGAGTTTTGTGCTCCCCCTCAAGGGTCCCCACTCACCGAAACCAATCACCCCAACGGGGCAGTGCGCATATGGATATAGTCACTGCGACCAATTCGCCACGATATCTGTTATATTTGCTTCAGAAGCACACCTCTGACTTCAGATAAGGTAGGACGTACTCCTTAAAAAGTCCCTCGTGGGAGAAAAAAATAGGCTCCCATAGCGTAGTAAAAATACATTAATTTATTTAAAAATCGATAAAAAAAACTGTAAAAAAAGTGCAATAAACGTTCCAGATGGCATATGTATAATATATATGTGTATGGCCGACTCCTAAACAGCGATGGTCAGACCACAAACCACACTTAATACAGTAGACCCGAGGTGGGGACAGCAGCGGTCCGCTGCACTCCAGCTGCGCCCCACTAACTCGAGTACCCGGAAGTGACATAGCGTGCGTGGCGCCATCGTACGCGTTTCGTCATAGACGTCCTATGCTGTTGTAATGCTTATGATAAAAACAATTTTAGTATGGACAGGTCTTGATGCTCTGGGATGCCCAATCTAAGTCCTCTTAGAAAATGCGAGAATAGACAACAAAGCTTTGTAGAGTTCAGAAAAACCCTAGTAGTAGTATTAGCAGAGACGTCCATGGAAGGATAAGGTATATATTACTGGAACCATTGGAAGTTTGCAAGTAAAGTCTGAAAGCAGGAAGCAGGTTCTACTTAATAAAAGGAATATTTTATTTCAAATCCATATGACAAGTCTCATAACACTGGCTTTCATTTCTTTGTTTTTTTCAATTCTTTATTTAGAGGTTCACATCAGGACTCAACATAACAATGTTACTTTCAGAATATAAACAGGCATTCATTTCTTCAGATACAAGTTGTGACACAAATGTTGAAAATAAAAAAATATCAGGTCTCCACCTCCCCTTATAGCTGACCAAGCACTCACCTATGTTTTAAGATGTAAGAAAAAAAAATCTGCCTCAAACCTTCGCTATAGCTGCTGACAGAGGCGTAACTAGAAACTTCAGGGCCCCAGTGCAAGAAATCACGAAGGGTGGTACTTAAGGGAGGGGCTTTTTGGGGGTGGCAGTGGTGGTGTTAAGAGGGGGTGGCAGTGGTGATGTTGAGGGGGGTGGCAGTGGTGGTACTTGAGGGGGGGTGGCAACGGTGATGTTGAGGGAGTAGCAGCAGTGATACTTGAGGGGGGTGGCAGCGGTGATTCTTTAGGGGGGGTGGCAGCGGTGGTACTTGAGGGGGAGTGGCAGCGGTGGTACTTGAGGGGGAGCGGCAGTGGTGGTACTTGAGGGGGAGCGGCAGTGGTGGTACTTGAGGGGGAGCAGCAGTGGTGGTACTTGAGGGGGAGCAGCAGTGGTGGTACTTGGGGGTGGGGGAGGCAGCGGTGGTACTTGAGGGGGGTGGCAGCAGTGGTACTTGGGGGGGTGGCAGCGGTGGTACTTTGGGGGTTGGTAGCAGTGGTGGTGCCATCCTCTCCCACCACCACCTGTGCCTCTTACTGATCCTATCCCCCACCACTGATCTCATCCCTATCCCTCCCCCATCACCTCTGTTGTAGAAGTAATGAGGGGGGATAGGGATGAGATCAGTAAGAGGCACAGGTGGTGGAAGTTGGGATCGATTGCTCTGCAAAATGTCACTTGATTGACTTACCGTCAATCAATTCCCCAGGAATCCCGTCACCGTGCCTTCTCCAGCCAGGGTGCCTTGCCTCATGGGTAGACGCCTCGACGGTACAGGAACTCCACGCAGCCGTAGAGGGGAAAGCTCCTCCCCTGGCTTCTCTCAATTGGTGTCAGCAGGTCTGCTGACTTAATTTTTCAGTGTCTGCCATGCCTCCCTACATTCTTTATGTCTCTAGATAGGCGGGGGCAGAGCGGTCCACAGTCTCAGCGCTGCCTCTGCCTTCTCTGTCTCCCCTCAGTGGGTGAAAGCCCCCTCCCCGGGCGGAACGAACAGCAGCCAGAGTGGACACACAGTGACAGGACAGTCAGCCGGTCAGGTAGGGCCCTCACACAGGCGGGCGCGTGGCGGGCCCCTCACACTGGCGAATGGGTCGGTGGCGGGCCCCTCACACTGGCGAACGGGTGGGTGGCGGGCCCCTCACACTGGCGAACGGGTGGGTGGTGGGCCCCCCTAAAATGGCGGAACTACAAGGTCCAGTCGCAAGTGCGACTGTTGCGACCCTGATAATTCCACCACTGGCTGCTGATACAAACACACTTGTGATGCAAGATGTTAAAAAAATCTGACCTCTTCCTCACCTTATAGTCAGCCAAGCACACGCCTAAGATACGAGTTGTGACACAAATGTTTAAATATCCGGTCTCTACCTACCCTTATAGCTGACCAAGCACTCACCTATGTTTTAAGATGTTAAAAAATAAATTTAAAAAATCAGCCTCAAACCTCTCCTTATAGTTGCTGATGCGCACACACACATATGATAATAAAAATCTGACCTCTACCTCACCTTATAGTAAGTCAAACACACGCCAATGTTGCAAGATATAGAAACAATTGTTAAAAATGGCAAAGCCCCCCCCCCCCCATAACTGGCTAAAGTTAAACCATTTATTATTTTGCTTTCACTTCACAATTATGAACCACTTTGTGTTGGTCTATCACATAAATCCTAATAAAAAACACATTTACGTTTTTGGTTGTATCATGACAAAATTTGGAAAATTTCAAGGCACTGTATCGATCTATCTTCTTACTTAGTATCTATCTATTGTAATATATGTGATCTATTCTATTCTAAATTATCTATTTTCTTAACCTCATCTTACATTAACGCTTACACTGAAACCTTAAACTTTAATAGCACATTGCAATCAATACTAACTCTAACCTAAGGGCTCTTTCACATGGATGGACTCCGCCAGCAGATCCACCTGCTAAGCGGGGAATCTGTCCGCTGATCCCCACTGATCAGCGAACAGATGTAAGGTCCATGTCAGCTCTGCTTTCCTCTATTGGCTGTCAGATGCAAACATGTTGCCTGTCCATTTCCATCCGACCTGTTCTGCCAGGCGGATGGGTAATCGAACCCCATCCGTCTGTTTTTAGCAGAGGATCAGATGTCAGTGGGTGCAAACGGACCGTTTACATTCGCAGACCCACAGAGAGCCATGGATGTTCCGATTGGGTCCATCTAAAAAACTGACAGCCATACCTGATCACTCTCTGCCCATGTGAAAAGGGCATAAACCTCAAAGTTATTTTTCTAATTCCTCAGCCACCAAGAGAATACAGACACACCAATAATAAACTCGTAACAGTTACCTAAATACTAACACTTAACCGCTTCAGATCCGGGCCATTGCCAAATGACGGCAACAGCGCGGATCTAAATTGCCGGGACTACGTCCATTGACGTCGTCCCGTGCACGAGCGGCCTGCGCGCCCCCTGCAGGGCGCGCACGGCGCGCTCGGTGATCAGCGAGTCTATGAGACTCGCCTGATCACAGATCAGAGTAAGGGGTTGGTCCCAACCCCTTACCACATGATCAGCTGTCAGCCAATGACAGCTGATCGTGTGATGTAAACAGAGCCGGTAATCGGCTATTTTCCTCCTCGCGCTGACAGCGTGAGGAGGAAAAAAAAAAACGGATCACGGCGATCTTATAACACAAATCAATAGGCAGCAGTGCTGCCTACCAGTGCCCACCAGATTAACCCATCAGTGCCCACAGTGCCATCAATCAGCGCCACCCATCAGTGCCCACAGTGCCACCCATCAGTGCCCACAGTGCCATCCATCAGTGCCCACAGTGCCACCCATCAGTGCCACCCATCAGCACCCACATCAGTGCCACCCATCAGCACCCACATCAGTGCAACCTATCAGTGCCCATCAGTGTCACCTACCAGTGCCCATAAGTGCCCATCAGTGCCGCCCATCACTGGCCATCAGTGCCCCCATCAGTGCCGCCCATCAGTGCCCCCCATCAGTGCCCCCCATCAGTGCCACCTATCCGTGCCGCCCATCCGTGCCGCCCATCCGTGGCCATCAGTGCCGCCTTATCTGTGCCCATCAGTACCGCCTTATCTGTCCCCATCAGTGCCGCCTTAACTGTGCCTATCAGTGCCGCCTTAACTGTGCCTATCAGTGCCGCCTTAACTGTGCCTATCAGTGCCGCCTTAACTGTGCCTATCAGTGCCGCCTTAACTGTGCCTATCAGTGCCGCCTTATCTGTGCCTATCCGTGCCCATCAGTGCAGCCTATCAGTGCCGCCTCATCAGTGCATATCAATGAAGGAGAAAAATTACCTGTTTGCAAAATTTTATAACAAACTATTAAACATGATTTTTTTTTTTTTCAAAATTTTCCATCTTTTTTTGTTTGTTTAGCAAAAAATAAAAACCCCAGCTGTGATTAACCGCTAGCTAACCGCCGGCTGTCTATTGACGGCCAGGCGGCGCAGCTCTCGTTGCGGGCGGGCGTCATATGACGGCCTCGCATACCTAGGCCACCAGGGGGCGCGCGCGCCGCCGCCGGCGATCGTGCGCGCCCGCCGTGTCACTAGGCACCCGGTGCACGTGCCCGGCGGCCGCGATGTCCGCCGGGCACCCGCGATTACCGGTAACACAGCAGGACCGTGGATCTGTGTGTGTAAACACACAGATCCACGGTCCTGTCAGAGGAGAGGAGACCGATGGTGTGTTCCCAGCACAGAGGAACACCGATCGGTCTCCTCCCCTAGTGAGTCCCCTCCCCCTACAGTTAGAATCACTCCCTAGCAACACAGTTAACCCCTCGATCACCACCTAGTGTTAACCCCTTCCCTGCCTGTCACATTTATACAGTAATCAATGCATTTTTTTAGCACAGTTCGCTGTATAAATGTGAATGGTCCCAAATATGTGTCAAAAGTGTCCGATCTGTCCGCCATAATGTCACAGTCACAATAAAAATCGCAGATCGCCGCCATTACTAGTAAAAAAAAAAAAAAATAAATAAAAATGTTATAAATCTATCCCCTATTTTGTAGACGCTATAACTTTTGCGCAAACCAATCTATATACGCTTATTGCGATTTTTTTTACCAAAAATATGTACAAGAATACATATCGGCCTAAACTGAGAAAAAATTTGTTTTAAAGAAAAAAAAATTGGATATTTATTATCGCAAAAGATAAAAATTATTGTGTTTTTTTTTTAAAACTTCTCACTCTTCTTTTGTTTATAGCGCAAAAAATAAAAACCGCAGAGGTGATCAAATACCACTAAAAGAAAGCTCTATTTATGGGGAAAAAATGATAACAATTTCATTTGAGTACAGTGTTGTATGACCGCGCAATTGTCATTCAAAGTGTGACAGCGCTGAAAGCTGAAAAATGGCTTGGGCAGGAAGGGGGCGAAAATGCACTGTATTGAGGTGGTTAAATACCACCAAAAGAAAGCTCTATTTGTGGGAAAAAAATGATAAAAATTTCATTTGGATACAGTGTTGTATGACCGCGCAATTGTCATTCAAAGTGCGACAGCGCTGAAAGCTCAAAATTGGTCTGGGCAGGAGGGGGGTTTCAGGTGTATTTAGTTAAAATTGCCATTATTAGATAACAGGCCAGTGCTTTACTACTCAATCTTTCAAACACAGGCCATTTTTGCCGCCTGCATGTGCTTTTTTTTTTTGACTGAAGTTCCTCTTTAACCCTTAGCCTCCTTAGACTAACTTAATCCCAATATTTATCCTATATCCTGACTATTGCTTTAAGACATAAAAGTAGCTCTCATAGGTAATAGCACCATTGGGAGAAGTACCTGTAGCAGAGCTAAATTATATTCATCTTAAAGATATTTATTGTATGAAGCCTCAGGGTGAATCAGAAATCCAGAATCTACTCACTTGAATAAAATGTTTAAAAACTCTTGGAAGGACATATTAGTCTGTCTGCGTGGAATGTACATTTGTGAACATGACAACTTTAGGCGTTCCAACATGTAAAATGTACTTTGTGGCTTTCTAGAAGTCGGGTCTGTCCTTGTAAGATTCGTGTGGTGTGTATTTTGTGTTGAATTAAATTTCCAAGTGTAAATGACATACAAGATCCTCCGAATGATGGTCCAAGCCAAAAACTGACAAAGCTGACGTCTGGCAGCAGATGGACAATTCTCAGGTTGCAATAGCAAACAGCACAATACTGAAGGAATACCGGTCCACAAATGCACTGTACAGCCTCCCTATGAAGATCTGCCAAGAAAAGAGAGATAAGATTTGTGACTTGTATCATAATACACAGAATATCATAGCAGACAGCAACTACAATACAGGAAGTATTATACAAGTACAACATAGCTGTCAGATATCTCTGAATTTGAAGTAGAATAATGACGTATCGAACCAGGCAGGACACAGTGATGCAGGTTTATTAACAACAGCTGGGAACATACAAGTCTATGTTCAAAGTATTACAAGATGCAGGTCTAGTTATACAGTTTCTTACAATGCAAGCATATTAGGTACAACATGATTGGTTGCTAAGATCTACGTTAATATAACTAACCATAAATCTGACACCTGTCATACAACCAGACAAACTTATTCATTCCCAGAATTCCTATATGTTTATTAAAATTATTAATAAGTGGTTTTGTCTATGGTTTTACCCATTAAAATACTTGGCACCCAGTGATGTTAAATCAAACCCTCCTTGTCCTGATAAGACTTCACCAACACAAGGATAACAGATTATATATATATATATATATATATATATATATATATATATATATATATATACATACATACATATATATATATATATATATATATATATATATACATACATACACTATATGTAACTATTCATATATTGGTTTCACAAAAAGGTACTGTATTATTTTATATATATATATATATATATATATATATATATATATATATATATATATGTGTGTGTATACATACATACACATACATACAAAAAGCTAATTGCTTTATTCAACATTGTCTAATTATTAATATATACATACATACATAATCAGTGTTCTCTTATACAATGTATTTTAACAGTTTTAATGAGGGCACAAGCAGACCTTTTTGACCCCGTTAAACTTAATTAATGTTCATAGCTTTCCCATACTTCACATAATTACTTTTAAACCACCAGTATAGGAAGTTTTATCACGTATTCTTGACAACGGTTGATTCTTCAAGGAGTATTATCTTATCAAGCTGTAGTTCAACTGCTGTCAAAGTGTTTCTCTTCTAAGTAGCTGACTTAAAAACTTAAACTGAACTATTCTATATTATAAATATTATTGTATTAACTCCTATAAATGAATAACTTTTCTTAATATTGAACTAATAATAATATTATTGAGAATTCCACTACTACTACACTAATAATCTTATGAAAATAATTATATATATAATATGAATAATAATGATATTATCAATAAAACATATGCAAATTAATATGAATAATATGAAATTCTACTACAATTTCCAAGGACTCTTCTAGAGAAGCTCGAGCTCAGGAGTGTTTGGATACTACAGTTATTCTGACAGGAAGCAGCGGCCTACAATTTGCGTTCCGCAGTGACAGCTTCCTGGAGGATAGCTTAGGCAGGTTCAGACTAGCACTGATACAGAAGATTTTGTCATCCTGGAAATATCCTTAAACTTTAGATGAGTTAAATCTATTACAAAACCCACTTTTTCTAAATGTTACAGTTAGAAAAAGTTATTTAATTAAAACATTTTTTTGTTAAAAATGTAATTGAACAAGCTTTAGAAAAAAAAGATTTTGTTGCTAGGCAATAGGAAACCTAACAGAAAATTGCAGCTTTCTTGCTAGAGCAACTGAGCTACCAACGTGCTGGTCCACTTGATTAACCACTTCAGCCCCGGAAGGTTTTACCCCCTTCCTGACCAGAGCACTTTTTACAATTTGGCACTGCCTCGCTGTAACTGGTAATTGCGCAGTCATGCAATGCTTTACCCAAACAAATTTTTTTTCCCATAAATAGAGCTTTCTTTTGGTGCTATTTGATCACCTCTGCGGTTTTTATTGTTTGCGCTATACAGAAAAAAAGAGTGACAATTTTGAAAAAAACAAAACAAAACATTTTTTTGTTTTTGCTATAATAAATATCCCCAACATTTAAAAAAAAAAAAAAATTCTTCATCAGTTTAGGCCAATATATATTCTTCTACATATTTTTGGTAAAAAACAAACAAACAAAAAAAAAAATGCAATAAGCGTATTTTGATTGGTTTGCGCAAAGTTTATAGCGTCTACAAACTATGGGAAAGATTTATGGCATTTTTATTATTATTTTTTTTACTAGTAATGGCGGTGATCTGTGATTTTTAGCGGTATTGTGGTGAACAGATCGGACACTTTTGACACATTTTGGGGACCATTGACATTTTCCTCTCCGCTTTTTCGAAGTGTAGGCCGGACACCACGCGGGCTTGTTGTTTTAATTGATCAGCTGTGGAAGGTGAGGGGTTGGAAGAAAACCTCCTCTCTATATCTATTAAGGCTTGTTCTGCTTGTATGACTACTTGAGAGGAGGTTTTCGTATATCTGGCTATACATTGGGCAAGTGTCATACGGGCGTGAGATTTAAAGGAGTCCCATACCACATCAAAGGGCGCTGAGTTCCTATTAGTTTGAAAGAAGATATCCCACTCTACCCCAATCTCACCTATTCCCGGAATTACCGATAGTCAAAAGGGGTTAAGTTTCCATGTATATGTGGTGGGTGGAGAGTCGAGTTTGAGTTCAGCCCAATATGGGGCATGGTCTGACAATATACGAGGACTAAACCCTACTTCTCCGAGTATATTAAGGAGGGAACGAGATATTAAAATAAGATCTATCCTTGACATTGAATTATGCGTCGCCGAAAAACAAGAGAATGCCTTGTCTTGTGGGTGGCAGTGTCTCCAGGTGTCTATCGAGGCTAATTCGTTAAGGAATCTACCAAATCTCGTGCATTGTTGTGGGGTAGTGCCAGGAGATGTCAGCGTCAGTCTGTCATGTTCCCTATCCAGTACATTATTAAAATCCCCCAACCAAAGTGCTGGAACAGTAGGAAATTGGGACATAAAAGAGAGACCTTCTGTCAAAACATTGAAGTGAAACGGGGGAGGCATGTAAACTGCCAACAATAGAAGTTCAAGCCCATTTATTCTAGCGTGTAGAAATAGGAACCTACCCTGGGGGTCGGATCTAAGTGTCAGTAAGGTGAACTGAGCCGTTTTGGCCACCAGAACCGTGACTCCTCTGGAATTGGCGGTGTGAGGGGCTTGATATAGCCAGCCCACCCAGGGTTTTTTGAGTGCTAACATTAATTGCCCCATAAGATGGGTCTCAACTAGGACCATAATCTCTGCACGTAAAATTTTAAGAAAGGATAAAGTTGCATTTCTCTTTGGCCTAGCTCTAATACCTCGCACGCTCCACGTGACACATTTCAACCTAGGCATAACAGTGAAGTATGTTTAACAATGTCCTTACCAACCCGGCCAATGAACGAGCGCCACGACCCATCCCAGAGTATGAGATGGCCCGCAACACCGTCCAGCACGACCAGGGTAGCAAGAGCAGGATATTCAATCACAAGCTCCTGGGATCGAAGCTGCACATTCACATAAAGGGTCATAGAACATCGCACAGATAATAGTATACCGAACAAATGCCTACAAACATAGCTCCTCTCATCTTTGGGAAATTGTAGTATAATACATAAACAGTATAACTTTTGTAATTTGTATACCAACACCCTGCGCAGCTTGGGGGTAAGTTGCTGCAACCGGATAGTCCAGGGAAACAATACTTGCGCCGGATGGCGAATGTTACGTGTATAACATAAAACAGGCTTGAATGGAGGAGAAGATTTGGATGCCGCACACCGGATGTAGTCAAAAAACTTCACTTTATTGAAAAAATGGGATCATCAAAATAACAAGACTGTCATGCAGAAAGTACAGATAAGCTGACGCGTTTCGCACTCAGGACTGAGTGCTTACTCATAGCTCATTACACCTGGGTCAGTGTCAGCCTGAGCGGTGGAAACACTTTCTTTGCTTGTCTGCATCTAAGGATATAACATAAAACAGCGGGACCCGCTAGGGATCCCGTAACTAGGGGGACAATTATTTGCTGCAGAGCGAGCAGTAGCATGAGGAGTGAGACTCCCAGTCTGTGTCCTCCAGGATAACATATTTGTGGGGAACAAACAGATACAAAAACATGAGGTCGTTTTCTGGGAGTCATGGCGGGCGGCGGCTTGCCCCTAACAGTAACCATTTAAGGGGGGCTGTATACGATAGCTGTTTCAGGGGACACGAACATACCTGCAAGAAAAGGATTAAGCATTGGAGGCGGGCTATAAATGTAACCAAAGAGGGGGGGGGAGGCTGCGTAATAGCATTTGTAGTGAAAGGTTCGCCCTTTGGTAACGCAAAGGTGGCTTTGGGCCGGAGTTATAAAGCACAGTACCTTAGTGAGACATGGTCCATTGCGCCCAATCGAATAGATTGTTGAGTTTGTTGTTCACGCAGGTAGAAGTTGGCCCAGAACAGTTGCAGTGATCAATGATTTTAGGATGGTTCTCGGTAGGGCGCTGCTCTGTCCTCCAACCATGCAAAGACAGCTTCAGGCGTGTCGAAAAAATGGGCTCTGTCTTCACTAACCACCCAAAGTCTGGCGGGGAAGAGCATCGCGTAAGAGTAATGTTGGATCCTCAGTTGCCGATTGGCTTCTGTAAATTGCGCACGCTTCTTTTGGACTTCCGCCGAGAAGTCAGGGAAGACTTTGATCTCGCCATTCTTAAAAGGAATATAACCTTTCAGCCTGGTGAGGCGAAGGACAGCATCACAGTCACGGAAATTAAGCATTTTGGCAATAAATGTTCTGGGAGGTGCACCTTGAGAAGGGGGTCTGGCCGCCAGTCTGTGGGCTCTCTCCACAACAAATGAGGTGGAGAACTTGGCCCGCCCGAAAGTAGATATCAGCAAGTTCTCCAAAAATGAAGGGGGGTCAGATCCCTCAACACCCTCAGGCATCCCCCATTTCCATATCGTCTTGCATGGCAAGCACCACATTTAGCTGGTGCTGTAGCCGTCGGTCGAGACTTGCAATGGCGGTAATTCGTCTTCTACTCGGCTGATGCAAGTTTCTGTCTCGGTGACCCAGTCTCTCAATTTCTGTAGGTCTTGGCGAATCAGAGACACGTCAACTTTTACCTCCTCTATCTTGCAGGTAAGAGTACTATTGAAGTCTGAAATAGCCTCCAATACGCGAGCAGTGTCATCTGCGGCTGAATCCACTGGAGCAGGTGGGTCGGCGCCATTTTCCTCCACGGCCCCCTTGTCCTGAAGGCGATATTTTGCCAATTTTGAGGCCGTGTCCATTGTTTTTTCGGCGGAGACATGCTCTCTGTGTATTCCCACTGTTGGCAGGCTTTGATAGGCGGCTTTTACAGCAATATTAGCCCCAGGATTAGTAAAAACTGATTTTTGGCAAGCGGAGCTCCCGATCAGTGCTCCTCACACCATGCCGGTCCAGGCCACACCCCTAGGGAAGGGGTTCTTAACACTAGGGGGCGATCAAGGGGTTAAATGTGTTCCCTCGTCAGTGTTTCTAACTGTATGGGGATAGGACATAGTAGGAACTAAGGATGAGCTCCGGCGTGTTCGCACACTCCACGTGCAGAGCCCGCTAGGAAGTCGGCACGGTGCTGCACTAATCACAGGCAGCGAGACATTTTCCCGATGTGCGGCTGCAGAGATCGGGAAATGTCTCACTGCCTGTGATTAGCGCAGTGCCGACTTCCTGGCGGGTTCTGCACGTGGAATGTGCGAACACGCCGAAGCTCATCCTTAGTAGGAGCAAACGACATGTCTCCTCTCCTCTGACAGCACAGGGATTTGTGTGTTTAAACACACAAATCTCCGTGCTGGCGCTCGTGCACGCGACCGCCGGCCATGCGCATCGGGTCCCCCGCCATGCGCGCACCCCCTGGCGGCTCTTACAGGAACCCCATTGGGTTTCGCGCAGGGGAGCCATTCTGTCCCAGTATATGTACGCGAGCTGGTCGGGAACCGGTTAAAGGAGCTCTCTGGTAACAGATGATGAACTCCTACATATACAAACAGCACTGACATAGGTAGCAGGACTAACATGACCTACCTTTGGGGCAGCATAACCGAGGGTCCCTGCAATGTCCTCTTAAAGCTTGTTGTCCATTGCTTGCCCAAAATCAGCATTTCTATTGTGGCCATCTTTGCAGAATCTTTAGATTGCTGTAGATAGTTGGGACACTGTAAAATCTACATAAAAATAGAATGCAATGATTTGCAAATCTCATAAACCCATATTTTATTCACAATAGAAAATAGAAAACAAATCAAATGTTTAAACTGAGAAAATTTACAATTTTTAGGAAAAAAATGAAAGTAATCTTGAAACTGATGGTAGCAACATGTCTCAAAAAAGTTGGGACAGAGCACCAAAAGGAAGAGCTGGAAGAACATTTTGCAACCAACTAGGTTCATTGGCAAGAGGTCAGTAACATGATTGGCTGTAAAACGTGTATCTTAGAGAGTCAGAGTGTGTCAGACATAAAGATGGACAGAGGTTCACCAATCTGTAAAAATCGGTGTGTAAAAATTGTTAAACACATTAAGAATGTTGTTCCTCAATGGAAATTGCAAAGCGTTTAAATATATCATCATCTACAGTACATATTTTTATCAAAAAATTCCAAGAATCTGGAGAAATCTCTGTGTACAAGGGACAAGGCCAAAACACCTTCCAACATTTTTGGAATTAGGGTTGTATTAGAGCACATTTACGCCAAAGCAGTCCTATTCAATTTTCATTATATATATTTTTTCTTGGATTTATATATCTGTATATCACTTTCACTGAGTGTTATAATTTATATTAGCTCATATTGAATTTATTGAATAATTTATTTTATTTAATATTAATTTTTACTTTTTGGGATATTTAGCAATATATGTTTTTTCACTTTTTCTCTAGTCACGTCTGTATTCAGATCACTGGCTGGATAAGAGTGTCTGGCATCTCCCCACCTGGGGATAAGCGCCACTATTTCATCTATAATTTTCCTTTGGTGAATTCGGTTTATATACAAAATTTACTGACAGAAACTAAGTAATTTTTCTCCTTCACTGGTGGGCGCTGATGAGGCGGCACTGATGAGGAGGCACGAATATGCCGCACTTATGGGCACTGATAGGTGGCACAGATAGGCGGCACTGGTGGGCACAGATAGGTGGCACTGGTGGGCATAGATAGGCGGCACTGGTGGGCACAGATAGGCGCCACTGATGGGCTTTGATGGGCAGCACTGATAGCCAGTACTGACTGGCATCACTAATGGCCACTGATTGCTGGCATCACTAATGACAACTGATTGCTGGCACCGGTGGGCACTCATTGCTGGCACTGGTGGGACTTTATTGTAATCAGGGCACTGATGATCAGTGCCATGATTACATACCTAGATGTCCTCTGCGAGGAGATGCCGCTGATCGGCTCTGTCAGTGTGAGGCGAGGAGCGCCGATTACCGCCATCTCTGTGTTTACATGTGACTGGCTGTGATTGGACACAGCCGATCACATGGTCAAAGAGCCGCGGCTGCGGCTCCTCATGCCGTGTCCTAGCAACATGGCGCAGCCGTGATCGCCGCACCTCCCTGCAAGAGCAGCCGTTCTGGGAAGCTGTCATATGACGTCCACTCAGAATAAGAGCCGCACCGCCCAGCCGTCATTTGTTGGTGGGCGGGCGGCAAGTGGTTAATTTTAAAAAATTTTTTTTGTTAAAAATTTTAATTGAACAAGCTTTAGATATAAAAAAAAAAAGCAAAAATGTATTTTATTGCTTGGCAGTAGGAAACCAGAAAAACTGAAAATTGCAGCTTTCTTACTAGAGAAACTGAGCTACCAGCGTGCTGGTCCACATGATTAAAGGAGCTCTCTGGTAACAGATGATGCACTTCTACTCATACATATACAAACAGCGCTGACATAGGTAGCAAGACTAACATGACTTACCTCTGAGGCAGCATAACCGAGGGTCCCTGCAATGTCCTCTCAAAGCTTGTTGCCCATTGCCTGCCCAAAGTCAGCAATTCTATTGTGGCCATCTTTGCAGAATCTTTAGATTCCTGTAGATAGTCGGGACACTGTGTAAAATCTACATAAAACAGAATGCAATGATTTGCAAATCTCATAAACCCATATTTTATTCACAATAGAAAATAGAAAACATATCAAATGTTTAAACTGAGAAAATGTACCATTTTAAAGGAAAAAAGTAAAGTAATCTTGAAACTGGTGGCAGTAACATGTCTCAAAAAACTTGGGACAGGGCATCAAAAAGCTGGCAAAGCAAGTGGTATTAACAAGGAAGCGCTGGAAGAACATTTTGCAACTAATTAACTGATGGTAGCAACATGTCTCAAAAAAGTTGGGACAGAGCACCAATAGGAAGAGCTGGAAGAACATTTTGCAACCAATTTGGTTCATTGGCAAGAGGTCAGTAACATGATTGGCTATAAAACGAGTATCTTAGAGAGTCACGGTGTGTCAGACATAAAGATGGACAGAGGTTCACCAATCTGTAAAAATCTGTGTCTAAAAAATGTCAAACACATTCAGAATATTGTTCCTCAATGGAAATTCCAAAGACTTTAAATATAACATCATCTACAGTACATATTATCAAAAAATTCTAAGAATCTGGAGAAATCTCTGTGTGCAAGAGAATCGTTTTGGAATTGGGCTTGCATTGGAGCACATTCACTCCAATGCAGTCCTATTTGATGCATTAAGGAATGCAGCATTTTTTGAGTCTCATGGTACCACAATGTATGGAAGAGCATTCCCCCTCATTGTGGTGCACTGCAATGCATTTGTATAGGAGGAGCACTGCCTCGAAAATTGATTGGTAATGCACTAATGTGTGTAGGTTGGTTTTTAATAAATTTCATGATCAATACACAGACCTTCAATCATAGACAACTAAAGAATTTCCTGCCCTGCAGCTGCATGCTAAAAAAAGGGGGTGTGTATATGTGAAGCTGGGTGGGATGGGGAACGCCTCGGCCGCCTACAATTTGCGTCCTGCAGTGACAGCTTCCTGGCGGATAGCTCAGCCAGGTTCAGACTAGTATTCAAACATGCCTAACGTCATCCCTAGTTCTTGATACAGAAGATTTGTCATCCTGAAAATATTTCTAAATGTTACAGTTAGAAAAAGTTCTTTAACCGGTTCAATACCGGGCCTTTTCACCCCCTTCCTTCCCAGACCAATTTTTAGTTTTCAGCGCTGTCGCACTTTAAACGACAATTGCGCGGTCGTGCGACGTTGTACCCAAACAAAATTGATGTCATTTTTTCCCCACAAATAGAGCTTTCTTTTGGTGGTATTTGATCACCTCTGCGGTTTTTATTTTTTGCGCTATAAAAAAACAGAAGAGCGACAATTTTGAAAAAAACACAATATTTTTTACTTTTTGCTATAATAAATATCCCAATTTAAAAAAAATAAAATAAAATTTTTTCCTCAGTTTCGGCCGATACGTATTCTTCTACATATTTTTGGTAAAAAAAAATTGCAATAAGCGTATATTGATTGGTTTGCGCAAAAGTTATAGCGTCTATAAAATACGGGATAGATTTTTTTTTTTTTTTTTACTAATAATATCGGCGATCGCGATTTTTTTCGTGACTGCGACAAGATTATAGACAATTGGTGGTCATCATCTTATACAGGTGGATAATAAATCGCAGCAAGAGATATTGCACATTAGCCCGACATGTTTCGCTACTTTAGCTTCCTCAGGGGATGTGCAAGAGATTTATTAAATTGAGACCACTAAATAAACAAAAAAGAACAGAGTTATAACAACAGTTTAAGGATCACTGTAAAGTTTATACATACAGAGTGTCAATGTTAGTTATGAACCCAGTTGCCTATAAGAATTAGACACTTACCCCATGCGATGGTTACACCTTTAAACTGCCTGGCCGGTCCCCTGACTTGGTCCCAGATACATCGAATCCGAAGGGGTCAATTTGGCAAGGTCATAGAGGGCTGATAGGGAGACACTATGGGAACATAAAGGTTGCCATGAAGTTAAATTTTTGATTGAATGTATTGATAGTAAAGTTTGTGTGGAGGAGGGGAATTGGGGGGACTTGGGGGAAAGGAACGAATAGGGAAGAAAAGGAAGGAGGGGGGGTAGAGGGGGGGTGGAACGAGGAAAGGGAAGGTTGGAAAGGAAAGTGGGGGGGGGGAATGTGTATCTCTCACTATAATAATAATATATAATTTTATACTCACACTGAGTTCTATATTGATTCGATTATCTAAGTGTCCGTGAGGAACAATGGCGATTGGAGAGTTTTAATCAGATCTTATGTAGATTTGGCTGCAGAGGCAGACTGGAAAATAATAATGGTAAGGGATTTTTCTTTAAAATTCTTATTTGTTTTAGGGGAAACAGGAGAGTGACAGATTTATTTAAATGAAATGGAAGTGCGGACAGTTGTGTAGGATATTAAGTTGTTCATTAACTCCAAGTTGCTTCAACAATTTTCCTGTAAAGAACAGGTGGAAGCATTATGAAATTCAGCCGACTGACCCGAATAGCTAACTAAGCAATTAACAGAGGAGTGAGTGAGTATAGTAAAAAGCATTACAGGTGACGGGTGCACAGCTCACCGCACATGAATGCTCTGGCACAAGACAAGTATTTGTATTCTAACCGGCTTAGCGATACCCAGCACCCAGATACAGATGTAAACACCACACATGATAAATAGTAGTGTGAGCTGACAGTCTCCAAATGAGAGCAGATTCGTGCAGCGTTCCGGAGTGACTTGAATGTGAGTTAGGAAAAGGATGCGTCCATAAATGTATCATCTTACCTTGCAGCCCGCTGGTCACAGAATAAGTGTCGCCCTCTGGCTCAGGCTGATCTGACAGCCTGACGTTCCGGTATATATCAGCCCTCCAAAGAGCCGGCGTGTGATGTCACCGGCTCGAGGCAGACGCAATGACGCCTGTGTGCATGCGCCCGGGCAGCTTGCCAGCCTCTAAACAACACTACCCACAGAGCCATGCGGCGAGGGGAGGGCTCCCGCACGTCCGATGTTCTGGGACGTGCACAGGGCCCTCCAACCAATCCCCGAGACGCCAAGGCATGCAGTGATGTTCCCGAGGGGGGTAAAAAATCCCAAATGGCCAAGCCATTATGGGAGTTTTCTAGGGGCTGCCCGGTGGTGCCAGGCGTAGAAATGGGCCTGCTGGAGGATGGAAGGTGCAGGCCCTGGGCGTCCGTATGGCCTGCCAGAGCAGACGACCAGGGGCAAGATGCATGAGGGCATGGGCCAAGGGCTAGTTGACAAGGCTGGTTTTAGGTGAAAAGCTGGAAATAAACATGCATGCGGATAATGGGATAAGACCACATATGACCCCAACAGATAAAGTGTCGAATAAGCAACCATTCACATAAATATTAACTACTTAATGGAAATCACATACAGTTATGACAGATTGTGTCAATATTGTCATAGCATTAAGGCTAAATATTTACATTTGAATATAAATCAAAACGCAAAGTGTAAATACAATCTCTCAAAAAAACACATATACGTAAAACAATCTGGAATAATATGAAAACAGTCATGTTATAGAGGGAATAATATTTATGTGTCAACCATGGGGGAAGGAGAACAGGGGTGAATAAAAGAAGAGGGGGAGGGGAAGGGGGAGGAACAGTGAGAAGGGGGATTATTGGCTAGATGGTCTTTTCATTGTTGGGGGGTAATTGAGTAAAATCAACACGGACAAGGAAATTTAAAGAAAAAATTTGAAGCTCAAGTTTTCATTAAAGCCAGGGAAGCAGGTGGCCTTTAGATTGTAAATCCACCGAGCCTCTAGTTGTAGCAGCATACGGTCAACACTGCCCCCTCGAGCATCTGGGGGAATGTGTTCAAGCGCGAAAAATTCAATAAATTGCGGGTTAAAGTTGTGATACATGCCAATGTGTCGGCTAATGGCCGTGTCCATTTTCTTTTTCTTTATGGGTTTGATATGATCTCGTATGCGTTGAAAAAATTGTCTTTTAGTCTTACCTATGTAAAAGCCACTACATCGGCATTGAGCAAAATTTACAATGCCCGATGTTTGACAGGTGACTCTAAAGTTAATGGAGTGCCACCTTCCATTAGGTAATTTAAATTTCGTTTTCGCAGCAACATAGTCGCACATATCACATGTACCACAAGGAAACGTACCGCAATTTGTGAATTCCATAGAGGGTTGTGTGGTTTTAAAATGGCTACGAGCCAATTGGTCCCTCAAGGAGGGGGCTCGCTCGAAAGTAATTTCAGGAACGTTGTTTATATATTTGCTCACGATAGGATCTGCAACTAGCAGAGGCCAAAACTTCTTTAAAATACATCTAAATTGTTCGTGTTGGCACGAGTATTGAGTGATGACCCGTACCTTATCTGGCTTTTTCATTTGTTTGTTCGTAAATATTAATTAATTTCTTTTTTGTTCATTAGCTCTGTTAAAGGCTTTTTTGAGACAGGTATGGCTATACCCTCTAATCTTTAATCTGTTGTATAAGTCCCTGGCTGCAGTTTTAAATTCGGAATCCCGACTACAGTTGCGCTTAAGCCTTAAATACTGACTGTATGGGATGCTTTTGATTAAAGAGGTGGGGTGCGAGCTTTGGGCATGAAGGATAGTGTTCCCTGCTGACGGCTTTCTATATAGAGATGAATCAATTTTCCATTTGCATTGATAGAAATGGCCAAATCAAGAAACTCAATACTGTTTTGACTACAATTCATCGTAAATTTAAGATTGAAATTGTTGATGGAAATAATTCTCAAAAATTCATTTAGTTCAGTGTGGGTTCCGGCCCAGAAAATAAGGACATCATCTATGAAACGATACCAAGCTAGAATTTTGTCATGGAGATGGTTGAGATCGTCTCTATTGAGGACATCCTTTTCCCACCCCCCCCAGGTAGAGGTTCGCATAGGAGGGGGCACATTTAGTCCCCATTGCGACTCCCTGTACCTGGAGGAAGTGGGAGGAATTGAAGACAAACACATTATGTTTCAAGATATAGTCCAATAGATCCAAAATGAACGCATTGTATTTGGCAAAAGTTGGGCCTCTCTCATTTAGATGTTGTTCTATTACTTTGAGGCCTGCATTGTGTGGAATAGCATTATACAAGCTTTCAACATCTAGTGCTACTAGCCAGGTGTCTGGGGGAAGTGACAGGTCCTCAATTGTTCTTAAAAGGTCAATGGTGTCCTTAATGTATGATGAAAGTGCTGTTACATGGGGTTGTAAGTAGCTGTCTACCAGGGAACTGGCATTTTCAGTAAGGCTTGAGCATCTAGAAATGAGGATGGAAGGTGCAGGCCCAGGGCCTGCACCTTCCATCCTCCAGCAGGCCCATTTCTACGCCTGGCACCACCGGGCAGCCCCTAGAAAACTCCCATAATGGCTTGGCCATTTGGGATTTTTTACCCCCCTCGGGAACATCACTGCATGCCTTGGCGTCTCGGGGATTGGTTGGAGGGCCCTGTGCACGTCCCAGAACATCGGACGTGCGGGAGCCCTCCCCTCGCCGCATGGCTCTGTGGGTAGTGTTGTTTAGAGGCTGGCAAGCTGCCCGGGCGCATGCACACAGGCGTCATTGCGTCTGCCTCGAGCCGGTGACGTCACACGCCGGCTCTTTGGAGGGCTGATATATACCGGAACGTCAGGCTGTCAGATCAGCCTGAGCCAGAGGGCGACACTTATTCTGTGACCAGCGGGCTGCAAGGTAAGATGATACATTTGTGGACGCATCCTTTTCCTAACTCACATTCAAGTCACTCCGGAACGCTGCACGAATCTGCTCTCATTTGGAGACTGTCAGCTCACACTACTATTTATCATGTGTGGTGTTTACATCTGTATCTGGGTGCTGGGTATCGCTAAGCCGGTTAGAATACAAATACTTGCCTTGTGCCAGAGCATTCATGTGCGGTGAGCTGCGCACCCGTCACCTGTAATGCTTTTTACTATACTCACTCACTCCTCTGTTAATTGCTTAGTTAGCTATTCGGGTCAGTCGGCTGAATTTCATAATGCTTCCACCTGTTCTTTACAGGGAAATTGTTGAAGCAACTTGGAGTTAATGAACAACTTAATATCCTACACAACTGTCCGCACTTCCATTTCATTTAAATAAATCTGTCACTCTCCTGTTTCCCCTAAAACAAATAAGAATTTTAAAGAAAAATCCCTTACCATTATTATTTTCCAGTCTGCCTCTGCAGCCAAATCTACATAAGATCTGATTAAAACTCTCCAATCGCCATTGTTCCTCACGGACACTTAGATAATCGAATCAATATAGAACTCAGTGTGAGTATAAAATTATATATTATTATTATAGTGAGAGATACACATTCCCCTCCCCCACTTTCCTTTTCAACCTTCCCCTTCCTCGCCCCCCCCCTCCTTCCTTTTCTTCCCTATTCGTTCCTTTCCCCCCAGTCCCCCCAATTCCCCTCCACTCCTCCACATAAACTTTACTATCAATACATTCAATCAAAAATTTAACTTCATGGCAACCTTAATGTCCCCTAGTGTCTCCCTATCAGCCCTCTATGACCTTGCCAAATTGACCCCCTCGGATTCGATGTATCTGGGACCAAGTCAGGGGACCGGCCAGGCAGTTTAAAGGTGTAACCATCGCATGGGGTAAGTGTCTAATTCTTATAGGCAACTGGGTTCATAACTAACATTGACACTCTGTATGTATAAACTTTACAGTGATCCTTAAACTGTTGTTATAACTCTGTTCTTTTTGTTTATTTAGTGGTCTCAATTTAATAAATCTCTTGCACATCCCCTGAGGAAACTAAAGTAGCGAAACATGTCGGGCTAATGTGCAATAACTCTTGCTGCGATTTATTATCCACCTGTATAAGATGATGACCACCAATTGTCTATAATCTTTTAATGCCAACCCAAAAGTTTGTAATTTTTGTCTTTTCTTTTAAAACTATTATGTCAATAAAAATTATATTTTTTACCTACAATAAGTCAAGTGTATAAGTACATGTTAGACACCACAAAATTCCCCTATCCCTTAACTCCCTGCCTTTTTTTGATCGAGTGATATTATTAGTGATCAGTGCTAAAAATATGCACTGACACTGTATAAATGACACTGGCAAAGAAGGGGTTAACATCAGGGGCAATCAAAGGGTTAAGTGTAATCCCTAATTGTGCTTTCTTACTGTGGGCGGGATGGGCTCACTGAATAAACACTGTGATCCGTGTTCCTGATTAGCAGAAACACTATATCAGTGTCCATGCCTGACAGCACGGTGGTCTGCTTGTTTACATCGGTACATTCTGTCTCTGTGGGGTGCAATTGCGGGTGGCTGGCAAACATCGCGTCTGGCGATTGGCTCCCCCTGTGGCCAATGAGCACGCGATCGCGCCTCCGGCAGTGCAAGCACGCCCCTCAGTGGCTATTGACAAAATCCCGTACAGGTACGTGATTTTGTGCAATAGAGCCGCCTTGCCGCAGTATTTGTACGGCAGGTGGTCGGGAACTGGTTAAAGGAGCTCTCTGGTAACAGATGATGAACTCCTACTCATACATATACAAACAGCGCTGACATAGGTAGCAAGACTAACATGACTTACCTCTGAGGCAGCATAACCAAAGGTCCCTGCAATGTCCTTTCAAAGCTTGTTGTCCATTGCTTGCCCAAAGTCGGCAATTCTATTGCGGCCATCTTTGCAGAATCTTGTAGATAGTTGGGACACTGTAAAATCTACATGAAACAGAATGTAATGATTTTCAAATCTCATAAACCCATTTTATTCACAATAGAAAATAGAAAACATATCAAATGTTTAAACTGAGAAAATGTACCATTTTAAGGAAAAAAGTAAGGTAATCTTAAAACTGATGGCAGCAACATGTCTCAAAAAACTTGGGACAGGGCAACAAAAAGCTGGCAAAGTAAGTGGTATTAACAAGGAAGAGCTGGAAGAACATTTTGCAACTAATCAGGTTCATTGTCAACAGGTCAGTAACAATATTGGCTATAAAACGAGCATCTTGGAGAGTCAGAGTTTGTCAGAAATAAAAATGGGCAGAAATTCACCAATCTGTGAAAATGTGTCTAAAAATTGTCAAAAATTTCAGATTATTATTAGTGAATGAAAAAAAACATCCAGTGCAAATAAGCAAAGCTGCAAATCCAAAAGATTGCGTTTTTGCACCTTTGCTTATTTGCACTGGACATTTTTTCACTATTGCACTTTAAGGAGGTTTATGCCATGGACTTGGAGTTTTACTGCCATCTTGTGTTCATTTTTGAGTACTTCACTGTTGCGCTTTAGAAATTACATAATGTTTATATTAGAGTTGGATTTTCATTTTGTGTTTCATTTCAACTTGCATTATTACATACAGTCTTTGTATTACTTCAACAGCGCAGCACCATTCACTAATATTGTTTATGCTTGGTTCCGGAGTCACCCAATGGTGCTTGCAGCAGTTACACCTTTAATTTATTCATATATAAATTATTTATATATATATATATATATATATATATATATATATATACACATACACACATATATATATATATATATATATATATATATATATATATATATATATATATATATATATATATATAAATGTGAAAACCAGGTATCCTCTATGTTTACGCCCTCTACACAGAAAATACCCCCACCGCGCCACTAACTCTCTGACTGTCCTCAACAGGATCTACATAAATGTGTATAAACACTTAAGAAAAATAATAATAAATTCCTTCAACACCCGTGACAGTGATGAACTCTAAATAAATAAGTGAACACAAAAATGTGTATATATATTGAGCTGCCCCCCTTAAAAAACAATGAATGATAAAATATTTAATCCTACATATCAGTTAATACCACAGTGGGCAAGCCGACATAAAGGTTAAATAGAGGGCGCTTCAAAGTGTAGACCTTACAGTGTACATAAACAAGTGACACTCTCTTAATGATTGAACTATCAAAGTGACACATATAAATAAATATAAATATGAATAGATATATGCTTATTATTGTGCAATAGTGGTGATAACCTCTACTCCTATAACATTTACCTGGTGTGTTATAACATGCACATAAACTTTGACTAAACACTGATAGTAATGTTAACCACTATAGTGCTATATGCAGCAGCAATAAATAAGAACACCTGCAAGTGTTTCAATTAGTGCTATAAAAATAACATAAGAATTCCAAAAAAAAATTTAAAGCAATATCCAAACAGGTTGCAAGTGACAAAAAATGGTGACAAAAAAGGTGAGTATCAAATGTCCCACACAGATGATTCTTAGGTGATCCTATGTCAAATGCTGAAAATCAACGTGCTTCTTTCACCACACCACCGTGCTAGTGAGACACTCTCCAGACCTGCACTCACCAAAGAGACATGCCAGCACTCTCATGCACGGCAAAACACGCTCTCTTTACCACACTCCAGGGTAAATGGTGTATACGAGGTCCAATGATGGTATTCAGTAGGTCCACATAAAAAGAAAATAAGTGCTCCAATAGTGTAATTCAGCAAACAATAATTTTATTAAAAAATCACTGCACCCTTCACACATCGCACTCACATTAGTGTAATAAAAACAGGCAGCAAAAACGTGTAGTTCACAGCAAGCCTCAACTTGTGGATACAATCAATAACCAATGGTCACGGCGGACCCGAGGTGTGCAGCTGCTGGGTATAATCTCACCCCTCCCTCGGGAAGCCTCCGTCCTTCGGAACACTCTTATTCCTCTCCTTCTGTGTGGCTGACAGCATGAACGTCACACGTCACAGCCACGCCCCGACATGTTTCGTCACAGATCGACTTATTCATGGGATAGGCTGTGTACCCTGCCACTCAACCCTTTTATCTGCTCTCAAGCTCCCGCCCGCCGGGTCACGTACTGCGCATGTGCACACCTCGCGTCCCCGTGCGCCGGATACACTGACACTCCATACAGCAAATTGCGATTGGGATTCAGGCACATAGGAGTCATATACCACTAATATATGTAATCCATTGTGATAATATATTTATATCAGATAGGATTACAGTGATAACATTAACCCTTAACATTTAAAGACCGCAGCTACGCTGATCTCTCATATAGTTAACCTGCTGCATGAATAGTACGGCCATAACATACAGCAGGACTATTGGAGGGCCCTGACACTGAAATCGTCCATTGTTAGATCTAGGTACACTTCAGTCATGATACAGAGTGAATATACATGAGTGGGTATACGACCACATTCCTCATATGTAACAAACATTCAATATTATTCAAATGCTTAAAAATACTGAATTAAATTTTAAGATTCATAAAATTAATTCTGAATATAAAAAACATATATAAAAATTTAAAAATAAAAATTAATATAGACTCCAATACTATATACCACTTAAGGGATAATCATAAATGTATAAATGAATGGACCTTTAAAACAGAGACAATCACGTCTCTACTAGATAACTATTTTTTAACTATTTTTTAAACGGATACCAACCTAAACGAACTTAATGCATATATAGCTCGAAGACATTCTTCCTCTTATTTTAAATTTAATTTTAAATTTAATCTCATCCCCCAAACAAGTGCTAAGTACCGGTAAGAAGCCCACCTTAAGTGGGTATTCTATATATCCGGGGGGATCATTAACCGTATAACAAACATACCACATATCTGTCAAAGGATGGTTCCCTTCTCCCCCTTCTTAGGGACCAATTTATCACCCAAACAAAATAAATTTACAAGGTATGCAAAATTATTAAAGATTGTAAATTAATAGGGGAACCTCTAAATGCATATATTATGCTAGACAATGTCCCTATTCTTCCTACCACAACATATAAATGAGTGTATACCAATATCCCTATTCTTCCTGTCACAACATATAAATGAATGGGGGAATGTCATAATCAGATTCTAAGAACATCCCTAGATGAGCATAATTATAATCACAAGGACAAACAGTTAGGCTAAACATTATGCAGGGTCAGACCCAAAAGGTGAGGCCTCGTGTACCCTCAAACTGCAAGGCTGGAAGGGGTGATGAGTAATTGAAGTGAACCAGTCTAAAAATTATTAATGAAACAATTTAGATCCAGTTCTATGTTCAACCCTCTAGGAGCTAAACTTTTCAATAAAAAGATCCATCTAGTCTCTCGTTGAGATAGGTCCCTAACTCTGTTGGACCCTCTCCAGGAGGGGTATACTATGTCTAACCCACAGAATTGTAATAATGATGGATCTTGTTGATGTCTTTCTTTGAAATGTAGGGAGACACTATGGTACCTATAGCCATTTCTTATGTTGGTAATGTGTTCCGAAATCCTAATCCTTAGCAGCCTCTTCGTTCTCCCCACATACAAAAGACCACAAGGGCACCACATAAGGTAGACTACATGTGACGAGTTGCATGTGCTGAATTCCTTAATTTCAAAGGATTCCCCACCCCTGTTAGTTACAGTGGTAATTCCTCTATGGTTGACTCTAACAGTCCTACAACAGATACACCTCCTGCAGCTATAGAAGCCCCTGAAATCGAATTTCAGTTGATTTCTCCCAGGCGGGTCTAGTATCCTCTTAATCACATGATCACCAAAATTGGGGGCCTTCCTATAAATGAATATAGGCCGATCCGGTAATACTTCTCCCAAATGCCTATCCTTACATAGAATGTGCCAATATTTGCTAAAAATATTCTCAATATCTCTGTACTGGCAATGGAAACCAGAAATGAATCCAAATTGGTGCTTATTGTTGTCGGGTGCATTCTCGGATTTTTTCAGACATAGTTCTCTAGGTACTAATGCCACCTCCTGGGTGATCTTATTCAGTTCATCTTCTCGATAACCTCTTTGTAAGAATTTTCTTTTTAGAACATCTGCTTGTTCAAAAAAGTCTTCCAATTCTGTGCAATTCCGGCGTACACGTAACATCTGCCCTTTTGGGATATTTCTTATCCAGGCTGGGTGGTGGCCGCTTCTTATTGACAAAAAACTATTCCGATCAGTCGGCTTGAAATAGACTTTGGTTTTTAGTGAGTTACCCTGTCTCTCAATCGTCACATCCAAAAAATTAACCGATGATTCACTGATCTGATGTTCCAATTTGATATTGTTGGTGTTATTATTGAGTTCTTGTAGAAAATCAATAACAGATTCCTCTGTCCCCTCCCATATAAACAAGAGGTCATCAATGAATCGACGATAAAATACAAGTTGGGGTCTTCTCTGATTGAATACCTTTCTGTCCTCCCATTCTGACATAAACAGGTTGGCGAGGCTGGGGGCATATTTAGCTCCCATCGCCACGCCAACCTGTTGGGAGTAGTAATGGCCATCACACCAAAAATAATTATGGGACATACAGAAATCCAATGCCTGTCCCAGAAATCTTTTCTGTACGCTAGGGATGTCATCTCTTTTACTAAGGGCCCAATTGAGGGCCAGAGCCGCATCTTCGTGTTGTATAACAGTGTATAGGGAGGCCACATCGGCCGTTACCAAATACACTGTCGATGCGGTCTCTAGTTTGACATCATTGAGTAATAACAAGAGGTCACTAGTGTCTTTCAAGTAGGCCCTGGTGTCTTTTACACTTAACTGGAGAAATTTGTCTAAGAATTCCCCCAATCTCGCCGTGACGGAGCCAATCCCGTTAACAATCGGTCGAGGTGGTGGGCACTGTATATTCTTATGTACCTTCGGTAAGGTGTATATGACAGGGATCCTGCACGCACTGGGGACCAGGTATCTCTTTTCTTTGACATTGAGTGCATCTGTCCTAAAGCCCCATTCCACCAAAGCTGATAGCTGCGTTTTATATGCATCTGTTGGATCAGCAGGTAGCTTTCTATATGTAGTTCTGTCCCCTACTAGTTCTAGCAACTGGTTCAGGTAAAATGATTTATCTAGCAGCACCACACCCCCTCCCTTATCAGCTGGGCGTACTATCAAATTCTTCCTCTCTTCAAGGGATCTAATACCCTCCCTAATATAGTAGGGGTTAACATCCTTGCGTGGAGTCAGCTCCTCAATATCACTCAGTACCAGGCTCTTAAAAACCTCTATGTAATGATTGCCTGGATTTTGGGGATTGAAGATAGATTTATTCCTCAATCCCGTGTCTATCCTATTTGGAGGTATCCTAGATCTCTCTGAGGATTCCACCGGATGACTCAGGAAATATTTTTTAATATTCATAGTCCTAATGAATTTCTGCGCATCAATATACACATCGAACTTGTTCATTGCCCTTTTAGGGGCGCATTTTAAGCCAAGATTCAAGATATTCAGTTCCTTATGACTGAGTTCCACACTACTTAGATTGTATATCCCAGTTTTTACACTTCCCTCGGTCGTTTCCTTGGGTTTCTTGGATCTTCCTGCCCTACACCCCCTCCTTCTCCTTGAATGGGCATACTTCCCCTGTCGAATCCTGGAGGGTGAGCCTGTCTTCCTCCCCCTCTTTGGTGGGGGCCTCTGGAATTCCCTCTCAGTGTTCCCCCTCCCCTCCCCCGTTGACCTAAAAAAGGAGCATAACTAGAATGCTCTTCCCTGTCCAACGGTGAGAATCTGTTATATAGGGGAACATCACCATAATCTTCAGAGTATTGGTGAGGCAGGGGGCGGTGTTGCCACTGTCTGTAATCTTGTGACCCATTATTCCTGTAATCTCTGGGTGATGGATAGTTGTTAGAATATTCAGATGGATATCTATCCCTACCCTGGAGTGGAGGTCTGGGAGAATGGTGGTATCCTCTTCCTCCTCTCCCGCGTGAAAGGGGTCTAGGGGAGTAGTGGTATTCCCTTCTGTATTGGTCGCCTCCCATATTCCGTCCTCTCTCATTGGGTCCTCTCTCATTAGGTTTATGATTTATTCCTTCATTGCCACCTTTACCTCTACTAGCTGTGTTCTTCTTGATTTCAGGCTTAGGGGGGGGATTGTTAGTACTTCCTGCCGTGTTGCTGTTTGTAGCTGGGTCAGCATTGTTGTTTTCTAATGTTACCTGCCATGCATAAATTCTATTAGTTTTGAAATCATTGACGTCCCTATTGTACTTTTTCACTTTCTTTTTTTGGGTTTCTCGGTCAATTTTTTCCAATTTCTTCTTAATATTACTGTTGAAATCCTTCATTTGGTTGGTATCCTTAATGGGTTCTAATTTATCCTGTAGGTCCTTAATTTTTTCATTTAAAATCTTCAGCTTAATTTGTTTCCTTTTTAGTACTAGTGCCTGTAATTCTTTTCCCACTTTATTAAAAAATTCCAGCCATTCCTGCATAAATGACTGGTCATTCAGACCATCCTGTGGGGGTACCTCCCATCTCAAACTTCTAAAGATCAGGTTCTCCCTGCAATAATGCTCAAATGTGAATACGTCCCACCAGGTCTTAACTTGTTTCTCTAGTAACCACTGTGGTATTAACTGATATGTAGGATTAAATATTTTATCATTCATTGTTTTTTAAGGGGGGCAGCTCAATATATATACACATTTTTGTGTTCACTTATTTATTTAGAGTTCATCACTGTCACGGGTGTTGAAGGAATTTATTATTATTTTTCTTAAGTGTTTATACACATTTATGTAGATCCTGTTGAGGACAGTCAGAGAGTTAGTGGCGCGGTGGGGGTATTTTCTGTGTAGAGGGCGTAAACATAGAGGATACCTGGTTTTCACATTTGTATTTTAGTACATCACTCGCAGCCATGGATGCATTCAATTTCTTATCGAATAGACACTTTAGCCCCGAATCTGTCTTCTCTAGTGATCAACCAATGATCGAATATGAGGAGGATTTTTCGGTGCTACTAAAAACCCTCGAGGGGTTACTAGAGAAACAAGTTAAGACCTGGTGGGACGTATTCACATTTGAGCATTATTGCAGGGAGAACCTGATCTTTAGAAGTTTGAGATGGGAGGTACCCCCACAGGATGGTCTGAATGACCAGTCATTTATGCAGGAATGGCTGGAATTTTTTAATAAAGTGGGAAAAGAATTACAGGCACTAGTACTAAAAAGGAAACAAATTAAGCTGAAGATTTTAAATGAAAAAATTAAGGACCTACAGGATAAATTAGAACCCATTAAGGATACCAACCAAATGAAGGATTTCAACAGTAATATTAAGAAGAAATTGGAAAAAATTGACCGAGAAACCCAAAAAAAGAAAGTGAAAAAGTACAATAGGGACGTCAATGATTTCAAAACTAATAGAATTTATGCATGGCAGGTAACATTAGAAAACAACAATGCTGACCCAGCTACAAACAGCAACACGGCAGGAAGTACTAACAATCCCCCCCCTAAGCCTGAAATCAAGAAGAACACAGCTAGTAGAGGTAAAGGTGGCAATGAAGGAATAAATCATAAACCTAATGAGAGAGGACCCAATGAGAGAGGACGGAATATGGGAGGCGACCAATACAGAAGGGAATACCACTACTCCCCTAGACCCCTTTCACGCGGGAGAGGAGGAAGAGGATACCACCATTCTCCCAGACCTCCACTCCAGGGTAGGGATAGATATCCATCTGAATATTCTAACAACTATCCATCACCCAGAGATTACAGGAATAATGGGTCACAAGATTACAGACAGTGGCAACACCGCCCCCTGCCTCACCAATACTCTGAAGATTATGGTGATGTTCCCCTATATAACAGATTCTCACCGTTGGACAGGGAAGAGCATTCTAGTTATGCTCCTTTTTTAGGTCAACGGGGGAGGGGAGGGGGAACACTGAGAGGGAATTCCAGAGGCCCCCACCAAAGAGGGGGAGGAAGACAGGCTCACCCTCCAGGATTCGACAGGGGAAGTATGCCCATTCAAGGAGAAGGAGGGGGTGTAGGGCAGGAAGATCCAAGAAACCCAAGGAAACGACCGAGGGAAGTGTAAAAACTGGGATATACAATCTAAGTAGTGTGGAACTCAGTCATAAGGAACTGAATATCTTGAATCTTGGCTTAAAATGCGCCCCTAAAAGGGCAATGAACAAGTTCGATGTGTATATTGATGCGCAGAAATTCATTAGGACTATGAATATTAAAAAATATTTCCTGAGTCATCCGGTGGAATCCTCAGAGAGATCTAGGATACCTCCAAATAGGATAGACACGGGATTGAGGAATAAATCTATCTTCAATCCCCAAAATCCAGGCAATCATTACATAGAGGTTTTTAAGAGCCTGGTACTGAGTGATATTGAGGAGCTGACTCCACGCAAGGATGTTAACCCCTACTATATTAGGGAGGGTATTAGATCCCTTGAAGAGAGGAAGAATTTGATAGTACGCCCAGCTGATAAGGGAGGGGGTGTGGTGCTGCTAGATAAATCATTTTACCTGAACCAGTTGCTAGAACTAGTAGGGGACAGAACTACATATAGAAAGCTACCTGCTGATCCAACAGATGCATATAAAACGCAGCTATCAGCTTTGGTGGAATGGGGCTTTAGGACAGATGCACTCAATGTCAAAGAAAAGAGATACCTGGTCCCCAGTGCGTGCAGGATCCCTGTCATATACACCTTACCGAAGGTACATAAGAATATACAGTGCCCACCACCTCGACCGATTGTTAACGGGATTGGCTCCGTCACGGCGAGATTGGGGGAATTCTTAGACAAATTTCTCCAGTTAAGTGTAAAAGACACCAGGGCCTACTTGAAAGACACTAGTGACCTCTTGTTATTACTCAATGATGTCAAACTAGAGACCGCATCGACAGTGTATTTGGTAACGGCCGATGTGGCCTCCCTATACACTGTTATACAACACGAAGATGCGGCTCTGGCCCTCAATTGGGCCCTTAGTAAAAGAGATGACATCCCTAGCGTACAGAAAAGATTTCTGGGACAGGCATTGGATTTCTGTATGTCCCATAATTATTTTTGGTGTGATGGCCATTACTACTCCCAACAGGTTGGCGTGGCGATGGGAGCTAAATATGCCCCCAGCCTCGCCAACCTGTTTATGTCAGAATGGGAGGACAGAAAGGTATTCAATCAGAGAAGACCCCAACTTGTATTTTATCGTCGATTCATTGATGACCTCTTGTTTATATGGGAGGGGACAGAGGAATCTGTTATTGATTTTCTACAAGAACTCAATAATAACACCAACAATATCAAATTGGAACATCAGATCAGTGAATCATCGGTTAATTTTTTGGATGTGACGATTGAGAGACAGGGTAACTCACTAAAAACCAAAGTCTATTTCAAGCCGACTGATCGGAATAGTTTTTTGTCAATAAGAAGCGGCCACCACCCAGCCTGGATAAGAAATATCCCAAAAGGGCAGATGTTACGTGTACGCCGGAATTGCACAGAATTGGAAGACTTTTTTGAACAAGCAGATGTTCTAAAAAGAAAATTCTTACAAAGAGGTTATCGAGAAGATGAACTGAATAAGATCACCCAGGAGGTGGCATTAGTACCTAGAGAACTATGTCTGAAAAAATCCGAGAATGCACCCGACAACAATAAGCACCAATTTGGATTCATTTCTGGTTTCCATTGCCAGTACAGAGATATTGAGAATATTTTTAGCAAATATTGGCACATTCTATGTAAGGATAGGCATTTGGGAGAAGTATTACCGGATCGGCCTATATTCATTTATAGGAAGGCCCCCAATTTTGGTGATCATGTGATTAAGAGGATACTAGACCCGCCTGGGAGAAATCAACTGAAATTCGATTTCAGGGGCTTCTATAGCTGCAGGAGGTGTATCTGTTGTAGGACTGTTAGAGTCAACCATAGAGGAATTACCACTGTAACTAACAGGGGTGGGGAATCCTTTGAAATTAAGGAATTCAGCACATGCAACTCGTCACATGTAGTCTACCTTATGTGGTGCCCTTGTGGTCTTTTGTATGTGGGGAGAACGAAGAGGCTGCTAAGGATTAGGATTTCGGAACACATTACCAACATAAGAAATGGCTATAGGTACCATAGTGTCTCCCTACATTTCAAAGAAAGACATCAACAAGATCCATCATTATTACAATTCTGTGGGTTAGACATAGTATACCCCTCCTGGAGAGGGTCCAACAGAGTTAGGGACCTATCTCAACGAGAGACTAGATGGATCTTTTTATTGAAAAGTTTAGCTCCTAGAGGGTTGAACATAGAACTGGATCTAAATTGTTTCATTAATAATTTTTAGACTGGTTCACTTCAATTACTCATCACCCCTTCCAGCCTTGCAGTTTGAGGGTACACGAGGCCTCACCTTTTGGGTCTGACCCTGCATAATGTTTAGCCTAACTGTTTGTCCTTGTGATTATAATTATGCTCATCTAGGGATGTTCTTAGAATCTGATTATGACATTCCCCCATTCATTTATATGTTGTGACAGGAAGAATAGGGATATTGGTATACACTCATTTATATGTTGTGGTAGGAAGAATAGGGACATTGTCTAGCATAATATATGCATTTAGAGGTTCCCCTATTAATTTACAATCTTTAATAATTTTGCATACCTTGTAAATTTATTTTGTTTGGGTGATAAATTGGTCCCTAAGAAGGGGGAGAAGGGAACCATCCTTTGACAGATATGTGGTATGTTTGTTATACGGTTAATGATCCCCCCGGATATATAGAATACCCACTTAAGGTGGGCTTCTTACCGGTACTTAGCACTTGTTTGGGGGATGAGATTAAATTTAAAATTAAATTTAAAATAAGAGGAAGAATGTCTTCGAGCTATATATGCATTAAGTTCGTTTAGGTTGGTATCCGTTTAAAAAATAGTTAAAAAATAGTTATCTAGTAGAGACGTGATTGTCTCTGTTTTAAAGGTCCATTCATTTATACATTTATGATTATCCCTTAAGTGGTATATAGTATTGGAGTCTATATTAATTTTTATTTTTAAATTTTTATATATGTTTTTTATATTCAGAATTAATTTTATGAATCTTAAAATTTAATTCAGTATTTTTAAGCATTTGAATAATATTGAATGTTTGTTACATATGAGGAATGTGGTCGTATACCCACTCATGTATATTCACTCTGTATCATGACTGAAGTGTACCTAGATCTAACAATGGACGATTTCAGTGTCAGGGCCCTCCAATAGTCCTGCTGTATGTTATGGCCGTACTATTCATGCAGCAGGTTAACTATATGAGAGATCAGCGTAGCTGCGGTCTTTAAATGTTAAGGGTTAATGTTATCACTGTAATCCTATCTGATATAAATATATTATCACAATGGATTACATATATTAGTGGTATATGACTCCTATGTGCCTGAATCCCAATCGCAATTTGCTGTATGGAGTGTCAGTGTATCCGGCGCACGGGGACGCGAGGTGTGCACATGCGCAGTACGTGACCCGGCGGCCGGGAGCTTGAGAGCAGATAAAAGGGTTGAGTGGCAGGGTACACAGCCTATCCCATGAATAAGTCGATCTGTGACGAAACATGTCGGGGCGTGGCTGTGACGTGTGACGTTCATGCTGTCAGCCACACAGAAGGAGAGGAATACGAGTGTTCCGAAGGACGGAGGCTTCCCGAGGGAGGGGTGAGATTATACCCAGCAGCTGCACACCTCGGGTCCGCCGTGACCATTGGTTATTGATTGTATCCACAAGTTGAGGCTTGCTGCGAACTACACGTTTTTGCTGCCTGTTTTTATTACACTAATGTGAGTGCGATGTGTGAAGGGTGCAGTGATTTTTTAATAAAATTATTGTTTGCTGAATTACACTATTGGAGCACTTATTTTCTTTTTATGTGGACCTACTGAATACCATCATTGGACCTCGTATACACCATTTACCCTGGAGTGTGGTAAAGAGAGCGTGTTTTGCCGTGCATGAGAGTGCTGGCATGTCTCTTTGGTGAGTGCAGGTCTGGAGAGTGTCTCACTAGCACGGTGGTGTGGTGAAAGAAGCACGTTGATTTTCAGCATTTGACATAGGATCACCTAAGAATCATCTGTGTGGGACATTTGATACTCACCTTTTTTGTCACCATTTTTTGTCACTTGCAACCTGTTTGGATATTGCTTTAAATTTTTTTTTGGAATTCTTATGTTATTTTTATAGCACTAATTGAAACACTTGCAGGTGTTCTTATTTATTGCTGCTGCATATAGCACTATAGTGGTTAACATTACTATCAGTGTTTAGTCAAAGTTTATGTGCATGTTATAACACACCAGGTAAATATTATAGGAGTAGAGGTTATCACCACTATTGCACAATAATAAGCATATATCTATTCATATTTATATTTATTTATATGTGTCACTTTGATAGTTCAATCATTAAGAGAGTGTCACTTGTTTATGTACACTGTAAGGTCTACACTTTGAAGCGCCCTCTATTTAACCTTTATGTCGGCTTGCCCACTGTGGTATTAACTGATATGTAGGATTAAATATTTTATCATATATATATATATATATCCATCTACTTTCACCTGTAGTGATAGCGCGGGAGTACCCCCCTTCTCTCTAATTTCAGAATATTGTTTCTGAATGGAAATGTCATAGACTTTAAATATAACATCATCTACAGTACATATTATCAAAATATTTAAAGAATCTGGAGAAATCTCTGTGTACAAGGCCAAAACACCTTCCAACCTTTATTAAATTGGGGTTGTATTAGAGCACATTCACACCAAACAGTCCTATTTGATGCATTAATGAATGCAGCATTTTTTGAGTCACATGGTACCCCACAATGTATGGAAGAGCATTCCCCCTCATTGTGGTGCACTGCAATGCATTTATTTAAAAGGAGCACTGCCTCGAAAATTGATTGGTAATGCACTAATGGTTGTATGTTGCTTTGCAATGCATTTCATGATCAATACACAGATTTACATTTGGCTTTACACTGCTACAGTACGTTGAAAAATGCATGGTAACACACTATATAAAGTAGTATATAAAATGTGCTGCGCTAGAATATACAGTACTGTGTAAAAGTTTTCGGCAGGTATGAAAAAAATGCTGTAAATTAACCACTTCAATACTTGGCACTTTCCAAGTGGTTAAGAAAGCTTTCATAGATAGAATTTTTAATAGCTTATTTTTATCAATTAACCTTCCGATGTCAAAGGGAAGTAAGCATGATAGGTCTTACATCTGCTGCATTAAAGTGATTGTAAACCTTTGTTTGTTTTTTTTTAATAACTAACATGTCATACTTACCTCCTCTGTGCAGTTGGTTTTGGCTCGGGACACCTCCCCAGGTCTGAGGAACCCAAAGAAACACCGCTGCCTTCAGGACCAAACTGGGACCCAACCCAAAGGGTGAGAAGGATAATAAAATCAGCTAGCCCCCGGAACATCTGCCCAGAAATGGGCAAGCGCCTAACTGCTGGCCTCCCCTGAGTTCTCTGGATACCTTTGAGCATGGCTTTAATGGGGTGAGCTGCAAAAAATGACGGTGACTCAGGATGGAGAAGGGAAAAGAAATGTTGGACACCAGAAAGGTATAGTTTGATGGTGTTGAAGGACAATGACAATCTGTCATGACAATAAGCCATGATGTACTTGACACCACACTCCCTATCGCAGGGATAAAGGGACGTGAAGCCACAGAAACACCTCCACGCTGTCCTGTATGCCCTGAGCGTGTTCCTGGACAAAGAAGCATTCACCAGGCTGGCCGCCTGTGCCCAGAGTGTGTTTTATCCAACCTCAACCGGGCAAATGGTGGAACCGGCATGACCCTCCGATCTGCCTCCGGATGCTGTTGAAAGAAATGTCGGAAATCAGCCCTGGATAAAGCATTAGCAGCCCCGTTGTAAACCCCACTGATGAACTCCCCCTGAAAATTGAAATTGAACTTGAGGCCCAACCACATCAATCGCATGAATGCCATGATCAGGAAAGACCCTGACCTACCTTTGTTGACAATCTCAGCGGTGGCAGAGTTGTCCTTGAAAAAAATAACAGTCTGCCTGGACCACGAGGGACCCCAGGTGCAAGCCGCAGCCACAATAGGAAAAATATCAAAAAGCGCGGACGTCTGGGAAAATCCCGGAATATCTGGCACCTCTGAAGGCCAGGGGCCCGCAAGTCACTGGCACCCAAAAATGGCTGAGAAACCTACCGAGGCGGCGGCATCTGAAAAGACCCTGGGAGAGGCTGTCGTAGGTGGATGAATGAACATGAAAATCCCATTCCACTCACACAAGAACTGGTCCCACATCAGTAGATCGGCCCTGGCATCGGCCTGCAACTGCACCACCGAGTCAGCGTCTTGGAAGAGCGGAAGGAGAGCCATGAGCCTTGACACAAACGACCTGCCCTGAGGAATGATCCTCATGGCAAAGCATGGTTGAGTATGCCTAAGAGAGACTGTAACTCTTTCTTAGAGCACACTGGGGACCTGACCAAACTGTGAATGATCCCGCGGATCCTGACCAGCTTGTCCTGCGGCAAACTAGCGATCATGCGGACAGTGTCTAAGGTGATCCCTAGAAAGGTGATCACGGTGGAAGGCCCATTGATCTTGTGGGTAGCCAAGGGGACGTTCAGATCCCTAAACAACTCAGTGAGAGTAGCGAGATCTTTGGGAGGCTGTGCCGGGCTTTCAAGTAGCAAGAAGTCATCCAGGTAGTGAATGACCTTGCCACACCCCAACTGTGAAGACGAAACCCAATTGAGTGCAGAGGCAAGCGTACTGAAAAGCCAAGGGCTGCTCTTTGAGCTGAACGTCAATTTGGTGGCAAAGTAAAAACTGCTCCTGCCATTTGAAACCATGCCACTGCCAGAGAGATGGTTTGATGGGGAGGAGTTTGAAGGCATCCGAGATGTCAGCCTTTGACAACCAGGTGCCCAAGCCTAACTAAGATATGCTGGATGGCTGAGTCAACCGATGAGTATTGCAAGGAGAACTCCTCAGATGGTATAATAGAATTTAAACTAGGAATGGGTGATGAATGAGGAGCCGACAGATCGTAAATTAACCAATATTTATTAGAAAATTTACCTTTGGCGACACCAATGGGGCTCACCCTCCACATGCTAAATGGCGGATGCAAAAAAAAGGCCCAATGACAAACCCCTTAGTCAACTCATCCTGCAACAACTTATCCACTAACCTGGCATTGGAGGCAGCAGACAACAAATTGGCAGATTCATATGATTGTAAAGGAAGGGTGATCAGGCCCGTATGGAATCCCTCAGAAAACCCATCGACCAGGAACCGCCTAAGAGCCGGTGACGGGTGGTGACCCAACCAGAACTCCAACCTGGGGACATTGACCCGGCTCAGTCAGGACGAACTGGATGCCTTGATAGGTCAGGCAGTTTTGGGATGAGCCCTGAAACAATTGGCACAAACATGAAGCAGCCTGCACTGGTTGTAATTGCAGACAGTGTAGTTGAAGTTGTTGCAAAGCTGAGCCTTACCTAGCAAATTAATGGGTCTGTCGAGTTTATAAAACTGCCCGGAAGGCCCGAGGAAGATCTGCTGGACCCTGGCCTGTTGGACCCTGAAGCCCCCAGGTGATCTAGGTTGGGACACCAGTTGGCGGTGTGGGCAGCCGAATGACAGTTGGCCCATGTTGGAGATTTTTGACTGGCAAAATGCCTGCAAAATAACTGTGTCAATGTTGCTCCAAGATGTGACCAACTGGAACTGGGCCCACATGGCAGCGACTTTGGATGAGAACAACCTGTGATAGTCGTAAAAGGCGGAACCGCCATACTTGTGGGCCAGATCTATCACCTTGTAGAGATAAGAGATCCAGCTCGTCCCTCCTGCCAGGACTGACTGCACAAATGACATCCCTGTAGATACCAAATGCAAGGACAAATTCGGCAATGCTTAGCTTGCGGTTAAGTCTGGGATCACAGGTTCTGAGGACCACCAAGACTTTCCCGCAAGCGTAAGCCTTGCTCTCAACTATGTCCTGAGACGCAATGAGCAGGGATGCCAGATTGACATCCTTCCCCTACAAAATGTCCTTCTTGAGATTGGCTGGAATGAAATGGGCAGGGGAAACAGATGGTAACATGGTTGAAGTAGAAGGAATCGCCAGAGGTAACGGGACACTGGTGTTACCTGCGGGGGATCCAGATGGCCCAGGACCTGAGAAATCTGCTGGAACCACCACGCTGGCTGGACGGGCCTCCATCACATCCATTCTGTCCTGCAACAGCTGAACAGAAGTGGAGAGGGTGTTCAACACTGTGTGGATCTGCATCAGTGAGGTGATCAGAGATGCATGTTCCGCACTGGTGGAAGGTTGTGGCTGGGATGGGACTGAAAAGAGGAGTTTGAACAACTCCGCTTTCCTGGCTGTAGTCGGGAATTGAATGCCCCTGCAACGGAGCTTGGCAATGAGCTTAGGTATAGTCCAGCTCCTCAAGGAGGGAGTGCTGCCGTGCTCCGAGCCCCTAGCTGGAGTAGGAGGGATGAAGGCAAACTCGTCACTTTCGGACACGTGAGACATGTTCCAATCTGTGGAAACAAATCAACCAATAAGTCAAATCCACCCCCAACCTGAATAACCCTACCTTCACTATACGAAATGGTAAGTGGTGCTGTAAAGAAATAAACATAGCGCATGAGATATTAATGACCATGGCCCCCTGCGTGAGTGTGGCGCGCGCCCAAGCAACCTGTGGCCTGGGGACATGTAATTAAAAATGAACACTCAGGGCTTGGTACCTACAGACCGTGGTAGGCAGAAATAGGAATGTACGTGACGTGCAACGTATGAAGTACGGGCGAGAAGATTTCTGATAACAATCATTAAAAACTAAAACTCAGCCCGTACGGATCTGAAGACGTGACAGATCCTGGTATGTACAGCAACTAACTACGCCCCTGAACGAAAGACACACAGACCCACCTTGCCGATCCTGAACATAACACGTGGAATCCACCTGAAACAATACCATGACGAATGCCCTGAATGAGTGATGGAACGCACCAACTGAAACTATGAAACCTAACAAACGATGCAACGATCGAACGAACCACCTGACCAGAGTGAAACATGAGCTCTGTGGTGGAAGAGTGAACCAAGATGACCCTGCGGTGGAAAATAACAATGTATGGACTATTGCCCCCAGCACCTGCACCCACAGGAAGGGGGTGAGATGAACCAGGCTGTGTGTGCCCCGCCCATCCTGTGCCCTGGGAACCAAGAAATTTAAGATGATGTGCAGGAGACCCTGAAAAAGAAAATGCCAGACCCTCTGACACGGAGCCCGTGACCCCCTGAACTGTGACTCAGCAAGACACAGAGTGGCGCCAGTGAACCTGTTGCTGCGCTAGAGAGAACTGATATGCTGTGTGCATGGAGACAGTGACCTGGTGACCCCCCACAGTGAAAATGCAGCAGCCTGGATGAAGCACCTGCAGTGCCTTGTGGACCACAGAGCCCGTGACCCCCAGGTGGTATGCAACCGTACGTCCCCCCCCACAGAGCCCGTTACCCCCAGATGGTATGCAACCGTACGTCGCCCCCCCCGCACTGCACCTAACTTCTGCCAGACCGCAATGTTGCAGGTGGTACTCCTGCGGTAGGTACCTGTCCCAAGAGCCACCGAGTCGTGTAGATACCGCAGGAGAGGCCAGGGATGAAAGGAGCGTCCACCGCAAGTCCCCCGTGATATCCGGGAGTGGTGTCACCGCGTCGTTCCCTGCATTAACCGGAACGAAGAGGATGAAAACCCTGCGATGCCATGCTGCACACCCGCCCTTTCCTGCGATACCTCCAAATCTGGTACAAGCTGGATGGGAGGCAGAGCGTCCGCCCTGTAGACACTATATCCCCACGATATTGAACCGGAAGTGACCTGCCGAATGCAACCCGGAAATACACGCCGACGACAGCATAGGGAAAGGGGGGGAGATTATAAGGCCCCACACTCCTCCTACAAATACAGGCTAGCCAATGGCCAGCCTTCTAACATATACACACACACACACGTATTGTGGTCGGCAAGTGGTTAATGGATTGCTTAGGTGGCCCTTATACTACAGTTGTTGGTAAATCTTAATAATTGAACAAATCAAATCCCAAGTAAGAGCTAACTGATGAGCAAAACCCTTTTTTTTGGAATTGAGTCCAATGATGACTTCTGCAGCGTAAAATCTATTGAGAAAGAAAATGTTTTGTAGTCTTCCAATTTAGGCCTCATGCATATGGAGCTTAAAAAAAACACCACTTTTACAGGCATTCAGTTTTTTTTTTCAGTCTATAAACCCCCATCTATGTAAGTCTATGTGTCCATGTACACAGACATCTACAGGCATATTAGAAGAGGAGCGTTTACAGGCAGAAGAAAAACACCAAATGCAAGTTCTTGAGAAGCAGCAAAAGCCAATAGCCAGAATAAATAATATCCTGGCCAGAAGAATGCATTTATGCTCAAACGCTATACACGCCTAAACAATTGTGCAATATGCGGTTATTGGCATTTTTTTTTTAAGCTGCATTTTCCTGCCAGGAGTTCTGACATTCAGAGGGGCTTTTACAGACGCCTCCTGTGCATGAGGCTATAGTCTGGACATGGCTGAGTAGAAACGTGTGGTGTGTGAACTCTCAGCTTCCTCCTGGCTTTCCTGGCCTATTTTGCTCTTTCTTCAGCGGCATGCTCTCAGCAAAAGAGGCGCAAGGCAAAATCTGCTGCCAAGACAACCTGTGGATCTAAAACCGATGGGGGAAGTGCATCGTTTCTTCCCGAATCTCAGAGGACGTCTCACGGCACCATGATGCCACACAGTCCATCTCGAGAAGCCACCTGCTTCACCTACCCTCTCTACAGCCTCCGACACATTCTCAGAAACACCGGCAGCTCTGCATGCTGACACCCACAACACCTCGCATCGTGTAGGGACGCCTTGGGTTGATGAAGATCATCAGGCAATCATCCAAGCCCTTCCAACTAAAAACAGGGATATAAGTGCTCATCCTCCGATTGGAAGATGCACACCGCCAAGAGCTCCATGCAGTTAGAACTGAGGTGTTCAGAGCATCTAACCACAGGGGAATCCTCCCTGACAGTGTTGCAACAACGGGTGACAGAACTGGAAAGAGCCCATGACTCAATGGACCTGGAAAACCGGAGCCGCCAGTTGTTGTTGTGGCCTCCCCGAAGCTACGGACATTGAGAAACTGGTTGACACGGTAACTGCCATCTTACACAAGGTGCTGGATTTGTCCCCCCTGCTAATCTGAAATTTGACAGGGTACACAGAGCCTTGGGGCCCAGATCTACTAATAAGGGTGGATATAAATCAATGATATAAAAAAAAAAAAAAATAAATAAAAATCAGATTTTTTTTATTTTTATCAAATTTATTTTAATAAAATGCTTTTCTATCTAAAGATAGTTTTCTATTTAACCACTTCCCACCTGGCCTAGAGCAAAATGATGTCCAGCAGGACAAGCCGCGATCGCGTGCCCGTGGGAACGCGCAGTGCGCGATCGGTGGTGTAGCGTGTCGGTCTGACACACCGCATCACCGATCTCAGTAAAGAGCCTCTGATGGAGGCTCTTTACCACGTGATCAGCCGTGTCCAATCACGGCTGATCACGATGTAAACAGAAGGAGCCGTTTATCTAATTTTCCTCACTTGCGTCTGACAGATGCGAGTAGAGGAGACCCGATCGACGGCTCTCCTGACAGGGGGGGTCTGTGCTGATTGTTTATCAGCGTAGCCCCCCTGCGGATGTCTGCCCAGGACCACCAGGGATACTGCCAGGACCACCAGGGATGCCCACAAAGGAACCCCAACAGGTATGCCACCCTAGGCCTCCAGGGATATGCCAATCAGTGCCCAGGCGGCTAACAATCAGTGCCCATTAATAATGCTTGCCAGTGCCATCAGTGATGCATATCAGTGCCAGCCATCATTGCCTAGCAGTGCTACCTATCAGTGCCCAGCAGTGCCACCTATCAGTGCCCCCCATAAGAGCCCAGTGTCACCTATCAGAGCCCACCAGTGCCACCTATGAGTGCCCATCAGTGCCGCCTATCAATGCCCATCAGTGCTGCATATCAGTGCCACCTATCAGTACCCATCAGTGCCACCTCATCGGTGCCCGTCAGTGCAGCTTATCAGTGCCCATCAGTGAAGGAGAAAACTTACTTTTTTACAAAAGTTTATAACAGAAACAAAGAAAAACTTTTTTTTTCAAAATTTTCGGTCTTTTTTTGTTTAGCAGAAAAATAAAAACCGCGGAGGTACCCACCAAAAGAAAGCTCCATTTGTGGGAACAAAATGATAAAAATTTTGTTTGGATACAGTGTAGAATGACCGCGCAATTGTCATTTAAAAAACTGAAAATTGGCTTGGGCAGGAAGGGGGGTAAGTGCCTGGTATTGAAGTGGTTAAGATACATTAATAATTTTGTTTATTCAGCATGAAATTGAGCTTAGTTATGTAGCATGAGGCTTTGTAGTCTGCAATATTTACATTTTAAGTACACTCATTCAATGAATCCAAGCTCTGCAAGCTCAGATAACATGCACTGCATTGATGCATTAACACAATTTTGCACACCTGATAGTTCACAAGCTAACGCCCTATACCCTGTGATACCTCCACTGCGCTTCTGAATAAGTGAAAAAAGTATAATTTAAATAAACTATAGCTGACACTTAATATGTAACAAATACGTGACTGAATTTAAACATCTAGAGATAAGTGTAATAAATAGTAGCGCTCAAATAAATAAAAAATGAAAAAATAAAAATAAAAATGTGCTAATGAAAGCAATGATCAATCTAATTGAACAGTAAAAGTATACAGGTGAAAGCCAGTAAATTAGAATATTTTGAAAAACTTGATTTATTTCAGTAATTGCATTCAAAAGGTGTAACTTGTACATTATACTTATTCATTGCACACAGACTGATGCATTCAAATGTTTATTTCATTTAATTTTGATGATTTGAAGTGGCAACAAATGAAAATCCAAAATTCCGTGTGTCACAAAATTAGAATATTGTGTAAGGGTTAAATTTTGAAGACACCTTGTGCCACAAACTAATCAGCTGATTAACTCAAAACACCTGCAAAGGGCTTTAAATGGTCTCTCAGTCCAGTTCTGAAGCCTACACAAACATGGGGAAGACTTCAGATTTGACAGCTGTCCAAAAGGCGACCATCGACACATTGCACAAGGAGGGAAAGACACAAAAGGTTATTGCTGAAGAGGCTGGCTGTTCTCAGAGCTCTGTGTCCAAACACATTAATAGAGAGGCAAAGGGAAGGAAAAACTGTGGTCAGAAAAAGTGTACAAGCGATAGGGATCACCGCGCCCTAGTCAAGATTGTGAAAAAAAACCCCTTCAAAAATGTGGGGGAGATTCACAAGGAGTGGACAGCTGCTGGAATCAGTGCTTCAAGATCCACCACCAAGAGACGCTTGAAAGACATGGGTTTCAACTGCCGCATACCTCGTGTCAAGCCACTGTTGACCAAGAAACAGCGCGAAAAGCGTCTCACCTGGGCTAAGGAAAAAAAGAGCCGGACTGCTGCTGAGTGGTCCAAAGTCATGTTTTCTGACGAAAGCAAATTTTGCATTTCCTTTGGAAATCGAGGTCCCAGAGACTGGAGGAAGACAGGAGAGGCACAGGATCCACGTTGCCTGAAGTCTAGTGTAAAGTTTCCACCATCAGTGATGGTTTGGGGTGCCATGTCATCTGCTGGTGTCGGTCCACTCTGTTTCCTGAGATCCAGGGTCAACGCAGCCGTCTACCAGCAAGTTTTAGAGCACTTCATGCTTCCTGCTGCTGACCTGCTCTATGGAGATGGAGATTTCAGGTTCCAACAGGACTTGGCGCCTGCACACAGCGCAAAATCTACCCGTGCCTGGTTTACGGACCATAGTATTTCTGTTCTAAATTGGCCAGCCAACTCCCCTGACCTTAGCCCCATAGAAAATCTGTGGGGTATTGTGAAAAGGAAGATGCAGAATGCCAGACCCAACAACGCAGAAGAGTTGAAGGCCACTATCAGAGCAACCTGGGCTCTCATAACACCTGAGCAGTGCCAGAAACTCATCGACTCCATGCCACGCCGCATTAATGCAGTAATTGAGGCAAAAGGAGCTCCAACCAAGTATTGAGTATTGTACATGCTCATATTTTTCCTTTTCATACTTTTCAGTTGGCCAACATTTCTAAAAAATCCCTTTTTTGTATTAGCCTTAAGTAATATTCTAATTTTGTGACACACGGAATTTTGGATTTTCATTTGTTGCCACTTCAAATCATCAAAATTAAATGAAATAAACATTTGAATGCATCAGTCTGTGTGCAATGAATAAATATAATGTACAAGTTACACCTTTTGAATGCAATTACTGAAATAAATCAAGTTTTTCAAAATATTCTAATTTACTGGCTTTTACCTGTATATGTGTGAATATTGACAATAGTACCCTCATTAAAAATCAGTCACAATATGAATGTGATCTGACAAAAAAAGTTATTGGTGAACACTGTGAGCAAACACATCCTATCACATAATGTTCAAATCAACACACCCTGTGGCCGATGTGAAAATAATAAATGAAATCTTAACATAAAATTCATTTGATGTGAATATATTCTAACAAAAAAGTTATTGGTGAACACTGTGAGCAAACACATCATATCACATAATAATCAAAACAACACACCCTGTGACAGATGTGAAAATAATGAATAAAGTGTTCACATAAAGTTCATAAATTATGAATATTCCGATGAATGGTCTGAAAAAAAATCTATAAATGAAAACTCTTGGTTGTTCTTTGTGATCTTCCACCACAAACAAGTGGAGTGTTTTTTTGGCCTGCTTTGGTTTTTACACATGTGAGTGCAATGGTGTGCGATGGTTTGAATGTTTAATAAATTTGCTGTACTTTATCACACTATTTGGAGCATTTTTTCATTTTCATGTGGAGCAATCACTTCTTGAGGAAAAGTATTTTTTGCATTTACGCTCGCTATTTGGAGATCACGTTTGGAATCTGGAGATCACATTTTAACCCCCAAGAAGTGTGGGTTGAGTCAAGTTATACCAAACACGAGAGTGGGAGGCAATTGTAGCTGGTGAGTGCAAATCTTTAAGTCGGAGTGGAAGCACAAACACTGAGGTGTGGTGGAAGATCACAAAGAACAACCAAGAGTTTTCATTTATAGATTTTTTCAAACCATTCATCGGATTATTCATAATTTATGAACTTTATGTCAACACTTTATTCATTATTTTCACATCTGTCACAGGGTGTGTTTTGATTATTATGTGTTTGCTCAGTGTTTTTTTTTTGTTAGAATATATTCACAGGATATGAACTTTATGTTAAGACTTCATTTATCATTTTCACATCTGCCACAGGGTGTGTTTTGAACATTATGTGATAGGATGCGTTTGCTCAGTGTTCACCAATAACTTAACTTTTTTTGTCAGATCACATTCATATTGTGACTGATTTTCAATGAGGGTATTACAGTATTGTCAATATTCACACATATATACTTTTACTGTTCATTTAGATTGATCATTGCTTTCATTACCACATTTTTAATTTTATTTTATTTGAGCGCTACTATTTATTCCACTAATCTCTAGAGGTTTAAATTCAGTCACGTATTAACACAATTTTACAGTAACCATGAGATAAAACATGATGAACCTCTTCTTAAAAGTATACCCTATAGCCAGTAATTGCGAATTAGGTGAAACTGTAGCAGAAATGATGATTTCCAGTGGGCCGCCAATGACTTATGCCACAGACTTAAAAATAGAGGATATAGTCACGCTTGTTTAAAGAGGGCTTATAATAGGGTTGGGGCTCTTTCACACGGACGTTCCTTTTTTTATGTCCGTTCAGTTCAGTTCAGTTTTTTTGGGGGGGGGTTGAAAAACGGATGCGGAGTTCAATTCTGACATCCGTTTTCATGTCCGCGAACGTCCGTTTTACATCCGCTAATGTCCGTTTTACATCCGCAGACATCCATTTATTTTAACGGACTTCCGTTTTTCATTGCTTTTTCTTCAGTTTCTCATCCATTTTTGATCCTTTTTTATCTAATCTCCCGTGAGACTTCGTTCTTCCCCAGCATGCATTGTGTTTCCCATGCTGCTTTGTGGTCCCAGTGATAGTGTGCAGACATTATTTTGTCCCGTTACCTGTCTCAGTGTGTTTGTAGTATTTTTAGCTATGTTTTCTACCCAATTTTGGGACGACGTGACATGTGTTGTCCTTATGGAGTATGTGAGGAGAGTGGAGAGTCGGAGGAGGAGAAGATTGCAGCGAAAACGTCGCACCTATTGGACACATCCCATGATGCTGAAGAGGCCCTATGAGGGTTTTGTTGCTCTGCATTATGGTGATTTGCGAAGATACCCAACAAAATTCTACAATTTTACCAGGATGACTATCCCCATGTTTGATTTCGTCCTAGATAAACTTCAACCACATCTGCATCGTTTGGACACAAACATGAGACGTTGCGTGCCCCCCCAGGAACGTCTCCTACTTACTCTCAGGTACACCAGACTTTTGCTGTTGTTTATTTTAGATTATGAGCCCCCCTACTCCCCTGAGCCAATAGTCAAACCCCTAGATATTTGACACTGCATGTACATAACTCCTCCCCCCTCCCGCCACTCACCTAGACCCCTTTCAACTGCCACCCAACCACCCCTTAAAGCTGAATACCACCATATTAAAAGCCATTGGTTACAAAAGGTGTAGCTGCTGACTTTGAATAAACAGCCACTTACCTGTCCTGCGGTCCAGCGATGCGTCTGCCCGACAACTCGCTCCTCTCCCACTCCTCTGATATTGGATGTAGAGCTCATGCACATATACCATTGTGTACAGTCTAGTCTAACATTCGTTTATATTCATCTTAGGTTTCTTGCCACGGGTCAAACCTTCACTAGTTTGAACCACTATTTTCTGCTGGGTATATCAACAATATCAGATATTGTACACGACACCTGCAAGGCTATATGGGAGGAGCTAAGTCTGCTTGTGATGCCAGTTCCTGACGTACAAATGTGGTCAAAAATCGCAGATGGATTCCTGAAGAACACGCAATTCCCAAACTGCTTTGGAGCCTTGGATGGCAAACACATTTGGATTACAATGCCTCCTGGATCTGGCTCCAGCTATTACAACTACAAAAAAATATTTTTCTGTGGTTCTGATGGCAATCTGTGATAGCAACTATAAATTTGTCACTGTGGATATTGGTGCGTATGGCAGCACTGCTTACTCAAGAGTGTTTACGGCATCCAGAATGGGGAGAAGGCTTCTAGAGGGCAGGATGAATTTACCACCTGACAAACCCCTTCCTGGAACATCTGGACCTTATATGCCTCATGCCCTCGTGGCTGATGAGGCTTTTGCGCTCTCAAAGCACATTTTAAGGCCATAGGCAAAACATAATTTAAAGAACAAAAAGAGAATCTTCAACTACCGACTTAGTAGAGCAAGGAGATACATCGAATGCACATTTGGCATACTAAGTAGCAAATGGCGCATATTTCACAGTGCCATGCAACTGAAATTGACCAATGCTGAAGGTGTTATTCAAGCATGCTGTGTGCTGCACAACATATATTGTGAGAAGGAAGGTATCAGCATGGAAGATGAAATCCATTTGCCCTCTGTCAATCTTTGTGGACCGCTTCCAAGCTATTCTGTTCTTGCTCAGCGTGACCAGTTTGCAGACCATTTTATGTCCCCTGATGGAGAGGTTCCATGGCAGTATAATCATGTTTAACCACTTGAGCCCCGGACCATTATGCTGCCTAAGGACCAGAGGTCTTTTTCCAATTTGGCACTGCGTCGCTTTAACTGCTAATTGCGCGGTCATGCAATGCTGTACCCAAACGAAATTTGCGTCCTTTTCTTCCCACAAATAGAGCTTTCTTTTGATGGTATCTGATCACCTCTGCGGTTTTTATTTTTTGCGCTATAAACGGAAAAAGACCAAAAATTTTGAAAAAAAATGATATTTTCTACTTTTTGTTATAAAAAAAATCCAATAAACTCAATTTTAGTCATACATTTAGGCCAAAATGTATTCGGCCACATGTCTTTGGTAAAAAAAATGTCAATAAGCGTATATTTATTGGTTTGCGCAAAAGTTATAGCGTCTACAAACTAGGGTACATTTTCTGTAATTTACACAGCTTTTAGTTTATGACTGCCTATGTCATTTCTTGAGGTGCTAAAATGGCAGGGCAGTACAAACCCCCCCCAAATGACCCCATTTTGGAAAGTAGACACCCCAAGGAAATTGCTGAGAGGCATGCTGAACCCATTGAATATTTTTTTTTTTTGTCCCAAGTGATTGAATAATGACAAAAAAAAAAAATTTACAAAAAGTTGTCACTAAATGATATATTGCTCACACAGGCCATGGGCATATGTGGAATTGCACCCCAAAATACATTCTGCTGCTTCTCCTGAGTATGGGGATACCACATGTGTGGGACTTTTTGGGAGCCTAGCCGCGTACGGGGCCCCGAAAACCAATCACCGCCTTCAGGATTTCTAAGGGTGTAAATTTATGATTTCACTCTTCACTGCCTATCACAGTTTCGGAGGCCATGGAATGCCCAGGTGGCACAAAACCCCCCCAAATGACCCCATTTTGGAAAGTAGACACCCCAAGCTATTTGCTGAGAGGCATATTGAGTCCATGGAATATTTTATATTTTGACACAAGTTGCGGGAAAGTGACACATTTTTTTTTTTTTTTTTGCACAAAGTTGTCACTAAATGATATATTGCTCACACAGGCCATGGGCATATGTGGAATTGCACCCCAAAATACATTTAGCTGCTTCTCCTGAGTATGGGGATACCACATGTGTGGGACTTTTTGGGAGCCTAGCCGTGCACGGGACCCCGAAATCTATAAACCGCCTTCAGGATTTGTAAGGGTGAAAATTTTTGATTTCACTCTTCACTGCCTATCACAGTTTCGGAGGCCATGGAATTCCCAGGTGGCACAAAACCACCCCAAATGACCCCATTTTGGAAAGTAGACACCCCAAGCTATTTGCTGAGAGGCATGGTGAGTATTTTGCAGCTCTCATTTGTTTTTGAAAATGAAGAAAGACAAGAAAAAACTTTTTTTTTCTTCTTTTTTCAATTTTCAAAACTTTGTGACAAAAAGTGAGGTCTGCAAAATACTCACTATACCTCTCAGCAAATAGCTTTGGGTGTCTACTTTCCAAAATGGGGTCATTTGGGGGGTTTTGTGCCACCTGGGCATTCCATGGCCTCCGAAACTGTGATAGGCAGTCAAGAGTGAAATCAAAAATTCACGCCCTTAGAAAGCCTGAAGGCAGTGCTTGGTTTTCGGGGTTCCGTACGCGGCTAGGCTCCCAAAAAGTCTCACACATGTGGTATCCCCGTACTCAGGAGAAGCAGCAGAATGTATTTTGGGGTGTAATTTCACATATTCCCATGGCATGTTTGAGCAATATATCATTTAGTGACAATTTTGTGCAAAAAAAAAAAAATTTGTCTCTTTCCCGCAACTTGTGTCGCAATATAAAATATTCCATGGACTCGACATGCCTCTCAGCAAATAGCTTGGGGTGTCTACTTTCCAAAATGGGGTCATTTGGGGGGGTTTTGAACTGTCCTGGCATTTTATGCACAACATTTAGAAGCTTATGTCACACATCACCCACTCTTCTAACCACTTGAAGACAAAGCCCTTTCTGACACTTATTGTTTACATGAAAAAGTTATTTTTTTTTTGCAAGAAAATTACTTTGAACCCCCAAACATTATATATTTGTTTAAAGCAAATGCCCTACAGATTAAAATGGTGGGTGTTTAATTTTTTTTTTTTCACACAGTATTTGTGCAGAGATTTTTCAAACGCATTTTTTGGGGAAAAAACACACTTTTTTAAATTTTAATGCACTAAAACACACTATATCGCCCAAATGTTTGATGAAATAAAAAAGATGATCTTAGGCCGAGTACATGGATACCAAACATGACATGCTTTACAATTGCGCACAAACGTGCAGTGGCAACAAAATAAATACATTTTTAAAAGCCTTTAAAAGCCTTTACAGGTTACCACTTTAGATTTACATGGGAGGTCTACTGCAAAAATTACTGCCCTCGATCTAACCTTCGCGGTGATACCTCACATGCATGGTGCAATTGCTGTTTACGTTTGACGACAGACCGCCGCTTGCGTTCGCCTTAGCGCGAGAGCAGGGGGCGACAGGGGTGCTTTTTTTTTGCTTTATTATTTTTTTGCTTTTTTATCTTATTTTTAAACTGTTCCTTTCATTTTTTTTTTTAATCATTTTTATTGTTATCTCGGGGAATGTAAATATCCCCTATGATAGCAATAGGTAGTGACAGGTACTCTTTTTTGAAAAAATTGGGGTCTATTAGACCCTAGATCTCTCCTCTGCCCTCAAAGCATCTGACCACACCAAGATCGGTGTGATAAAATGCTTCCCCAATTTCCCAATGGCGCCATTTACATCCGGCGAAATCTAAGTCATAAAATGCTCGTAGCTTACGGTTTCTTAGGCCATAGAGATGTTTGGAGCCACTCTGGTCTCTGATCAGCTCTATGGTCAGCTGGCTGAATCACCGGCTGCATTTTCAGGTTCCCTGTTGAGACAGGAGAGCCAGAGAAAAACACGGAAGACGGTGGGGTGGGGGGGGGGGGCATTCCCTCCCACGGCTTGTAAAAGCAGTCTAGAGTCTAATTAGCCGCTAGGATTGCTTTTACATGAAAGCCGACCGCTGGCTGAAAAGAATGATACCAAGATGATACCTAAACCTGCAGGCATCATTCTGGTATAACCACTCAAAGTTGTGAATGGCGTACCTGAAGACAAAAAAATGGTTAACAATAAAGCACAGTAAACGGTAAAGTATAAAAAAATTGCATACCTGAAAAGCAAACATGATAAAACATAATAACAATAAAACATTGCAGAATAGAATACAGTAAAAAAGAGCAGAACAATAGAGAGAATAGAGAGAGAGAGAACAATAAAACGGCAACTATTTTTTTTTTATTTTATATATATATATATATTTTTTTTTACACTTTTTTTGTAACTAACTTTTATAACTGTAACCGGTTCCAGGTTCGGGTCTCTCAAAATGCGATGGCATCTTGGGAGACCCTGTGAAAGTGTGTCCTAGTCTGTGGAATGCTGTACCCTACGCTAATACTCAACTAGTGCATAGTAGCGTTCAAAACATTCACCAATGCAAAGACCAGGATTGTCAGGACAGGAGGGACAATAATAGCGGGTGTCATGCCTATATCCGTGCTTGCTGCAGACACAACATCTTTTTTGGGGGGGTTCGCTGGGTAGGGGTACTCGGGAGGACATAAAGAAAATGCCTCTCATGCAGCCGACTGCATTTGGTTGGGGATGTGAATGGGGGAGGTACGGGCGCTGCAGAAGCGGTGGGTTCCCAATTAGGATTGGCGAATGCAGGAGGAAGGGTATTATGGGCACGACGGGCCTGTGTTTGTCTTTTTGGTGGCAGCGGGACACTACTTGTGCTTGCCACCTCACCAGCTTGAACTGCACTTATGGGACTCGCCACGTCACCAAGTGTTACTGCAGTGCTGGTTTGACTACGACCGGGGTGTACTAGGCCGCTGGTGCTTGCCAGTTCACCAAAACGCTACCAAAAAAACTGTTAGCGATCGCAGGGATCAGGCCTGACTCTGCGAACGCTGCAGTTATGCGTTTAGTCTTTTGTAAGTGACAGTGATCGATTGATACTGCACTTGGGTGGGCTGGGCTGGGCCGGGCGGAGGGGCAAAACGTAGGTGCTAGCAGGTATCTGTGCTGATCCCGCTAACACTGCGTTTTTGGGAACCCTAAACTGCTGGGGACGCTAGTATAGATCTGATCGGATCAGATATTGATCCGTTCAGATACTATACCACTAAGGGAGGTGTATGCTGCGTGCGTGGGTGTTAGTGCTACTGGCGCTAACCTGACGCTGCTTGGGGCTGGTGCTTGCCAGTTCACCAAAATACTACCAAAAAAACTGTTAGCGATCGCAGGGATCAGGCCTGACTCTGCGAACGCTGCAGTTATGCGTTTAGTGTTTTGTAAGTGACAGTGATCGATCGATACTGCAATTGGGTGGGCTGGGCGGAGGGGCAAAACGCAGGTGCTAGCAGGTATCTGGGCTGATCCCGCTAACACTGCGTTTTTGGGAACCCTAAACTGCTGGGGACGCTAGTATAGATCTGATCGGATCAGATATTGATCCGTACAGATACTATACCACTAAGGGAGGTGTATGCTGCGTGCGTGGGTGTTAGTGCTACTGGCGCTAACCTGACGCTGCCTGGGGCTGGTGCTTGCTTGCCAGTTCACCAAAATACTACCAAAAAAACTGTTAGCGATCGCAGGGATCAGGCCTGACTCTGCGAACGCTGCAGTTATGCGTTTAGTGTTTTGTAAGTGACAGTGATCGATCGATACTGCAATTGGGTGGGCTGGGCGGAGGGGCAAAACGCAGGTGCTAGCAGGTATCTGGGCTGATCCCGCTAACACTGCGTTTTTGGGAACCCTAAACTGCTGGGGACGCTAGTATAGATCTGATCGGATCAGATATTGATCCGTACAGATACTATACCACTAAGGGAGGTGTATGCTGCGTGCGTGGGTGTTAGTGCTACTGGCGCTAACCTGACGCTGCCTGGGGCTGGTGCTTGCTTGCCAGTTCACCAAAATACTACCAAAAAAACTGTTAGCGATCGCAGGGATCAGGCCTGACTCTGCGAACGCTGCAGTTATGCGTTTAGTGTTTTGTAAGTGACAGTGATCGATCGATACTGCAATTGGGTGGGCTGGGCGGAGGGGCAAAACGCAGGTGCTAGCAGGTATCTGGGCTGATCCCGCTAACACTGCGTTTTTGGGAACCCTAAACTGCTGGGGACGCTAGTATAGATCTGATCGGATCAGATATTGATCCGTACAGATACTATACCACTAAGGGAGGTGTATGCTGCGTGCATGGGTGTTAGCGCTAATCTGACGCTGCCTGGGGCGACGCATATCACCGCTGGGTGATCAGGGGGCTAAACCTTTATTCGGTAATAAACGGCGGGTGCCCTGACACTATAAAAAATAAACGAACTAACCAGCGTCACCCGTAACACTTATACGGTGATCAGTGGTGAAAGGGTTAACTAGGAGGCCATCAAGGGGTTAAAACATTTATTCGGTAGTATATGGGGGTCCCTGACACTATAAAACGCCGACGGCGAACCTAAATATTTACGTCCCTAACTAGCGTCACCAGCGACACTAATACAGCGATCAGAAAAATGATCGCTTAGCGACACTGGTGACAGGGGGTGATCAAGGGGTTAAAACTTTATTAGGGGGGGTTAGGGGGGTACCCTAGACTAAAGGGGGGTAACAGTAACTGTCCCAACACTGTAACTGTCACAAACTGACACCAATGCAGTAATCAGAAAAAAAAAACAAAAAAAAACAAAACTGCTTGGTGTCAGTTTGTGACAGGGGGGGGGGTTGACCGGGGTGTTTTGTGTGCCTGGCATGTTCTACTGTGTGTGTGTAGTGTTGTGCACTCACTCACATGTCTTCTCTCCTCGGGCCGGAACGGAAATTACCGAGCCGAGATGAGATGACATAATTTCCTTTGCTGCTGTTTAGCATACAGCAGCAAAGGAATGATTCGATTGGCCGGCGGCGATCGCGAGGGGGGGGCCACGAACGGATGGCCTCCCCCTCACCTCCGATCGCCGTGGGACAAAAGACGACCGCCTCGGGCACCGGGGGGGGTCCTATCGGACCCCCCACCCGCGGAAGGCAAATCACGACGTACATGTACGTGATTTTGCCTGTCCGTGCCACCTTGCCGACGTACATCGGCGTGAGGCGGTCGTTAAGTGGTTAAGCAGTGCCAACATTGCTCTTCTTTGCCTATGTAATCTATCATCTATTTGTTTTTTTAAATTTTATGTAGTGTATAGAGAGTACAAAAATAAAATGCAGTTTTCCATGCAGTCAAATATTTTTTATTCATGTCATATAAAATTATTGACCACAGTATATATATATATATATATATATATATAACTCAAAATATATATATAAAAATATATATTGTATAACCAGAAAAAATAATACACAAACAAATTTTCCTAATATTACAAAAAAGTGAGTAAACACCTCACATTGTATTAAAAAAACAAACTATGAACATACAGTCAAGCATGGTGGTGGGAGTGTCATGGTCTGGAGCTGCATGATTGCTGCCGGCACTGGGGAGCTACAGTTCATTGAGGGAACCATGAATGCCAACATGTACTGTGACATACTGAAGCAGCACAGCATGATCCCCTCCCTTCGGAGACTGGGCCGCAGGGCAGTATTCCAACATGACGACCCCAAACACACCTCCAAGAGGACCACTGCCTTGCTAAAGAAGCTGATTGTAAAAAGGTGATAGACTGGCCAAGCATATCTCCTAAACTCTATTGATCATCTGTGGGACATCCTGAAAGGGAAGGTGGAGCGCAATGTATCTAACATCCAGCTCTGTGATGTCGTCATGGAGGAGTGGAAGAGGACTCCAGTGGCAACCTGTGACGCTCAGGTGATCTCACAGCCAAGCCAACAAAAAAGTGGCACAAGAAAATCTTGGAGTATCATGGGTATGATACTACCCTGTTTCCCAGAAAATAAGTCGTAGCGTGATTGTCAGTAATAGCTACAATATAAGCCCTACCATTTTACCACGAAAATAAGCCCTACCCTGACAATAAGACCTACAAGGACTTAAACTAGGGCTTCTTTGGGGGGTAGGGCTTATATTGCAGCCATCACCAACAAGCACGCTAGGTCTTATTTTCGGGTAAACAGGGTATTACCCCACATGCAAAAAAAAGTACCAGCTTAAAGATCCTGGTAATAAGGCGCCACTGCATTGTGTACACTGGTGGTTGCCTGATGTTGCTGATGGGGGGTAGGGTATTGATGATGGTACATCTGATGTGATGTAAAATTTAGTGGAGCAGGGTCCAAAGCATAACCCTGGTAGGGGCGTTGTTGCTCATTTATGAGCGGCGGCATAGGGTCACCTGAAATTGCAGGCCTTACACACACCCCAGTGAAGTTATAGAGAGACATGTGAACCTCCATCTTCCTGTGCATGGGGACCTGTGTCAGTTGGTGGTACAGACTCCTCAGGTACACTGCATCCTGATTTGAGGGGTCAGAAAAAGGATCCCTTGTCTCAGCCCTCCTCCTTTCCCTTATGTCTTCCATAAATTGGATCATTGCACCCTCTATGTCTGGCCTGGATTGCCCTTCGCGTTGCCTAGTTGTTGTGACGCGTACAGAACGATTCTGTTGAGGGAAAAATTTTTTAGATCATTTATCAATGTAAACATTTTAAAATGGGTCATTTTGTATGGGATTCTTACAGGCACACATTGTCTTTCCTGGGCAGTTGTTCTAGATGCAGCGGAATGTGGTGACAGTTCAGATGAAACCGGTTGTTCAGCACCATGCTCTGCTGTTATTCCTTCTGGTACATTTTCTGTGGCTTGGATTGCATTTCCCGAGTCCGAAACCCCCTCCACCTCTTCCGTTTCCGAAATGTTGGTGCTTGTACTGTAAAGATATGTTGATCGATGGATTAAAGGACAGCACAGTAGATTTATTACAATACATAATCCATGTGTCCCATTACTGTTCTAAATGAGTCTATGATTTGAGTCGACTAACCACTTAAGCCCAGGACCATTGGGCTGGCCAAAGACCAGAGCACTTTTTGCGATTCGGCACTGCGTCACTTTTACTGACAATTGCGCAGTCGTGCGACGTTGTTCCTAAACAAAATTGACATACTTTTTTCCCCACAAATAGAGCTTTCTTTTGGTGGTATTTGATCACCTCTGCGGTTTTTATTTTTTGCGCTATAAAAAAATAAAGAGCAACAATTTTGAAATAAAAAAGCAAGATTTTGTTCTTATTGCAATAAAAATTATCCCCACAAAATATACAGCAATCAGTGCGATTAAAAATGCATTGATTACTGTGTAAATGTGACTGCCAGTGAAGGGGTTGACCAGGAGGGGGCGCTGCAGTATGTCCTAGGGATGTGTTCTAACTTTAGGGGGGGGGGTGTGGGCTACGTGTGTCACGACACTGATCACAGGGAGCGGTGATCAGTGTCACTAGGCAGAACGGGGAAATGCTTGTTTACAACAGCATTTTTCCCGTTCTTCCTCACCGTGAGGCGATCGCGGGTACCCCCGCGGACATAGAGTCAGCGCGACCCGCAATCACACTGATGGATTTCGTGGCAGGGTCGCGCGCGCAACCACACAGCGGCAAATTTAAATGGAGGTACCTGTATGCCCATTTGCCTGTACATGCCATTCTGCCAATGTAAATGTTCGTGCAGCGGTCGGCAAGCGGTTAATTTTGGGGTGCAAAAAACTATTTCGTTATTTACTTACGATCTTAAGTCCACAACAGTTCTTAAAAACACCAACATTTCAAAAAACGGGCTTTTTCTTTTTTGGGACGTTCCTGCACCACTTTGACTCTGTTCTGCTTCATCGTTCAATTCTCGTCGAAAACGATCCCTTATTGATGTCCAACGTGTGATGATTTTTTTGCCTGCATATGAAAAGTAGACAAATTTATCAGAAAATAAATGATTAGGTATACTATTTGTAACCCATATGTATTCAGCTGTAAAGATGCTCTAAAGCAAACTTGTTGACTATCCTATGAAGGCCCTGGAGCACCAGGACAATGACACGTGACACTGATGACAGATGGCACTAATACGTGGCACTGATGACAGATGGCACTAATACGTGGCACTGATGACAGATGGCACTAATACGTGGCATTGATGACAGATGGCACTAATACGTGGCACTGATGACAGATGGCACTAATACGTGGCACGTGACACTGATGTGGCATTGATGGCATGTGACACTGATAATAGATGGCACTAATACGTGGCACTGATGACAGATGGCACTAATACGTGGCAGTTATACGTGGCACTGGGGACAGTTGGCACTGATAGATGGCACTGACAGGTACTGTACATGCATATGGGTGTACTTCAAGTCTCACCAAGGCACCCCACCCCCACAAACTGCTTACCATGTATCTTGCGCTGCTTTGCATTCATTGTGGTCCAGTTAGGTGTGACATCTTGGAAGATTTCTTCCCAAATCCTAGCTTTGGTGATGCGGTCACTGTAGTGGCAGGATTTTTTGTCCCAAATAGCTGGCCTGGCATGCACCAGGTTAATGAGGCGCTCATGGGATACATCTTTTGCCATCTCTGTCTGTCTCTCTCTCTCTTTATCTATCTCTCTCTCTCTTTATCTATCTCTCCCTCTACTCTCTCTCTGTCTGTCTCTCTCTCCACACTGGGCTCATGGGCAGCATGTGACTTCCTTTGAGACCACTACCTGGGTCATAGGTTACTTTTTTATTGCAATATTAAAAAAAAAAAAAAACATATTTAGGTAAAAAACGGATGTCAACGGATCGGATGTAAATCGAATCATCCGCTGACATCAGTTTTACGTCCATTCCGTTTTTCATACGGAAGGAAAAGTAGCGTTTTCCTCCGTTATGATAAACGGACCATAGCGGAGACGGATGTCAGTGGACGTTCATCCGCTATTCCATAGGGATACATGTATGTCCGTTTTTCATCCGAAAACGGAAGGATGAAAAACGGACATACGGAACGTCCGTGTGAAAGAGCCCTTACTAAGAAAGAAAGAGGTTCACTTGTTTTTTCTACTAGACAACAAAAGAAGTCTGAAACTGTAATGCCCCGTACACACGGTCAGACTTTGTTCGGACATTCCGACAACAAAATCCTAGGATTTTTTCCGACGGGTGTTGGCTCAAACTTGTCTTGCATACACACGGTCACACAAAGTTGTCGGAAAATCCGATCATTCTGAACGCAGTGACGTAAAACATGTACGTCGGGACTATAAACGGGGCAGTGGCCAATAGCTTTCATCTCTATTTATTCTGAGCATGCGTGGCACTTTGTCCGTCGGATTTGTGTACACACGATCGGAATTTCCGACAACGGATTTTGTTGTCGGAAAATTTTATAGCCTGCTCTCAAACTTTGTGTGTCGGAAAATCCGATGGAAAATGTGTGATGGAGCCTACACACGGTCGGAATTTCCGACAACAAGGTCCTATCACACATTTTCCGTCGGAAAATCCGACCGTGTGTACGGGGCATTAGAATAATTACATGATACTCCTCCGAACACCATGAAATTAGAAGAATTTTTGATAAATTTTGGCCACTGCTGTCATCTGATCCCATCATAAAAAATATGTTAGGGACTATCCTATAATTACTTATAAACGAGCACCATCCCTTAATGATCGTCTTGTCCATAGTCATTTTGAGACTTCTAACCCTGTTGAATCCGCTAGTCCAGGTACCTTTGCATGTGGGCATTGTAATATTTGTCCTTTTCTTATTAACAGTACCAATTTAGTTCTTCCTGATGGATGTACCCATTGTCTAAAATATAGAATTACTTGTCAAACTCCTGGAGTGGTTTATCTAGTTAGCTGCCTCTGTGGAGGCTATTATATAGGGAAAACCAAGCATCCTTTTTGTAAACGTGTTCGTCATCACATTAAACCTATACTTAAACGCAGGATGGAGACAGCTGTTAGTCGACATGTAGGTACTTTTCACAATTTTAAACCCAACATGGTTAAGTTCATGGCCTTGGGACACACACGTGAGAGGGGGCAGTGTCGATAAAACATTATTACAACTTGAGGCCCATCGGATTTATAATTTGAAAGCCACTTAATACCCAGGTTTTAATGAAACGCTAAGTTTCAAACCATTTCTATAGTTCCAACATACTCTCATACCCTCCCTGTTTACCTGCCCTCGAGTGGTTTCCGTGGTGTTTTTCTTTTAAAGCTCCAAATATTCTGTACACTTCTAACCTGTGTAATTTGTTTTTTGTTATCTCCTGTTCTCTTTTTCTATTTCCCCTCAATATCAACATAAATGTGTATTTTTTGTATACATTTTGTTTTTCTCTTTATATTTCAGCTTTTTTACATGTGTATTTTTGCATTTTTTAAGCCCTTTTGCCTTGTTCACCAGAATCTGTGGGTTATTGCTTTGTGGTTACTGTTCCCGCAGTGTTTGGCAGATTGACTCTACTCGTGGCCCTCACCCAAGGGGGGGTCCCACTCTGTGGGTTGCCTTGGTTCTGTGGGTGCAACCCTTGCGGCCATATGGATGCCCAAGGTGCTGAGGGGACATCCGCCCCAGTCAGTGCCCGCCCTGCGCCATCGCGTTGCTTTTGTCCCCTCCCATTGGATGGTTTCATCATGTGGTGTCCATCAGGACTTCTACACACAGGCCTTGCCTGTGTTGGTTCCTTCTTTACTTCTTGAGCGATTTTCCGCTGTAACGTGAGGGACAGGTGGCAATTCAGAGCGATAATTGGTGTGATTCATCTTTCCTGCTCACTCCGTTTATCTTGCCCCCTTCCCTCGCATCTGCCGCTCGACCTTCTGGTCAACGTAGTTTTGTAAGCTGTCCTGGGTTCGGGCGCACGCGCGGTGGCGCCATCGCGTCCGCATTCAGCCGGTGATGTCAGACGCTGGCCGAATGGTGAGCACACTTGAGCCGGCTTCTCCGGCATTACAGCAGCCAGAGATTGGGGGCGACCTGTTAGCTATACGTTTCTGTTTCTGAGGTAAGAATTGTTGTCTTCTGTTCGCATTCTTGTCATGGATGTATGTACTGGGTAGTGATTTTTTGGTGGTCCTAAAAATGCATTTGCTTTTTTATTTCTTTTCTACATACATTTATTTCTTTTCTTTCATACATTGCTTAGTGGGTAGGTCTGAGATGTATATCCCAGATCTCCACTTTCTATTTGAATCTCTGTCTTGTTTTTCTTTATACCCGTTTTTTCACTTTTTGTTCTATTTTGTCATTTGCTCTATTAGCTTATTATGGTGTAATGAGACTCTGGTCTGATGTGCCCATTGGCACAGAGTTATTATTTTAAATTAATTGGTAAATACATTACTAACATCTCTTTGTATTTGCACCATCAACCATCAAAGAATATAGTCTATTGCTATGTGACACTGTATATGTTGTTTCTACAGTATGTGGGTTTATCTAAATAAAGCATGTCTATGACTCCAGAGGGATCTTTACAAATTCTTCCCATTTTTTCTTATATTCCTTTTCTCTAGCTTAAGACCTTAATATTGCATTTCTACCGGACCTTTGGTTTTTCATATACAGGCGCCCCTCCTTTCTCATCTTTAACCACTTCAGCCCCGGACCATTTGGCTGGCCAAAGACCAGAGCACTTTTTGCGATTCGGCACTGCGTCGCTTTAACTGACAATTGGGCGGTCGCACGACATGGCTCCCAAACAAAATCGATGTCCTTTTTTCCCCCACAAATAGAGCTTTCTTTTGGTGGTATTTGATCACCTCTGCGGTTTTTATTTTTTGCACTATAAACAAAAAAATAGCTATAGTTTTGAAAAAAAACGCATAATTTTTTACTTTTTGCTATAATAAATATCCCCAAAAAATATATAAAAAAATATTTTTTTTTTCCTGTTTAGGCCGATACGTATTCTTCTACATATTTTTGGTAAAAAAATAGCAATAAGCATATATTGATTGGTTTGCGCAAAAGTTATAGCGTCTACAAAATAGGGGATAGTTTTATGGCATTTTTATAATAATTTTTTTTTTATCGTGACTGCGACATTATGGCGGACACGTCGGACAATTTTGACACATTTTTGGGACCATTGGCATTAAAACAGCGATCAGTGTGATTAAAAATGCATTGATTACTGTAAAAATGTCACTGGCAGTAAAAGGGTTAACACTAGGGGATAGTGAAGGGGTTAATGTGTGTCCTAGGAAGTGTTCTAACTGAAGGGGGATATGGACAGTGCAGGGAAACTAACAGATCGCCTGTTTATACGCTGTATGAACAGACAATCTGTCAGTTCTCCCCTCAGGGAACCAGAAACTGTGTGTTTACACACACAGTTCCGGGTTCTCCAAGTGCCCTGAGCGATCGCGATCGAGACCGCCGGGCACTCGCATCGGCTCAGGGGGTGCACGTACCATGACGGCGATTCGCGCAGCCGAGCCATATTGCCGCAGTATATTTTTCTGCCATTTTCTATATTTTTGATAGTATTAAACGAGTAGATTTATTGTAGGTCTTTCCCTACCTTTTTTTCTTGTCAGCTTGGTCGTTGTATGTGCTTACTATGGACGCATAGTGCTCTCCGCTCTTGGCGTTCTCCGCATCGTGGTTGACCCCTCTCCTCCCTTTGTCTGGGTGGGGGGGCCCTGAGGTGGTGAGTCTGTCTTTTGTTGAACTTTGGCAAAATCGCATTTGTTTTTTTTAAATATCTAATTTCTGTTATATATGTTTAACCACCATGATTGAGACACTATGAAATCTGACTCATTGTATTCTGTTATCTGTTTTAGTCTTTGTTTATGATAAAAAATATTTTGTATATTTTATATACATTTGATTGGTTTCCATTATTATTTGTATAAGCACCGCTATAGTCCCCTTCCAAATCCTCTCTTTCTTTTGCATGAGATAAAACAAAGTTTAGTAATCAGCCCTTATCTCATTGTTTTGCAAATCTATGCACACTGCAAATTGTATGATTGAATCGGTTCTGATATCGCTGTTTTACTAACCTGACAACTTATTATTCTAAATAGGAAACCTTACTTTTGTTTGCAAATATTAAAGATTCTAACTATCAGCAAGATAAGTCCTTACATTTAAAGGTCATCTGTCATTTCAGATCCACCATGGCACCACTTGTTAGCGGGCATCCACTTACCTGCTGCCGCCACGTCCCCTACCTTGTCACTGCCGCATCATCAGCCGTCTCATTAAAGTGAATGAGACTATCGGAGAGTCAACAGCGAGTCAGAGGATGAGCCACTGCGGGACAGAGATGACAGCTGCTCTTTAAAAATTATGATTTAAATCAATTAAATCAAATTCACCCTGCTACTGACCCGAACCGACCACGCAATGTTATATGTCGCCTACATCGCTACACTCATAAGGAGGCCATCCTTCGTAAGGCCTGGGAGTCCGGCCCTGTGGATCTTCCTAGATCTCTTGAGGGCAACCCTGCAATGCCAGGCCTTGCTTCATCCTGTCCTGAACAGAGCATGCCAGCTCAGCTTCACATACCATTGGGGATTTTCCCCCCCATCAGTCACGATCCACAAAAATTTGGCTTTGTTTACTCTCCACACTCCCGCGGGCTTCCCTGATTTATTCTCCTATATAGAGACAGACCCCATACTGGTTCCCAACTGGCTACAACTTCAACCACGGCTGACTGGCCGTTCGAGTGCCTCTACAAGATGAGGAAGCCTCCCCCTCGCCTGCAGAGATCAAGAAGACCCCGGGCGAGATAAAAGAACTGAGCTTTTTTCCAATTTTTCTTTGTCCACGTGACTCTGTTTTGTTCGGGTGGCAATGCGAGCTCCTACAGTCAGCCAGCTTTTAGGCTGTGCTGCCAGGCTATGTTTGGCCTGGCCGATGAAGCTATTGTGGTTGATCCTACTATCCTGCCCGACACTGGTGGTCATTGACGTCAGTGAGGGATACCTGCCTTGGTTCCACCATACTACAATAGAAATGAAGTTTGTTGGCACCGTTGTGCCAGGTTATGGTTTACAGTTTGCACTACCTTACAGTCCAGAGACTTACCTGAATTTGCTTACTAGCCTCTCTGTCAATTTGCCACACATGTACAAGACTGCCTATCATCGTCTCCATGGACTCACCACACAGATGACCACTGTTTACCCATGCCAACTGATGACGACACTTTCACAATGGCGGGATCTTCGCTGATTTCCTGGAATGTTAGGGGCATGAACTCCCCCCTTAAGCGCACTATGATATTTACTTGTCTAAAGAAGTTTTTTCCTGCTGTTATATGTCTACAGGAGACACATCTCACTACAGTGACCAGGAGCTGTTTGAAGCACAGATGGATAGGATGGGCCTATCACTCCACCCACACCTCTTTTTCTCAGGGTGTGAGTGTAGTGATACACAGATCCCTGGATTTCCAGGAATTTGCTTCTAAGATAGATGTAGAGGGGAGATTTGTATTTCTGCATTGTCGTATTGGAATTTTGCATTGTATTTTAGCCTGTGTGTACATACCCCCCCCGTTTGATGCACGGGTGCTTCGGCTTTTCCTGGAATTTCTGACGGATAAGCCGAACCTCCCTATGCTCATTGTAGGGGATTTCAATAGTTGGCTAAACCCCGCTCTAGATAAACATCCACCCCCGGGAATACAAGCCCCATGCAGGGCAACACCATTGGCTAGAATGCTGCAGGAGCTGGGTTGGCTAGACATATGGAGACATAGAAACCCAGTAACTAAGCAATTCTCTTGCTTTTCAAAAACCCACGGGTCTCTATCCAGGATAGACTTGGCTGTGGGAAACTCGGATATGCTCCCCTCGGTCTCTGAAGTTTCATATAAACCCAGATGCGTTTCAGATCATTCTTATATGGTACTAAAACTAGTCACAACACAGGGGTCTATGCTCCCCAAGGCACCATGGAAATTTAATGCCTTTTGGCTTCAGCTGTTCGCATCTCCTGAGAGACTAGAGGGAAGCATCAGTGGGTTTTTTCAGGTTCAGCCAACTCCAGCGGCCGTTGTGGCAGAGTGGGAGAAATTTAAACTATATCTCCGTAGACTGCTAAGCAATGAGGTTACCAAAGTTAAACAGCGCTCTGAAACTCTCAGGGAAACATTGGAGATGCAGGTCCATTCCCTGGAGGAGAAGTATGTGCAGGATCCCACTGATTCCGCAAGGGAGGCCTGGCAGGCAGCTCAATCTGCTTATGGGCACCTCCTGGCCTCCTCGGCGGAAAAGAAAAGATTCTTCTCTAAAACTGCCTTTTTTGAGGAGGGGGAGACAACGGGCCGCCTTCTTGCAAGAATTGCTAACTCAGAACAGAAGTCCCCAGTAATCGGAGCCATAAAAACTAAAGGGGGACAGTTGGTACAGTCGCCTGATTTAATATTGAACACACTAGCCGAGTTCTATGAGACATTATATCGCCCAACTTCATTAAAAAACCCGGGGGAGTTGGGTAATTACTTGGACGGCATTGTTTTCCCGCAGCTCTCTGCATTACAATGCCGGGAGTTGGATTCCTCGATATCACTGGAGGAACTGCAGGTGGCTGTGGCTGCGTTTCCAAACTGTAAAGCCCCAGGGGGGGATGGTATCCCCATGGAGATATACAAAAAATACTCTGAAATATTGTTGCCCAAGCTGTTGGCAATGTTTAACGCGGCCAGAGACCAGTCTGCCCTTCCACCATCTATGTCGCAAGCCCATATTGTGCTGATTTTAAAACCAGGTAAAGATCCCGTAGATCCAGCATCCTATAGACCGATATCGTTACTCCAGTCAGACATTAAAATCCTGGCCAAAGTACTAGCTCTTAGACTAAACAAGGTGATCACTTCAGTGATACATCCAGATCAGGCGGGATTTATGCCTAATAAATCCACGGCGATAAACTTGAGAAGGCTATTTCTTAATATGCAGACGCAGACTGACAACATGGGATCAAGGGCTCTTTTGTCACTAGACACTATGAAAGCCTTTGATAGTGTGGAGTGGCCTTATCTTTGGGAGGTTCTGAGGCGATTTGGCTTTGGGGACACATATATCACCTGGGTACGTTTGCTGTATCACTGCCCTCGGGCTGCCATAAGGGAGGCAGGTAGAATGTCGCTGTCGTTTGCCTTGGGCCGGGGCACGCGGCAGGGGTGCCCTTTATCCCCCCTGCTGTTTGCCCTGGCGATAGAGCCCCTAGCAATTAAGATTAGAAATCACAAGGGTATCACAGGCTTCTGCTATGGAGATAGACAGGAGAAAGTGATGCTCTATGCGGATGACACCATGATATTGTTGGGTGATATGGAGCAATCCCTGAGGAACACGATGGACACAGTAATTCGGTTTGGGGAAATTTCAGGTCTGAAGATAAACTGGGCCAAATCTGCTTTGATGCCCCTAGACGGTGCCACAGTCCAAGACGGTGAGAGAGCAGGAGAAATTCCCGTTACCCATTCCTTCAAATACCTGGGGATATGGATTACACCCCAAATTAGGGATTACGGTCAACTCAACATCTCCCCACTTTTGGCCAGGTTTCGACAGCGGGTCAAGACATGGAACGCTCTGTGTATATCGGTTGCGGGCAGAGTGAATCTAATCAAAATGATTCTGATGCCCCAACTGCTATACATGCTACATAATTCCCCAATAGTGATCCCACTGAAGATCTTTAGGATAGTCAACACCATATTCCGTGAACTTATCTGGAAAAATAAGCCCCCGAGGATAAAACTAGAACACTTACAGCGCCCTAAAGACGAAGGTGGCCTTGCTCTCCCGAATCCATGGTTGTACTATCTGGCGTCCCAGATGCAACACTTGATAGGTATTATGGCCATGGAGGGTGTTGTGGGCGACAGATCCCCCAGTGCTTCCGAGGCTATTATGCTCCATGCAGTGGGTGGGCGATCAGTCCCGACTGCTCTTGAGGCATTGGCCTTTGGTAAACCTCAAAAAACCTTCCCCACATACAGTCTTATACAAAAAGTATGGAATAAGGTCAACTATTTGCAGGGGGTCACGGGTTTCACTGAGTTTAGCCCGATTTGGGCAAATGGGACCTACCCGGAGCTAGCCAAATTGCAGCACACAGACAGGTGGAAGGGACATGGTATCTTCTACCTGGCTCAAATTATAAGTAATGGGAAACTGGTGTCCTGGGAAATTTTGAAAGAAAAATACGGGTTACCTCAACATATGAAGTTCTACTATATGCAACTCAGACACGCATTTATAGCCCAATCTAGGACCACTGAGTGGCATATGGACCCTAATCCCATTCTTTCCCAACTTAGAATTGCAGAGGTCTCTAAGGGATTTATTTCCCAATGCTATGGCACATTATCTACTCAATACCATTCCAAACACCCCCTTACGGTCAAAAGAAAGTGGGAAACGGACATAGGGCCCCTAGATGACGATCAGTGGGAGGAAGCCCTGCAATCAGTGGCTATCTGTTCCCTAAATGTGACACAAAGGTTGACCCAACTATACACACTTCTGAGAGTATATTACACGCCCCATAGACTCCATGCTATGGGACTGACGCCCTCCCCGCTGTGTACTAGGTGTAAAAGGGATCATGGTGAGTTGATACATATGCTTTGGCGCTGTCCCAAACTCCATGTGTATTGGAGGGGGGTGATAGAGGTTCTGTCTGCAGTGTTTGGGGTACAGATTCCTCTGGACCCTAGACAGTGTATTCTGAACTTATTGGACGAATTAGAATGGGAAACACATATTAGAGAAGCCCTCACACGGACCCTTTTCATGGCCCGTAAATTGATTATGATACATTGGAAGTCTGAGTCGCCCCCTACAGTTAAGGAGTGGATTACAGCAGTGGGTAATACGCTAAGGATGGAGAAAATCATATACCAGCATAGGGGATGTGCTGCCAAATTTGAAAAATTGTGGGAGCCGTGGCTGGGAACTCCGGGATTGGCCCCGGAGGACCTGGTCATGGATAGACTCCTGAGACTTAATGCGGGCTGAGAGACCCCACACCCTAATAACCTGACAGAACATACATTTAAACACAGATGTACTGGAAGTTATGCAGGGTATCTTGAATGTGGAGTGTCTAGGGGAGAATGGCATGTTATGTTATATTATTTTGCATATTTGTGGCTTGGCTCCCAGGGAACGGGGGGTGTTATACCATACCGTAATTGTAAGGCTTATGAATCTCTGGACTGTATGCTGTTAATTTTCAATAAAGAATTTTTTTTCTGGATAAAAAAAAAGAAGACCCCGGGCTCTGACACCTGGGGGAGCACGTAAGTCCTGAACCCATCCTACTGGGTAGTCACATTGTGGACACAAACCGGAACCTATTTGTTTTTCCTTTTTTGCTATGACTTATCTTGATCTGCTTTACTGCAGAAACAATCTGACCTACAGGAAGTAAGATCAGACGCCTTAACTTACACTGGCACACCTGTCTTAGTTGTGCTCGGGCACCTCCGTCTCTTCTACAATTACACAGAGACGCTTTGTTTTATAGTGCTCTTATCTGCACCTGCATTATTTCCTTTACTAGGAGGACAAAGTGCCTTTATATTTTTTCATTATATCTGCTCTAGTTGCGTAACTTTAGAGATGTAGATCACCTCTTTAGTTACTGTTAAGTTATACTGCTTTATGTTCTGTGATATGATTATTTGCCATTTTGGTACAATGTTTGAACTGCATCATTATTATAAAAAAACAAATCGCTTTCTGGAGAGGACCTTGGAGCGCTTTCCTTACCCCAGAAACTTGTTCAACCTCACTCACAAAAGGTCCAAGTCTCAGAGGGTCGCATTCCCCTAGATGTGACCCATGCAAGTGAAGAGGCGTGAGAGTGCTCTCAAGTTGCCCTGAAATGTTATTTAGCTGGGCGCACCACGCTGCTCTCCAGAGATTGGCGATCAATAACAGGGTATCTTGGGGAACAACCATCAATGTCCTTTTAAGAGTTGAATTGATAGAGATGTCCTCTCCCACGGTGTACTTGACCAATGCAATCCTTTATATTTAAATGTATCTCCCTGACACAGGCAGTTCACCTGTCACCGTTGAAATTACAGGAATCATAGGATGTTAATTACCCTTGGTAGTTCTGAGTTTAGTTCTTGTGAAAGCTTAGTTTTATTCAATAGTGCCTTAGGAATCTTAAATCATTCCTGCTGCACATGATTTTCTCTCTAGTATAGACGGGTTGGTTGGAGTCAGATGGGAGTCTCCTTCTGGGCCTGCTCTAACCACTCCCCCACTTAAACCTGCAGTCACGCATCCGGCCGAGAGTAGCTCATCGTATTAGCAATATTTTGCTATCATAGTTTCGGGAGACTGCATTATACCACAGCAGCCTCCCGAACTTTTCTACTTCCCTTTCTCTTTACCTATTTCCTTCTGCTCTAACTCTCCCTCACTCTCGATCTCCTCTTCTTTTTTTCTTAATTCCCCTTTCATCTTCTTCCACTCTCCCTCCCGTTTCCTTCATAAACCTACCTCCCCCCCATCCCATCCCCCTTTTTTTTTTGCTGTTACTGTCGTTTGGCAGCGATGGATGCTATCTGTGTTGTATCCATCAATGCCAAGGGACTCAAAGTTCCCGAAGAGACGTATGTTACTCCACAATCTGAAATGTCTCCACGCAGACGTGGCATTTATGACATACCTTTCTACCAATAAAGCTGCTAAATCGAAGGGAGTCTCTATTGTACTCTCTTGTAAAGGGCACGATCGGTGGCATTAAAGTGACTTTAAGAAGCGGCTTGACCGCGAAACTGTAGAGGTCACGTTCGCAAGTACCTAATAACCTGCCTTCACCTACCTCTGCGGGCATTATTAACGATTTTTTTGTCAACATTACTGCAAACATTAAATTAATAAAAAACAAAATTGCGCTTAGAAAAACAATAAAAATATGTAAACCAATAATATATGTGAATATGGATACAATGACACCCTAAATAAATAAATGAATTAAGTGAAGTTCGAAAAGCTGCGGTTGGAAGTGGGGCCCACAAAACAAAAATAAAACAAACAAACCGCGCTAAAAATGAGTCCAATCAATATAGGTGAAAAACGATTCAATTAAGTCCACATGGCATAATAGATCCTCCTAAATGGTGAATAGAGGACAAACTTATGGGATATTCTGCTTACCAGAACGTAAGCGAGGTTCAGCAGGTGGCTTTAAACCCAGCCTGGGCCTTTCAGTGTGCTCCAAGGGGGGTAGGATCCAACAGACTTACATGGCGGACCGAATCCACATAGGTGTAGAAAAACATACAAAAAACATAGCGTAATACTGACAAAAAAATATATATATAATTCCCTAAATAGGAGTGCTCATACAAAAAAACATTTAAAGGATCGTGAGACCCCCAAATGTATGACAAACCAGGGGCGTGGAGTCAAAAAAGGGAAAGTGACATGCAACATGCAAAGAAATGGTGGTGGCGTCACCGCGATCTCGTCCCAGCAGACTCCTCACAAGTAGTTTTTCAGTTGGGATTGTAAGCAATGCTTGCTTACAATCCCAACTGAAAAACTACTTGTGAGGAGTCTGCTGGGACGAGATCGCGGTGACGCCACCACCATTTCGTTTTTGGCTCCTTTTAACTGATCTTCTGGTGAGCAGGAACCCCTTCAATTCTGGTCAGGATTTCATTTTGGGTTTACCTGGGCTATTAGCCTACCGTTGTTATACCTTCACAAGTTTACCATCTGGTAAGCGGCCCCCCATATCTGAGCACCGGGTGTTTATCTATACCTTCTTTTGGATCTGTACTCGCCTCCTTTATATTTTTTTCTGGTAATTAGATACAGATATAGTTTTTGATTTAAGACATCACATTTCTTTGCATGTTGCATGTCACTTTCCCTTTTTTGACTCCACGCCCCTGGTTTGTCATACATTTGGGGGTCTCACGATCCTTTAAATGTTTTTTTGTATGAGCACTCCTATTTAGGGAATTATATATATATTTTTTTGTCAGTATTACGCTATGTTTTTTGTATGTTTTTCTACACCTATGTGGATTCGGTCCGCCATGTAAGTCTGTTGGATCCTACCCCCCTTGGAGCACACTGAAAGGCCCAGGCTGGGTTTAAAGCCACCTGCTGAACCTCGCTTACGTTCTGGTAAGCAGAATATCCCATAAGTTTGTCCTCTATTCACCATTTAGGAGGATCTATTATGCCATGTGGACTTAATTGAATCGTTTTTCACCTATATTGATTGGACTCATTTTTAGCGCGGTTTGTTTGTTTTATTTTTGTATTACTGCAAACATGTTTGTACCATGTTACTGTTTACTCACAATTGTGTCCATATATGGACTTTTTAAATATCTTACTTTTGAATAAACTGATTGATTTTATATACATTTTTGTTCATGTCCTCATGGTACTGCAATAGTCCTAAACTTCTGCTTCGGAAGAGGCAGGACTGAATTGGAGAGGTCCTGTTTATTCTCTCTTCCAAATAATATTGCTACAGACACTCACCTGTCCCACGGTCCAGAAATGCGGCCACCCGAAGCCACGCTCCTCTCCCCCTCCTCTCCGCCGGCGCCGTCATAGCCACTGTGGGCACCCGGCCGTGACAACTTACGGCTTCACGGCCGGGCGCGCACTGCGCATGTCGCGCTGCGCTCTTCTAGTGGCCAGGCAATCCTGTGGGACTTGTCACGTATCCCAGAAGATTGCTGGCAGAGAGGGGACGCCTAGGGGGAGGGGAGGAATCGCCTAGGCGTCCAAGAGCAGAAAGAAGGAAGTGGGACAGGAAGTCCCACTCTAAACTAAGTACCCACCCCCTCCAAAAAAAAATGAAATGCCAAATGTAGCATGCCAGGGGGTGAGGAGTGCTTAAAGCGGAAGTTCCACTTTTGGGTGGAACTCCGCTTTAAGGACCGCCCACCGCATACATACTGAAGCAGGGCAGTCCTATTGCGTGAAACGACATACCTGTGCGTAGTTTCGTGCACGAGTCACTGGGGGTACGCAAGCCCGCTGCACAGCGAGGTAGCCAACGCTAGCCAAGGTCTGGCGGCCGCGATTTCCGCTGGCCACCCACGATCGCTCATCAGAGTGGCGGAATGGGGATCTGAAAGTGTAAACAAAGCAGATCTCCGACCTGACAGGGGAGTACAGTGAGATTGTCTGTTCCTAGTGATCAGGAACAGCGATCTCTCTGTACTCCCAGTCAGTCCACCCCCCCCCCAGTTAGAAACACCCCCCCAAGACACGCTTAACCCCTTGATCGCCCCCTGGTGTTAACCCCTTCCCTGCCAGTGTCATTTATACAGTGATCAGTGGCTATTTTTACCTCTGATCACTGTAATAATATCACTGGTCCCAAAAAAGTGTCAATAGTGTCCGATCTGTCTGCCGCAATGTCACAGTCCCGCTAAAAATCGCTGATCACCTCCATTACTAGTAAAAAAAAAAAAAACAATTCCCTGTCCCCCTGTCTCTTCTTTCCTCCCTCCTCTCTTTTCTCCTTCCTAAATGATCCCTAAGACGCGGGGGTGTGGAGTGGGGGGCCGATCTAAGGATTGGCCCCCCGGTCCACCCCCTTCCGAAGCACAGACATGCAGATAACGGGTTCTAAAATAGTCTAGAGGCCCCACCTTATTAGGATATAGACAAGATGACAGGCAGAAATCTTACCACTATCAAACTCTGTAAGGTATAAAGGCTTAAATGTGATCTATATGTCTGGTCTAATCGAGAACATAGACAAGCATTTGGACATTGAGGGTTGTGTTAATAAGTGATTGTATATTTTTTGTCAGCACTACAATTGGAGCCTTAATCTTCTGTATCTTTACCTCTGTTATGTCTTGCATTATCTCTAATAAAAAGAAAATCTTTATGGGGGAAAAAAAAAAAATAATACTAAAAATGCCATAAATCTATCCCCTAGTTTGTAGACGCTATAACCAATCCATATACACTTATTGCGATTTTTTTAAACAAAAATATGTAGAAGAATATATATTGGCCTAAACTGACGAAGACATTTATTTTTTACATTTTTTTGGGGATATTTATTATAGCAAAAAGTAAATAATATTGCTTTTTTTTCAAAATTGTCGGTCTTTTTTTGTTTATAGCGCAAAAAATAAAAACCGCAGAGGTGATCAAATACCAGCAAAAGAAAGCTCTATTTGTGGGGGAAAAAAAAGGACATCAATTTTGTTTGGGTACAACTTTGCACGAATGCACAATTGTCAGTTAAAGCAACACAGTGCCGTAATGGTCTGGTCATTAAGGGGGTAAATCCTTCCGGTCCTTAATTGGTTAAAACATAGATCGCGGTTCAAACAGGAATGTAAAGAGAAGTTGAAGTCTCTTTAGATGGAAATTCATACCCTAGAGTACTGCCATAAACATGCTCCATCCCCGACACTAGAAAGGGAATGGTAGACACCCTTTCCCCTGGAAATCTTAAAAGCCCACATCTCGGTTATACCCAAAGACAGTAAAGACCCCACAGCTTGTGGCAGCTATAGACCAATATCATTATTAAAGGTTGATCTTAAAGAGGAGTTCCAGGCTCCTTCAGAAAAAATTGAAAGTCAGCAGCTGCAAATACTGTAGCTGCCAACTTTTAATATTAGGACACTTACCTGTCCACGAATCCAGCGGTGTCTTTTCACCCCAGCCAATTTTTTCAATTGGCTCTCACCATTTTTTGTAAGGGAAACCAGCAGTAAAGCCTTGGGCCTTCACAGCCGGTTCCCTATTGTGCATGCGCGAATCGCTTTGTGAATAGCCTGGTGGCAAGGGAAGGAGGATGGGGGGCCGAACTTCCAGGTGCCTATGCCGCGGCAAGATCAGCCGGACATGTAAGCGGGTACTGTAAAAACCAGGTACTCACTCCCCCTCCCGCCAAAAGGTGACAACCTTTAAGCTTTTTACTAAAATATTGACCTCCAGACTTCAGCAACACCTACCACAACTGATCCACCTGGAGCAAGTCGGCTTTATCCTGTCTCATGAGGCCAGGGATAATATTGTTAAGGTTCTGAACTTGCTCCATGTGGCTAACCAGAATTGTATCCCGTGTGTGTTCCTTGGCACAGATGCTGAAAAAAAGCATTTGAATGGGTGAACTGGCGGTTTAGATTTTCGGTCTTACGGCATATAGGACTTGGGAACACCATGCTCGGTTGGATCTCCAAGATTTGTTCTAACCCACAGCACAGGTCAAAGCTAATAGAGTCCTTTTCAACCCTTTTCCCATTACTAATGAGACAAGACAGGGATGCCCCCTGTCCCCTCTTTGCTCTTTCATTCAAACCCTTCCTTTGTAGGATTCACTTAAATCCAGACATCATGGGCTTTGAAGTAAGAGGGGTTCAGCATAAGGTATCAGCATGTGCCGAGGACATGCTGTTCTTTCTAACCAATCCGTCGGTGTCTCTCCCTCGTAAATTTGACCTCTATGGAGCACTTTCTAACCTGAAAATACATTTTAGCAAATCTGAGATGATAGGAGTGGAGATTCCACAACCCCTTCTCCAAACTCTAATTCAACTTCAAGTTCAGGTGGACAGACTTAGCGTTGAAATACCTGGGCACATATGTCCCATCTCGACCGCCCCGTACCTTTGATCTTAACTTTCCCCCACTTTTAAGTAAAATATGTACCTTAATAGAGACATGGCAGAGCGAACTCCATTCATGGTTCGGAAGATGCAATATCATAAAAATTAGCATTTTACCAAAATTTTTATCTTTTCCAGCCTCTACCAATCATGAATCCTCTTTGGGATTTTAAACAGGTCTAGGGCTGAAACAACTAATCGATTAATCGGCAACTAATCGATTATGAAAATAATCGATTACTATTTTCATAATTGATTAATCGGCCAGTAACATAATGGGGTTAAAAAATTTAAATTGAGCCTTTTATAGTACAAAAACAGCAAACCGCTACTGTAAATGTTACTTTCACAGTTCTACAGTAAAAAATGAACCCCTTACAGTAGTGATTATCTGCTTTTTTGTACAAAAAAGGGCTAATATTAGGTTTTTTTTAACCCCATTATGTTACTAAACATCCTACACCTGGTTCACATCTATGTGTTTTTTGGTGCTTTTTGCAGAAACGCACTACAGTTCATTTACATGGTTTCCTATGGGACACGTTCACATCAATGCTTTTTTCGGCCGCTGCGTATTTGGAAAGGGTCAGGGACTTTTTTTTTTAACGCAAAACGGTGCTTTTTGGTTCAATAGACTTCGATGGAGAAGCTGCAGAAAAGCATGTAATTCTTTTTTGCAGCAATTTGTGTTCTTTAATCTGCCCAACAACAAATTGGCCAAAAAGATGCAAAAATGCAAATCGCAGCAAAATCACGTGTGCAAAAATGAAAACGCACAGCAAAAAGCACCGCAGAAACACATCAAAAGCAAACTGCCTAGGTGTGTACCGAGCCTTATGCTGGCCACACCGATCAATTTTCAGAAGAGAATATTCAGACGAAAAATCTTTGTACATTCGCTGAATGAAAGAATTTTTGAAATTTTCACTTGTTTTTAACATTGTGTTTTTTAAAAGAACGAAAACCACATACACCGTCTGAAAATTCCTTTGACCAAGAAGTTTTCTATTATTTCCAAATTGTCACCGTGGTTGAAAATTAATGTCAATTTGACCCCACTAACGATTAGAAAAATCGAACGAACGTTCCTAAAATGCCATTTTTTTTTTTTTAAGGAAGACATTGTTTTTTAAATAAAAAAAAAAATAACTTGATCCGAGTCTGATGATATTTACCAGATTCACCCTTTTAATAGCATATATCCTCTAATAGCATATACAGTATATCTCTTCTCTAATATTATATGCAGTATATCTCTTCTGTCTGTTATTCTCAGAGTGGATTAGATATTTTGCTCCCTAACCATATAGTTATTCATATTTACCACTGCATAGAGATATTTAAGAACAAATTGCCTTTTTTTAAAACTTTACATATTAACTAAATTATACACAACACTTTTTTCATCAGCTTATCAACCGATTAATCAATTAATCGAAACAATAATCGGCCAACTAATCGATTATGAAAATAATCGTTAGTTGCAGCCCTAAACAGGTCCACTCTCTGTTTGCTTTATTTGGGCCCACAAGTGTCCTCGACTTCATTGATTAAAGCTAACCTTTGCTAAGCATTACAGAGAGCCAGCGGTCCCGGATGTTTGTAATTACTATCAAGCAATTCATGGACTGATTGACTGGTGTCGCTCCTGGGACACCAAACTTTGGACCCAACTTGAACAAGTCCAAAGTAGTGTTTCGCTATGTTGAGCACAGTGGTGTTACGAAACATTGCTTTGTTAGGCTACTTTCACACTCAGACACTTTACAGGCGCTATAGCACTAAAAATAGAGCCTGTAAAGCGCCTCTCCTGCCCTCGGACTTTCACATTGGAGCGGTGCGCTGGCAGGACAGTAAAAAAGGTCCTGCAAGCAGCATCCTTGAGGTGCTTTAGGAGCGGTGTATACATCACTCCTAAACCGCCTCTGCCCATTGAAATCAATTGGCAGCCCCGCCAAAGCGCCACTTTGCGGGCGCTTTTAACCCTTTTCTGTCGTTTTAGCTGCGCTTTTCGGCCGCTAGCGGGGCACTTTTAACCCCCGCTAGCAGCCGAAAAGCTCAGCTAAAACGACAGAAAAGCGCCGCCCCAGCACCTCAGTGTGAAAGTGCTCTTAGTTGAAAACACATTCTTTAATAGGACCCACAATGCGTACATGCTATGAACTATTTGTGCATGCTCCCCTTTTCTCCTGAGACACTCCATTATTTCCAGTGTTGGAAAATTCGCAATTCTCCCCAGGTGTTCATGACGTGACTTTGAGTCTTGCATTTATCCAGGTACTTTTCAAGCTTCTCACGTTCTATTAGCGTGCACTCGGCCTTCTTTATCTTCATTAGTGAGCTCTACAGGTCCTTTTTGCCTACATTTTTGGAGGGCCCTTTACCTGAATCACTTTTTACACCCTTACCATCTCCACATATCTTCAATTGCCACCTCACCACCTTTGAGGAATACTGCTCTGACCAAGGGGTCTTACCCCATATGCACATTCCAAAGCTTATAGTCTCCTGATCACACCCCCTGAGGACTACCGCCTACCCTCTATAAAAAAAAAATGGGAGGCTGACCTGGGCCTACATTTACTCAAGATCAGAACAATATTATTAGGTTTCCCCAATCTCCACGAAGATCCTGGAAACTAGGTTTTAAAATCTTGACACGTTGGTATCATACGCCAAGGCTTTTGCATAAACTCTTCCCAAACACCCCTGATCATTGCAGGAGATGTCTGGAGGAGCGGAGAACACTGCTACACATATTCTGGTCCTGCCCCAAACTTGATCACTACTGAAGGGAGGTCCTGGGATTGTCCAAAAATTTACAGATTATAAGGTTCTGGGAGACCTGGCCTTTTTTCTTCTCCACGTTTCAAACATCCCAGCTAAAATCTACAAAAGATCTATTAGTCGTCATCTCCTCAACGCCGCCATGTCTTGTATCCATCTCACTTGGAAAAACCCACAGCCACCAACAATTAGTCTTTGGCTTAACAAGGTAGAACAAGGTAAATAATATGGAGGATCTAGTGCTTACAGCACAATATAAGCTTGAACGGTATTCCAAAACCTGGGTGTTGTGGAACATGTTTGCCTACTCTAAAGAGGGGAAAGCTCCTTTTTATGTTTAAGCTACTGGACTTAAACTAGCTTTATGGTAAACCCTTCTGGACAACAGTAACAGCTTATTTGTTGTTTATTCAATACCCCCTCCCCCTAATCAACTCACTCCGTTCTCTTCTTTTTTTGTCTTTTTTTCTCTTCCCTCTTGCCTTTTCTAAAAACAATAAAAAAGGTTAGGCAGTTTGCTTCCCTTTTCTGCTACTGGACCTGCACCATCTATGGTTCTCTGGAAGGAAACCAAGAGTTTTATGTTGGACTTAAACTCTCTAATAGTAGCTGATCCCTTATTGCAGGGATATGCAATTAGCGGGCCTCCAGCTGTTGCAAAACTACAAGTCCCATCATGCCTCTGCCTCTGGTTGTCATGCTTGTGGCTGGGATAGTCTTGCTATGCCTCATGGGACTTGTAGTTCTGCAACAGCTGGAGGTCTGCTAATTGCATATCCCTGCCTTATTGTACCTGGATTTCATATACAGTATTATGGTGTATAATTCACTATGTATATTGGCTTGTTGATATGAAAACTGCCTTCTCCTGGTTAAATAAAATATTTGAAAAAAAATGTATTATGGGGCATATCTGAGAATTATTCCTGATTGTGACTGTGGGTCCAAACTTAATTGTCTATAAAAGTCTACTGTATACAGAAAAATAAGTGGTTCTAAAGGCTCAAGGTTTTTATTACCTTAACCACTTCAGCCCCGGAAAATTTTACCCCCTTCCTGACCAGAGCACTTTTTACAATTTGGCACTGCGTCGCTTTAACTGACAATTGCGCGGTCATGTAATGCTGTACCCAAACGAAATTTGCGTCCTTTTTTTCCCACAAATAGAGCTTTCTTTTGGTGATATTTTATCAGCGCTGCAGTTTTTATTTTTTACACTATAAACAAAAAATATTGACAGTTGTAAAAATAAAACAATATTTTTTACTTTTTGCTATAATAAATATCCCCCAATTTTTTTTTTAGAAAACTAATTTCTTCATCAGTTTAGGCCAATATATATTCTTCTACATATTTTTGGTAAAAAAAAAAAAAAAAATCAGCGTATATTGATTGGTTTGCGCAAAAGTTATAGTGTCTACAAACTATGGGAAAGATTTATGGCATTTTTACTAATAATAGTGGCGATCTGCATTTTTTTTGCGGTATTGCGACAGACAGATTGGACACTTTTGACACATTTTTGGGACCAGACATTTATACAGCGATCAGTGCTATAAAAATGCACTGGTTACTGTGTAAATGTCACTGGTAGTGAAGGGGTTAACACTAGGGGGTGAAAGGGGTTAAATGTGTGTTCCCTCAGTGTGTTCTAACTGTATGGGGATAGGACTGAGTAAGAGAGGAGACATATCGCTGTTCCTACTTAGTAGGAACAAACAACGTCTCCTCTGACAGCACAGGGATTTGTGTGTTTACACACACAAATCCCCATGCTGGCGCTCGTGCATGTGATCACACGTGGCCGGCGGCGATCGTGCCCACCGGCCACACGCATCGGGTCCCCCGCCGTGCGGCAGGCACGCGTGCCCTCTAGTGGCCGAAAAAGGGAAGGACATACCCATACGGGATTTCATCCAGGAGAGCCATTGTGCCGCAGTATATCTGCGTGAGCCGGTCGGGAACCGGTTAAAGTGGTTCTAAAGGCAAAAGTTTTTTTTATCTTAATGCATTAGGCTGCTTTCACACTGGGGCGGTAGGGGGCGTTGGCGGTAAAACAGCGCTATTTTTAGCGCTGTTTTACCGCGGTATTCGGCCGCTAGCAGTGCGGTTTTAACCCCCCGCTGGCGGCTGAAAAAAGGGTTAAAACCACTCGTACAGCGCGGCTATAGCCGCGGTATTGCCGTGGTATAGCCGCGCTGTCCCATTGATTTCAATGGGCAGGAGCGTTGAAGGAGCGGTGAATACACCGCTCCTTCACCGCTCCAAAGATGCGGCTCGCAGGAGATTTTTTCTTCTCCTGCCAGCGCACCGCTTCAGTGCGAAAGCCCTCGGGCTTTCACACTGAACAAACAGCGGAGGCTGTTTTGGGGCGGTTTGCAGGCGGTATTTTTAGCGCAATAACGCCTGCAAACCGCCCCAGTGTGAAAGGGGCCTTAAGATAAAAAAACCTCCTGTGTGCAGGAGCCCCCTTATACTTACCTGAGCCCATCTCGATCCATTGATGTTTCACAAGAAGCTTAGCTGACCGGGAGTTTCCCTCCTCATTGGCTGAGACAGCAGCGGGCACCGTTGGCTCCCACTGCTGTCAGAGTCAGTGAGCCAATAAGAAGAAAGAGGGGGCGGGCCAAGCAAGCTGCTTGCTGTCGGGGCAGGAGGGAGGGGTCACGATGACTGGCAAGGGACCTGAGAAGAGGAGGATCTGGGCTGCTCTGTGAAAAACCACTACACAGAGCAGGTAAGTATACCATGTTTGTTATTTTTAACCACTTCCCATCTGGCCCATAGCAAAATGACGGCCGGGCACTGGTTCAGTTATCCTGACTGGGCGTCATATGACATCTGGCATCACGACGATGCGGTGGTGGTGCGGTGTGTCCTCTGCAGAGCTTCCACCACTGGAGACCAGATTGGCTATAAAAGGTATGTATACTGATTTCTTCTTTATAGGGCTAGATAGGTTGGGCTTATATTGTTGATGTCTGTAGATGTAGTGATTTTAATGTTAGGGTGAACTTCCCCTTTAACACCTGCAGTGTGGGCCCACTGCAAAGGAGAATTTTTAGGTGTCCTGGAGATGGGCTTTAACCACTTCAGTACTGGACTTTTTTTCCCCATTCCTGTCTAGGCCAATTTTCAGCTTTAAGGCCTGGTTCACACTTATGCAGGTTGCAGTTTGCATATATAACAAAATATACCGCGCTGTCTACACAATAGCAGCCAGCACAAAAGTGTAAAATAAACAGAAATATATATGGAAAATGTGCAGCGCTAAGCAAATAATGATCAATATCAAAAATAAAATTGACATATGAAACAAACCAATATAAATAGTGACATGTGTTCCGTGAGAATTAATGTCCAAGGTGTAAACAGAAAAGAAAAAAAAAGGGGGGGGGGGACACAGACAAGTCCCAAATGTATTCCAAAAGGGTGAAGTTCAAAACATAAATGGGTGACAGTCACAGAACTCCTGAGTGAACATCAAAATGTGACAGAGGTAACATAGATGATACGCCACAAAAAGCACCAGTCGCTTACTAGAAAGGATAGACTCATACAGGTGTACACCTGATGGGTCAAACAGGCTTTACAGGATGACCAGGGAATTCAGTCAAGTGGATACGGTCTTCAGGCAAACACTCAAAAACGATGGATAAGGCTCGATTCACATTTATGCATGTTGCTTTTGAGCGTTTCTGGAGTTCTTTCTGTGATGCTTGCCACGTTTTTGAGCAGCGTTTTGCGTTTTTTTTTTTTTTTAGACTGTATACAGTTTAAAAAAAAAAAAAAAAAACGCCAAAAACGCAAAACGCATCAAAAACGCTGCAAAAGTTTTTGATGCTGGTCCATTGAATTCTATTACATGCAAAACGCTGCATTTTGCATGAAAAAAAGTCCCTGACCCTTTTCAAGAATGCAGAGGTATAAAAAGGCATTGATGTGAACATGTTCCATAGGAACCCATGTTAAAAAATTCCCATGCATTTCTACAAAATGCAAAATGCATCAAAAAACGCGCTAGTGTGAATGGAGCCTAAAGCAGGGCCCGAATGGGCAAATAAGCCCAATTATAAAGAGAAAAGAGAGGAAGAACAGGGCACATAGCGTATTTCCGTAAGGAATGTTTATTGTTGTAAACATAAGAGTTGCACTTACATTTTCCAGAGTAAAAACAAGCGCTTCAAAATAGACAGTAACCGGGGGATCCCTGCAGTGCAGGGAAAGAAAATCCATCACATCCCTAAGTAAAAACAGCACACATAGTACACACAAACATTGGTTAGGCACACATTTAACCCTTTGAAAGTCCTAGATGTTTAACCCCTTCCCAGCCAGTGTCATTAGTACAGTGACAGTGCACATCTTTAGCACTTACCACCAGTGTTAATTTTGGCAGCAAAATTCGATTTAGTTTTATGCCCCATACACACGGTCGGACTTTGTTCGGACATTCCGACAATAAAAATTGTTGGCTCAAACTTGTCTTACATACACACGGTCGCACAAAGTTGTCGGAAAATCCGATCGTTCTGAGCGCGGCGACGTAAAACACGTACGTCGGGACAATAAACGGGGCAGTGGCCAATAGCTTTCATCTCTTTATTTATTCTGAGCATGCGTGGCACTTTGTGCGTCGGATTAAAATATTAAATGAGATTTCGCGCAATATTTGTGTAATAAAAATCAGACTCTCATGACTGCTGACTGGTGGGTTCCTTTTCCAGGCCTAAGGTGGTTGCTGCAATTAATACAAAGGTGTAGGAAACAGCATAGACTAAAAATAATTACACCACCCTGTAACTAGCATATACATAAGTCTGTGACATAGTCTGGTGATAATATACTCATATAATCTTCTATAGTAAACCAATGGTGATCCACATTTAGATAAAATTCATATAGCAATGTACCATCTTCTTAGGTCAATATAAAATCTTCTTAGGTTCTACTAGTAATAAACCGTGCAAATATAAACAAGCGTGATAACTAAAATAGCGTGATAAAAATGTGCAATCTTACATAATAAATCAATAGTTAATAAAACAAATTCTTTAAAAAAGTCCGTTTTGTAAGTGTGCTTGTGTGCAAATCTTGTGGTATAAAGGTGAATCAAATGTAAGTGAGTGAATTTGTAAAGAATCTCAGTGAACAGTTCTTTTAAAATGTTCTTCTGTACTAAAAGATCTTTCTGCTGTGGGTGTCTCCCAATGTGGTCTCACAGAACTCTCACCTTGCATATGTATTGATTAGGCATTCGGTAGTATGTCTTTGTGTGGAAGTGGTGTTCTGACAGCTCTTTCTTTTCTGTGCTATTTCTCCTCCAGCGTTCCTTTCCCTGCAGCTCCGCTCAGTGTTGGGGAGAAAAAATAGGTGGGGGGGAGGAAAAGGAGGCTCCACTAGTGTATTAACTTTTTTAAAAACCAAGGGGTAGCATTTATTTAATATTGCTCTTACATTTAAAATGATAAAAACAGGCAAAGTATGAGAAAGAAAACGATCTGGCGTTCTCAGCGCCCTCTCACTTGTGCTTCAGATACTGTGTGTCACTCCAGCTGGATTGGCTGGAGTGACACACAGTATCTGAAGCACAAGTGAGAGGGCGCTGAGAACGCCAGATCGTTTTCTTTCTCATACTTTGCCTGTTTTTATCATTTTAAATGTAAGAGCAATATTAAATAAATGCTACCCCTTGGTTTTTAAAAAAGTTAATACACTAGTGGAGCCTCCTTTTCCTCCCCCCCACCTATTTTTTCTCCCCAACACTGAGCGGAGCTGCAGGGAAAGGAACGCTGGAGGAGAAATAGCACAGAAAAGAAAGAGCTGTCAGAACACCACTTCCACACAAAGACATACTACCGAATGCCTAATCAATACATATGCAAGGTGAGAGTTCTGTGAGACCACATTGGGAGACACCCACAGCAGAAAGATCTTTTAGTACAGAAGAACATTTTAAAAGAACTGTTCACTGAGATTCTTTACAAATTCACTCACTTACATTTGATTCACCTTTATACCACAAGATTTGCACACAAGCACACTTACAAAACGGACTTTTTTAAAGAATTTGTTTTATTAACTATTGATTTATTATGTAAGATTGCACATTTTTATCACGCTATTTTAGTTATCACGCTTGTTTATATTTGCACGGTTTATTACTAGTAGAACCTAAGAAGATTTTATATTGACCTAAGAAGATGGTACATTGCTATATGAATTTTATCTAAATGTGGATCACCATTGGTTTACTATAGAAGATTATATGAGTATATTATCACCAGACTATGTCACAGACTTATGTATATGCTAGTTACAGGGTGGTGTAATTATTTTTAGTCTATGCTGTTTCCTACACCTTTGTATTAATTGCAGCAACCACCTTAGGCCTGGAAAAGGAACCCACCAGTCAGCAGTCATGAGAGTCTGATTTTTATTACACAAATATTGCGCGAAATCTCATTTAATATTTTAATCCTATTAGTGTTTTGTGTGAACACCTCTATTTTGCGGCAATATTAGCATTTGTACACAGTGTCTATTTAACACAGCACATTGTATTGGGATCACATTTATTGTGTCACATTCACTAGCGCGAAGGAAAACATTTACACATATTTACTTTGTGCGTCGGATTTGTGTACACACGATCGGAATTTCCGACAACGGATTTTGTTGTCGGAAAATTTTATATCCTGCTCTCAAACTTTGTGTGTCGGAAAATCCGATGGAAAATGTGTGATGGAGCCCACACACGGTCTGAATTTCCGACAACAAGTTCCTATCACACATTTTCCGTCTGAAAATCCGACCGTGTGTACAGGGCATTAGTCTAAGTCTTCTGACTAAAATGGCATTTTAGTCTTCTGCAATTGTACATTTTAGTCGACTAAAATCTTATGTATATAGTTAAATTGTAATGCATTATTTAAACATTTCTCTACAATTTCCAAACTTATTATATGCTCCTGGAGTGAAAAATCGAATGTGTTATTATTTATGTTAAGGTTTGAACATGCACTACAGACCAGTGTTAATTTTGAGGTCAAATTTCAATTTAGTTTTAGTCATAGTCTTTTGACTAAAATGCTATTTTAGTTTCAGTCATCTCAATTGTTTAGTCGTATTTTAGTCGACTAAAATAATATTAATTTAGTCGACAAAATGAACAATGCTGTATTAGTGTCACTGGTTCCCATAAAGTGTCAGACTTTCTGCCGCAATATCGCAGTCCCGCTATAAGTTGCTGATCGCCGCCATAACTTGTATAAAAAAAATTCCATCGTTTGTAGAAGTTATAACGTTTGCGCAAACCAATCAATATACGCTTATTGCCATGTTTTTTTTTTTTACTAAAAACATGTAGAATACATGTTGCTCTAAATTTTTGGAAGAAATTTGATCTTTTACATTTTTATTGGATATGTTTTATAGCAGAAAGTGTGAGTTTTTTTTAATAGCGCAAAAAACAAAAACAAAAAAAAAAACAAAAAACGCAGAGGTGATCAAATACCACCAAAAGAAAGCTCTATTCGTGGGGAAAAAAAATTACATGAATTTAATTTGGGTGCCTGCGTAATTGTCAGTTAAAGTAACGAAGTGCTGTATCGCAAAAAATGGCCTGGTCATTCATGAAGGGGGGGGGGGGGGGGGGGTGTAAAACTTCCGGGAGTTAAGTGGTTAATAAATGAATAAATGGTAGCTGCAATATGAAATATAAGGCATTTATCACCGTGAGGCTACTTTCACACTGGGGCGGGGAGGGCGTCAGCGGTAAAGTGGCGCTAGTTTTAGCAGCGCTTTATGGCTGCTAGCGGGGTGCTTTTAATCCCCGCTAGCAGCCGAGGAAAGGGTTGAAAGCACCGCTGCCAAAGCACTTTGCAGGCGCTTCGGCAGCACTGCCCATTTATTTCAATGGCAGGGGCGATTTAGGAGCGATGTATACACCGCTCCCCAAAGATGCTGCTTGCAGGACTTTTTTTCCCGCCTTGTAAGCGCACCACCCCAGTTTGAAAGTACTCGGGCTTTCACAATGGGGAGGCATGAGAGTAGGGTTGCCACATGTCCGGGATTCACCCGGACAGTTCGGGTTTGGAATCATGCGTCGGGGCTTCAGACTGCCTGAAACTTGGATACGTGATTCAGACTGGACTATGGCTTCCCAGCAGGGTTGCTGGCTGCAGTTGTCTAAGCTGAGAGTTGTCTGTTACACTTTCTTTCACACTGCCCAAAGCCAGCACTAACAATCACTTACACCAGAGGCCACAGTGTTCCCCTTTACATCAGAGTCCCCCCTTACAGTGAAAGGGAACTCTGCGAGTTCTGATGTACAAGGGGAACTCTGTGGACTCTGATGTAAAGGGGGGCTCTTGTAATTAACTTCATATGATTAGAAATGTTATTTAATAGCAAAATATATGTATAGTATAAAAAAAAATTGCTGTGTGCAGCTAAAGTTTCTGGGTTCGACTTGAAGAAAAGGTGGCAACTAAGGATGAGCTCCGGCGTGTTCGCATGCTGCACGTGCCGAGCCCACCAGGAAGTCGGCACTGCACAGCGCTAATCACAGGCAGCGAGACATTGTCCCAATGTGCGGCTGCAGAGATCGGGAAATGTCTCACTGCCTGTGATTAGCGCAGCGCATTGCAGTCTTCCTGGCGGGCTCGGCACGTGCAGCATGCGAACGCGCCGGAGCTCATCCTTAGTGGCAACCCTACTTGAGAGGCACTTTTCAGGTGATATTTTAGCCTTAAAATGACTGAAAAGCACCCCAGTTTGAAAGGGGTTTAAGGGAACAGGGGTGTAACTGACAGAACAATCATACAGTATAAAGGATGTACATATAACCTGTGCAAGTATACTACAATATCATTCTGACTCACATTCCTGTGACAAAATTCAACTATCTCACGTGCTCTGTCTGCTGGGAACATCTTACTGTAAACCAACATTGAAAATCATACAGCTTGTTCTCTGATCACATTGGGATTGTTTTACTTGTCACAGGAACATAGACTAGGTCATTTTATTCTACCTCAGGCCAAGTTATGGCTCACAGAATAATATCTCCTACCTGCAATGAAATAGAAGCCATGTGTTCCTCTGAGGGAATAAGGGTGCAACTGAGAGGAAGTTCCCGCCAGAAACAAGGAACTAGGTTCCCCTTTCCACTTGCTGTGCACCCAGAAATGTGCCCCCTCCCTAAAAACAGCTTTAGAGCAGGGTGTTATTACTAAGAATATAATAGGGTTTTATTTTTTTGAGGGGGGTGCACATTTTTTACATACTTTACACTCTCCCCCCCACAAAATGTAATGCCATCCTCCTCATAAACAGATATAGTATGGTACAACATCATTTCCTTTCCTTGTTTTGAAAAAGAGACATAGGGCTAGGTCACACCCCAATTTCTGCGTTCAGGTTCATTTACACTTGCTTCGGCTTCTACACACATTAACGACTAGTTTACACTTGCTTCAAATCAAGGCTTCGGACAGGCTTTGTTAAAGCTCTCTGAACGCTAGTCAAAGCCCCTTTCACTAAATAAAATGGTTAGCTTACAGTCCTGTTTACACCTTGCTTTGGCTTCACTTCAAAAATGATACCCTATGTAGCTTCAGTGGTGCTTCAAAGCGTCTTCAAAGCCTCCATAGAAGTCTATTGCAAAGCTCGCTTGAAGCCCCACTGAAGCCTCACCGAAGCCCCATCGAAGCTCCACCAAAGCCTCATCGAAGCACCAAGCAAAAGCAAGGTGTAAACAGGACTGTAATCTAACCATTTTATTTAGTGACAGGAGCTTTGACTGGAGTTCAGAGAGCTTTAACAAAGCGTGTCTGAAGCCATGTTTTGAAGCAAGTGTAAACTAGCCCTTGCAGATGCGTTTCTGCGCGCATGTTTTTGAGGCGTTCTGATTCCTTTTTCCCCCCCCTCTTTTTTTCTTTATCTCAGTTCAGGACATATGCGTTCCAATGTGTTTTTCATGCATTTTTCTGTGTTCCAGATGCGTTCAATACTGAAAAAAATGCAACGTTATACTTTTGTTGACTGCACTGGAACGCATTGCACTGGTGTATACAGGACTATTAGAATACATGGAAAACACTGTGCATGTGTTTTTGATGCAGATGATGGTTCACCGCAGCGCATCATCACAGTGGCGGATCACACTGTTTTCCAGTTTTGTTTCAACAAACTTTATTAAGATTATAAAGTTCAATTGCCAACCATGCAGTGCAAGGCAGTGGATTGGAGCTGTGCTGAAAAACAGTACTGCATGCAGTACTGTTTTTCAGTGCAGCATGCCCGCACACAATGCAGTGGTGTGAACCAGGTCCTAAGGAAATAAGGAATTTTTCCTTGTCCATATGGTGGGACTGTGCTGGAATAGCCACCCAGAGCAGCCCCACTGCATCTGTTGTGAACCAGCCCTCACAGAGGTTTTTCAATCAGATTGTAATGTGTTTGGCCAGCTTAATCTGTCTGATCGTTTCTGGTCCAATTTATCTGAGTCAGTGACAGCCTCCATATTTCGGTAAAGGTTCCCTTTAAACACAGTCCCCATTTATATTATGTACTGGGAAGGAATTATACACCAACTAGTTTTTATTTGTTCAACTCGCCAAGCTCAGGTCGGAGCCGCTGTACCAGACATCCCGACCTGCACAAACTCATTTCAGGGAGGTTTCAAACTCATTTCGTGCCGACCCCCCCCCCCCCCCCCAAAAAAAATGCAGCCTTACCAGTGCCAATTAAATGCAGCCTTACTAGTGTCAATTAAATGTAGCATGATCACACAGCTGTTGGGGCTGAGCTGCTGGTCCTGGGGTCTGGCTGCTGGGGCCAAGGGTCTGACTGCTGGTCCTGCGTTCTGGCTGCTGTTGCTGGGCTACTGGTCCTGGGGTCTGGCTGCTGGAGCTGGCCTGCTGGTCCTGGGGTCTGGCTGCTGGAGCTGGCCTGCTGGTCCTGGGGTCTGGCTGCTGGGGCCTGGGGCCTGGCTGCTGGGGCCTGGGGCCTGGCTGCTGGGGCCTGGGGTCTGGCTGCTGGGGCCTGGGGTCTGGCTGCTGGGGCCAGGGGTCTGGCTGCTGGGGCTGGGCTGCTGGTCCTGGGGTCCGGCTGCTGGGGCCAAGGGTCCAGCTGCTGGGGTAAAGGGTCCAGCTGCTGGGGTCAAGGGTCCAGCTGCTGGGGCTGGGCTGCTTGTCCTGGGGTCTGGCTGCTGGGGCCAGGGGTCTGGTTGCTGGGCTGCTGGGGCCAGGGGTCTGGCTGCTGGAGCTAAGCTGCTGCTTCTGGAGCCTGGGGTCTGGCTGCAATGGGTCTGGTGAGCAATCCCAGTCAGAGAATTCCCCAGAAGGAAGGGGGTGGGCGGAAAGAAGACTGGGCGTTCGTGATCTGCAGGCTGTAGCAATCAGAGAAAAAAAAAAGACCCTTTCCCCAGTCAAGCGGACTCTTTCTCCACTTTCGGGTGCCGCTGTGCAGTGACCTCCTGTGCGACAAGTACATGACAGTCCCGGTCTGCCCAGCGAATTGATATAGAAGAGACCAGGCCTGTCATGTACTTGTTGCACAGGAGGTCACTGCGCATCGGCACCCAAAAGTGGAGAAAGAGCTTGTTTGACTGGGGAAAGTTTTTCTCTTAATTGCTCCAGCCTGCAGATCACGGGCTTTGCACAGTCTTCTCTCTGCCTCCGCCCACCCCCCTCCTTCCCTCTGCCTCAGCTCGCAGCGCCTTACATCTGCCTGTCACTCAGCCACAGACAGCGTGGCTGTACTCCATTCGGCCGCTCGGGCTGCTCTGTCTGTCTCAAGCTGAGTAACAGACCCAGCCGGCTCGCGGGAGACTTGGGATGTCTGCTGTACTAACAATCCAATGTTAGTACAGCGATCTACCCTGCTGTGCTTTTGTGTTGTGACAGGGGGACGGCCCCAGCCAGGTCAGCGCTCTTATCTAATGGCTGGTCGGGAGCTGGTTGGCAGACCTTTTTCAGTCACAAGCCTTCGACAGAAGGCCGGCTTCTGTTACGCCAGTAGCCATACACACGGGCCGAATGTCGGCCAGTTTCTATTGAACCGGCTGATTCTGGTCGACATTCGGCCTATGTGTACAAGGCTTAAGGGCTCATTGAGACGGATGATTAATCCTGCCTCCATGCGGAGCCGCTGGCAGATATGTGTACATCCAGCTTGTGTGTGCAGGCAGCCCATAGAAGTGAATACACACACAGTGGCTGCACAGACAAAATCGCATATCAAAATTTGACACGCAGGCAGGAGCGGGTGTATGGATCTGAAAGCACTTTGCCACAGCTTTACCCCTTATATCAATGTTCCCCCTTACATCAGAGTCACCACTCCCCATTACATCAGTATTCCCCCTTAAAGCAGTGTCCCCACGCCTTCCCTTTTCAAATCTGCACTTTATTTGAAGGAATTTTATAAAAAAAAGCAGCAGGCACAAAATTGTGATGTTGTAAAGCGCTGCGCATACTGTTGGTGCTAAATAAGTACTGTATAATAACAAGGAATACTTTAAAATTTAAAACCATGTGCTGCATTAATCACTGAAGGGCCGGGTCATGCCTGAATCACATAGGAAAGCGCCCCATGTTCTTGAGTGACTCCTGTGTGATTCATTTAAATGGGTTAAATTGCACTAGATCTCACCAAAAGTAGCGCATGCACTACTTTTACAAAAATGTACTGCGATCTGGTGCAGACAAGCGCACTGCATTTACAATCTGCGTTTGGGGTGTCATTGAAAATACTTTGAAACCCTATAGCAAAAATAGAGTGTGGGAAACGTTCATGGAACGTGGGTTTCCCGCACTGCGTTCTGGTGTGAATGAGCCCTAAATGAGTGTTATTTTACAAACACAACTAGAAACAATAAAAGCTTAATAAAGTCCAAAAAAATAAACAGAATTAATTGCACAAATCAGGAACAAGGGCACACACAGTATAAAGGGTGAAATGACCCTGTGTGCTGAAAAGTACGTTCCTTGTTGGATACACCAATTTCTTGCACTAGCAATGTTACACCGAACTGGTTTTAGTGCATTTATCATCACATTTGAGAATTGATAGTGCATGGGCAATTGTTCAGGTTTAGTGTAATTATTTAAGTTTTTTGCATATTATTGGATTTTTGCACTATGAATGTAACGCTATATTGTAAATTGTTCTTAATTGTCACATACTGTATGATCATTTCCCTGTTTATCCGCTTTACCTTCCTTCATGACCAGGTAGTTTTTTGCTATACGGCACTGCGTTACTTTAACTGACAATTGCGTGGTCATGCAATGCTGTACATAAAATTTGTTTCCTTTTTTTCCCCACAAATAGAGCTTTCTTTTGGTGGTATTTGATCACCACAGGGTTTTTTTATTTTTTGAGCTGTAAACACTGACACTTTTGAAAAAATAAAACAATATTTTTTACTTTCTGCTATAAAACATACCCTATAATAAAAACCCAATAAGCGTATATTGATTGGTTTGCGCAAAAGTTCTAGCATCTACAAACTATGGGATATATAATGGAATCTTTATTTTTATAGTAGTAATGACGGCGATCAGCAACTTATAGAAGGACTGCGATATTGCGGCAGACAATCTGACACTTTTGACACTTTGTGGGAACCAGTGACACTAATACATAAATATGCAGTGTCACTGTGCTAATGACACTGGTTGGAAAGGGGTTAAACATCCAGGGTGATCAAAGGGTAACATGTGTGCCTAACCAGTGTTTAGGTGTACATTGTGTGCTGCTTTCACAAAGCGATGTGATGGATTTTTTTCCCCTGCTTAGCAGGAAAAGAAAATCTATCACTTCCCTGCTGTCAGGAGGGAGCTCTGCAATGTTTTCATAGGCAGAGCTTCGTCCAGCCTCTCTCCTCAACGATTGGCGGGTGCCAGCGGACATCCATGGGCCAGCACCGACTGATCGGCTTCTGCTGTGACTTATCACAACAGAAATGGCATGCCCACCCTAGTGTCTCCAGTCTCCCTTTACATCAGTATCTCCCCCTAACAATAGTGTCCTCACTCCCCCTACAACACAGCCCCATTTACGTTGGAGTCCCCTGTAAAATCAGAGCCCCTCTTGCATTAGAGTTCCCTTTAAAGGGTTTGTTCACCTTTAATGACTTTTGCCACAAACCTCCTTATGCATTACAGTATCCTCAATACATTAATATGCTGTGCTCTGTTTTGTAAAAAAAAAAAAAAAAAAGAAAAGAAAAAATGCTTTCATCTAGTTGTTTAATTGCCCTTCCCTCTCGGTCCTGCAGATGGCACTATGTTTATTGCTTGCTGCAAATAAGCAGGGCACTCAGGAGTTCAGATTTCAATTTATGTATGCTTTTTCATAGCAGGGACCCAGAACTAAGCATAGTAACAACTAAATACACGCATACATACATTGGGAGCACCTGTGTACGAAACAGCAATTGTATTACACATTTTACGTAATGTCACACAGGACAGAGTAAGAGCAGCACTTCCATGGCCATTATTCATGGTGAATTCTAAACTGATGACTTGTAAAGGCTTTTAAAGTGCCACCTATAGACAATCTTGGGTACTAAAGTTTGTTGCCATTTCAGGGGTGTGCGCAATTTTAAGGCTTGACGTGTTTGGTATCTATTTACTCAATGCAAACTCATTATATACTATTATATTTTACTAAAAAAGGGTAAATTATTTTGCTTGTGTGCACCAAAATTAACTTTTCTGTATTTTTACAAAAAAAAAATGCATTTGATAAACTTGTGCGTTAATGTAATGGGAAAAAAATTGCAACTGTCACCATTATCAGGGACCCTGCTTTCAGAAAATATATGTGTGGGGGAGTTAGCTATTTTTTAGGCTTAACATTTTACTGTGTATAAAAAAAAGTAAAAATGGCTCTGGCAGCCAAGGGGGTTAAGCCCAACTAAACATTGACTGTTTCTTACTGTGATGCAGTCTGGATGCTTTAATATTAAAGGTTGTGTCAGTCTTTTTTATTTTGTTAGATTACTAGTGTGCTGCAGTTCCTGCTAAAATTCTCTCTGCCTTCAACCAGTATCGGGGCAAGGTCACCCAGATCCAGGGTGAAGATGGCAAACTTTACAATCCCCATCTTCTACCCCCTACCCTGTAGGGATGTTTGAGATGGAAGGTAGGTTCTGTGACCTTGATGGGGGATGCATGTCACGGAGGCAGTGTAATGAAATATAATGGGGTGTGAGAAAAGTTCTAGAGGGGGTAATAGGTGAGTAGAATGGAGGTGGCATGAGGAGGAGGGGTTTGAGTTTGGAGGCGCTGTGATGTGGGAGGTAAGGTAGTTGGCAGAGAGGCACAATAACCAGGGAGTGAGGGTGGGAGGTGCTGTAACTGTAGGACATAAATGAGGTGGCATAGTGGGGGTTGGTTTAAAGTGTTATTGAGTCGCTGTGACTAGGAGAGGAGGTGGACTGTTGTAAAGGGGTGTTGTGACCAGAGGTCCTTGCCAATGTTGCCATTAGCTTCAAGCACTCTGCTCACCAGACTCCTGGCAGCTCACAGAGAATGCCACCACTCTCTCCTGTAGTAATCAATGCCACTGGTCAGCCTGAAGAAGCTGTGGGGATGGCTGTTATCCTACCTACCATGGAACATGCTGAAAATGCAGGATAGCAGTTCAGTGTATTTGCAGCCGTTTTGTTTCTGGAGCTGGTGACCCAGGGCTGCAAGGTGCCTGAACTGAGGTGTACTGGTGTACTGACACAAATACAGAGCTGTCAGCTCACCTCCATCAGGCAGGAGCTTGCTAGCAGTACACTCCTGCTGCCAGAAGTAGGCAGCCTGCTGCAGGATGGGGTCGGGCTCTGTTGTTTGTCTAGGCACTGACTAAAATTGTAAGAGAGGGTGGTGGACTTACTGGTATCCTTTGCAAGACACAGGATCAACGGCATCGCTTCAGGAGAAGGAAGCATTGGTACCAAGAACACCTGGTGTTGCTGATAAAATACAGAAATATAATGAGTGAGGGCACAGCTCCCCCAAAGTGCCACCCCCCCCCCCCACATGGAAACATTGTGTGTGGGGCATGTTCCCCTGGGACCATGCCTGATGAAGGGGTCCTGCGTGGCTTTGAAATATGCTGTGATCATTCAATAAAGCGTTTGACCCTCTTATGGAGTTCCCTGGTGTGCTGGCGACATATTCCTTGCTTTATGTTGAACGATGGTCCATATCTCCAGCATGTTGTAGGCAGAGGAGATTTTAGCAAAGGCTAAAAATCACAAAAAGGTATTCCACTAAGAATCAGTTTTGGCTTTAATTACTTTGAGAAAATTATAGCGCCCAGGAAACTCTTTCATTGCCTCGCAAAGGTATGCCAATCAATTTCCTGCATCTAAATTGAGTTAGATTCTCTGTCAATATGTAGCACCCTTCTAGTCAGGCTGTTAGGTAAATTTATCTTTTGGCTTACTCTTTAATCAGAGGAGCAGTGATTGTTTGCTATGGTCTGCTCAGGGTTTCAAAGGCTGGGAGTCTGATTGCTTTCCCCTGCCTCTAGAAAAAATTTCTAGAGCCTATGCATACCTCCCAACCGCCCCAGATACCATGGGACTGTCCCGCAATTAGAAGTAAGTCCTCGGTCCCGCGGATCTGGGCTGGAGTCACGGAGCCCAGGGCTCCACTCAGTAGTGGTATCCTCAATGGGTGCAATGTGTGCTATCACACACAGCACCAAGTGAGGATTCCTGGGAGAAGATCTGTCCGGCAATCTCTGCTGCCCCCCTCCTCAATGCAGTCACCAGTTGTTAGGACCGCCGGCATCCTAGCAACCGATTACATCATTTGCAGGCCACCTCTCAGCTCCGCCCCTGCCTTCGGCTACCGATCCTGGCTCTCAGCGGCCCCATTCTTGCCTGTCAAATAAATAAAAATGGTGCGCTAATATCAATATGTGAACACACTTATACCACTGTGTGCATGAAAAAAACTCCTAAAGATGCATATAAAATTAAATAATCACATAAAATATCGTCCTGAGTAAAAAATTATTATATGTAGCAGTGAAGTGCTGCTAGGACCTCCTGTGTGCATAAAAAAATAAATATGTGAATAAGAGGTGAATTTGCAAAATATTATGCACAGAAAAAACGTGCAATGCTAATAAATAAATGTAGTGCAGCGCAATGCTACAAGAACCTTCTAAGTAAAAAATGAGTTAAATAATATTAATATAATATAAACATACAGTGAAATACTACGTGCACCTCCTATAGCAAAGGCTTTAACTGTAGGGAAATTGAATAGATAGTTCCATACGTTGCTGTTGTCCCTGGCAACATAAATCTGAAGATGAGTGGATAGACTCAGTATAATGGCTCAAAAAACCAGCACACTTCTGACAATCCAGCTGGCTCAGATCCCAGTTGACAAATTAATCAGACTGATTTAGCCAATTTTTTCTCAATAACTTTCTTTCTGGAAAGACAAACCTTATCCTTGGCTCCCGGTTCTCAAAAGTAAAGAGACACAACAATAGTGTAATACTGTTGGTACAAAGAGACGGACTCAATATGCTGCAATTAGTTACACTCACATACGCCCGATATGAATAAGCATATTAGCGCTGTTGATAACAGTCAGGCTGACTTCTCCTCACAGCCTGCTCGTGTGATCGTACACCTGTGGCTGACGTCACTGGCTCCTCCTCCCGACACATTGCGTCACAGGTCACGTGACTTTTTCAAGGCAAAACTTGAAAAAGTCACGTGACCTGTGACGCAATGCGTTGGGAGGAGGAGCCAGTGACGTCAGCCACAGATGTATGATCACACAAGGAGGCTGTGAGGAGGAGTGAGCCTGACTGTTATCAACAGCGCTAATATGCTTATTCATATTGGGCGTATGTGAGTGTAACAATTGCAGCCTATTGAGTCCGTCTCTTTGTACCAACAGTATTACACTATTAAAAAGTATAAATGTGTTGAGTGTGCTGCTCTACTTTTGATACACCACTATAATAAAATTCATACCTGCACAAACATCCTAACCCCCAAAACCTTGTATCACTAGTAATAGTGCCCTAATTATCCACCTCACTAAGTGTATCCTGAATATATTTCAACATAAATAAATACAAAAATTAACATATGACATTTGTATCCAAACTATAATGTCCACATTCATGTGTAAAGTGCAATGTGCAATAATTACAGGGGTTTCTATAAAACCTTCCTTTGAATTTACAACATATATTATCCGTGACTCTTCGTGACACTTTCACCACTTTCGTGACAAGACAACCACCACCTGGATTAGCCACTCACCAGATGCCAATGAACAATACGCCTTTGGTTCATTTAGTAGGGATAACCACTCCACCTGCACCGTTTCTTTACTGACCCCGATACGCTATATATGAGCCATGTCCTCCTCATAAGAAATAGACAGCGATCATTACGCAGTATGTAAAAGCTGTTTATTTATGCTGAGGTTAAGAAAAAGATTGTACACTCACATTTCAAGGTGCCCGTGAGCCGGCACCAAGCTATTCCAGCAGCTAATAATGGGTGTAGAGATGGCGTTGTGTGATTTCCGTGTCGGCGTGTGGTGCAAGCCTCGTTTGCACCCGGCTTGCGCTTCAACCCTCGCTCTTGCCTAGCCCGGAAGTGACGAAAATCTCCCAGCAGCCTCTACGCGTTTCGCATCATAGTATGCGTCATCAGGAAGAGCTTCCTGATGAAGCTCTTAGCATAAATAAACATCTTTTACATACTGCACAATGATCGCTGTCTATTTCTTATGAGGAGGACATGGCTCATATATAGCGTATTGGGGTCAGCAAAGAAACCGTGCAGGTGGAGTGATTATCCCTACTAAATGAACCAAAGGCGTATTGTTCATTGGCATCTGGTGAGTGGCTAATCCAGGTGGTGGTGGTCGTGTCACGAAGAGTCACGGATAATATATGTTGTAAATTCAAAGGAAGGTTTTATAGAAACCCCTGTAATTATTGCACATTGCACTTTACACATGAATGTGGACATTATAGTTTGGATACAAATGTCATATGTTAATTTTTGTATTTATTTATGTTGAAATATATTCAGGATACACTTAGTGAGGTGGATAATTAAGGCACTATTACTAGTGATACAAGGTTTTGGGGGTTAGGATGTTTGTGCAGGTATCAATTTTATTAAAGTGCTGTATCAAAAGTAGCGCACTCAACACATTTATACTTTTTCATTTTTTCACCCAGTGGTGTTCTTTTTGATTGCAGCAACTCAATTTTATATTAACAACTTGTTGTTTTTTTGCACCTCTGACACATATATGCTCATTAGTATTACACTATTGTTGTGTCTCTTTACTTTTGAGAACCGGGAGCCAAGGAAAAGGTTTGTCCTTCCAGAAAGAAAGATATAGAGAAAAAATTGGCTAAATCAGTCTGATTAATTTGTCAACTGGGATCTGAGCCAGCTGGATTGTCAGAAGTGTGCCGTTTTTTTTGAGCCATTGTACTGAGTCTATTCACTCATCTTCAGATTTATGTTGCCAGGGACAACAGCAACGTATGGAACTATCTATTCAGTTTCCCTACAGTTCAAGCCTTTGCTATAGGAGGTGCACATAGTATTTCACTGTATGTTTATATTATAGTAATATTATTTAACTAATTTTTTACTTAGAAGGTTCTTGTAGCATTGCACTGCACTATATTTGTTTATTAGCATTGCACGTTTTTTCTGTGCATAATATTTTGCAAATTCACCTCTTATTCATATATTTATTTGTTATGCACACAGGAGGTCCTAGCAGCACTTCACTGCTACATATAATAATTTTTTACTCACCAGGAGGTTTTTTTCATGCACACAGTGGTATAATAGTTTTCACATATTGATATTAGCTCACCATTTTTATTTATTTGTATCTTGCATTAGTGAGAGATCACCGATATTGTTTTGCAGCTTTTATTAGCTATATATTATCTTGTTCTATCCTGTCCATACCAGCGCTTTAGTACCACAATTAATATTCCTGCCTGTTAGCGGCTCTGATCCTGCCTGTCAGCGGCCCTGATCCTCCCGTCAGCGGCTTCGCTCCTGCCTGTTAGCGGATTGTGTGTTTGCGCCAGGCACCCAGGGGGGACATGGCCCTCATTTGTCGGTGAGTGCCCTGGGTCCCAGGGCCACAATTGCCCACATTGCTGTTTAATTGGGGATGCCAGAGGTGTATGCTTTCCCCACCTGCCAGAACTGTAGCATGGAGCCGATGAAGTGCTGTGAAACTCCTCCTCAGCTCCATTCTACAGTCCTGACACTCGGAGCTGTCAGCAGCACTGTGCTTAAAAAAAAGCACAGCAATAAATATTTATCTGCATTTGTGAGAGAGCTGGGGGGGAGAGGGGACATTAGTAAGAGAGGAGGGGGAATTTGTGAGAGAGTTGGGGGGGGGGGCATTAGTACGAGAGGAGGGGGGATTTGTGAGAGCTGGGGGGGCATTAGTAAGAGAGGAGGGGGAATTGATGAGAGAGCTGGAGAGGGGGGGCATTAGTAAGAGAGGAGGGAAAGATTGGTGAGAGAACTGGAAGGGGGCATTAGTAAGAGAGGAGGAGGCATTAGTAAGAGAGGAGGGGGGGATTGGTGAGAGAGCTGGGGGGCATAAGTAAGAGAGGAGGGGGGTTGGTAAAAGAACTGGAAGGGGGAATCAGTAAGAGAGGAGGGGGCATCAGTAAGAGAGGAGGGGGGAATTAGTGAGAGAGCTGGGGGTGCATTAGTAAGAGAGGAGGGGGGATTGGTGAAAGAGCTGGGGGGGGGGGGCATTAGTAAGAGAGGAGGGGGGTTGGTGAGAGAACTGGGAGGGGGCATTAGTAAGAGAGGAGGGGGGTTGGTGAGAGAACTGGGAGGGGGCATTAGTAAGAGAGGAGGGGGGAATTGGTGAGAGAGCTGGGGGGCATAAGTAAGAGAGGAGGGAGGTATTGGTGAGAGAGCTGGGGAGCATTAGTAAGAGAGGAGGGGGGATTGGTGAGAGAGTCGGGGGGTATTAGTAAGAGAGGAGAAGGGGATTGGTGAGAGAGCTGGGGGGGCATTAGTAAGAGAGGAGGGGGGATTGGTGAGAGAGCTGGGGGGCATTAGTAAGAGAGGAGGGGGAGCAGTGGTGAGAGAGCTGGGGGGGCATTAGTGAGAGAGCTGGAGGAGGGCATTACTCAGAGAGCTGGGGGGCATTGCTGAGAAAGCTGGGGGGGGGCATTGGTGAGAGCTGGGGAGCATTGGTGAGAGATCTGGGGGGGGCTTTGGTGAGAGAGCTGGAGGGGGGCATTTGTGAGAGGTAAGAGAGCTGGGGGGCATTGGTGAGAGAGCTGAGTTTTGTTTAACCAAAACCCTTAACTCCTTCCCACCCTTAAGACTTTGGCCACAGCCACATTTTGCCACTACGCGCGCCACAGCTCACTTACTCCCTCAATTGTCTCTTATTCTGAAATTCAAAAGTTGGGAGATATGCCTATGGAATGAGAATTCAGATAACCAGCCTGAATATTTAGGCCTGGCCAATGCTTGGGGAGGTGTGCGCAGGCGGTGACTGGGCTGCCGTTAAATACCCTGGAGCCCTGAGGAGACTGTCTCCCCCCTCCCCCCCCCCCGATGGGGATGGATCTGTAAACTGAGAGGGAACTAATATGCAAGCTCCAGTGGGCTGTCTGCCCTTCAAGCACCTCTGGACTGGCTGCTGGACTACTCACCTATGGACAGAGCCCATGGACTTTTTCTTTACCCCCAGAATCTGTGAGTAGTGTCTAATTCTTGTGCTGTAGTTTATCCATGGTCTCCAGATGTGGATGCTTGAACTGTTCCAGCCTGCCTATTTGTGCTGCAAACTGTTGTGTGGTCCCCAGCTGCAAGAATTTAGACTTTCCTAGTCTACAACTACTCATGCTATACGTTCCTGCATGGTCTTCAGCTGTGTACCTACAGATTGTACTAGTCAAACTGTCCTTGTACTACTGCCAGTGACAGAGAAGTGTCCTTTGCAAGTACTTGGTGTTTTGGAGTATCATCCCTCTACCCTCTCCTGTTACAGGTTTTTTCAACAATAGAATTATGCAAAGACATCCTTTAGCCAGAGTGAAGTGCTGTGTGCCTGGCTGACTCTGCACTGTTTTGGAAAGAACCTGTTACACTCAGCGGTTCCTAGGCGGGTAGCACTACAAATATTTTTACTGTGGTTTGTGTCTCTATGTAGCACCCTCTTCGTTTGCTGGTTTTTAGGTAAATTTAGCTGGCTCCCCTGTAGGCAGAGGATCAGGGGTTAATTGTGTTAGGAGCTGTACAGTGACTCATCGATTGCTGGTCTGCTGGTTTCCCCTGTCTTCTGGACAGTGGGGGGAAAAGCAGAACAAGCAGCCTGAATATTTATAAGTCTCCAGCCCATCCCTGCGGAGGCATGTCCAGAAGGTGGAGGAAAGCCTATAAATACTCTAAAGCCTGGTAGTCTGAGAGCAGAGTCCAGTGTCCAGCCCTCTGGAGGTGACCCCTGTGAGGAGAAGAGGAAAGAAGAAGCCTCATGAATCTAGTCCAGCTTTAAAGTCTCAGCTAGGCTTAGCTGAGGACCCACCAGAGCAGGAGTCAGCCTGAGCTCACATGGAGGAGAGAGACAGGAGATCTGGGGACAGGAAGCTTCATTAGTGAGTACATAATCCAGTCATCTGTACAAGAGGAGTGACTGTGGAGTGCAATACATCACAAGTCAGGACCAGGTGAAGCCAGGAGTTATGCAAGTTGATCAGCGGCACACTAGTTATCAGTGACTGAACTTAGTGGAGTCAGTACCATGCACAGTTCCACAATTACAAATTATAGAGATCAGTTCAAGAGATTGCTGCACCAACATGATTTATTATAATACCTCTTGAACTGAAGTACTATACTGTATATAGAGGTTAATTTATGAATAGCTAAAATTGGACCAGCAGTAAACTCTTTGGCTACTTTCACACTGGGACTATTTTTAGCGGCGTTTCACCGCCAGCTCAGCCTATAGCATCAGGCTGGTCTCTGAGTGCGCAGACTCAAAGACCAGCCTGACACCCCGCTGGCCAATAAAGAGGCCTGAAGATCAGCACCCAGAAGAAGATACTGGTGCAGTACCATTGCACAGGTAAGTTCTAAACCTTTGGTTCCGCTTTAAATAGACAGAGAGTAGACAGAGGCCGAACCAAAGCAAAGTACCTAACAAGGGAGTGTCCAAAAATAAAGAGGCACACCAAATTATCTCCTGCCTATGAACTGTTAACTCTAAGGTCCCTACAGAGGACACGCAGTCACAAATTGAGGTTAGAAGAAAGGAGGTTTACCTTAATCACTTGGCCTCCAGAAGGTTTTACCCCCTTCATGACCAGGGCATTTTTTGCTATTCAGCATTGTGCTACTTTAACTGGCAATTGCTCACTCATACAACACTGTAAGCAAATTAAATTTATATCTTTTTTATCACACAAATAGAGCTTGTAGAGGTGGTAGAGGTGGTATTTAATCCCCACTGGCTTTTTTTTGCTATATAAACAAAAATATACCAAACATTTAAAAAAAAAAAAAAAAAATTCTTAGTTTCTGTTATACAATTTTGCAAATAAATAATCTTTCTTCATAAATGTAGGCCAAAAGATATTCTGCTACATATCTTTGGTAAAATATAACCCAAATCTGTGTATATTATTTAGTCTACATGAAACTTACAGAGTCTGCAAACTATGGTATACATATGTATTTGAAAATTGATCAATTCTGATGTACTGATTGCCTATCTCATTTCTTGAGGCGCTAAAACTCCAGAACAGTACATATACCCCCCAAGTGACCCCTTTTTGGAAAGTAGACAGTCCACAGTATTTAGTAAGAGACACGGTAAGTTTTTTTAAAGTTTTTTTTGTAAAATTAAGAAATTAAATCAAATTTGTTATTTTTTTCACGCCAGTCACCAGTGCAGTACAGTGTCATGATATGAGTGGTGTGGTGGTGATCAGAGATACTGATCGGTGACAGTATGTTAAAAATAAATAAATATTTTTTTATTCAATTTGTAAACATTTTTTTCTTTTTACAATTTTTTTTTTTTTTTTTTTTTACATACTTTCATCAGAGTGCAGGTTTACCACCAGAAATAAGGAATATAATGCAGTGTAAAGTCTGCTCCTTTCAGTTAAGTCACAAGAGCCAATAATTTGCAGAGAATAATAAAAAAAAAAAGCCCTCAAAATATAAAAGAATGGCCTCACAGCAGCCATATTGTCAGTGTGTGCTAGAGCTGACAGTACTGTTTAGGGGGGATATTGCTGTATTTATTTGAATTTGTATTTTTCACATTAGTACATGTGCCTCATGCAGTGCCCAGACTTTTGTCTGACAATAGCTTACCTATTGGCTCTACAATTGGTCAGAATTGAATAATAAATTCCCCCCCCATAATCTTCAACCAAGTTTGTAGCAAAGTTTGCAAATTTCAAGCAAGGTTTCCAAAACTGTTTGTGAACCGAGCCAAGGAAGATTTGCTCCTCCCTATTCAGGAAACCTGAAACCTTTTCTCTTGGTTGATGCTATGTAAAGTTAGGATGCAGCTCTGTCTATTCCAGCAATAGTTTTTACTAAATGTATCACAACACAAGGGGTTCAAACACTGGCGTAGCTACAGGGGTCGTAGGGGTCACAATGGCGACCCCGCTCCTGCTCCAGGGGGCCCGCGCGGCCCCCTTGTCACATTATTCCCTGTCACACTGGGGGGGGGGGGTTTACTAAAACCAGTGCACACAGAATTTCGTGCAGCTGTGCATTGTACCCAATCAGCTTCTAACTTCAGCTTGTTCAATTACACTTTGAGAATACAACCTAGTTGCTGATTAGTTACTATGCACAGCTTCACCAGATTCTGTGTGCACCAGTTTTAGTAAATCTTCCGCACTGTCACTTCATGAAATGCAGCATAGGGCAATCAGCTGGCCCAGGCCCTCTGAGTTTACTTTTCCCCAGTGCCACAGTGTGATAGGGCAGTTTGACTGGATTGCACCACTGGAGTTCAGGAAGTGCGGAGACCCATGGACAGAGGTGTGGGCAGCAGAGAGGGAGGCTTTTATAGTGTGCAATGGAGCTGAGGCTCTGCATAAGGCGAACTGCCTAAGGACTGCAGAGGGAACGCATGGTGGTCACATGTGCTGATATAAACTGACTTCAACACAGAGCAATGCAAGCCAGGGGCAGCTGTGTCACCACAAAGCAGGAAGCAATGGTTTTTGGAACTGGAGGTATGCTGTCACCGATGCAGATATAAGATAAGAAGGTCCACAGTGTGTGAGAGCAATCAGTGGACTAGACCTCAGAAGTCCTCAGAACTATCCATTGTCATTGACCTGTGTACAGGACACCAATGGTGACAGGTATGCCAGGGGTGGAGACAGAAGAGACAGCCAAGACAGAGCCACTGAAGACCCTATGACCTCCTCACTAACCAGAGAGTGTACCAGAGAACCGCAGGCTAAACTCTGCTACAGTTTGGCAATGCTGTCAGGAAAGGGGCCCCTGATGAGCTTCAAGAACTGTTGGTTTGTTTTTAACCCCCGCTGCTGCTACCTGTACTACTTCAAGAGCCAAATGACACCTACTTGTTGAGATACATAAAGATCATGGATGCATCATTCAGCTATGACTTGGAGGCAGAAGAAAGCCAGATTGAGATACATAGTTCTGGACAGGTTCCCATCCTCTGAGGATGTCAATGTTATGTGGAAAGATATTTGTGTCAGGAGTGTGTAATGCTCCTGTTCTTTGACTGCTGTGGGTCTTATTCCAGCTTCCTGGTTTTGGCTATGCTACATCCATGTCTGTCTGTCCACCTGCAAGTTGATTAATGTGGCCAGTCTCTGGGTGGAGACCAAACTTGATTTAAGCCAGCCAAGCCCACAGTCTCATGCTTGTAATAGTGTATGTAATACATGTTCCAGGCGACCTTGGATCGGATATCAACTATTCTCTCAACTCCGCCTGCATTTTGACTATGGATGGATCCTGACTATTCTGAACCTTTCCTGTCTTGTACCTGAACTCATTGAACCACTCTGCCTGTCTGCCAACAGCAAGTACCTGTTTGCTTCGCTCAGTTCGCGCATGCCCTGGCGTGGTAACCAGGCATTATAGCATTGTGAAAAAGTCCTGGGGGCAACCGACTACCGGTAGGCCTGCTTGCCTTATAGGAAAGGGGGTTGCTATAGGTGAAGCACACAGAAGTTAGCTATAGTGTCTGACCACCTGCATTCTGGGTAAGCGTGACAATTTGGCCATTTGTTAACATAAAGTTTTAACTGCTTGCCGACCGCTGCACGACGATGTACATTGGCAGAATGGCACGGCTGCACAAATGGGCATGCCCGTACGTCCCTCTGTCATTGCAGGCTAGCGGGCTTGCGCACATCGCGTGGACTCGATGTCCGGTGGCGGCCCACGATCGTGACACGGAGAGGCAGAACGGGGAGATGTCTATGTAAGCAAGGCATTTCCCTGTTCTGCCCAGTGACATGACAGGGATCTACTGCTCCCAGTGATCCGGAGCAGTAATCTCTGTCATGTTCTAGTGAGCCCATCCCCCCTACAGTTAGAACACACTTAACCCCTTGATTGCCCCTTAGTGTTTAACCCCTTCCCTGCCAGTGACATTTATACAGTAATCAGTGGCTATTTTTATCTCTGATCACTGTATAAATGTCAATGGTCCCAAAATAGTGTCAAAAGTATCCAATCTGTCCGCTGCAATGTCGCAGTCATGATAAAAATCGCAGATCGCCGCCATTACTACTAAAAAAAAAAATTAATAATAACTTTTCGCACACCAATCCATTTACGCTTATTGTGATTTTTTTTTTACCAAAAATTTGTAGAAGAATACATATTGGCCTAAACTGAGGAAGAATTTTTTTTTTATATATATATGTTTTTGGGATATTTATTATAGCAAAAAGTAAAAAATATAGTTTTTTTTTTCAAAATTGCCGGTCTTATTTGCTTATAGGGCAAAAAATAAAAACCGCAGAGGTGATCAAATACCACCAAAAGAAAGCTCTATTTGTCCGTATCGCAAAAAATGCTCTGGTCATTAAGGGGGTAAATTCTCCTGGGGCTGAAGTGGTTAAAATGTGACTCCAGCCAAAACTTTTTTTTTTTGGATAGAGTAGGAAGGACTAGCACCTCTGTTGGGTTTTGCTGCTGTCTGTGGCTCCATTAAAGTGTAATTTCGGGTTTAACCCTAACTAATCTTAAAACTGTTCCCTCCTGTATCCTAACACCTATGTGTCCCTCTGACCTGAATGGCAGCGATCGCCTCATGGCTTCGGGGTTTAGAAATCCTCTCAACTTTCTCTCTTCTTCTTCCCCACTGAGAGGACAGGCTAAGCGGGTTCTGATTGGTCAGCGCCGCCCATGTGACAACGCCGACCAATTAGAATGTTCCTAAACATACCTCCTGACAGGGAACGTTCAGGAGATAAAGCTCTGGGGATTTCTAAGCCCTGGAATCGTGAGGCTCTATACCGGGGATCAGAACGGGCGATCGCCACTATTCAAGTCAGCGGGACTGGGGGGGGGGGGTCGAGGAGGGGGTCCTGTGTAAGTTCACCTTACAGATTTTTCTGTAAAGGTGAACTTACCCTTTAATTATTTTCTGCCCACTCTGGTCCAATCACATGGTTTTTGGATTTACCAAACAGAAAGTGATGGGACATCTGCAACAGGGACACAATAAAAATGTTGAAAAGGGTTTTTGTTCTCCTCTACTCAAAAAAAAAAAAAAAAAAAATCCTCCCTCTGTGTTGCCATTGGAGTTTTCTCCCCACTTCCTGCCTGGCAAAGCTGTTCTTATCTGGACAGTGATAAGGAGAGGAAATCTTTCTAAGGGAACTCCAAGAGTACTAAAACATGTTCTTATCCTTTCCTAGTCTATTCAAAACTAAAAGAAACCTTTGGAAACAGAGACAGTTGGGAGCTATGCAAAAAGCCCCGGAGCCCATAATAATATGCAAATCTTGTAGCTGCTGACTTTTAATAACACTTACCTGTCCAGGGATCCAGCGCCATCCTCACCCAGACTAATTCTTAACTAGCCTTCAGGGTTCCTGGTGCTGGCAACCTAAATGTGAGCAGTTGGCTGTGCGGTTTTCGGCTTCACAGCTGGCTGCCCACTGTGCATGGGAGTGCAGTGGTAAAACTAGGTCAAAACTAGGTACCCGCTGCCCCCCCCCCCAAAAAAAATGACATGCCAAATGTGGCAGGGGAGAACTTAAGGCTGCTTTCACACTAGGGCGGGTGGGCGTTGATGGTAGGCGCTTCGACAGCGGTGCCCATTCATTCCAATGGGCAGGAGCGGTGTGTACACCACTCCTTTAACGCCCCAAAGATGCTGCTGGCAGGACATTTTTTAACATCATGCCAGCGCACCGCCCCAGTGTGAAAGCACTTGGGCTTTCACACTGGGACTGCAGGAGGTATGTTTTTCAGGCGCTTTACAGGCGCTATTCAACCCAAAAGCACCTGAAAAATGCCCCAGTGTGAAAGGGGTCTAAAGCGAAACTTTCCCTTTTGGGTGGAGTTCCGCTTTAATGTAACCTTATTGCCTTACGATATTATTTACCTGTATGCTGGGATATGGCAACATTCTCTCCATATCCAAAATGTACAACCTGCACCCATGTGCATTGGGCTGCTTTGGTCAGCTGCTTATCAAATCTTTTGAATCATCCCCTCAGTATGTAAATAACGACCTGAAATAACTCTTTAGACACTTGGAGCATTGGCGGCCCGTCCATTAGGGGCGCATGGGTGCCGCCCCCCCATCCATGCGTCTGACCCCCTGATCTACATACAGGGAGTTGGACCATAAATTACAATGGGGGGGGGGGGTTTGAAGCACGATTGGAGCCCAAGGCTGTAATAGGCTTCAAAAAAGGTTGCTTGGGGCACAGAGCACTGCACTCCGAGCCCACCCAGTTGTGTGATAATAGCGAATAAATATTCGCTATTCTCACAGTGATTCTTCTACCAGCCAATCAGGAAGTGGCTCGTGAGACCCGTTTCCCGATTGGCCGAAAGGAGAAGCAATGTTTTTGGCCAAGGGGGAGGGGGAGGAGGGAGGAGATGCGTGACCGGGGGAGAAGCAAGGGGAAGATCGATGGAACCACCAGGGATGGCTCACCATCCAGCTCTCCTCAGCTCAAGGAGGGGAGATCGGAGTCTGGGCAGAACAGAGGTAAGGAGGCCGTCTGTCTCCTGCAGGGACGGGTGGGGGGGGTTTCTTCCCGGTGTTCCACACGTTAATATCCATCTCCCGATGAGGGGGGGTGACTGACTTATCTTGGCGCACAGTATAAGCTGCCAGTGGAAGTTGGGGGGACCAGGTTAACTTTTGCATCGGGGCCCACGAGCTTCAAGCTATGTCTCTGTAAAAATACTGCTATGTTTAATCGGAACAGTAAACATCAGCAACAACGCTGCAAGCTACTGCGCGGCGATATATCTTGTGATCCTTCCAAGTACATCCACTCCCTTGTCTTACTCCACCTTAAAAATACACATTTAAAAATTATAACTCATAAAGTTTGTTGATATAACATAATTACTTCTCTGCTACATACCATTGGCTAGATTGCTTTTCAGAACAAAACACACTAGGAAAACATTTGTCTGTTGTAAAAACAGCACCTGAAAGGCATGCTGGGTAAGACAATAAAGTAGGTACCAATATATTGGGGAAAGTGATTGTTTCTTTAGTATGGATCTAATATTCTAATAAGGTTCAGCCATATATATATATCATGTGTGTAAAGTAGATCTACATCTTTATGCAAAGGAGTGATATAATAGACCTCAACAAAATAGAGAACCTCAACATGTTTTAAGCAGCATCAATGTGCCAACTGGCTTCTGTAGCACTGATAATGATGTCTTAGCCTATGTGGAGGTGCTATTCAGCAAGAATATGAATATATGAACTTTGGAAATATTGTACCCATTTGGCTAAGCTAGGAGGAATCAATTACAGCAGGGGTCCCCAACCCCCCGGGCCACGGACCAGTGGTGGAAACTGGGCCATGGTGAGCCGTGGGAGAGCAGAGAGACTGCATCACCTCCAGGATCACCGCTCTTGGATCCGCCTCCACATATACTGAATTGCGATACAAGCAGATCCATCTGTACTGCGCATGTGCATGCGTGTTTTCCCGCTCATGTATTTGAATGCCGGATTCCTAGGGAGGCTGTAGCTCTAGGGAGAGTCTAGTAAGTTCTTTCACTGCACTTCACCCTCACAAAGTAACACTCTGCATCTAGTGACTGTGGCAGGCTGGTGACACTCTGCATCTGGTGACTGTGGCAGGCTGGTGACACGCTGCATCTGGAGGCTGTGACAGGCTGATGACACGCTGCTTTTGGTGGCTGTGGCAGGCTGGTGACACGCTGCATCTGGTGGCTGTAGCAGGCTGGTGACACGCTGCATCTGGAGGCTGTGTCAGGCTGATGACACGCTGCTTTTGGTGGCTGTGGCAGGCTGGTGACACGCTGCATCTGGTGGCTGTAGCACGCTGGTGACAGGCTGCATCTGTTGGCTGTGGCAGGCTGGTGACACGCTGCCAGGGCCGGACTGGCCTACCGGGATACCGGGAGATTTCCCGGTAGGCCGCCTTCCGTGAGGCCGCTTTGAGTTGTGGCTGCAGTGCTCCCCTCTCTCCTGCGTGTCACGGAGCTGGCTGGGTCTGTGTTTGGCGGCGGCGCTGTAACACGGTCCCGCCCCCCTAGACTGGCTTGTGTGAAAGTAGATAGAATCAGTGTTCCGCCTATCACACGAGCCAGTCTAGAGGGGCGGGACTGTGTTACAGCGCCGCCGCCGAACACAGACCCAGCCAGCTCCGTGATCCACATGAGTAGATGCCCGCCCGTACAGTTTGCCCTGTGTGCCTGGATAGGAGGATCGGCGGGGGGCCGCATATAGAGGAAATTAGCTTTCTATATTGCTCTATGCAGCCGCTGAATACTTGCAGGAGGGAGAGGAGGAGAATCAAGCATTAAGCGGCTGCATAGAGGAATATAGAAAGCTAATTTCCTCTATATGCGGCCCCCCGCCGATCCTCCTATCCAACTTCTTTTACTGGCCCCCCCAGTTCTCCTTGTGCTCCCTGGCTCCCCCCCATGCTCTCCTCCCCTCACCACACTCTCCAGCCCCCCCTCACAGTTCTCTCCACCCCTGTTTTTTCTGCCCCTCCTGCTCTCCAGCTCTCCCCATCCTACTCTAGCCACCATCCCAGTGCTCTTCACTCCCCCAGTGCTCTCCACCCATGTTCTTTCTCCCCCCCCCAGTGCTCCCCAGCTCTCCCCATCACTCTCCAGCCCCCACAGTGTTCTCCAGCCCCCCATTCTCCGCACCCCTGTTCTTTCGGTCCCCCCCCTGTGCTCTCAAGCTCCACCCATCGCTCTCCAGCCCCCCCCCCGTGCTCTTTGCCCCCCGTGCTCTCCACCCCTGTTTTTTTGGCTCCCCCTCCAGTGCTCTCAAGCTTCCCCCCCAGCACTCTCCGCTCCCCACCCCTGTACTCTCCACTCCCCCCTGTATTTTGCCCCCACCCATGTGCTCTCCAACCCCCGCCAGTGCTCTCCAGTCCCCCGTGCTTTCCACCCCTGTTCTTTCTGGCCCCCACTGGTGCTTTCAAGCTCCCCCCATTGCTCTCCACTCCCCCCTGCTCTTTGTACCCCCCAGTGCTTTCCACCCCTGTTTTTCTGCCCCTCCCCCAGTGCTCTTCGCCACCCCACACTCTTAGCCCCCACAGTGCTCTCCACCTCTGTTCTTTTTGGACCCCCAGTGCTCTCAAGTCCCCCCCCCCAGCGCTCTCCGCTCCCCAGCCCTGTGATCTCCACTCCCCCCTGCTCTTTGCCCCCACCCATATGCTCTCCAACCCCGCCAGTACTCTCTGCTCCCCCTTCTTTCCAGCTCCCACCCAGTGCTCTCCACTTCCCCAGGACCAGAGGACAGGCTGACTGGGGCCGGAAAATGAGGATGGCTGAAGGTGCAGGTGGCCAGGGACCACTCCATCTCACATCAAACAGATCCTCTGGAAGGAGCACTGTCCACATCCAAAACGAGAACAAACCCTGCCTGCTGCTGGCCATCATGGATATCCTGCTGGCATGCAAGGTACCGTATCGAGCATCAACAACACACCTTCCCACAGACAGGGACTGCTGACTGGGCCATGGGGCACAAGAGGGGCTGCAATGATGGGCACAGTGAAGCTGCATTCCTGGGCACAGTGAGACTGCATTCACGGCACAGTAAAGCTGCATTTGATGGGCACAGTGAAGCTGCATTGATGGGCACAGTGAGGCTGCATTTATGGGCACAGTGAGACTGCATTCACGGGCAGAGTAAAGCTGCATTTGATGAGCAGTGAGGCTGCATTTGATGGGCACAGTGAGGCTGCATTGATGGGCACAGTGAGGCTGCATTGATGGGCACAGTGAGGCTGCATTGATGGGCACAGTGAGGGTGCATTGATGGGCACAGTGAGGCTGCATTGATGGGCACAGTGAGGCTGCATTTGATTGGTACTGATGAGGCTGCATTTGATGGGCACTGGTGAGGCTGCATTTGATGGGCACTGGTGAGGCTGCATTGAGCTGCTGTATCATGTCTGCCGTCTCTGACCATCTCCTGTATCATGTCTGCAGTCTCTGAGGGAGTCTGCAGAGGAGTCAAGAGTGGGAGCACCGCCGGGATGGGGGTCATGGGAGAAGTCAGACAAGTGTGGACTGTGGAGAGGAGACTATAGGATAAAACCAGAGCCACCGAGCTGGAGCCAACTGACTAAGCCCTACACGGTGCACCTGAGAGGAGGTCATTGACAGCACCGCTAGGCCAGTCTGAAGGGGGGTCACTGATGTAAGGGGGGAATGAATACGATAATGTAAGGGGGCACCGATATAAAGCACAGCCTTATATCAGTAACCCACCCCCCCTTACCTTAGTGTATTCTTTCTGCGGAAGGTGGTCCCCCCCCTCCCACGTTCTGAGTTCCTGGGGTCCCCCTTGATGATTGATCACTTACCACTTTTAACTGGAATTTGCTTTTATATATATATATATATATATATATATATATATATATATATATATATGTAATATATATATATATATGTAATATATATATATATATATATATATATATATATAAAGCCCTATGTGATTTCATATCTGTCTTATCTATATATAATACACTCTTCAAATGTGCGTTTTATGGTTTTCCCTTTCATGAACAAGAAATCAATGACGTTATGCTGTTGCGCTGCTTTATTAATGCTGTTGCGGTGGTATAATAATGCTGTGGGGCTGGTATGAAATTTTTTCCAGGGCTGGATGTTATTCCCAGTCTGGCCCTGCACGCTGCATCTGGAGGCTGTGGCAGGCTGGTGACACGCTGCTTCTGGTGACTGTGGCAGGCTGGTGATACATTGCTTCTGGTGACTGTGGCAGGCTGGTGACACATTGCATCTGGTGGCTGTGGCAGGCTGATGACACGCTGCATCTGGTGACTGTGGCAGGCTGGTGACACGCTGCATCTGGTGGCTGCGGCAGGCTGGTGACATGCTGCATCTGGAGGCTTTGGCAGGCTAGTGACATGCTGCATCTGGTGGCAGGCTAGTGACAGTTGGTGGCTGTGGAAGGCTGGTGACACTCTGCATCTGGTGGCTGTGGCAGGTTGGTGACACTCTGCATCTGGTGGCTGTAGATGGTTAGTGACATGCTGCATCTGGTGGCAGGCTATAGTGACAAGCTGCATCTGTTGGCAGGCTAATGGTGACACGCTGCATCTGTTGGCTGTGGCAGGCTGGTGACACGCTGCATCTGGAGGCTGTGGCAGGCTGGTGACACGCTGCTTCTGGTGACTGTGGCAGGCTGGTGTCACATTGCATGTGGTGGCTGTGGCAGGCTGGTGACACGCTGCATCTGGTGGCTGTGGCAGGCTGGTGACACGCTGCATTTGTTGGCTGTGGCAGGCTGGTGACACGCTGCATCTGGAGGCTGTGGCAGGCTAGTGACACGCTGCATCTGGTGGCAGGCTAGTGACACGCTGCAATTGGTGGCTGTGGAAGGCTGGTGACACTCTGCATCTGGTGGCTGTGGCAGGTTGGTGACACTCTGCATCTGGTGGCTGTAGATGGTTAATGACATGCTGCATCTAGTGGCAGGCTATAGTGACAAGCTGCATCTGTTGGCAGGCTACTGGTGACACGCTGCATCTGTTGGCTGTGGCAGGCTGGTGACACGCTGCATCTGGAGGCTGTGGCAGGCTGGTGACATGCTGCTTCTGGTGACTGTGGCAGGCTGGTGACACATTGCATCTGGTGGCTGTGGCAGGCTGGTGACACGCTGCATCTGTTGGCTGTGGCAGGCTGGTGACACGCTGCATCTGTTGGCTGTGGCAGGCTGGTGACACGCTGCATCTGGAGGCTGTGGCAGGCTAGTGACATGCTGCTTCTGGTGACTGTGGCAGGCTGGTGACACATTGCATCTGGTGGCTGTGGCAGGCTGGTGACACGCTGCATCTGGTGGCTGTGGCAGGCTAGTGACATGCTACATCTGGTGGCAGGCTAGTGACACGCTGCAGTTGGTGGCTGTGGAAGGCTGGTGACACTCTGCATCTGGTGGCTGTGGCAAATTGGTGACATTCTGCATATGGTGGCTGTAGATGGTTAGTGACATGCTGCATCTGGTGGCAGGCTATAGTGACAAGCTGCATCTGTTGGCAGGCTACAGTGAGCAGTATGGTGAGTGGAACTATTTCATTATATATTACAATGTAATAATAGAAGTAATTGACACCAACCATGGTGTCAGGATGATTGAAACGCTAACAGCTTCCAGATTCTGATAAGCCTACCCCCCTCACATACCCCCACAACTACCATGCCAGGGTTGTGTTAAAGGGGCCCTTGTTCTCAGCAATATGGGGACAAGGTGCTTTGCCGGAGTGGTCCTCCCTGGCAAGGTACCTCCTCATGATGAGGGCATGATTCCTGGTATGGTTGTGTATGGGGGAGAGGCAGTGCATACTTGCCTCTCCCTCCCCTGTCCCGCCAAGCTGCATACTTAGATAAGGGACTAGTATAGATTTTTTATTCTTTTTTCTTTTTTTTGCATGAGAATCCACCTCAAAATTCATACCAAACTCCAGGAGCCTGTATGGCATTTAGGGACACCCCATGCCATTCTTTTTGTGTGGGATCCCCCTCTACATCCATGCCAGACCCTCATCAAGGATAAGGGTCTGATATGTATTTTTAGCGAGAACCCCTCACCATTTTTGTGTGTGTGTGCAGGGTTCCCATTAACATCTTAACCAGACCTTCATCTAGAATAAGAGTCTGGTATAGATGAAGGGAATCCCAGCCACTTTGTTTAAAAGCAGAACAAAGTAACGATAGCTGTTTACTGTCAATTTAAATTGCATTATTTTCCTTTGTGAATGTCAGTTTCGCTGTAGTAAGTTGCAAATGTCAGACAATTGTGCAACTTCACAGGCAGGTTAAGGTCATCTTCCAGGCATTTTATCTAAAGGAAATTTTGCATTTATAATGTTGCCCTTTATACATTATGAAAATGGCTGTTCCCCCACGGGATTTTTTGAGAAACATTTTTTTTGCTTTGGTATTTGTTCCTCAGGGCACTGTCCAGCCCCCACTGTTTTCCAACATTTGTCTCCCATTAACTTAAATTGGGCTTGGATTTGGCACCCAAACTTCAGTAATATTCGCTGAACCCACCTCAAGCCAAACCCAGGTATGTTCGACTGATCCCTAGCTGGTGTGAATCTCATTGCCTTTTACAAAGGCTCTGGCTATTAACCAAACATAGTAGAAACCTACAAATAATTTCTGAATGATGCAAAATACTTTGTTGAAGTGACTAAATGGGAAACTTTACAACAATAATATCAGAATAATATACTGTATAAGCACTATACTGTATATGCTGCTTGGATCACATTACATAATGGGAATTACATGCTAGTTTGTATGGATAATTATTAGGGCTACATAAGGCAGTTGACTTAGTGATACTGTGATTAGATGTTGCTGTATACAAGGATATTGTAAACTGGTTATTAGCTTCAGGTATTCAGGTAACTATAATAACATAATCAAAGAGAAAAAACTGCGCTTGGAAAAGAAAAAAGGAAGCTGCGGTTATAAGTGTGGCACACCAATAACAAGATAATAAACAAAAACCGCGCTAAGATGATAAATGGATTACTAAAAATGTTTAATCTTAGTATAATCCGTGCAGTCCCATATAGATGTCCACAATAAATGAGGGAAGTGGAACTGTTATACGTGAATAACATAAAAGTTCATCCAATGCGATAAAGTGGTAAACGGCAGTGGAACTGGAAAACACCAAAATGTTGCGCTTACCAGACGTAAGCCAAATAGGAGCAGGTGGCTTAAACCCAGCCTGGGCCTTTAAACTGATGATCTAGCCGAGTCAGGATGATCACACTCGTCTCATATGTCCAGTCCATAAAGATTTTTATTCAAAAAAATATATAACACGAACATAGCGTAATACTGATATTTAAAAAACTCAAATTGTGAAAAAAAGTGCAACACTCAACAGGAAACTAATCATGTGTATCATATATCATCCAAAGTTGACACAGCAACTAGGGGTGGTAAGTGAGTGTCATGCAATCATGCAGAAAAGTGAAATAGGTAAAAAGAATTTGCAACACCCAATATCTATTTACAGATTCAGGTAATGATAAGACTGTACCAAATAACCCAAAAATAAACATATGCAAAGAACAAATCTTTTTCAAAAATAAACGTAAAAAAAAAGAAAGGAAAGCAGAACCCTTTACAGATAGCACATCACATGCACAAGCTGCTTACCAGATGACAAATTCAGATAGGCAAAGTGTCACACAACCCAACATGTAAATAGGATAGGAACACACCAGCGAATCCTAGGGGATATTCTGCTTACCAGACATCCTCAAAGAGTAGGCAGATGGGATAAGGCGCACACAGGCTCCTATCTGGAGCGGAGTAGACGCGTCCTGGCCAGTCAAGCCCAAGCTCAGCAGTGCATAAGAAGTAAGAATACCCAATAGTATAATACTGTATGATCCAGTTTATTCAAATAAAGAGTTACACTTACATAAGAATAAGTTTAAAACAGCAAGTAATCTGAGCCGGCCGGCACTCAAACAGTACTCCCGTCCTCACAGGGCAAACGTGGTGACGTCAGCACATCCCTCCCAGACGCGTTTCGTCACACGCTGACGTTTTCAATGGGGAACCATTGAAAACGTGTGATCATCCTGACTCGGCTAGATCATCAGCTTAAAGGCCCAGGCTGGGTTTAAGCCACCTGCTCCTATTTGGCTTACGTCTGGTAAGCGCAACATTTTGGTGTTTTCCAGTTCCACTGCCGTTTACCACTTTATTGCATTGGATGAACTTTTATGTTATTCACGTATAACAGTTCCACTTCCCTCATTTATTGTGGACATCGATATGGGACTGCACGGATTATACTAAGATTACACATTTTTAGTAATCCATTTATCATCTTAGCGCGGTTTTTGTTTATTATATTAACTATAATAACATATGGCGACATAAGTGTTACCTTTGGAGAACAGTTATTTAGAAAAATTAAAGTTGTGTGAAAAAGTAAGTCTTTCCCATGCTGACATATGTGAACAGGAAAATAATAAAGATAAAAGTGATATACATTATAAACACACAAAAACATTCTCCTTTTCAATTACTTGTTCAACAAAATATTGATACAGTAAAACCTTGGATTGCGAGCATAATTTGTTCCAAAAACATGCTTGTAATCCAAAACACTTATCAAAGCGATTTTCACCATAAGAAATAATGGAAACTCAAATGATTTGTTCCACAACCATTTACTCATAGGTCCTTCAGTTTAAAGTCCATATAAAAAGATTATAGCAATGTGACCAGGTTGTGTAACCATAAAATGTCCATCCACAAATGGAAGCCTCCACAAAGGGATTAGAAGCGAAATCCTGCAGGAGCTACAGGGCATTAAAGAGAAGAGAGGCGCCTCTAAGTGTAGCAATATGTTGCCAAATATTGTACCATCATTAAATGTAACCATGTTGCTACACTTAGAGGCGCTTCTCTTTTCTCTTTTATACTCGGTTGTGACATGACGCTAATTGTATATCAAGACATCGCTTGTATATCAAGTAAAAATGTATTAAAAAATTTTGCTTGTCTTGCAAAACGCTGTCACGTACCTGATCCGAAGCCAATATGCAGAGAGGGGCTCCCCTTGCGGATAGGTGCGCTATACATCACGGGTTGCCAGCAGGATCGGGATGGGTCCAGAAGAGCGTCACCTTGTGAGGACTGCCAGGGCGTGGTGGTGCACAGGCGGTTAGGAACTCCTCGCTGTGCTTGGAATAAACCGTGCTTCAGAGGACAGCAGTGGACACCCAGCTGAGGGCCAAACACAGGATGGCCAGTGGACACCCGGCTGAGAGTCAAACACAGGATGGCAAGAAGCAAGATCAAATCTGTGAAGTAAGCTGAGATCATAAACTGGTAATCAAGCAGGAGCAAAGTCCATATAGCAAGTCGGGGTCATTCACAGGTAATCAGGCAGAGGCAAAGTCCATATAGCAAGCCGGGTCATGCATTGGTAATCAGGCAGGGGCAAAGTCCATATAGCAAGCCGGGGTCATGCACATATAATTAGCAGAAGGAAGGTCAAGGAGCAAGCCAGGGGATGAACCAGGAGAGGATGTCAACAGGTCTGGAACGAGCCAGGTCAAGAACAGGAGATCCAAGGATTAACAGAGTTTCAGGAATACAGGAAGCTGACGACAATCCAACAACTTGGGTCAGACAGAGGCAGTCTTTTATAGAGGAATTCAGAAGGAGGTTGCGAGAGATGCAGATACAGCACAGAGGACCAGTATCAGAGCAGGTCCTGCTGGGATGGTATGATTCTGTCCGCTGTGAACTTTGGAAGGAAACGCTAGCCTGTGAGAAGCACCACCAGGTACTCCCCTCCATCCAGGAAAGGTACTGGTTGCAGTATGGATTGCGGGTGCTGTTTTTGGGAGAAAAAACGCACAAGGAGCAGACAGCTGAATTAAGCAGGCTGGTCTGGGCAGAGATGAGGCTGGATGAAAGCTACAGAGCCCTCCGGTGCCACGTATACCAAGCATGCCCTTGGATAGCAGATTACAGCCCAACAAAAAGCTTTGGCTACGGCGGGCTGGGACTGTTGTATGTGAAGCTGACAGGGGACCCTAACTTTGGGAGTGATTTAGAGTGGCGGTTAGACGAAATCATGGATTTCAGAGAAGAGCTACTGAATGTCTCGTAAGTACACTGGGCACTGGAAGATATAGAGTTTCTGGCCGTTCAGGAATGGGAGCTGGAGATCGCCCACAGACGGCTGCTAGACTCTGCTCAGCGCCAGGGCTGGGCTCCCTTTGCCTTGGACTATCAGGAAATACCAGCAGACAGCTCTGAAATCCTGGCTGAACAGTTGGCAATGTGGCATAGTAACAGTGGGCTTTGCCAACCCGCCCCTGCAGCTATGGACGTGGAGGTCTTATGTCCGATGCAGCAAGTGCCGACTGACCTTGACAAACCTGTTTCAGCACAAGACGAGGTTGGATGGAGGAATGTGCCTGTCCAGCAGCATGCTGGAGATTAAAAATAAAAATAGAAGATCCCCGCACCACTAAGTGAATAAATATATACTGCTGCAAGCACTGAAAAGGTTAAAACCAAATCCTAACATGAATAAAAATAAATAGACAAAAGACAAATAGTACTGTGCTGTATGATCTATAACATCAATGAATAAAGTGAACTGAAAATGAAACAATAAAGTGACAATAAGTGACATAAACTAATATCAAATAAAGTGACCATGTGCATACGTGCAAGTGATACTAGGTTCCAGGTAACAGCAAATAACTATGCGGGTAATGGGTATATCCTCTATGGGTCCGAATGTCCACCGACTTCTAGACCTGGCGTTTTAGATGTATAAGTATATGTCCGTCTTTAGACCCAGTAACGCTCTGCCAGACGTGGCCGATACAGCGTAATCTCAAAAAAGTGTGTTAGGGCATATGAAAAAAATTATTTTAAAAAGAATTTATTGAAACAGCAGCTACGGTACTCACATAGTAATGTGTATACAGATCAAAACAAACACGAGCAGCGAACTTGCGGAAGTGACTTCGGTGAGCTCGCTGTTTGTGTTTGTTTTGATCTGTATACACATTACTATGTGAGTACTGTAGCTGTTGTTTCAATAAATTATTTTTAAAAAACATACTGCACTATCGAGCATCCCCCCTGTTCTTCCTTTCATATACTCTAACACACATTTATAAGATTACGCTGTATCGTCTGGCAGAGCGTTACTGGGTCTAAAGACGGACATATACTTATACATCTAAAACGCCAGGTCTAGAAGTCAGTGGACATTCGGACCCATAGAGAATATACCCAATACCTGCAAAGACATAGTTATTTGCTGTTACCTTACAGCAGTACGGTAAGGGTACGTCCATTTACTACATAAATGCACGGAGGATAAGGAGTCACGTTTTTTCTGCGCTGCATTTAGGTCCTTGACACAGAAAAAGCTGTTTCACTGACTTTGGACACACAAGGACAGTGTACAGACATCTCATGTTTTTTATCTATCAATGGATTTATGACGCTTGTCCTTAAATGCACTAGAGCATTTGCTCTTTTATCACGTGGAACCAAGAATCACTTGCATGTATGCACATGGTCACTTTATTTGATATTAGTTTATGTCACTTATTGTCACTTTATTGTTTCATTTTCAGTTCTCTTTTTTCAAATCTGGAGATTGCCGTCCCCAAAGCTGAAGTGCTGACAACAGGGCAGAGCTCTGCTAACCTCTACCTAGCACCGATCGCATCTTCTGGGTTCAATGGACAGGAGATGGTGAACCTCTATCCCCAGACACCAGTTGCAGAGACAAGGGGTTTGATAGACTTTTCTGCTGAGGAAGAACAACCTGGTGAGCCTCCAGCAGAAGAGCTGGTATCAGGGCCAGACTTCACTGAGCTTTGCCCAGCACCAATAGCAGTATCTGTGGAGTTACAAGGAACGTCCCCAGCTGAAGCACTGGCCACTGGACAGAGGGTCCAAGACCTCTGCCCCACATCTGTGGCAGTTCCGGAGGCTCAGGGTGAGAAGGTGGCGGTCACTTCCCAGCAGCAGATCAGGATACAGGGGGAGAAGGGAGAGGAGGTGTTCGTCGTCCCTCCCCAACAGTCGGCCAGGGTGGAAGAAGCGTTATTTCCTCCCCAGCAAAGATGGGTGCACCTGGGAGACAGTACCACAGGCAGCCAGATGAGGGAATGGAAGAGGAAGCAGCCGGCTCACCTCCCCAATGGCAGCTACACAGTTTGGGAGTGGAGGAAGCCAGCCTCCTGCCCCAATAGTTAGCCAGAGCGGAGGATATGCAGTCCCCAGCAGAAGTGCTGGCAACAGGGCAGAGTGCTACCAACCTCTGCCCAGCACTGGCAACAACTGTGGAGTTCCAGGAAGCCAGGGCAGTCGGCCCCTCTTTCCAGTGACAAGCTTATGTAGTAAAGCTTCTACTCCCACTTTCAACAGGGCAGAGCACCGCTGGCCTCTGCCTAGCACCTATAGTGTCGCTACAGCTTCAGGAAGCTGGGGCAAGCGGCCCCTCTGCCCAGCAGCAGACCGAGGCTCGGAATGTTACAAACCACCCAGCTGAAGTGCTGGCAGCCGGACAGAGAGTCAATGACCTCTGCCCCACACCTACTGAGGTCAACTATTCCTTGCAGCAGGGCCGATCCTAGGGTCACCGGCGCCTGGGTGCAGAAATATTTCTGGTGCCCCCACATGGGCGTGGTCATCTTACCAACTCCTCCCCTTTACAAATGTTTCTATGGCAATGACTCAAACACAGATGCTCCCCTAAGAAGTCTTTGTTACCCTGGGATCCTCCCATGATCTTTTAACAATAAAAAAAATACAGGAAGAGCCTACACTAATGAGACCTGGAGGGGGCCTCTCTGATGCACACACAGAGGGCTTCTGTTAGAGAGTCTGTTAGAAAGAGCCCCCAGACATACTACAGGAGATTGTCAGCGACTGCAATCATGGTACAGAAGATGGTCAGAGACTTCAGACGTAGTACAGGAGATGGTCAGAGACTGCAGACATAGTACAGGAGATGGTCAGACTGCAGACATAATACAAGAGATGGTCAGAGACTGTAGTTATGATACAAGAGACAGTCAGAAACTGCAATCATAGAACAGGAGATGGTCAGAGACTGCAGACATACTACAGGAGACAGTCAGAGACTGCAGACATACTACAGAAGATGATCAGAGACTGCAGACATAGTACAGTAGATGGTCAGAGACTGCAGACATAGTACAGGAGAGGGTCAGAGACTGCATACATAGTACAGGAGAGGGTCAGAGACTGAAGACATAGTACAGGAGATGGTCAAAGACTGCAGACATAGTACAGGAGAGGGTCAGAGACTGCAGACATACTACAGGAGACAGTCAGAGACTGCAGACATAGTACAGTAGATGGTCAGAGACTGCAGACATAGTACAGGAGATGGTCAGAGACTGCAGTTCCTATGGATGTTAGTAGATAATGGCCGATCGGCCCTCTCACCTGACCCTCGGGACTACATGTCCCACAATCCTCTTCTTCTTCTCTTCTTCTCCTTTTTCTATTCTGTTTCTTCCCTGGTTGATATGAATGTGGGGGAAGATACATAGTGAGCAGCTGTGCTGGCAAGCACCGCTCACTAGTACAGCAGCGCGTGCAAGAGGGAGAGGGAGGGGGGGAGAGGGAGGGGGAAAGTAGAGCCCGCAGCTGCATTGGCGTCACTAGGGTTGGGGTCACCCCCCTTCCACCAACTATAGTCGTCCCTCAGTACAGACCCCCCTCCACTAAGTATAGACCCCCCTCCGTCAGTGCAGAACCTGCACTAAGTATAAACCCCTCCCTCAGTACAGACCTTACTCAGTACAGACCCCCCAGGAAAACCCCTCTCCATTAGTACAGACCCCCCAGGACAGATCTTCCCCTCCATTAGTACAGACCCCCCCATTAGTACAGACCCCGCAGGACAGACCCCCCCTCCATTAGTACAGACCCCCCTCCATTAGTACAGACCCCCCTCCATTAGTACAGACCCCCAGGACAGACCCCCCCATCCATTAGTACAGACCCCCAGGACAGACCCCCCTCCATTAGTACATTAGTACAGACCCCCCAGGACAGACCCCCTCCATTAGTACAGACCCCCCTCCATTAGTACATTAGTACAGACCCCCCAGGACAGACCCCCCTCCATTAGTACACACCGCCGCAGGACAGACCCCCCTCCATTAGTAATGACCCCCAGGACAGACCACCCTCCATTAGTACAGACCCCCCAAGACAGACCCCCCTCCATTAGTATAGACCCCCCTCCATTAGTATAGACCCCCCTCCATTAGTACAGACCCCCCTCCATTAGTACAGACCCCCCCATTAGTACAGACCCCCCAGGACAGACCCACCTCCATTAGTACAGACGCTCCCTCCATTAGTATAGCCCCCCAGGACAGACCCCCCCTCCATTAGTACAGCCCCCCCTCCATTAGTACAGCCCCCCCCTCCATTAGTACAAACCCCCCATTAGTACAGACCCCCCAGGACAGAAACCCCTCCATTAGTACAGACGTTCCCTCCATTAGTATAGACCCCCCAGGACAGACCCCCCCTCCATTAGTATAGACCCCCCTCCATTAGTACAGACCCCCCTCCATTAGTAATGACCCCCCAGGACAGACCCCCCTCCATTAGTACAGACCCCCCAAGACAGACCCCCCTCCATTAGTACAGACCCCCCAAGACAGACCCCCCCTCCATTAGTACAGACCCCCCAAGACAGACCCCCCCTTCATTAGTACAGACCCCCCCCTCCATTAGTACAGACCCCAATCCATTAGTACAGACCTCCCCTCCATTAGTACAGACCCCCAGGACAGATCCCCCCTCCATTAGTACAGACCCCCCTTTATTAGGGTACATAAAAACACCCAGGCGGCAGCTGGAGAGGAGAGGACAGTGTGCAGCTGCGCCGCCCGGGTGGAGAGCAGAGCAGTTCACAGCAGGCAGGAGTGAGAGACACAGAGAAGAGAACGTGTCAGGCACAGACCGCCCCGCCCCACCGCGTGACATCACTGCACGGCTGGTCTCTCTCTACACAGAGACCAGCCGCTCCGCCTCCGATCTCATGTCCGGCTGGCTGCTCTCCTTCGGCTTCTCTGACAGGAGGAGGGTGGGGCTTGAGCAGGAAACACAGTGGCGCCTTTCTTCTTAGAACACTGGCGGAGAGCCGCCGCCGGACACAAACAAGAGGAGGAGGGAAGGGAGCACTCTGGCGCTTCAGCGCCCCCACCTCTCTGGCGCCCGGGTGCACTGCACCCCATGCACCCCTTCTGGGATCGGCCCTGCCTTGCAGTCAAGAATGGAGATTATGCGGACAGACTATGTGAGTTCACTCTGCCCGACTAACGCATGTCCAGAGCAGGTGGAGGTCTGGGACCTTGTTAGTCAACCTTTGATGGGGGAGAAATATGACAGACTCACTCGGGACAGAGGCTTTTGGAGGGGACTGAATGCTAGCCTCTTGCCTACCGACTATGGGCCCTGGCATTTGAGGGAGCTACAAGCATTAAGGAAGATATTCTTTTATGTAATGCAAAAGGACATTATTAAGGAGGCCATGATGGTCTCTGCCAGCTTGGGACTCAGTGGATAGATGTATGGGAAAGAAATGCTGATTAATGAGATCTGGAAAGCCCGGGTCTTTTACCCAATAGTTTATTGTGCTCATTAACACACCTTTGTCTCCTAGCAAACCATTGGGGGATGTGTTTATACTTATGTGTATTGTAAGTTGTGAGTGAGGAGATGGCAAGTCTACCCTGAAAGGTCATATCTCTAAATCACCAAGTCTGGGTAAATGATTAGTAAACTAGCTCATGTTAATTAGGTTTCTGGTTACAGTTTGTATTGTCAGCCTGCTGTATATATTTGTGTGTCATCTCAAATAAATTAGTCCATGTTCAGCAACCAAACGAGTATTGTCTTGTTGTGTTTGCTGTTGTCAGCAGTTGGAATATCTGATATCTATAGTCAGACTGGGAGGAAGCGGTATATGACGAAAGCACTCAAGCAAAGTGTGGGGCGTTTCGTTACCTGTACTAAACAGCTTTATCTATGATTCATCAATCCACAGCACATTTTTCTAGAACCCCTTTTCTTTTCCTATATGCTAAATGATAAACTTTAGTCATGCTCTAATATTCATATTGGACAGGAAAGACTTTCTTCTGGCACACTGGTGCAAGCTCTTTCTGATTGTAGATGTATTCAGCTTGATACTGTAATGCCGCGTACACACGGTCCTACTTTTCGTCTACAAAAGTCCAACAGACGCTGATGGACTAAAGCTGGCTGGTAATCCGATCGTGTGTGGGCTTCTCCGGACTTTCAACTGACTTTTTTAGCCTCAAATCCGACGTACTTTAGATTTGAAACATGCTTTAAAACTTTACTTCGTAACTACGACGGACCCCGAAATCCGCTCGTCTGTGTGCTAGTCCGACGGACAAAAAGCCACGCTAGGGCACCTATTGGCTACTGGCTATGAACTTCCTTATTTTAGTCCGGTGTACGTCATCACGTACGAATCCGACCGACTTTTGTGTGGTCGTGTGTAGGCAAGTCCGGTCGTTAGAAAGTAGGCCGCAAGTCCGCCGCAAGTCCACCGAAAGTCTGCCGGAAGTCTGTCGGAAAGGCTGTCCGACTTTTGTAGACGAAAAGTACGACCGTGTGTACGCGGCATAAGGATATTTTAGCTTGCTGTCCACCATTTTAAAAGACTGTATCCATTTTAGAATAATATGTACATGTGACGTTTATGAGAAGTTAAGTTTCCATTTCTTATAAATGGCCTGACTTCTTTCAAATGACGTGTAATGCCGCGTACACACGGTCGGACTTTTCGGCTACAAAAGTCTGACAGCCTGTCCGACAGACTTTCGACGGACTTTTGTCAGACTTTTGGCGGACTTTTGGCGGACTTGCGGCAGGCTTTCTTACGAACGGACTTGCCTACATACGATCACACAAAAGTCCGAAGGATTCGTACGTGATGACGTACACCGGACTAAAATAAAGAAGTTACGACGTAAAGATTTGAAGCATGTTTCAAATCTAATGCCGCGTACACACGGTCGGACTTTTCGTCTACAAAAGTCCGACGGACGCCGACTGACTAAAGCTGGCTGACAATCCGATCGTGTGTGGGCTTCCCCGGACTTTCAGCGGACTTTCAGCTGACTTTTCCAGCCTCAAATCTGACGGACTTTAGATTTGAAACATGCTTCAAATCTTTACGTCGTAACTACACCGGAAGCAGAAATCCGCTCGTCTGTGTGCTAGTCCGACGGACAAAAACCTATGCTAGGGCAGCTATTGGCTACTGGCTATCAACTTCCTTATTTTAGTCCGGTGTGCGTCATCACGTACGAATCCGTCGGACTTTTGTGTGATCGTATGTAGGCAAGTCCGTTCGTAAGAAAGTCTGCTGCAAGTCCGCCAAAAGTCTGACAAAAGTCCGTCGAAAGTCTGTCGGACTTTTGTAGCCGAAAAGTCCGACCGTGTGTACGCGGCATAAAGTCCATCAGATTTGAGGCTGGAAAAGTCCGCTGAAAGTCCGGGGAAGCCCACACACGATCGGATTGTCAGCCAGCTTTAGTCCGTCGGCGTCCGTCTGACTTTTGTAGACGAAAAGTCCGACCGTGTGTACGCGGCATAAGTCCTTTCCTGTTAGCCTTTTCCTGTTGTTAGTTTCTATATGAGTTATTAGTATTCTGTTTTTGCTTGTTTTAAAACATCCTGTATGTCTGTATCTTTACCATATATTAATGAAAGGGTTGGACTTAAATGGCCTGACTTCTCTCAAATGACGTGTAAGTCCTTTCCTGTTAGCCTTTTCCTGTTGTTAGTTTCTATATGAGTTATTAGTATTCTATTTTTGCTTGTTTTAAAACATCCTGTATGTCTGTATCTTTACCATATATTAATGAAAGGCTTGGACTTTTGTTGTGATGTCATTTTGGTTATATAAGTGGAAACACGGAAATAAATCGGGCAGATCATTCTGAGAACTGCATGTCTTGTATGCGTGTCATAACTTTCATCAGAATGGTATCCAGATCTGAATGGGTTTGAAGGAACGCTCTAGGCAGTATATCATATGAGGGTTTTAGAACTTGCCTTTAGAACATCCCTACACCCCATCAGCTTTGGTGTCAGAAAGCGGGGCGGTCATCATTATCTAAGTCCGTCTAAGTCCAGTAAGTCTGATTTAATTATTATTATTTCTCTTACCGTGACTTTTAGTTTAAAAGACCGTTTCCCTACATGGGATTAACAGAAGGTGTAGTGTTAAAAACATTTATGTAAATGTATGAACCTCGGTAGAAGTCCGTTCGGCTGACGGCAGTGTAAGGAACTCTGAGATAGTTCCAAAGGAACTCTGAGATAGTTCCAAGGGGTTCCGAGAAGCCCAAAGTAATATATTACAGTACTGAAAGAAGTTTGATAACGATATCTGAAAAACCCCAACCTCTTTCCTTGCCTTTCTGTCGCTTAGAAGTAAATAAGGAGATAAAATAAGTAGATAAAATAAGGTAATCTGTTTGTCTGTGTGGAATTTGTCAGGTGTCATAAGGTAAGACACCTTTCTATTGCATTATATTATAATGAAATGTAGAGTGATGCTACAATATTCGGTGATGTATTGATGCTGACTTTTAATGATTTACATATGAATGCTTTGACTTTAAAGTATAAGATATAACCTGTATCGTATTGTAGTCGGCAGGATGATTCTGGCATTGATGCAGTGAGTAAAAATATTTTCTTTTACTTGCTGTAATCAGACGTTCAGTGTCATCTTAGGGAAAGTACTAAAAAAAAAAAGTCTCAAAAGTGTCCTGATTGTATTACTGGTTTGTTATTCTGTTATACTGGTCCTCAGACATATCTTGTAGCCAGTGTGCTGGGAGGCTATCATTTCAACTAGGAAAGGGACCCTTATTTAGAGAAGGCAAACCATGGGTTTAAGTTTTAAGGTTTAATTTATATAACAAATTTGTGTTTCAAGAAGGATTGACCGTGCAGGGAGTAATATCACTTATTCGAAGAGCAGGGGAGATTTATCAAGTCTGTCCCAGGTCTTTGAAGTATTGTGACATTAAAGGACATTTTTACCAACTAAAATATGGGTAGAGCGTTAATAACACTTTCTTAAGGTAAAACATAAATTGGTGAGGCTAACTTTTGATTAAAACATGCTATTTGAATATTTCTTTTTGCTACTGACATCTCTTGCGAAGGGGAAGTCAAGTGCAAAATTTGGACATTTCGCTTTTTTGCCAACAGGGTTCAAGTACTAATATCTCACTAATATCCCCACTGTCTCTAATAGATAGTGGAGAATTGTTTGCGGCATTAGTACTACTGCAATTGAAGGCACTGTTTGAACCTGTTGGCACACTACAGAAAGAAAAAAAAATTGAAATGTAAATAAAAATTGTTTGGATATAAATATAAGAACAGTAATAATGTACAAAGCTTGCTTATGATTAGGGGAACCTCTGGCCATAAGGAGTGTTTATTGGCATTTTGCCAAGAAAGAAAAAAACAGAAAAAAAAGAGACTCAGTATCTAATTAGAATGTTTAGAAAAAAAAATAAAAATGTATGTTGTGGAGATCGGCTGGACCGAGGCTCCCTATAGTATCCTAGCCCATACATTGTTCATGATGGGTTTAGCAGAGTCATGGTATGGTAAATTAAGGGTTAAATCAACCTTCTCTATGCCTGTACCATGTGCCTAGAGGCTGCCCACGCTGTAGAGGGTCAGAGTACAAAACACGCAGTTTTAAAACAGGCAGCATACACAGAGGAAAAAGAGGAAGTAACTACGCAGTTAGTTATGCAAAGTTTTCCTTTCATGACTGTGGGCGACGTCATGGTAATGAAACCTATTGATATTGAAGACATAAATCGTATTATTAAACATTGTCCCAAACCCACAACGTCAGCTTTGGGAGCTATAGCTTATTTAAAGAATGCTTGTAAGGGTAGAAATTACATGCACGAAGACATAAGGCTCATTACAGATAGTTTGGTGGGAACTACCTCCCTTTTGAGATTGGACTAAAGTGCCTGCCATAAATGTCTTGGAGGCACCCACCATCAAGGCAGAGGCTTATTCACTAAACACTGTTGATGGAAGGAATACTATGTGGGAAGAGTTAGAGAAGGAAATGAAAAGAGCTTTCACTAACAAATCATCACTCCCCACTGCAGTAGCTTGCAAACAAAAATCATCAGAGTCATGTTGGAATTTTGGAAGAGATTCCAAGAAGTCTGGACACAAGACGCTGGACTTAACACTCAAGATGAAATGCACAGTCTTTTAAAACAGACTTATCTCAGTAAACTTGTCCCTAAATATGCACTCACTGTGAGACAGCAAATATTAGACTGGGCTACAAAGAGTATGACTGACTTTCAAAAAGAACAAAACCAAAAAAAACCAAAAAACGTTGACTGAAAAAGACGCAGCGGGATGTTTTGACATCCTAAAACAAACACCAGTACCAACACATTATCAAAATGATTTCTCAGGAAATCAAAGGGGAAACTTTTATAAAAAGAGGGAGGGGGCAAGGACAAAGAGGGAGTTACATACAGAGAAAAAGAGGATTTCTTAAAGAATGGAATCTTAAGGGAAATTGTCTCGCCTTACAATACTCCCATTAACCCAGTAAAGAAGGCAAATGGTGACTATAGGTTTGTACAAGACCTAAGGGCCATCAATAGCCTAGTGGTACCGATTGTCCCAATAGTGCCTGCTGTGCCATCAATACTTAGAGTATTTTACTGTGATTGATTTAAAGAATGTTTTTTTCCCATCCCTGTAGACAAGGAGACACGGCCACTGTACTCCAAGCCACCCTTGGGCCCTGGACTGCCCCTCATGGTTCTGTACTGTTGCAGTATGTTGATGATTTTTTGATTTGTAGTTTTTCAGAGGAGGACTGCCGAGCTGATAGCCTATCTTTTATGAAATGGTTACATGTATGTGGTCACAAAGTGTCTAAGAAAAAGTTGCAATGGTGTTAAAAAAATAGTTGAATATTTGTGCTCACGAAAGGAGAAAGAAGAGTCAGTCACAAAAGAGCTGCAGCTCTGATGGGTCTGCCCCACCCACTTAACAGGAAGGACATGCTCAACTTCCTAAGTATGATTGACAAGCAACCCTCTCTGAAATGTCTGATACTGTAAAACGGTCTGATGAAATGTTAAATGCTTTTGCCATGTTGAAATGTGCAATGGTTACCAGCCCGAGCCTCGGCCTCCTTGAATATGGCAAAATGTTCCACTTGTTTGTCAGGGAAAATTGCAGAACCATGGCGGGAGTACTGGCCCAGGAACATGGTGGGAGACTGCGCCCTGTAGTTTTTTTCGCAAAGATGGTCCCCGTGCGGGTTCAGGGCATGCCCGTGTGTCTCAGAGCTCTAGCGCCTGTGCGATGGTGGTTGGTGGCCACTTCTTTCACTCTGGGACATGACACCACACTTCACACCACCCACAATGTGTCAATCTTGTTGAAAAATGTACATACACAGCACATGTCTGCTCAGAGGTTGAGCGGATATGAGGTGATTTTGCTGTCCAATCCAAAATTGCACATCAAATATGCTTCTCCCACTGCAGGCCCAGCACCAATTTTAATTGCCCTTTTAGGATTAAAAGGAGAACAGGATGAGGTCGTACCACAACATGACTGCATAAACCTCATTCACCAAGACACATCACCCAGGTCTGATTTATCTTCCACAGCACTACCAGACACACAGAATGTTTTTGTGGATTGTTCTTGCTCTAGGCTATAGTACACTGCAGAGCACACACAGGCCATCAGACAGAGATAGCCAGGGGAAGTTAGCAGGTCTGGCTGGCCTTGCTGCTAAACAAGCTGCTATCTCACAGACAGCAGACATCCAAATTGCTATGCTGATACCTGACCTATCCCCATTTGAACAGTCACTTGCAGATCTCCAGGATTATGCATCAAATTATGAGTTAAGGGACTGGAATGGAAAGGGTGTGCAGAAAGATCCAAGGGCTGGACTTCTCTGCAAAGAGGGGAAACCATGTATACCAACGGCAAGTGCATTCACAGTACTACGGAATAGGCCACGCAGGTATACAAGTCACGGCTGATCTCAAACACATACCCAAACTAGGCAAAAGACAGGAATATCATTTGATAATTGTGGACATGTTCTCAAATGGTCCAGCTTTTATAGCCAGGGTCTGCAAGGACTTGGTAAAAACTCTCAAGATAGAATGGTAGAATGGAAGTTTCACATTTAAAGCTCAGGAATAGTAGAAAGGATGAATAAAACAATAAAAGACAAGATAAGAAAGGCCACAGGAGGAACCTTTGCCAACCGGAGAAAGGTCCTCCCAGCAGTCCTGGCAGAAATAGGTTTTCTTGAAGTTTTGATGGGTAGACCTTTCCCCACCCCATAGGCCAGAGCATCTTTAATGGTGGAAAAGGGAGATTTAGACTTAATACAGGAAGAATATGTAAGAAAACTGGTTGAAATATTGGATAAAGTCAAAGAAATGTTGCTCGCACCTCTCCTTTTTCTTCACAGGAAGCTACTCACCTCTTCAAGGAGGGAGACACCGTGGTGGTCCAACAGCTGAACAGAAATAAGAAGCGAGAGTATCCCTTTGGACCTCCTACCACAGCAGTTGCAGTGACCAGAACAGCTATCCTGGTGGAAAACTGCCAGTCCTAGATCCATGTCAACCGAGTGATAAAGGTTGCCCAAAGCCCCAAGAGCAGGAAGGAGATCCTAAAGACAGGAGGCCCTCAAGCAGAAGTCCAAGCAGATGAAGGAGGAGTTCCTGGAAAAGCAGGTCCGGCCAGAGAAGATGACCTTGCTTATTTTACCATAGACTTCTGGCAAAGCATTTTGCCTCCTGTTCCTGATCACCCTGATAGTGTTCCCGCCCACTTGGATCATCACTAACTGTATTTACCACCCTGATATTTGGGTGCCATTAAAAGTATTTGTGGGAGCACACATACACAGGAGAACATTACAGTGATACAAGTTAGAAACAAGAGAGACATTGAGGATAATTTTGCTGATAAAATGCTTTTGCTAAAATTTAAATATGCTTATGCTCAGAAATCAGGATTTCAGAAATGTTGGATTTGTAGCAAATTGCACCCTAGCACTGTTAGGATACCATTAATGGCCATGCCTTTGAATATCACCCCTAGGGATGAGCTTCGTGTTCGAGTGGAACCCATGTTCGACTTGAACATCGTCTGTTCGCCCGTTCGCCGAATTGCAAACGATATGGGCCGTTCGCGCCAAATTCGTGTGGCGCGTCACAGCCCATAATTCACTGCGGCATCGCAGTGCATTGCTGGCTGATGATTGGACAAGCATGCACTATGACCCGCATGCTTGGCCAATCACAGCGCCGACTGAACAGAGAGCCGTAATTGGCCAAAGCCAAGAAGGCTTTGGCCAATTATGGCTCAGGGGATTTAGTACACGCCCCACACTATATAAGGCCGCATGCACGGCGACCCTGTGTAGTGTGTGTTCCGGCGTTGAGAGAGATAGACAGAGAGACAGTGTCATTTGATTTAAGTTAGATAGATTAGGCAGAACAGTCAGTCAGTTAGCTGCACTTACAGTGTATTGTGTATATATATGCATCCCAGGTGTTGCATATATATATATATATATATATATATATATACACTGTATTCAATTTAGCTAGATCCGTTCCTGTTATCTTCTTACTGACAGGCAGGCTTGTCTTGTTACAGTATTTACAGCTACCTGAAGAAAATTGCTGGTGTTCTTTTGATCCTATTAGTACCACAGTCAGGCAGTTAGACTATTTACAGTTAGTTCAGTGCGTCCTGCTCACAGTGTTCAGCTAAAACTACAAGTTAGTGCGGTGCATCCTGCTCACAGTGTTCAGCTAAAACTACAAGTTAGTGGGGTGCGTCCTGCTCACAGTGTTCAGCTAAAACTACAAGTTAGTGGGGTGTGTCCTGCTCACAGTGTTCAGCTAAAACTACAAGTTAGTGCGGTGCGTCCTGCTCACAGTGTTCAGCTAAAACTACAAGTTAGTGCGGTGCGTCCTGCTCACAGTGTTCAGCTAAAACTACAAGTTAGTGTGGTGCGTCCACCTCACAGTGTTCAGCTAAACCTACAAGTTAGTGTAGTGAGACCTCTGCACAGTGTTCATCTAAAGCTACAAGTTAGTGCGGTGCGTCCTGCTCACAGTGTTCAGCTAAAACTACAAGTTAGTGCAGGGCGTCCTGCTCACAGTGTTCAGCTAAAACTACAAGTTAGTGCGGTGCGTCCTGCTCACAGTGTCAGCTAAAACTACAAGTTAGTGGGGTGTGTCCACCTCACAGTGTTCAGCTAAACCTACAAGTTAGTGGGGTGCGTCCACCTCAGTGTTCAGCTAAAACTACATGTTAGTGGGGTGCGTCCTGCTCACAGTGTTCAGCTAAAACTACAAGTTAGTGCGGTGCGTCCTGCTCACAGTGTTCAGCTAAAACTACAAGTTAGTGCGGTGCGTCCTGCTCACAGTGTTCAGCTAAAACTACAAGTTAGTTTGGTGCGTCCTGCTCACAGTGTTCAGCTAAAACTACAAGTTAGTGCGGTGCGTCCTGCTCACAGTGTTCAGCTAAAACTGCAAGTTAGTGCTGTGCGTCCTGCTCACAGTGTTCAACTAAAACTACAAGTTAGTGCTGTGCGTCCTGCTCACAGTGTTCAGCTAAAACTACAAGTTAGTGCTGTGCGTCCTGCTCACAGTGTTCAGCTAAAACTACAAGTTAGTGCTGTGCGACCTGCTTACAGTGTTCAGCTAAAACTACAAGTTAGTGTGGTGCGTCCACCTCACAGTGTTCAGCTAAACCTACAAGTTAGTGGGGTGCGTCCACCTCACAGTGTTCAGCTAAACCTACAAGTTAGTGGGGTGCGTCCACCTCAGTGTTCAGCTAAACCTACTAGTTAGTGGGGTGCGTCCTGCTCACAGTGTTCAGCTAAAACTACAAGTTAGTGCAGTGTGTCCTGCTCACAGTGTTCAGCTAAAACTACAAGTTAGTGCTGTGCGTCCTGCTCACAGTGTTCATCTAAACCTACAAATTAGTGTGGTGCGTCCACCTCACAGTGTTCACCTAAACCCACAAGTTATTTTTTTTTGCGAGCTCTGCACAGTGTTCAGCTAAAGCTACCTGTAGAAGGTTGGTGGTGTTCTCATACTACAGCAGGCAGTTGATTTTGCTAGCTGCAGTATCAGTATATATATATATATATATATATATATATATATATATATATATATATATATATATATATATATATATCCCAGCTTAGTGCAGCTACAGGCCATTAGTATGTCTGGAAGGCCAAGAAGGAGAGGCAGACAGTCACAAGCCAATAAGAGAGGGCAAGCAGGCTCTGTGTCTAGTGCTGGTCATGGAGACGGTGCATCCTCATCAGCACGTGGCCGTGGGACACGCTTGGCCTTTTTTTCGGCAGCTGGCCGTGTTGAGCCACAACATGTGGAAGACTTGGTCGAGTGGATGACCAAGCCGTCCTCATCCTCCTCATCCTCTCTCACCCATGCCCAGGGTACTTTGTCTGGTAAAGCAGCGGCCTCTTTCCTCGGCTCAATGTCATCAGTGACTCCTTCCCTAGCCCCACCATGTCCTCCTGAGGAGTCCCTCGAACTGTTTGACCACAGTGTTGGGTACATGCTCCAGGAGGATGCCTAGCGTTTGGAAGGCTCTGATGATGATACTGAGCTCGATGAAGGCAGTAACATGAGCACGGACAGAGGGGGTGCCCAAGAAGGACAGCAATCTGGCAGTCATGCTCCCCCTGCTGCAGCATACTGCCAGGTTTGCTCCAGTGATGAGGAGGGAGGGGATGATGAGGTCACTGACTCAACGTGGGTGCCTGATAGGAGAGAGGAGGAGGAGGAGGAGGAGGCGGCACATCACCAACGAGGCAGGATGTCCTCCAGGGGCCAGCCTAAGGGCAGCACATTGACTGCATCACACCCCAAAGCTCTACATGTGCAGGGCGCTGCAGTCTCTGCGCATTATTCAAAAAGTTATTTAGTGTGGGCCTTTTTTGAGACGAGTGCATCAGATCGCACCGCTGCTATTTGCAAAATATGTCTCAAGCGTATCTCGCGTGGCCAAAACATCTCCCGCTTGGGTACCACATGCTTGACCAGACATATGTTGACCTGCCATGCAGTTCGTTGGCAAGCGTATCTAAAAGACCCACACCAAAGAACAAAGAGGACCTCTCCTTGCTCCTCATCAGCTGAGATCACCAACCCCACTATACCTTCAGTCCTCTCTGAGACCTGCACTGAGAGGAATGAAGGTGTAGAATTAGGGTGTCACAGCCAAGTACTTGTGGGCAATCTGCTTTTGGTACACCGACGTCAGATTGTACCAGGCAAATTTCCCTGCCCCAGCTGCTGCACCGCCGAAAGAAGTTTGCTCCCAGCCATCCACATGCCCAGCGGTTGAATGCTAGCTTGGCAAAATTGCTAGCACTTCAACTGCTGCCTTTTCAGTTGATAGACTCTGCCCCCTTGCAGGTACCCAAACGCCACTTTTTCTCACGGAAGGCGATTCTGGCTCTCTACCGGCATGTGGAAGGCAATGTCCATGCCTCGCTGGACAGGGCAGTCAGCGGTAAGGTGCATATTAACGCTGACTCATGGTCCAGCAGGCATGGACAGGGACGTTACCTAAGTTTCACGGCGCATTGGGTGACTCTGCTGGCAGCTGGGAAGGATGCAGGACAAGGTGCAGTAGTGTTGGAGGTTGTTCCGCCACCATGCCTCCAAAATGCTAATGATTGTGACACACCTCTCTCCTCCACCCCCTCCTCTTCTTCTTCCTCCATGGCCTCTTCCTGTGCTTTGTCCTCGGAACCAGCGGTGCTCCGTAGCCGTTCAAGGGGCTACGCAAGTACGCAGGCCAAAAGATGCCATGCGGTGCTTGAGCTGGTGTGCTTGGGGGGCAGAAGCCACACTGGGGCAGAGGTTCTGTCAGCTCTGCAGGGGCAGGTTCAGAGGTGGTTGACGCCACGCCAACTTAAGGCAGGAACGGTGGTTTGCGACAATGGCACCAACCTCCTCTCTGCCCTCCGACAGGGACAAATGACCCATGTGCCCTGTTTGGCTCATGTCCTTAACTTGGTGGTGCAGCGGTTCTTGGGCAGGTACCCGGGCTTACAGGATGTCCTGAGGCAGGCCAGGAAAGTCTGTGTGCATTTCCGCCGGTCATATAATGCCAGTGCTCGGCTTGCGGACCTCCAAAAGGAGTTTAACCTGCCCAAGAACCGCCTAATCTGTGACATGCCCACCAGGTGGAACTCAACGCTGGCCATGCTGCAGCGGCTGCACACGCAGCAAAGGGCCATCAATGAGTACCTGTGCGACTATGGCACCAGGACAGGGTCAGGGGAGCTTGGTTTTTTTCCCCACGCCAGTGGGCCATGATCAGGGATGCATGCACTGTCCTGTCACCATTTGAGGAGGCCACGAGGATGGTGAGCAGTGACAGTGCATGCATCAGTGACACTGTCCCCCTTGTCCACCTGTTGGAGCACATGCTGTGTGGAATAATGGACAGGGCACTTGAGGCAGAACAGAGGCAGGAAGAGGAGGACTTCCTTAGCTCTCAAGGCCCCCTTTATCCAGACAGTGTTCCTGCGTGCCCGCCGATCACACAGGAAGAGGACGAGGAGGAGGAGGAGGAGGAGGAAGATTGTGTCAGTATGGAGGTGGAGCCTGGCACTCAGCATCAGCAGCAGTCTTTAAGGGATCAGTCCCAAGAAACACATGGACTTGTACGTGGCTGGGAGGAGGTGGCTGCGGACCATGTCGTCCTTAGTGACCCAGAGGACTCCGGACCGAATGCCTCAGCAAACCTACGCTGCATGGCCTCCCTGATCCTGCAAAGCCTGCGTAAGGATCGTCGTATTTGTGGTATCAAGGAGAAGGACCAATACTGGCTGGCAACCCTCCTTGATCCACGTTACAAGGGTAAGGTTGCGGACCTTATCTTGCCATCGCAGAGGGAGCAGAGGATGAAACATCTTCGGGAGGGAGGCCTTGCAGAAAGGTCTGTGCAACGCGTTCCCAGAGACTGGGAGGTTACAAACTCCTGTTTCTGGACAACATGTTGCTGAGGCTTCGGTCAGTCAAAGAAGGAGCGGTGCGTTCAGACAATTTTTTGGTCCGCAGACCCAAGGTATGATCGGTTCCAGCAACCATCGCCAGCGTCTATTTTACATGGTGCAGGAATACCTAGGGGCAAGATCTGACTTGGACACCTTTCCCACCGAAAATCCTCTGGGTTACTGGGTCTTGAGTAGGGATGAGCCGAACACCCCCCGGTTCGGTTCGCACCAGAACCCGCGAACGGACCGCAAGTTCGCACGAACGTTAGAACCCCATTGACGTCTATGGGACTCGAACGTTCAAAATCAAAAGTGCTCATTTTAAAGGCTAATTTGCATGGTATTGTCCTAAAAAGGGTGTGGGGACCCGGGTCCTACCCCAGGGGACATGTATCAATGCAAAAAAAACTTTTAAAAACGGCCGTTTTTTCGGGAGCAGTGATTTTAATGATGCTTAAAGTAAAAAAAAAAAAGTGAAATATTCCTTTAAATATCGTACCTGGGGGGTGTCTATAGTATGCCTGTAAAGTGACGCGTGTTTCCCATGTTTAGAACAGTCCCTGCACCAAATGTCATTTTTAAAGGAAAAAATCTCATTTAAAACTGCTTGCGGGTTTAATGTCATGTCGGGTCCTGGCAATATGGATGAAAATCAGTGAGACAAACGGCATGGGTACCCCCCAGTCCATTACCAGGCCCTTTGGGTCTTGTATGGATATTAAGGGGAACCCCGCACCCAAATTAAAATAAGGAAAGGTCCCTATATACTCTGAACAGCAGTATACAGGCGGTGCAAACAAGACAGGGACTGTAGGTTTGTTGTTAAGTAGAATCTCTTTGTAATTTTGAACATTTTTAACGTGTTTAGCTCCAGCCAAAAAATCTTTTCTAAGCTTTTTGGAAAACATAGGGAAGGGTTATCACCCCTGTGACATTTGTTTTGCGTCTTTCCTCCTCTTCAGAAGATTTCACCTCACTTTTTTGTCCCAATGAAAAATGTTTTTTGAAAATTTGGGTTTTTTTGTGGAACAAGGATTGGAAAGCATCAGTGGAAAGGAGAAATTGTTTTCCCATATTAACTCTTACATGAGAGAATTTCCCTTCCTAGGGGTAGATTTCATCTCACTTCCTGTTGTCTCCTTCCGTTTGCAAGTAGGAGTCGTTTGTAAGTTAGATGTTTGAAAGTAGGGTCCTGCCCTATATACTCAGCAGAAATTTGGGCCTTAGGTGTTGCTGTGGCCAAAACACTGTAAGCCCTCACAGGGCCCTGCTGTGAAATATTAGATCAAGAATTGTAATTACATGCCCCTGTTGAACAGGAGCTGAAAAATTAGGCCTTAGGCACTGGTGCTGGTGCCACAACACTGCAACCCCTCACAGACACTCTAGTTGGAACGCAGGAACGAGCCCTGCTGCAAAGTATTGCATCAAAAATTGTAATTACACGCCCCTGTTAGACAGGGGCAGAAAAATTGGGCCTTAGGCACTGGTGCTGGTGCCACAACACTGCAACCCCTCACAGACACTCTAGTTGGAACGCAGGAACGAGCCCTGCTGCAAAGTATTGCATCAAAAATTGTAATTACACGCCCCTGTTAGACAGGGGCAGAAAAATTGGGCCTTAGGCACTGGTGCTGGTGCCACAACACTGCAACCCCTCACAGACACTCTAGTTGGAACGCAGGAACGAGCCCTGCTGCAAAGTATTGCATCAAAAATTGTAATTACACGCCCCTGTTAGACAGGGGCAGAAAAATTGGGCCTTAGGCACTGGTGCTGGTGCCACAACACTGCAACCCCTCACAGACACTCTAGTTGGAACGCAGGAACGAACCCTGCTGCAAAGTATTGCATCAAAAATTGTAATTACACGCCCCTGTTAGACAGGGGCAGAAAAATTGGGCCTTAGGCACTGGTGCCACAACACTGCAACCCCTCACAGACACTCTAGTTGGAACGCAGGAACGAGCCCTGCTGCAAAGTATTGCATCAAAAATTGTAATTACACGCCCCTGTTAGACAGGGGCAGAAAAATTGGGCCTTAGGCACTGGTGCTGGTGCCACAACACTGCAACCCCTCACAGACACTCTAGTTGGAATGCAGGAACGAGCCCTGCTGCAAAGTATTACATCAAAAATTGTAATTACACGCCCCTGTTATACAGGGGCTGAAAAATTGTGCCTTAGGCACTGGTGGTGGCGCCCAGAACCAAAAATGTTCTTACAAGCTATCAGCGTGATGATTGAGGAGGAAGAGGATAATTACTCAGGGATAGTCACTCAGCATCAGCATAGGCAGTCTTTGAAGGGATCTGAAAAAAATTATTCAGTTACATCAGCATCAGGTGCTTGGTAGCTGGTGGTGATCCAAGACTGATTCATTTTTATGAAGGTCAGCCGATCGACCGAGTCAGTGGACAGACGCACCCTGTGATCGGTTACCACGCCTCCAGCAGCACTGAATGTGCGTTCCGAAAGAACGCTGGATGCAGGACAGGCCAGTAGCTCAATTGCATACTGTGCAAGCTCTGGCCAGTGATCCATCCTCAAGACCCAGTAACCCAGAGGATTTTCGGTGGGAAAGGTGTCCAAGTCTGATCTTGCCCCTAGGTATTCCTGCACCATGTAAAACAGACGCTGGCGATGGTTGCTGGAACCGATCATACCTTGGGGCTGCGGACCAAAAAATTGTCTGAACGCATCGGTCAGACGGCCACCTTCTCCACCGCTCCTTCTTTGACTGACCGAAGCCTCAGCAACACGTTGTCCAGAAACAGGAGTTTGTAACCTCCCAGTCTCTGGGAACGCGTTGCACAGACCTTTCTGCAAGGCCTCCCGAAGATGTTTCATCCTCTGCTCCCTCTGCGATGGCAAGATAAGGTCCGCAACCTTACCCTTGTAACGTGGATCAAGGAGGGTTGCCAGCCAGTATTGGTCCTTCTCCTTGATACCACGAATACGAGGATCCTTACGCAGGCTTTGCAGGATCAGGGAGGCCATGCAGCGTAGGTTTGCTGAGGCATTCGGTCCGGAGTCCTCTGGGTCACTAAGGACAACAACGTCCGCAGCCACCTCCTCCCAGCCACGTACAAGTCCATGTGTTCCTTGGGACTGATCCCTTAAAGACTGCTGATGCTGAGTGCCAGGCTCCACCTCCATACTGACACAATCTTCCTCCTCCTCCTCCTCCTCCTCCTCGTCCTCTTCCTGTGTGATCGGCGGGCACGCAGGAACACTGTCTGGATAAAGGGGGCCTTGAGAGCTAAGGAAGTCCTCCTCTTCCTGCCTCTGTTCTGCCTCAAGTGCCCTGTCCATTATTCCACGCAGCGTGTGCTCCAACAGGTGGACAAGGGGGACAGTGTCACTGATGCATGCACTGTCAGTGCTTACCATCCTCGTGGCCTCCTCGAATGGTGACAGGACAGTGCATGCATCCCTGATCATGGCCCACTGGCGTGGGGAAAAAAAACCAAGGTCCCCTGACCCTGTCCTGGTGCCATAGTCGCACAGGTACTCATTTATGGCCCTCTGCTGCGTGTGCAGCCGCTGCAGCATGGCCAATGTCGAGTTCCACCTGGTGGGCATGTCACAGATTAGGCGGTTCTTGGGCAGGTTAAACTCCTTTTGGAGGTCCGTCAGCCGAGCACTGGCATTATATGACCGGCGGAAATGCACACAGACTTTCCTGGCCTGCCTCAGGACATCCTGTAAGCCCGGGTACCTGCCCAAGAACCGCTGCACCACCAAGTTAAGGACGTGAGCCAAACAGGGCACATGGGTCAGTTGTCCCTGTCGGAGGGCAGAGAGGAGGTTGGTGCCATTGTCGCAAACCACCATTCCTGCCTTAAGTTGGCGTGGCGTCAACCACCTCTGAACCTGCCCCTGCAGAGCTGACAGAACCTCTGCCCCAGTGTGGCTCCTGTCCCCCAAGCACACCAGCTCAAGCACCGCATGGCATCTTTTGGCCTGCGTACTTGCGTAGCCCCTTGAACGCCTACGGAGCACCGCTGGTTCCGAGGAAGAGGCCATGGAGGAAGAAGAAGAGGAGGGGGTGGAGGAGAGAGGTGTGTCACAATCAGCATTTTGGAGGCGTGGTGGCGGAACAACCTCCAACACTACTGCACCTTGTCCTGCATCCTTCCCAGCTGCCAGCAGAGTCACCCAATGCGCCGTGAAACTTAAGTAACGTCCCTGTCCATGCCTGCTGGACCATGAGTCAGCGGTAATATGCACCTTACCGCTGACCGCCCTGTCCAGCGAGGCATGGACATTGCCTTCCACATGCCGGTAGAGAGCTGGAATCGCCTTCCGTGAGAAAAAGTGGCGTTTGGGTACCTGCCACTGAGGAACCGCACATTCCACAAACTCACGGAAGGGGGCAGAGTCTACCAACTGAAAAGGCAGCAGTTGAAGTGCTAGCAATTTTGCCAAGCTAGCATTCAACCGCTGGGCATGTGGATGGCTGGGAGCAAACTTCTTTCGGCGGTGCAGCAGCTGGGGCAGGGAAATTTGCCTGGTACAATCTGGCGTCGGTGTACCAAAAGCAGATTGCCCACAAGTACTTGGCTGTGACACACCTAATTCTACACCTTCATTCCTCTCACTGCAGGTCTCAGAGAGGACTGAAGGTCTAGTGGGGTTGGAAATCTCAGCTGATGAGGAGCAAGGAGAGATCCTCTTTGTTCTTTGGTGTGGGTCTTTTAGATATGCTTGCCAACGAACTGCATGGCAGGTCAACATATGTCTGGTCAAGCATGTGGTACCCAAGCGGGAGATGTTTTTGCAAATAGCAGCGGTGCGATCTGATGCACTCGTCTCAAAAAAGGCCCACACCAAAGAACTTTTTGAATAACGCGCAGAGACTGCAGCGCCCTGCACATGTGGAGCTTTGGGGTGTGATGCAGTCAATGTGCTGCCCTTAGGCTGGCCCCTGGAGGGCATCCTGCCTCGTTGGTGATGTGCCGCCTCCTCCTCCTCCTCCTCCTCCTCTCTCCTATCAGGCACCCACGTTGAGTCAGTGACCTCATCATCCCCTCCCTCCTCATCACTGGAGCAAACCTGGCAGTATGCTGCAGCAGGGGGAGCATGACTGCCAGATTGCTGTCCTTCTTGGGCACCCCCTCTGTCCGTGCTCATGTTACTGCCTTCATCGAGCTCAGTATCATCATCAGAGCCTTCCAAACGCTGGGCATCCTCCTGGAGCATGTACCCAACACTGTGGTCAAACAGTTCGAGGGAATCCTCATGAGGACATGGTGGAGCTAGGGAAGGAGTCACTGATGACATTGAGCTGAGGGAAGAGGCCGCTGCTTTGCCAGACAAAGCACCCTGGGCATGGGTGAGAGAGGATGAGGAGGATGAGGACGGCTTGGTCATCCACTCGACCAAGTTTTCTGCATGTTGCGGCTCAACACGGCCAGCTGCCGAAAAAAAGGCCAAGCGTGTCCCATGGCCACGTGCTGATGAGGATGCACCGTCTCCACGACCAGCACTAGACACAGAGCCTGCTTGCCCTCTCTTATTGGCTTGTGACTGTCTGCCTCTCCTTCTTGGCCTTCCAGACATACTAATGGCCTGTAGCTGCACTAAGCTGGGATAGAACACCTGTAATTTTCTTCAGGTAGCTTTATATACTGTAACCAGACAAGCCTGCCTGTCAGTAGGAAGATAACAGGAACGGATCTAGCTGAACACTGTGAGCAGGACGCACTGCACTAAATGTAAATAGCAGGAACGGATCTAGCTGAACACTGTGAGCAGGACGCACTGCACTAAATGTAAATAGCAGGAACAGATCTAGCTGAACACTGTGAGCAGGACGCACTGCACTAAATGTAAATAGCAGGAACGGATCTAGCTGAACACTGTGAGCAGGACGCACTGACTGCACTAAATGTAAATAGCAGGAACGGATCTAGCTGAACACTGTGAGCAGGACGCACTGCACTAAATGTAAATAGCAGGAACGGATCTAGCTGAACACTGTGAGCAGGACGCACTGCACTAAATGTAAATAGCAGGAACGGATCTAGCTGAACACTGTGAGCAGGACGCACTGACTGCACTAAATGTAAATAGCAGGAACGGATCTAGCTGAACACTGTGAGCAGGACGCACTGACTGCACTAAATGTAAATAGCAGGAACGGATCTAGCTGAACACTGTGAGCAGGACGCACTGACTGCACTAAATGTAAATAGCAGGAACGGATCTAGCTGAACACTGTGAGCAGGACGCACTGCACTAAATGTAAATAGCAGGAACGGATCTAGCTGAACACTGTGAGCAGGACGCACTGCACTAAATGTAAATAGCAGGAACGGATCTAGCTGAACACTGTGAGCAGGACGCACTGCACTAAATGTAAATAGCAGGAACGGATCTAGCTGAACACTGTGAGCAGGACGCACTGCACTAAATGTAAATAGCAGGAACGGATCTAGCTGAACACTGTGAGCAGGACGCACTGACTGCACTAAATGTAAATAGCAGGAACGGATCTAGCTGAACACTGTGAGCAGGACGCACTGACTGCACTAAATGTAAATAGCAGGAACGGATCTAGCTGAACACTGTGAGCAGGACGCACTGCACTAAATGTAAATAGCAGGAACGGATCTAGCTGAACACTGTGAGCAGGACGCACTGCACTAAATGTAAATAGCAGGAACGGATCTAGCTGAACACTGTGAGCAGGACGCACTGCACTAAATGTAAATAGCAGGAACGGATCTAGCTGAACACTGTGAGCAGGACGCACTGACTGCACTAAATGTAAATAGCAGGAACGGATCTAGCTGAACACTGTGAGCAGGACGCACTGACTGCACTAAATGTAAATAGCAGGAACGGATCTAGCTGAACACTGTGAGCAGGACGCACTGCACTAAATGTAAATAGCAGGAACAGATCTAGCTGAACACTGTGAGCAGGACGCACTGCACTAAATGTAAATAGCAGGAACGGATCTAGCTGAACACTGTGAGCAGGACGCACTGCACTAAATGTAAATAGCAGGAACGGATCTAGCTGAACACTGTGAGCAGGACGCACTGCACTAAATGTAAATAGCAGGAACGGATCTAGCTGAACACTGTGAGCAGGACGCACTGCACTAAATGTAAATAGCAGGAACGGATCTAGCTGAACACTGTGAGCAGGACGCACTGACTGCACTAAATGTAAATAGCAGGAACGGATCTAGCTGAACACTGTGAGCAGGACGCACTGCACTAAATGTAAATAGCAGGAACGGATCTAGCTGAACACTGTGAGCAGGACGCACTGCACTAAATGTAAATAGCAGGAACAGATCTAGCTGAACACTGTGAGCAGGACGCACTGCACTAAATGTAAATAGCAGGAACGGATCTAGCTGAACACTGTGAGCAGGACGCACTGACTGCACTAAATGTAAATAGCAGGAACGGATCTAGCTGAACACTGTGAGCAGGACGCACTGCACTAAATGTAAATAGCAGGAACGGATCTAGCTGAACACTGTGAGCAGGACGCACTGCACTAAATGTAAATAGCAGGAACGGATCTAGCTGAACACTGTGAGCAGGACGCACTGCACTAAATGTAAATAGCAGGAACGGATCTAGCTGAACACTGTGAGCAGGACGCACTGACTGCACTAAATGTAAATAGCAGGAACGGATCTAGCTGAACACTGTGAGCAGGACGCACTGACTGCACTAAATGTAAATAGCAGGAACGGATCTAGCTGAACACTGTGAGCAGGACGCACTGCACTAAATGTAAATAGCAGGAACGGATCTAGCTGAACACTGTGAGCAGGACGCACTGCACTAAATGTAAATAGCAGGAACGGATCTAGCTGAACACTGTGAGCAGGACGCACTGCACTAAATGTAAATAGCAGGAACGGATCTAGCTGAACACTGTGAGCAGGACGCACTGCACTAAATGTAAATAGCAGGAACGGATCTAGCTGAACACTGTGAGCAGGACGCACTGACTGCACTAAATGTAAATAGCAGGAACGGATCTAGCTGAACACTGTGAGCAGGACGCACTGACTGCACTAAATGTAAATAGCAGGAACGGATCTAGCTGAACACTGTGAGCAGGACGCACTGCACTAAATGTAAATAGCAGGAACGGATCTAGCTGAACACTGTGAGCAGGACGCACTGCACTAAATGTAAATAGCAGGAACGGATCTAGCTGAACACTGTGAGCAGGACGCACTGCACTAAATGTAAATAGCAGGAACGGATCTAGCTGAACACTGTGAGCAGGACGCACTGACTGCACTAAATGTAAATAGCAGGAACGGATCTAGCTGAACACTGTGAGCAGGACGCACTGACTGCACTAAATGTAAATAGCAGGAACGGATCTAGCTGAACACTGTGAGCAGGACGCACTGCACTAAATGTAAATAGCAGGAACAGATCTAGCTGAACACTGTGAGCAGGACGCACTGCACTAAATGTAAATAGCAGGAACGGATCTAGCTGAACACTGTGAGCAGGACGCACTGCACTAAATGTAAATAGCAGGAACGGATCTAGCTGAACACTGTGAGCAGGACGCACTGCACTAAATGTAAATAGCAGGAACGGATCTAGCTGAACACTGTGAGCAGGACGCACTGCACTAAATGTAAATAGCAGGAACGGATCTAGCTGAACACTGTGAGCAGGACGCACTGACTGCACTAAATGTAAATAGCAGGAACGGATCTAGCTGAACACTGTGAGCAGGACGCACTGCACTAAATGTAAATAGCAGGAACGGATCTAGCTGAACACTGTGAGCAGGACGCACTGCACTAAATGTAAATAGCAGGAACGGATCTAGCTGAACACTGTGAGCAGGACGCACTGCACTAAATGTAAATAGCAGGAACGGATCTAGCTGAACACTGTGAGCAGGACGCACTGCACTAAATGTAAATAGCAGGAACGGATCTAGCTGAACACTGTGAGCAGGACGCACTGACTGCACTAAATGTAAATAGCAGGAACGGATCTAGCTGAACACTGTGAGCAGGACGCACTGACTGCACTAAATGTAAATAGCAGGAACGGATCTAGCTGAACACTGTGAGCAGGACGCACTGCACTAAATGTAAATAGCAGGAACAGATCTAGCTGAACACTGTGAGCAGGACGCACTGCACTAAATGTAAATAGCAGGAACGGATCTAGCTGAACACTGTGAGCAGGACGCACTGCACTAAATGTAAAGAGCAGGAACAGATCTAGCTGAACACTGTGAGCAGGACGCACTGCACTAAATGTAAAGAGCAGGAACAGATCTAGCCTAATCTAGCTCTCAAATCAAATGACACTGTCTGTCTCTCTCTCTATCAGCACACCGGAACACACTACACAGGGCCGCCGTGCAGGCGGCCTTATATAGTGTGGGGCGTGTACTAAATCCCCTGAGCCATAATTGGCCAAAGCCACCCTGGCTTTGGCCAATTACAGCTCTCTCTACTGACGGCGCTGTGATTGGCCAAGCATGCGGGTCATAGTGCATGCTTGGCCAATCATCAGCCAGCAATGCACTGCGATGCCGCAGTGAATTATGGGCCGTGACGCGCCACACGAATTTGGCGCGAACGGCCCATAACGTTCGCAATTCGACGGACGGTCGAACAGCCGATGTTCGAGTCGAACATGGGTTCGACTCAAACACGAAGCTCATCCCTAGTCTTGAGGATGGATCACTGGCCAGAGCTTGCACAGTATGCAATTGAGCTACTGGCCTGTCCTGCATCCAGCGTTCTTTCGTAACGCACATTCAGTGCTGCTTTAGGCTTTGTAACCGATCACAGGGTGCGCCTGTCCACCGACTCGGTCGATCGACTGACCTTCATAAAAATGAATCAGTCTTGGATCACCACCAGCTACCAAGCACCTGATGCTGATGTAACCGAATAATTTTTTTTGAAATCTCAGATCTCTTCAAAGACTGCCTATGCTGATGCTGAGTGACTATCCCTTAGTAATTATCCTCTTCCTCCTTAATCATCACGCTGATGGCTTGTAAGAACATTTTTGGTTCTGGGCGCCACCACCAGTGCCTAAGGCCCAATTTTTCAGCCCCTGTTTAACAGGGGCGTGTAATTACAATTTTTGATGCAATACTTTGCAGCAGGGCTCGTTCCTGCGTTCCAACTAGAGTGTCTGTGAGGGGTTGCAGTGTTGTGGCACCAGCACCAGTGCCTAAGGCCTAATTTTTCAGCTCCTGTTCAACAGGGGCATGTAATTACAATTCTTGATCTAATATTTCACAGCAGGGCCCATTTCTGCACCCACCAAGAGCGAGTGAGGACTTACAGTGTTGTGGCACCACCACCACCACCAAAGGCCCAATTTTTCTGCCCTTGTTCAACAGGGGCATGTAATTACAATTCTTGATCTAATATTTCACAGCAGGGCCCATTTCTGCACCCACCAAAAGCGAGTGAGGACTTACAGTGTTGTGGCACCAGCACCACCATCACCACCACCAAAGGCCCAATTTTTCTGCCCTTGTTCAACATGGGCATGTAATTACAATTCTTGATCTAATATTTCACAGCAGGGCCCATTTCTGCGCCCACCAAGAGCGAGTGAGGACTTACAGTGTTGTGACACCAGCACCACCACCAGCACCAAAGGCTCAATTTTTCTGCCCCTGTTCAACAGGGGCATGTAATTACAATTCTTGATCTAATATTTCACAGCAGGGCCCTCAGAGGGCTTACAGTGTTGTGGCCACAACAACACCTAAGGCCCAAATTTCTGCTGAGTATATAGGGCAGGCCCCTACTTTCAAACATCTAACTTACAAACGACTCCTACTTGCAAACGGAAGGAGACAACAGGAAGTGAGATGAAATCTACCCCTAGGAAGGGAAATTCTCTCCTGTAAGAGTTAATATGGGAAAAACATTTCTCCTTTCCACTGATGCTTTCCAATCCTTGTTCCACAAAAAACCCCAAATTTTCAAAAAACATTTGTCATTGGGACAAAAAGTGAGGTGAAATCTTCTGAAGAGGAGGACAGACAGCAAAACAAATGTCACAGGGGTGATGGCAGGAGCTAAACACGTTAAAAATGTACCCGTTCAAAATTACAAACAGATTCTACTTAACAACAAACCTACAGTCCCTGTCTTGTTTGCACCGCCTGTATACTGCTGTTCAGAGTATATAGGGCCTGGTGGCCCCACACCTTTCCTTATTTTAATTTGGGTGCGGGTTTCCCCTTAATATCCATACAAGACCCAAAGGGCCTGGTAATGGACTGGGGGGTACCCATGCCGTTTGTCCCACTGATTTTCATCCATATTGCCAGGACCCGACATTACATTAAACCCGCAAGCAGTTTTAAATGAGATTTTTTTCCTTTAAAAATGACATTTTGTGCAGGGACTGTTCTAAACACGGGAAACACGCGCCACTTTACAGGCATACTATAAACACACCCCAGGTACGATATTTAACCACTTAAGGACCGCCTCACGCCGATGTACGTCGGCAAGGCGGCACGGGCAGGCAAAATCATGTACATGTACGTGATTTGCCTCCCGCGGGTGGGGGGTCCGATCGGACCCCCCCCGGTGCCCGAGGCGGTCCTGTTATGTCCCCCGGCGATCGGAGGTGAGGGGGAGGCCATCCGTTCGTGGCCCCCCCCTCGTGATCGCCGCCGGCCAATCAGATCATTTCCTTTGCTGCTGTATGCTAAACAGCAGCAAAGGAAATGATGTCATCTCTCCTCGGGTCGGTATTTTCCGTTCCGGCGCCGAGGGGAGAAGACAGGTATGTGAGTGAAAACACACACACAGTAGAACATGCCAGGCACACAAAACACCCCGATCCCCCCCCCCCCCCGATCGCCCCCCGATCCCCCCCCAATCACCCCCCCTGTCACAAACTGACACCAGCAGTTTTATTTTTATTTTTTTTATTTTTTTATTTTTCTGATTACTGCATGGTGTCAGTTTGTGACAGTTACAGTGTTAGGACAGGTACTGTTACCCCCTTTAGGTCTAGGGTACTCCCCTAACCCCCCCTAATAAAGTTTTAACCCCTTGATCACCCCCCGTCACCAGTGTCACTAAGCGATCATTTTTCTGATCGCTGTATTAGTGTCGCTGGTGACGCTAGTTAGGGAGGTAAATATTTAGGTTCGCCGTCAGCGTTTTATAGCGTCAGGGACCCCTATATACTACCCAATAAATGTTTTAACCCCTTGATTGCCCCCTAGTTAACCCTTTCACCACTGATCACCGTATAACCGGGTGACGCTGATTAGTTCGTTTATTTTTTATAGTGTCAGGGCACCCGCCGTTTATTACCGAATAAAGGTTTAGCCCCTGAACGCCCGGCAGTGATATGCGTCGCCCCAGGCAGCGTCAGATTAGCGCCAGTACCGCTAACACCCACGCACGCAGCATACGCCTCCCTTAGTGGTATAGTATCTGAACGGATCAATATCTGATCCGATCAGATCTATACTAGCGTCCCTAGCAGTTTAGGGTTCCCAAAAACGCAGTGTTAGCGGGATCAGCCCAGATACCTGCTAGCACCTGCGTTTTGCCCCTCCGCCCGGCCCAGGCCAGCCCACCCAAGTGCAGTATCAATCGATCACTGTCACTTACAAAACACTAAACGCATAACTGCAGCGTTCGCAGAGTTAGGCCTGATCCCTGCGATCGCTAACAGTTTTTTTGGAAGCATTTTGGTGAACTGGCAAGCACCAGCCCCAGGCAGCGTCAGGTTAGCCCCAGTACCGCTAACACCCACGCACGCACCGTACACTTCCCTTAGTGGTATAGTATGTTGATCGGATCAATATCTGATCCGATCAGATCTATACTAGCATCCCCAGCAGTTTAGGGTTCCCAAAAACGCAGTGTTAGCGGGATCAGCCCAGATACCTGCTAGCACCTGCGTTTTGCCCCTCCGCCCGGCCCAGCCCACCCAAGTGCAGTATCGATCGATCACTGTCACTTACAAAACACTAAATGCATAACTGCAGCGTTCGCAGAGTCAGGCCTGATCCCTGCGATCGCTAACAGTTTTTTTGGAAGCATTTTGGTGAACTGGCAAGCACCAGCCCCAGGCAGCGTCAGGTTAGCGCCAGTACCACTAACACCCACGCACGCAGCATACGCCTCCCTTAGTTGTATAGTATCTGAACGGATCAATATCTGATCCGATCAGATCTATACTAGCGTCCCCAGCAGTTTAGGGTTCCCAAAAACGCAGTGTTAGCGGGATCAGCCCAGATACCTGCTAGCACCTGCGTTTTGCCCCTCCGCCCGGCCCAGGCCAGCCCACCCAAGTGCAGTATCAATCGATCACTGTCACTTACAAAACACTAAACGCATAACTGCAGCGTTCGCAGAGTCAGGCCTGATCCCTGCGATCGCTAACAGTTTTTTTTGTAGCGTTTTGGTGAACTGGCAAGCACCAGTGGCCTAGTACACCCCGGTCGTAGTCAAACCAGCACTGCAGTAACACTTGGTGAAGTGGCGAGTCCCATAAGTGCAGTTCAAGCTGGTGAGGTGGCAAGCACAAGTAGTGTCCCGCTGCCACCAAAAAGACAAACACAGGCCCGTCGTGCCCATAGTGCCCTTCCTGCTGCATTCGCCAATCCTAATTGGGAACCCACCACTTCTGCAGCGCCCGTGCTTCCCCCATTCACATCCCCAACCAAGTGCAGTCGGCTGCATGAGAGGCATTTTCTTTATGTCCTCCCGAGTACCCCTACCCAACAAACCCCCCCTGTGTCTGCAGCAAGCGCGGATATAGGCGTGACACCCGCTATTATTGTCCCTCCTGTCCTGACAATCCTGGTCTTTGCATTGGTGAATGTTTTGAACGCTACCATACACTAGTTGAGTATTAGCGTAGGGTACAGCATTGCACAGACTAGGCACACTTTCACAGGGTCTCCCAAGATGCCATCGCATTTTGAGAGACCCGAACCTGGAACCGGTTGCAGTTATAAAAGTTAGTTACAAAAAAAGTGTAAAAAAAAATTAAAAATATATAAAATAAAAAAAAATAGTTGTCGTTTTATTGTTCTCTCTCTCTCTATTCTCTCTCTCTATTGTTCTGCTCTTTTTTTACTGTATTCTATTCTGCAATGTTTTATTGTTGTTATGTTTTATCATGTTTGCTTTTCAGGTATGCAATTTTTTATACTTTACTGTTTACTGTGCTTTATTGTTAACCATTTTTTTGTCTTCAGGTACGCCATTCACGACTTTGAATGGTTATACCAGAATGATGCCTGCAGGTTTAGGTATCATCTTGGTATCATTCTTTTCAGCCAGCGGTTGGCTTTCATGTAAAAGCAATCCTAGCAGGGGCGTGGCCTGGACGGCAATGTGAGAGGACGTGCGTGACCGGAGCTCCGCTTGTGGCGATCCTTCTACCCTCATCCTGCACCTAAAAATCGGCCTGAAACCTATCCACAACTCTCTATATCGGTGGCGCAGACACTCCGGATCATGTCCCCTCCAAAAAGAAACAACGCTGGCTCCTCTTCCCTGGACAGATACCGAAGGACGGAGCGGGACACAGAGGAGCAAGATGGCGCCGCGCCAACAACACACGCGGCACCCCCCTCAGACTCCACAGCAGACGGAACGGCTAAGGTACTGGATGCTATATCACTGTGCCAGACTACCTTGACGTCTAAAATCGAGGAAGTTAAGGTGGACATATCCCTTATTAGACACGACATGACTAAAATAAGGGAGAGGGTCACTGAAGCTGAGACCAGGATAGGGAGGGCGGAGGACATCTTACACCCCTTGCAGCACTCTCATGAAGATCTGCAGAGACAGCTACAACAATTAGCACAGAAACATGACGACCTTGAGAACCGGTCTCGCAGGTCCAACCTGCGTTTTATCGGTCTGCCTGAAGGAGCGGAGGGTACAGACCCTGCCACCTTCCTGGAGAAACTCCTGATTACCGCTTATGGCAGAGATACCTTCTCCGCCACCTTTGTGGTGGAGCGCGCCCATCGCATGCCTGCACGCCGGCCACCTGAAGGAGCACCACCCCGCACCTTTATTGCAAAATTACTGAACTTTAAAGATCGCGACGCTGTATTGCGAATGGCCAGGCTCAAGGGCAATATTCCCTTTCAATCTGGATTTATATCAGCATTCCCGGATTTCTCTGCTGAGGTGCAGAGGCAGCGTGCACGTTTCACAGAGGTCAAGCGCCGGCTACGCATGCAACACATTAAATACGCAATGCTGTTCCCAGCTCGCCTCCGCGTGGTTGGGGAAGATCGAGTGCACTTCTTTGAGGATCCTGCTATGGCCTCGGACTGGATAGACCACCAAGACGCTGCAAGAAATCGCCCAGCATAACAGCACTATCGCCCCAACCCTGAAGTAAGTGCCTTCTTCTATTGATGATCAGAAACAATATGATCCCACAATAACTTATGCCTAACAACTACACGATTCCTGATCTCCTGACCCCAAATAGTCCTGATGAGACTTCCACCACCAAGACGCTCTAACAATCAGAACGTCCACTAACCCTACTCCAGAACTGTAAACTAACTTCCACAGATAGCCCCCACAGTGGTCATGCTGCAGCTGACGACAACACACAATCTAGAACATGGAACTGACCGTCTCATCCAACCACTACATCATCACATCCAGCCACTGGGGGTACCTCAAGACCACGTCACAACCCTGGACGCATACCCTCAGTTTGTTTCCCCACCTTTTTTTTTTTTTTTTCCTTTTTTGGGGGCTTCTTTCTTAGTTTCTTTTTGCTTTTCCTTCTTGGTGACAATACCCTAGGCCCTGATGCCACAGCGGAGCATAGGCCCAGGTTAAAGTGCCACACCCACGGTAGTGGGCCGCAAAGGTTACACGTTCTCCATTGCTGGATCCCTATCCAGAATTTGTTCGCACCCAAAGGTTGCTAGTTACACCGCCACCGGCGTTGCCAAATAGGCTTCCGCTGGTGGGGGTACGTTTAAAAGTGCATTACTGCTTTTTCCCTTTTTCTTACCTTTTTTTTGATTCCTGATAGATACATGTGCTCAATTTTTTGTCAATGCACTAGTTTTGGGATATATACCCCAGCCAAGTTCGGGAGGCTGAGGGTTGGGAGGGGGTTAAAGGGCAATGTTAAGTTAAGTAACATGTTTAATGCTATTTCATGTCTCAGAATGTTGATGCACAGTCATTCCCCTGCAGTGAGGGGGACAGTAGGATGTATTCTAAAGTGCGGAGTGGGCTGGGGTGCACACCCCCACAATATATCACACCCAACCCTTCAATATTTGCCAATGGTACTATGGCTAATGTAAAATTCCTCTCCTGGAATGTCCGGGGGCTCCGTGACAAAATCAAGCGCACGGCGATATTCAATTTACTTAAATCTTACAGAGCAGACATTATAGTCCTTGCAGAAACACATGCCACAGGACAACTTCAACGAGCGTTGAAGCGCCCCTGAATTTCAATTCTTATAGCCAAAACCACCCCATTTGCAATAATTTCGGTGTGTACAGACCCACAAGGCAGGTATATATTCTTACACTGTACACTCAATGGAGTACAGTACTTAATAATGGCATTTTATATTCCCCCCCCTTACAACTCCACCTTGATCACAGAGGGTTTATTGTTTATGACACGGCATCCCAACATCCAAAGCATCTGGTTAGGGGACTTCAACATGGTACTCAACCCTCGCTTAGACAGATTACAAACACATTCAAATCCCCACCCCCCGGACTCCACTAGATTTGGGCGCACACTAACGGAATTTTCACTAACTGACACTTGGAGATACAAATATCCCAATACCACGATATTCTCTTGTTTCTCGGCGACACACTCCACTATGTCCCGAATTGATCTTATCCTAATATCAGATACCCTACTTCCCCTACTGACCGACTCAGGATACCATACTAGATCCCTGTCAGACCACGCCCCATGCTGGGCCACGTTAAAACTGGCCCCAAACAGTGGCCCCCGTACTTGGCGCCTACACCCCTTCTGGCTAGCTACACTGAAAGACCAAGAGGATATTCACAATGAATGGAAATACTACTTTGACACTAACAGGAACACAGCTACTGTGGGTATGGTCTGGGAGGCATTTAAACTCCACGTCCGTACAATATTGTCTTTCCGAATAAATAGAGTCAAAGCCTCCTCCAAGGCTATTTTGTGCCAGGCTTCGGCTAAACTGGACCTAATCACTGGGGAGTTCCAAAAAGATCCTTCACAGGAAAGGGCATCGGCTCTCAAGCTCCAAACCCGCCTTGTAGACCAGCTACACTTTGAAAAGGCTAAACAAAAACTTTTCTTTGTGAAGCAACGGATTTTTGAACAAGGTGAACGAGCGGGCAAATTATTAGCATACCTCTCGCGTCAAGACACGAGTCCCCCAGTGGTGGTTACACTCCATGGGCCGGACTCGGTCACATACTCAGACCCTCCGTCAGTGGCAAAGGCCTTCCAAACATATTTCATGGACTTATACTCCTCGAAGGTCCGGGTCACTACACAAGAGACCCGGGCCTTTCTCAGGGACATCCCATTTCCCCAACTGACGGAGTCTCAGGTTACTGAGCTTGAGGCCCCTCTCAACTTAGATGAGATAACACTTGCTATAGCATCCCTGGCACCAGCGAAAGCCCCTGGGGGCGATGGCCTGCCACTCGATTTTTATGCAGCCTACTCGGAAATCCTTATCCCTGAGCTATTGCTACTATTTAACCACATGTTCGAAACCGAGACCCTACCTGAATCCCTTCGCCAGGCAGTGATCATAGTGATTCCCAAACCAGGCAAGGACCCCCACCTCCCGGAATCCTACCGCCCAATCTCGCTCCTCCAAGCGGACATTAAAATCCTAGCTAAAATCTTGTCTATGCGTCTTAACCAAAGTATCCTTTCCTTAATAAATTCAGACCAAACGGGGTTCATGCCCGGCATGAATACGGCCATGAACTTACGACGCTTATACATGAACATCCCAGCTGATCATGAAAATGTGGGAGACAGGGCGGTGGTGGCGTTAGACGCCGCGAAAGCTTTTGATTCGGTGGAATGGGGGTACCTGTGGGAATGCCTCAAGGGATTCGGATTCGGGCCCAACTTTATCAAATGGGTTAAAATATTATACTATTCCCCCCTAGCTAGAGTGGTAGTTAATGGACACACATCTGACCCTTTCCCCCTCGGCCGTGGAACCAGACAGGGATGCCCGCTGTCCCCGCTACTGTACGCCCTTGCGGTGGAGCCCCTGGCCATTTCACTTAGACTAAGCCCAAACGTACGAGGACTGACCAAAGGACCCCTAACAGAAAAATTAAGTTTGTACGCCGACGACATGCTCCTATATCTAGAAGACACTGGCCCCTCACTCCAAAAAGTCCTCGATATTATCGGAGCGTTCGGAGAGCACTCGGGGCTGACTATGAATTGGTCCAAGTCACAAATTCTCCCCCTTGACCACTCATCCCCCCCTCAAGATGCGGCCTCCCTGCCACTTCAAAGAGTGGCCTCAATTAAATATCTGGGCGTGACTATTACAAGAGATCCCAATGACTTCATAGCAAACAACATCGAACCACTCTTTCCCCTCCTAAAAGCTCGCACTCAATCCTGGGCCAGACTCCCTCTAGGAGTAATGGGGAGAATCAATTTATTTAAAATGATACTCCTGCCAAAACTCTTGTATATATTTTGGAACTCTCCAGTGCTAATCCCACTAGAAATCTTTAAAAAGATGGATCAAATCATCAACACATTCGTTTGGGGGTCCAGTAGACACAAACTTGCTTGGAACACGCTTAAAAATCCAACCTCATCAGGCGGAGCGGCCATACCAGACCTACACACATACTATATAGCCGCACAGCTCTCTCATTTTTACCATATCCACAAGACCGACGAACTCAGATACCAAACTCTGGTATGTGAAAGACCGAACGCCGACATGCACTCCCCACTACAAGTTCTATTTAGAAACGAGCGCAGAAAACGAACAAATATGGTGCGACACCCGCTGCTACTCCAGCATTGCTATGTCTGGGGAAAAGCGATCAAAATGTCCAGCACCGATTCCTTCCACTCACACACGCCCCTATGGCACAACCCACTCATGAGGGAACTAATGACCCTGCAGGGAGCTAACAGATGGGCTGCAAAGGGCATAGTGTTCCTCTTCCAGGTTATCAATATATTTGGGGTCAGACACTTCCAAACAATCTGTGAAGAATTTGACCTTCCAGCTACCATGCAATTTAGCTATTTGCAACTAAAACACGCGCTTCAGGCGCAATTCGCAAACGGCTTTCCCAACCCGCAGACGCTCCCACTGCTGGACATCATCACAGGCTCCTCTCCAGAAAAATTAATATCCAACCTATACACCGCACTACGTACTACCACCACGTCCAGAATAGTAAACATAGCAAGGTTTAGGTGGGAGATGGACCTCGGCCAAATAGACATCACTGACTGGGACACTATATTGGAAAATGTAAGAAAAACCTCACCTAAACTACCCGAACGCTTGACCCAACTCTACATTATCCATAGGTCCTATCTCACACCTGCCAGAATAGCCAAATTCTCTCCAAATCAGAACCTAAATTGCCCCAGATGCCTCAGCACCTCATGCTCCTTTTTTCACTTGATATGGTCATGCCCAGTAATAAGTGAATACTGGACGCAGATTGTAAAATTCCTCCACGACCATATGGGCTCACCACTACAACTAGACCCAGGACCATGCCTACTGGGCCTATTCCCAGACACCTTGTCCAGGCCCCTAGATACACTTCTCAGTGAAACACTCTTTAGTGCTAGGAAACTAATTGCCAAACACTGGTTGAGAACCACCTCTCCTTCTATTCAGGACTGGTTGAGAGAGGTGAATGCTTCCTTGCCATATAAAAAACTACTCTACAGACATAGGGGTTGTCCCAAAAAGTACCATAAAATATGGAGCACGTGGCTAACCAATGATAATACCTGTACTAGATGAGCATTAAGATATACCTGCAAAATACAGAGGATACGTCTGTCTTTACCCTAGATAGGAACTCTTGGGAAATGCCCAAACTCTACTTTATCCTAACACCACAATGTAAACGGCTGTCCAAGGTACAATGCCCAAATTTTGTACGCACCACTACCCTCTTAACCCAATGCAAACAATGCGGGAAATGCAAGATAGAATATTTGTATTGTCCATAACCACTGTGCCTGATGACATGACATTCTCCTTCTATTTGTATGATGTTTTTTGTCAACAATAAACATGTTCTTTAAAAAAAAAAAAAAAAAAGCAATCCTAGCAGCTAATTATCCTCTAGACTGCTTTTACAAGCCGTGGGAGGGAATGCCCCCCCCACCGTCTTCTGTGTTTTTCTCTGGCTCTCCTGTCTCAACAGGGAACCTGAGAATGCAGCCGGTGATTCAGCCAGCTGACCATAGAGCTGATCAGAGACCAGAGTGGCTCCAAACATCTCTATGGCCTAAGAAACCGGAAGCTACAAGCATTTTATGACTTAGATTTTGCCGGATGTAAACAGCGCCATTGGGAAATTGGGGAAGCATTTTATCACACCGATCTTGGTGTGGTCAGATGCTTTGAGGGCAGAGGAGAGACCTAGGGTCTAATAGACCCCAATTTTTTTCAAAAAAGAGTACCTGTCACTACCTATTGCTATCATAGGGGATATTTACATTCCCCGAGATAACAATAAAAATGATTAAAAAAAAATGAAAGGAACAGTTTAAAAATAAGATAAAAAAGCAAACAAATAATAAATAAAAAAAAAAAAAAAGCACCCCTGTCGCCCCCTGCTCTCGCGCTAAGGCGAACGCAAGCGACCGTCTGTCGTCAAACGTAAACAGCAATTGCACCATGCATGTGAGGTATCACCGCAAAGGTTAGATCGAGGGCAGTAATTTTTGCAGTAGACCTCCTCTGTAAATCTAAAGTGGTAACCTGTAAAGGCTTTTAAAGGCTTTTAAAAATGTATTTATTTTGTTGCCACTGCACGTTTGTGCGCAATTGTAAAACATGTCATGTTTGGTATCCATGTACTCGGCCTAAGATCATCTTTTTTATTTCATCAAACATTTGGGCAATATAGTGTGTTTTAGTGCATTAAAATTTAAAAAAGTGTGTTTTTTCCCCAAAAAATGCGTTTGAAAAATCGCTGCGCAAATACTGTGTGAAAAAAAAAAATGAAACACCCACCATTTTAATCTGTAGGGCATTTGCTTTAAAAAAATATATAATGTTTGAGGGTTCAAAGTAATTTTCTTGCAAAAAAAAATAACTTTTTCATGTAAACAATAAGTGTGAGAAAGGGCTTTGTCTTCAAGTGGTTAGAAGAGTGGGTGATGTGTGACATAAGCTTCAAAATGTTGTGCATAAAATGCCAGGACAGTTCAAACCCCCCCCCAAATGACCCCATTTGGGAAAGTAGACACCCTAAGCTATTTGCTGAGAGGCATGTCGAGTCCATGGAATATTTTATATTGCGACACAAGTTGCGGGAAAGAGACAATTTTTTTTTTTTTTTTGCACAAAATTGTCACTAAATGATATATTGCTCAAACATGCCATGGGAATATGTGAAATTACACCCCAAAATACATTCTGCTGCTTCTCCTGAGTACGGGGATACCACATGTGTGAGACTTTTTGGGAGCCTAGCCGCGCACGGGACCAAAAAACCAAGCACCGCCTTCAGGCTTTCTAAGGCCGTGAATTTTTGATTTCACTCTTCACTGCCTATCACAGTTTCGGAGGCCATGGAATGCCCAGGTGGCACAACCCCCCCCCCCCCAAATGACCCCATTTTGGAAAGTAGACACCCAAAGCTATTTGCTGAGAGGTATAGTGAGTATTTTGCAGACCTCACTTTTTGTCACAAAGTTTTGAAAATTGAAAAAAGAAAAAAAAAATTTTTTTTCTTGTCTTTCTTCATTTTCAAAAACAAATGAGAGCTGCAAAATACTCACCATGCCTCTCAGCAAATAGCTTGGGGTGTCTACTTTCCAAAATGGGGTCATTTGGGGGGGTTTTGTGCCACCTGGGCATTCCATGGCCTCCGAAACTGTGATAGGCAGTGAAGAGTGAAATCAAAAATTTTCACCCTTAGAAATCCTGAAGGCGGTGATTGGTTTTCGGGGTCCCGTGCACGGCTAGGCTCCCAAAAAGTCCCACACATGTGGTATCCCCATACTCAGGAGAAGCAGCTAAATGTATTTTGGGGTGCAATTCCACATATGCCCATGGCCTGTGTGAGCAATATATCATTTAGTGACAACTTTGTGCAAAAAAAAAAAATGTGTCACTTTCCCGCAACTTGTGTCAAAATATAAAATATTCCATGGACTCAATATGCCTCTCAGCAAATAGCTTGGGGTGTCTACTTTCCAAAATGGCGTCATTTGGGGGGGTTTTGTGCCACCTGGGCATTCCATGGCCTCCGAAACTGTGATAGGCAGTGAAGAGTGAAATCATAAATTTACACCCTTAGAAATCCTGAAGGCGGTGATTGGTTTTCGGGGCCCCGTACGCGGCTAGGCTCCCAAAAAGTCCCACACATGTGGTATCCCCATACTCAGGAGAAGCAGCAGAATGTATTTTGGGGTGCAATTCCACATAGGCCCATGGCCTGTGTGAGCAATATATCATTTAGTGACAACTTTTTGTAAATATTTTTTTTTGTCATTATTCAATCACTTGGGACAAAATAAATAAATATTCAATGGGTTCAACATGTCTCTCAGCAATTTCCTTGGGGTGTCTACTTTCCAAAATCGGGTCATTTGGGGGGGTTTTGTACTGCCCTGCCATTTTAGCACCTCAAGAAATGACATAGGCAGTCATAAACTAAAAGCTGTGTAAATTACAGAAAATGTACCCTAGTTTGTAGACGCTATAACTTTTGCGCAAACCAATAAATATACGCTTATTGACATTTTTTTTACCAAAGACATGTGGCCGAATACATTTTGGCCTAAATGTATGACTAAAATTGAGTTTGTTGGATTTTTTTATAACAAAAAGTAGAAAATATCTTTTTTTTCAAAATTTTCGGTCTTTTTCCGTTTATAGCGCAAAAAATAAAAACCGCAGAGGTGATCAAATACCATCAAAAGAAAGCTCTATTTGTGGGAAGAAAAGGACGCAAATTTCGTTTGGGTACAGCATTGCATGACCGCGCAATTAGCAGTTAAAGCGACACAGTGCCAAATTGGAAAAAGACCTCTGGTCCTTAGGCAGCATAATGGTCCGGTGGTTAAAGGAATATTTCACTTTTTTTTTTTTTTACTTTAAGCATCATTAAAATCACTGCTCCCGAAAAAACGGCAGTTTTAAAACGTTTTTTTTGCATTGATACATGTCCCCTGGGGCAGGACCCGGGTCCCCAAACCCTTTTTAGGACAATACCATGCAAATTAGCCTTTAAAATGAGCACTTTTGATTTCGAACGTTCGAGTCCCATAGACGTCAATGGGGTTCTAAAGTTCATGCAAATTTTCGGTCCGTTCGCAGGTTCTGGTGCGAACCGAACCGGGGGTGTTCGGCTCATCCCTAATCACCCCCCTTTTTAAAGGAAAGACTCCCCTTGATCTCATAAATATCAGTAGAAGAACAAATAATACCATTACCTTTCACATTATTAGTAGAAGCCATAATCCTACTTGGTGTTTTAACTTAGGAAATTCCACTAGAAATGCTCACACTTGTAGTATGTATTATCAGAAACAGACTGATTGCACCATCATGACAAGGAAGTGAGATCATACAAATATGATCTAAGAAGGGATTGTTAGGATATTTTAGCTTGCTGTCCACCATTTTAAAAGACTGTATCCATTTTAGAATAATATGTATATGTGACATTTATGAGAAGTTAAGTTTCAATTTCTTATAAATGGCCTGACTTCTTTCAAATGACGTGTAAGTCCTTTCCTGTTAGCCTTTTCCTGTTGTTAGTTTCTATATGAGTTATTAATATTCTATTTTTGCTTGTTTTAAAACATCCTTTATGTCTGTATCTTTACCATATATTAATGTAAGGGTTGGACTTTTGTTGTGATGTCATTTTGGTTATATAAGTGGAAACACGGAAATAAATCAGGCAGATCATTCTGAGAACTGCATGTCTTGTATTCGTGTCATAACTTTCATCAGAATGGTCTCCAGATCTGAATGGGTTTGAAGGAACACTCTAGGCAGGATATCATACGAGGGTTCTGATAAGAAATATGCAAAGAATTACAAGTGATATTGATATTTGCCTTGTTCCTTATATTCTTTTTTCCTAGCTAAAATGGTACTGGCTTATTGTTTATGCAATCTGCTTAGTTCCGACCAACACCTACAACAATATTTAAAGAACTAGCAAAAGTTTACCATATTAGGCCATATTGTGAAAGGGCACTGTTTTTGACAATAAAGCTGACGATGCACCATGAGTCACCAGTGTGCCTTAGCCAATGGTAGCTTGCCAAATACTGTTATAAAATGACATGTGTAAAGGGTTCCTGTATGACTCTGCACAGAACCCCTTGCTGTGAGAGTTCATCCCTATGTATATACATTTGTAATAAATCTGTCTTCTAATCAACATGACCGGAGTTGACTGATCAGTGAGAGAATGGAACATCCCTACACCCCATCAGATACCATCCGTTGAAAGAGTTTCTTACACATCCACCAATGACATTTTGGTGTTCTTGGAGACTTTAAGCATCAAAAACTCAACTCCTGGGTGGAATTTGATTCTCTTGCCGGTCATGGACCAATTAGCACCTTATTTGTAATCTATCCCACTTGTAGATTATTTTCATTACATAGAAAAGATTGATCACAAATTATTTTGTGATCTTTTTAAATCCCCTGCCAGATTCATAGACATCCAAAACCTTAATTTAGAGGGCCTCAGAGCTCTCTTTTGATCTTGACATGATGACACCACACATGTTGACCTCTTGGTGCCAGTCGCACGCAAATATACGGCCTCTCGGCTGCAGCTCTGATGGGTCTGCCCCACCCACTTAACAGGAAGGACATGCTCAACTTCCTAAGTATGATTGACAAGCAACCCTCTATGAAATGTCTGATACTGTAAAACGGTCTGATGAAATGTTAAATGCTTTTGCCATGTTGAAATGTGCAATGGTTACCAGCCCGAGCCTCGGCCTCCTTGAATATGGCAAAATGTTCCACTTGTTTGTCAGGGAAAATTGCAGAACCATGGCGGGAGTACTGGCCCAGGAACATGGTGGGAGACTGCGCCCTGTAGTTTTTTTCGCAAAGATGGTCCCCGTGCGGGTTCAGGGCATGCCCGTGTGTCTCAGAGCTCTAGCGCCTGTGCGATGGTGGTTGGTGGCCACTTCTTTCACTCTGGGACATGACACCACACTTCACACCACCCACAATGTGTCAATCTTGTTGAAAAATGTACATACACAGCACATGTCTGCTCAGAGGTTGAGCGGATATGAGGTGATTTTGCTGTCCAATCCAAAATTGCACATCAAATATGCTTCTCCCACTGCAGGCCCAGCACCAATTTTAATTGCCCTTTTAGGATTAAAAGGAGAACAGGATGAGGTCGTACCACAACATGACTGCATAAACTTCATTCACCAAGACACATCACCCAGGTCTGATTTATCTTCCACAGCACTACCAGACACACAGAATGTTTTTGTGGATTGTTCTTGCTCTAGGCTATAGTACACTGCAGAGCACACACAGGCCATCAGACAGAGATAGCCAGGGGAAGTGAGCAGGTCTGGCTGGCCTTGCTGCTAAACAAGCTGCTATCTCACAGACAGCAGACATCCAAATTGCTATGCTGATACCTGACCTATCCCCATTTGAACAGTCACTTGCAGATCTCCAGGATTATGCATCGAATTATGAGTTAAGGGACTGGAATGGAAAGGGTGTGCAGAAAGATCCAAGGGCTGGACTTCTCTGCAAAGAGGGGAAACCATGTATACCAACGGCAAGTGCATTCACAGTACTACGGAATAGGCCATGCAGGTATACAAGTCACGGCTGATCTCAAACACATACCCAAACTAGGCAAAAGACAGGAATATCATTTGATAATTGTGGACATGTTCTCAAATGGTCCAGCTTTTATAGCCAGGGTCTGCAAGGACTTGGTAAAAACTCTCAAGATAGAATGGTAGAATGGAAGTTTCACATTTAAAGCTCAGGAATAGTAGAAAGGATGAATAAAACAATAAAAGACAAGATAAGAAAGGCCACAGGAGGAACCTTTGCCAACCGGAGAAAGGTCCTCCCAGCAGTCCTGGCAGAAATAGGTTTTCTTGAAGTTTTGATGGGTAGACCTTTCCCCACCCCATAGGCCAGAGCATCTTTAATGGTGGAAAAGGGAGATTTAGACTTAATACAGGAAGAATATGTAAGAAAACTGGTTGAAATATTGGATAAAGTCAAAGAAATGTTGCTCGCACCTCTCCTTTTTCTTCACAGGAAGCTACTCACCTCTTCAAGGAGGGAGACACCGTGGTGGTCCAACAGCTGAACAGAAATAAGAAGCGAGAGTATCCCTTTGGACCTCCTACCACAGCAGTTGCAGTGACCAGAACAGCTATCCTGGTGGAAAACTGCCAGTCCTAGATCCATGTCAACCGAGTGATAAAGGTTGCCCAAAGCCCCAAGAGCAGGAAGGAGATCCTAAAGACAGGAGGCCCTCAAGCAGAAGTCCAAGCAGATGAAGGAGGAGTTCCTGGAAAAGCAGGTCCGGCCAGAGAAGATGACCTCGCTTATTTTACCATAGACTTCTGGCAAAGCATTTTGCCTCCTGTTCCTGATCACCCTGATAGTGTTCCCGCCCACTTGGATCATCACTAACTGTATTTACCACCCTGATATTTGGGTGCCATTAAAAGTATTTGTGGGAGCACACATACACAGGAGAACATTACAGTGATACAAGTTAGAAACAAGAGAGACATTGAGGATAATTTTGCTGATAAAATGCTTTTGCTAAAATTTAAATATGCTTATGCTCAGAAATCAGGATTTCAGAAATGTTGGATTTGTAGCAAATTGCACCCTAGCACTGTTAGGATACCATTAATGGCCATGCCTTTGAATATCACCCCTAGGGATGAGCTTCGTGTTCAAGTGGAACCCATGTTCGACTTGAACATCGTCTGTTCGCCCGTTCGCCGAATTGCAAACGATATGGGCCGTTCGCGACAAATTCGTGTGGCGCGTCACAGCCCATAATTCACTGCGGCATCGCAGTGCATTGCTGGCTGATGATTGGACAAGCATGCACTATGACCCGCATGCTTGGCCAATCACAGCGCCGACTGAACAGAGAGCCGTAATTGGCCAAAGCCAAGAAGGCTTTGGCCAATTATGGCTCAGGGGATTTAGTACACGCCCCACACTATATAAGGCCGCATGCACGGCGACCCTGTGTAGTGTGTGTTCCGGCGTTGAGAGAGATAGACAGAGAGACAGTGTCATTTGATTTAAGTTAGATAGATTAGGCAGAACAGTCAGTCAGTTAGCTGCACTTACAGTGTATTGTGTATATATATGCATCCCAGGTGTTGCATATATATATATATATATATATATATATATATATATATATATATATACACTGTATTCAATTTAGCTAGATCCGTTCCTGTTATCTTCTTACTGACAGGCAGGCTTGTCTTGTTACAGTATTTACAGCTACCTGAAGAAAATTGCTGGTGTTCTTTTGATCCTATTAGTACCACAGTCAGGCAGCTAGACTATTTACAGTTAGTGCAGTGCGTCCTGCTCATAGTGTTCAGCTAAAACTACAAGTTAGTGCGGTGCGTCCTGCTCACAGTGTTCAGCTAAAACTACAAGTTAGTGGGGTGCGTCCTGCTCACAGTGTTCAGCTAAAACTACAAGTTAGTGGGGTGTGTCCTGCTCACAGTGTTCAGCTAAAACTACAAGTTAGTGCGGTGCGTCCTGCTCACAGTGTTCAGCTAAAACTACAAGTTAGTGCGGTGCGTCCTGCTCACAGTGTTCAGCTAAAACTACAAGTTAGTGTGGTGCGTCCACCTCACAGTGTTCAGCTAAACCTACAAGTTAGTGTAGTGAGACCTCTGCACAGTGTTCATCTAAAGCTACAAGTTAGTGCGGTGCGTCCTGCTCACAGTGTTCAGCTAAAACTACAAGTTAGTGCAGGGCGTCCTGCTCACAGTGTTCAGCTAAAACTACAAGTTAGTGCGGTGCGTCCTGCTCACAGTGTCAGCTAAAACTACAAGTTAGTGGGGTGTGTCCACCTCACAGTGTTCAGCTAAACCTACAAGTTAGTGGGGTGCATCCACCTCAGTGTTCAGCTAAAACTACAAGTTAGTGGGGTGCGTCCTGCTCACAGTGTTCAGCTAAAACTACAAGTTAGTGCGGTGCGTCCTGCTCACAGTGTTCAGCTAAAACTACAAGTTAGTGCGGTGCGTCCTGCTCACAGTGTTCAGCTAAAACTACAAGTTAGTTTGGTGCGTCCTGCTCACAGTGTTCAGCTAAAACTACAAGTTAGTGCGGTGCGTCCTGCTCACAGTGTTCAGCTAAAACTACAAGTTAGTGCTGTGCGTCCTGCTCACAGTGTTCAACTAAAACTACAAGTTAGTGCTGTGCGTCCTGCTCACAGTGTTCAGCTAAAACTACAAGTTAGTGCTGTGCGTCCTGCTCACAGTGTTCAGCTAAAACTACAAGTTAGTGCTGTGCGACCTGCTTACAGTGTTCAGCTAAAACTACAAGTTAGTGTGGTGCGTCCACCTCACAGTGTTCAGCTAAACCTACAAGTTAGTGGGGTGCGTCCACCTCACAGTGTTCAGCTAAACCTACAAGTTAGTGGGGTGCGTCCACCTCAGTGTTCAGCTAAACCTACTAGTTAGTGGGGTGCGTCCTGCTCACAGTGTTCAGCTAAAACTACAAGTTAGTGCAGTGTGTCCTGCTCACAGTGTTCAGCTAAAACTACAAGTTAGTGCTGTGCGTCCTGCTCACAGTGTTCATCTAAACCTACAAATTAGTGTGGTGCGTCCACCTCACAGTGTTCACCTAAACCCACAAGTTATTTTTTTTTGCGAGCTCTGCACAGTGTTCAGCTAAAGCTACCTGTAGAAGGTTGGTGGTGTTCTCATACTACAGCAGGCAGTTGATTTTGCTAGCTGCAGTATCAGTATATATATATATATATATATATATATATATATATATATATATATATATATATATCCCAGCTTAGTGCAGCTACAGGCCATTAGTATGTCTGGAAGGCCAAGAAGGAGAGGCAGACAGTCACAAGCCAATAAGAGAGGGCAAGCAGGCTCTGTGTCTAGTGCTGGTCATGGAGACGGTGCATCCTCATCAGCACGTGGCCGTGGGACACGCTTGGCCTTTTTTTCGGCAGCTGGCCGTGTTGAGCCGCAACATGTGGAAGACTTGGTCGAGTGGATGACCAAGCCGTCCTCATCCTCCTCATCCTCTCTCACCCATGCCCAGGGTACTTTGTCTGGTAAAGCAGCGGCCTCTTTCCTCGGCTCAATGTCATCAGTGACTCCTTCCCTAGCCCCACCATGTCCTCCTGAGGAGTCCCTCGAACTGTTTGACCACAGTGTTGGGTACATGCTCCAGGAGGATGCCTAGCGTTTGGAAGGCTCTGATGATGATACTGAGCTCGATGAAGGCAGTAACATGAGCACGGACAGAGGGGGTGCCCAAGAAGGACAGCAATCTGGCAGTCATGCTCCCCCTGCTGCAGCATACTGCCAGGTTTGCTCCAGTGATGAGGAGGGAGGGGATGATGAGGTCACTGACTCAACGTGGGTGCCTGATAGGAGAGAGGAGGAGGAGGAGGAGGAGGCGGCACATCACCAACGAGGCAGGATGTCCTCCAGGGGCCAGCCTAAGGGCAGCACATTGACTGCATCACACCCCAAAGCTCTACATGTGCAGGGCGCTGCAGTCTCTGCGCGTTATTCAAAAAGTTATTTAGTGTGGGCCTTTTTTGAGACGAGTGCATCAGATCGCACCGCTGCTATTTGCAAAATATGTCTCAAGCGTATCCCGCGTGGCCAAAACATCTCCCGCTTGGGTACCACATGCTTGACCAGACATATGTTGACCTGCCATGCAGTTCGTTGGCAAGCGTATCTAAAAGACCCACACCAAAGAACAAAGAGGACCTCTCCTTGCTCCTCATCAGCTGAGATCACCAACCCCACTATACCTTCAGTCCTCTCTGAGACCTGCACTGAGAGGAATGAAGGTGTAGAATTAGGGTGTCACAGCCAAGTACTTGTGGGCAATCTGCTTTTGGTACACCGACGTCAGATTGTACCAGGCAAATTTCCCTGCCCCAGCTGCTGCACCGCCGAAAGAAGTTTGCTCCCAGCCATCCACATGCCCAGCGGTTGAATGCTAGCTTGGCAAAATTGCTAGCACTTCAACTGCTGCCTTTTCAGTTGATAGACTCTGCCCCCTTGCAGGTACCCAAACGCCACTTTTTCTCACGGAAGGCGATTCTGGCTCTCTACCGGCATGTGGAAGGCAATGTCCATGCCTCGCTGGACAGGGCAGTCAGCGGTAAGGTGCATATTAACGCTGACTCATGGTCCAGCAGGCATGGACAGGGACGTTACCTAAGTTTCATGGCGCATTGGGTGACTCTGCTGGCAGCTGGGAAGGATGCAGGACAAGGTGCAGTAGTGTTGGAGGTTGTTCCGCCACCATGCCTCCAAAATGCTAATGATTGTGACACACCTCTCTCCTCCACCCCCTCCTCTTCTTCTTCCTCCATGGCCTCTTCCTGTGCTTTGTCCTCGGAACCAGCGGTGCTCCGTAGCCGTTCAAGGGGCTACGCAAGTACGCAGGCCAAAAGATGCCATGCGGTGCTTGAGCTGGTGTGCTTGGGGGGCAGAAGCCACACTGGGGCAGAGGTTCTGTCAGCTCTGCAGGGGCAGGTTCAGAGGTGGTTGACGCCACGCCAACTTAAGGCAGGAACGGTGGTTTGCGACAATGGCACCAACCTCCTCTCTGCCCTCCGACAGGGACAAATGACCCATGTGCCCTGTTTGGCTCATGTCCTTAACTTGGTGGTGCAGCGGTTCTTGGGCAGGTACCCGGGCTTACAGGATGTCCTGAGGCAGGCCAGGAAAGTCTGTGTGCATTTCCGCCGGTCATATAATGCCAGTGCTCGGCTTGCGGACCTCCAAAAGGAGTTTAACCTGCCCAAGAACCGCCTAATCTGTGACATGCCCACCAGGTGGAACTCAACGCTGGCCATGCTGCAGCGGCTGCACACGCAGCAGAGGGCCATCAATGAGTACCTGTGCGACTATGGCACCAGGACAGGGTCAGGGGAGCTTGTTTTTTTTCCCCACGCCAGTGGGCCATGATCAGGGATGCATGCACTGTCCTGTCACCATTTGAGGAGGCCACGAGGATGGTGAGCAGTGACAGTGCATGCATCAGTGACACTGTCCCCCTTGTCCACCTGTTGGAGCACATGCTGTGTGGAATAATGGACAGGGCACTTGAGGCAGAACAGAGGCAGGAAGAGGAGGACTTCCTTAGCTCTCAAGGCCCCCTTTATCCAGACAGTGTTCCTGCGTGCCCGCCGATCACACAGGAAGAGGACGAGGAGGAGGAGGAGGAGGAGGAAGATTGTGTCAGTATGGAGGTGGAGCCTGGCACTCAGCATCAGCAGCAGTCTTTAAGGGATCAGTCCCAAGAAACACATGGACTTGTACGTGGCTGGGAGGAGGTGGCTGCGGACCATGTCGTCCTTAGTAACCCAGAGGACTCCGGACCGAATGCCTCAGCAAACCTACGCTGCATGGCCTCCCTGATCCTGCAAAGCCTGCGTAAGGATCGTCGTATTTGTGGTATCAAGGAGAAGGACCAATACTGGCTGGCAACCCTCCTTGATCCACGTTACAAGGGTAAGGTTGCGGACCTTATCTTGCCATCGCAGAGGGAGCAGAGGATGAAACATCTTCGGGAGGGAGGCCTTGCAGAAAGGTCTGTGCAACGCGTTCCCAGAGACTGGGAGGTTACAAACTCCTGTTTCTGGACAACATGTTGCTGAGGCTTCGGTCAGTCAAAGAAGGAGCGGTGCGTTCAGACAATTTTTTGGTCCGCAGACCCAAGGTATGATCGGTTCCAGCAACCATCGCCAGCGTCTATTTTACATGGTGCAGGAATACCTAGGGGCAAGATCTGACTTGGACACCTTTCCCACCGAAAATCCTCTGGGTTACTGGGTCTTGAGGATGGATCACTGGCCAGAGCTTGCACAGTATGCAATTGAGCTACTGGCCTGTCCTGCATCCAGCGTTCTTTCGTAACGCACATTCAGTGCTGCTGGAGGCTTTGTAACCGATCACAGGGTGCGCCTGTCCACCGACTCGGTCGATCGACTGACCTTCATAAAAATGAATCAGTCTTGGATCACCACCAGCTACCTGATGCTGATGTAACCGAATAATTTTTTTTGAAATCTCAGATCTCTTCAAAGACTGCCTATGCTGATGCTGAGTGACTATCCCTTAGTAATTATCCTCTTCCTCCTTAATCATCACGCTGATGGCTTGTAAGAACATTTTTGGTTCTGGGCGCCACCACCAGTGCCTAAGGCCCAATTTTTCAGCCCCTGTTTAACAGGGGCGTGTAATTACAATTTTTGATGCAATACTTTGCAGCAGGGCTCGTTCCTGCGTTCCAACTAGAGTGTCTGTGAGGGGTTGCAGTGTTGTGGCACCAGCACCAGTGCCTAAGGCCTAATTTTTCAGCTCCTGTTCAACAGGGGCATGTAATTACAATTCTTGATCTAATATTTCACAGCAGGGCCCATTTCTGCACCCACCAAGAGCGAGTGAGGACTTACAGTGTTGTGGCACCACCACCACCACCAAAGGCCCAATTTTTCTGCCCTTGTTCAACAGGGGCATGTAATTACAATTCTTGATCTAATATTTCACAGCAGGGCCCATTTCTGCACCCACCAAAAGCGAGTGAGGACTTACAGTGTTGTGGCACCAGCACCACCATCACCACCACCAAAGGCCCAATTTTTCTGCCCTTGTTCAACATGGGCATGTAATTACAATTCTTGATCTAATATTTCACAGCAGGGCCCATTTCTGCGCCCACCAAGAGCGAGTGAGGACTTACAGTGTTGTGACACCAGCACCACCACCAGCACCAAAGGCTCAATTTTTCTGCCCCTGTTCAACAGGGGCATGTAATTACAATTCTTGATCTAATATTTCACAGCAGGGCCCTCAGAGGGCTTACAGTGTTGTGGCCACAACAACACCTAAGGCCCAAATTTCTGCTGAGTATATAGGGCAGGCCCCTACTTTCAAACATCTAACTTACAAACGACTCCTACTTGCAAACGGAAGGAGACAACAGGAAGTGAGATGAAATCTACCCCTAGGAAGGGAAATTCTCTCCTGTAAGAGTTAATATGGGAAAAACATTTCTCCTTTCCACTGATGCTTTCCAATCCTTGTTCCACAAAAAACCCCAAATTTTCAAAAAACATTTGTCATTGGGACAAAAAGTGAGGTGAAATCTTCTGAAGAGGAGGACAGACAGCAAAACAAATGTCACAGGGGTGATGGCAGGAGCTAAACACGTTAAAAATGTACCCGTTCAAAATTACAAACAGATTCTACTTAACAACAAACCTACAGTCCCTGTCTTGTTTGCACCGCCTGTATACTGCTGTTCAGAGTATATAGGGCCTGGTGGCCCCACACCTTTCCTTATTTTAATTTGGGTGCGGGTTTCCCCTTAATATCCATACAAGACCCAAAGGGCCTGGTAATGGACTGGGGGGTACCCATGCCGTTTGTCCCACTGATTTTCATCCATATTGCCAGGACCCGACATTACATTAAACCCGCAAGCAGTTTTAAATGAGATTTTTTTCCTTTAAAAATGACATTTTGTGCAGGGACTGTTCTAAACACGGGAAACACGCGCCACTTTACAGGCATACTATAAACACACCCCAGGTACGATATTTAACCACTTAAGGACCGCCTCACGCCGATGTACGTCGGCAAGGCGGCACGGGCAGGCAAAATCATGTACATGTACGTGATTTGCCTCCCGCGGGTGGGGGGTCCGATCGGACCCCCCCCGGTGCCCAAGGCGGTCCTGTTATGTCCCCCGGCGATCGGAGGTGAGGGGGAGGCCATCCGTTCGTGGCCCCCCCCTCGTGATCGCCGCCGGCCAATCAGATCATTTCCTTTGCTGCTGTATGCTAAACAGCAGCAAAGGAAATGATGTCATCTCTCCTCGGGTCGGTATTTTCCGTTCCGGCGCCGAGGGGAGAAGACAGGGATGTGAGTGAAAACACACACACAGTAGAACATGCCAGGCACACAAAACACCCCGATCCCCCCCCCCGATCGCCCCCCGATCCCCCCCCAATCACCCCCCCTGTCACAAACTGACACCAGCAGTTTTATTTTTATTTTTTTTATTTTTTTATTTTTCTGATTACTGCATGGTGTCAGTTTGTGACAGTTACAGTGTTAGGACAGGTACTGTTACCCCCTTTAGGTCTAGGGTACCCCCCTAACCCCCCCTAATAAAGTTTTAACCCCTTGATCACCCCCCGTCACCAGTGTCACTAAGCGATCATTTTTCTGATCGCTGTATTAGTGTCGCTGGTGACGCTAGTTAGGGAGGTAAATATTTAGGTTCGCCGTCAGCGTTTTATAGCGTCAGGGACCCCTATATACTACCCAATAAATGTTTTAACCCCTTGATTGCCCCCTAGTTAACCCTTTCACCACTGATCACCGTATAACCGTTACGGGTGGCGCTGATTAGTTCGTTTATTTTTTATAGTGTCAGGGCACCCGCCGTTTATTACCGAATAAAGGTTTAGCCCCTGAACGCCCGGCAGTGATATGCGTCGCCCCAGGCAGCGTCAGATTAGCGCCAGTACCGCTAACACCCACGCACGCAGCATACGCCTCCCTTAGTGGTATAGTATCTGAACGGATCAATATCTGATCCGATCAGATCTATACTAGCGTCCCCAGCAGTTTAGGGTTCCCAAAAACGCAGTGTTAGCGGGATCAGCCCAGATACCTGCTAGCACCTGCGTTTTGCCCCTCCGCCCGGCCCAGGCCAGCCCACCCAAGTGCAGTATCAATCGATCACTGTCACTTACAAAACACTAAACGCATAACTGCAGCGTTCGCAGAGTTAGGCCTGATCCCTGCGATTGCTAACAGTTTTTTTGGAAGCATTTTGGTGAACTGGCAAGCACCAGCCCCAGGCAGCGTCAGGTTAGCGCCAGTACCGCTAACACCCACGCACGCACCGTACACTTCCCTTAGTGGTATAGTATGTTGATCGGATCAATATCTGATCCGATCAGATCTATACTAGCATCCCCAGCAGTTTAGGGTTCCCAAAAACGCAGTGTTAGCGGGATCAGCCCAGATACCTGCTAGCACCTGCGTTTTGCCCCTCCGCCCGGCCCAGCCCACCCAAGTGCAGTATCGATCGATCACTGTCACTTACAAAACACTAAATGCATAACTGCAGCGTTCGCAGAGTCAGGCCTGATCCCTGCGATCGCTAACAGTTTTTTTGGAAGCATTTTGGTGAACTGGCAAGCACCAGCCCCAGGCAGCGTCAGGTTAGCGCCAGTACCACTAACACCCACGCACGCAGCATACGCCTCCCTTAGTTGTATAGTATCTGAACGGATCAATGTCTGATCCGATCAGATCTATCCTAGCGTCCCCAGCAGTTTAGGGTTCCCAAAAACGCAGTGTTAGCGGGATCAGCCCAGATACCTGCTAGCACCTGCGTTTTGCCCCTCCGCCCGGCCCAGGCCAGCCCACCCAAGTGCAGTATCAATCGATCACTGTCACTTACAAAACACTAAACGCATAACTGCAGCGTTCGCAGAGTCAGGCCTGATCCCTGCGATCGCTAACAGTTTTTTTTGTAGCGTTTTGGTGAACTGGCAAGCACCAGTGGCCTAGTACACCCCGGTCGTAGTCAAACCAGCACTGCAGTAACACTTGGTGACGTGGCGAGTCCCATAAGTGCAGTTCAAGCTGGTGAGGTGGCAAGCACAAGTAGTGTCCCGCTGCCACCAAAAAGACAAACACAGGCCCGTCGTGCCCATAGTGCCCTTCCTGCTGCATTCGCCAATCCTAATTGGGAACCCACCACTTCTGCAGCGCCCGTACTTCCCCCATTCACATCCCCAACCAAGTGCAGTCGGCTGCATGAGAGGCATTTTCTTTATGTCCTCCCGAGTACCCCTACCCAACAAACCCCCCCTGTGTCTGCAGCAAGCGCGGATATAGGCGTGACACCCGCTATTATTGTCCCTCCTGTCCTGACAATCCTGGTCTTTGCATTGGTGAATGTTTTGAACGCTACCATACACTAGTTGAGTATTAGCGTAGGGTACAGCATTGCACAGACTAGGCACACTTTCACAGGGTCTCCCAAGATGCCATCGCATTTTGAGAGACCCGAACCTGGAACCGGTTGCAGTTATAAAAGTTAGTTACAAAAAAAGTGTAAAAAAAAATAAAAATATATAAAATAAAAAAATATAGTTGTCGTTTTATTGTTCTCTCTCTCTCTATTCTCTCTCTCTATTGTTCTGCTCTTTTTTTACTGTATTCTATTCTGCAATGTTTTATTGTTGTTATGTTTTATCATGTTTGCTTTTCAGGTATGCAATTTTTTATACTGTTTACTGTGCTTTATTGTTAACCATTTTTTTGTCTTCAGGTACGCCATTCACGACTTTGAATGGTTATACCAGAATGATGCCTGCAGGTTTAGGTATCATCTTGGTATCATTCTTTTCAGCCAGCGGTTGGCTTTCATGTAAAAGCAATCCTAGCAGCTAATTATCCTCTAGACTGCTTTTACAAGCCGTGGGAGGGAATGCCCCCCCCCCCCCCACCGTCTTCTGTGTTTTTCTCTGGCTCTCCTGTCTCAACAGGGAACCTGAGAATGCAGCCGGTGATTCAGCCAGCTGACCATAGAGCTGATCAGAGACCAGAGTGGCTCCAAACATCTCTATGGCCTAAGAAACCGGAAGCTACAAGCATTTTATGACTTAGATTTTGCCGGATGTAAACAGCGCCATTGGGAAATTGGGGAAGCATTTTATCACACCGATCTTGGTGTGGTCAGATGCTTTGAGGGCAGAGGAGAGACCTAGGGTCTAATAGACCCCAATTTTTTTCAAAAAAGAGTACCTGTCACTACCTATTGCTATCATAGGGGATATTTACATTCCCCGAGATAACAATAAAAATGATTAAAAAAAAATGAAAGGAACAGTTTAAAAATAAGATAAAAAAGCAAAAAAATAATAAATAAAAAAAAAAAAAAGCACCCCTGTCGCCCCCTGCTCTCGCGCTAAGGCGAACGCAAGCGACCGTCTGTCGTCAAACGTAAACAGCAATTGCACCATGCATGTGAGGTATCACCGCAAAGGTTAGATCGAGGGCAGTAATTTTTGCAGTAGACCTCCTCTGTAAATCTAAAGTGGTAACCTGTAAAGGCTTTTAAAGGCTTTTAAAAATGTATTTATTTTGTTGCCACTGCACGTTTGTGCGCAATTGTAAAACATGTCATGTTTGGTATCCATGTACTCGGCCTAAGATCATCTTTTTTATTTCATCAAACATTTGGGCAATATAGTGTGTTTTAGTGCATTAAAATTTAAAAAAGTGTGTTTTTTCCCCAAAAAATGCGTTTGAAAAATCGCTGCGCAAATACTGTGTGAAAAAAAAAAATGAAACACCCACCATTTTAATCTGTAGGGCATTTGCTTTAAAAAAATATATAATGTTTGGGGGTTCAAAGTAATTTTCTTGCAAAAAAAAATAAAATTTTCATGTAAACAATAAGTGTGAGAAAGGGCTTTGTCTTCAAGTGGTTAGAAGAGTGGGTGATGTGTGACATAAGCTTCAAAATGTTGTGCATAAAATGCCAGGACAGTTCAAACCCCCCCCAAATGACCCCATTTGGGAAAGTAGACACCCTAAGCTATTTGCTGAGAGGCATGTCGAGTCCATGGAATATTTTATATTGCGACACAAGTTGCGGGAAAGAGACAATTTTTTTTTTTTTTTTTGCACAAAATTGTCACTAAATGATATATTGCTCAAACATGCCATGGGAATATGTGAAATTACACCCCAAAATACATTCTGCTGCTTCTCCTGAGTACGGGGATACCACATGTGTGAGACTTTTTGGGAGCCTAGCCGCACACGGGACCCCGAAAACCAAGCACCGCCTTCAGGCTTTCTAAGGCCGTGAATTTTTGATTTCACTCTTCACTGCCTATCACAGTTTCGGAGGCCATGGAATGCCCAGGTGGCACAAACTCCCCCCCCCAAATGACCCCATTTTGGAAAGTAGACACCCAAAGCTATTTGCTGAGAGGTATAGTGAGTATTTTGCAGACCTCACTTTTTGTCACAAAGTTTTGAAAATTGAAAAAAGAAAAAAAATTTTTTTTTCTTGTCTTTCTTCATTTTCAAAAACAAATGAGAGCTGCAAAATACTCACCATGCCTCTCAGCAAATAGCTTGGGGTGTCTACTTTCCAAAATGGGGTCATTTGGGGGGGTTTTGTGCCACCTGGGCATTCCATGGCCTCCGAAACTGTGATAGGCAGTGAAGAGTGAAATCAAAAATTTTCACCCTTAGAAATCCTGAAGGCGGTGATTGGTTTTCGGGGTCCCGTGCACGGCTAGGCTCCCAAAAAGTCCCACACATGTGGTATCCCCATACTCAGGAGAAGCAGCTAAATGTATTTTGGGGTGCAATTCCACATATGCCCATGGCCTGTGTGAGCAATATATCATTTAGTGACAACTTTGTGCAAAAAAAAAAAATGTGTCACTTTCCCGCAACTTGTGTCAAAATATAAAATATTCCATGGACTCAATATGCCTCTCAGCAAATAGCTTGGGGTGTCTACTTTCCAAAATGGCGTCATTTGGGGGGGTTTTGTGCCACCTGGGCATTCCATGGCCTCCGAAACTGTGATAGGCAGTGAAGAGTGAAATCATAAATTTACACCCTTAGAAATCCTGAAGGCGGTGATTGGTTTTCGGGGCCCCGTACGCGGCTAGGCTCCCAAAAAGTCCCACACATGTGGTATCTCCATACTCAGGAGAAGCAGCAGAATGTATTTTGGGGTGCAATTCCACATAGGCCCATGGCCTGTGTGAGCAATATATCATTTAGTGACAACTTTTTGTAAATATTTTTTTTTTGTCATTATTCAATCACTTGGGACAAAAAAAATAAATATTCAATGGGTTCAACATGCCTCTCAGCAATTTCCTTGGGGTGTCTACTTTCCAAAATCGGGTCATTTGGGGGGGTTTTGTACTGCCCTGCCATTTTAGCACCTCAAGAAATGACATAGGCAGTCATAAACTAAAAGCTGTGTAAATTACAGAAAATGTACCCTAGTTTGTAGACGCTATAACTTTTGCGCAAACCAATAAATATACGCTTATTGACATTTTTTTTACCAAAGACATGTGGCCGAATACATTTTGGCCTAAATGTATGACTAAAATTGAGTTTGTTGGATTTTTTTATAACAAAAAGTAGAAAATATCTTTTTTTTTCAAAATTTTCGGTCTTTTTCCGTTTATAGCGCAAAAAATAAAAACCGCAGAGGTGATCAAATACCATCAAAAGAAAGCTCTATTTGTGGGAAGAAAAGGACGCAAATTTCGTTTGGGTACAGCATTGCATGACCGCGCAATTAGCAGTTAAAGCGACGCAGTGCCAAATTGGAAAAAGACCTCTGGTCCTTAGGCAGCATAATGGTCCGGGGCTCAAGTGGTTAAAGGAATATTTCACTTTTTTTTTTTTTTACTTTAAGCATCATTAAAATCACTGCTCCCGAAAAAACGGCAGTTTTAAAACGTTTTTTTTGCATTGATACATGTCCCCTGGGGCAGGACCCGGGTCCCCAAACCCTTTTTAGGACAATACCATGCAAATTAGCCTTTAAAATGAGCACTTTTGATTTCAAACATTCGAGTCCCATAGACGTCAATGGGGTTCTAAAGTTCATGCAAATTTTCGGTCCGTTCGCAGGTTCTGGTGCGAACCGAACCGGGGGTGTTCGGCTCATCCCTAATCACCCCCCTTTTTAAAGGAAAGACTCCCCTTGATCTCATAAATATCAGTAGAAGAACAAATAATACCATTACCTTTCACATTATTAGTAGAAGCCATAATCCTACTTGGTGTTTTAACTTAGGAAATTCCACTAGAAATGCTCACACTTGTAGTATGTATTATCAGAAACAGACTGATTGCACCATCATGACAAGGAAGTGAGATCATACAAATATGATCTAAGAAGGGATTGTTAGGATATTTTAGCTTGCTGTCCACCATTTTAAAAGACTGTATCCATTTTAGAATAATATGTATATGTGACATTTATGAGAAGTTAAGTTTCAATTTCTTATAAATGGCCTGACTTCTTTCAAATGACGTGTAAGTCCTTTCCTGTTAGCCTTTTCCTGTTGTTAGTTTCTATATGAGTTATTAATATTCTATTTTTGCTTGTTTTAAAACATCCTTTATGTCTGTATCTTTACCATATATTAATGTAAGGGTTGGACTTTTGTTGTGATGTCATTTTGGTTATATAAGTGGAAACACGGAAATAAATCAGGCAGATCATTCTGAGAACTGCATGTCTTGTATTCGTGTCATAACTTTCATCAGAATGGTCTCCAGATCTGAATGGGTTTGAAGGAACACTCTAGGCAGGATATCATACGAGGGTTCTGATAAGAAATATGCAAAGAATTACAAGTGATATTGATATTTGCCTTGTTCCTTATATTCTTTTTTCCTAGCTAAAATGGCGCTGGCTTATTGTTTATGCAATCTGCTTAGTTCCGACCAACACCTACAACAATATTTAAAGAACTAGCAAAAGTTTACCATATTAGGCCATATTGTGAAAGGGCACTGTTTTTGACAATAAAGCTGACGATGCACCATGAGTCACCAGTGTGCCTTAGCCAATGGTAGCTTGCCAAATACTGTTATAAAATGACATGTGTAAAGGGTTCCTGTATGACTCTGCACAGAACCCCTTGCTGTGAGAGTTCATCCCTATGTATATACATTTGTAATAAATCTGTCTTCTAATCAACATGACCGGAGTTGACTGATCAGTGAGAGAATGGAACATCCCTACACCCCATCAGATACCATCCGTTGAAAGAGTTTCTTACACATCCACCAATGACATTTTGGTGTTCTTGGAGACTTTTAGCATCAAAAACTCAACTCCTGGGTGGAATTTGATTCTCTTGCCGGTCATGGACCAATTAGCACCTTATTTGTAATCTATCCCACTTGTAGATTATTTTCATTACATAGAAAAGATTGATCACAAATTATTTTGTGATCTTTTTAAATCCCCTGCCAGATTCATAGACATCCAAAACCTTAATTTAGAGGGCCTCAGAGCTCTCTTTTGATCTTGACATGATGACACCACACATGTTGACCTCTTGGTGCCAGTCGCACGCAAATATACGGCCTCTCGGTGGGTGGCGCCTGGCATATTTGCATGCAATATTGTAAAAACAGCTGTGCCTAGAGTGCACTCCCTGTGCGCTCCCCGGCACAGTTACCGGCAGCTTATGATCAGAAGCTTTCCGATCATGTGACCACTGTGACAGACAGTCACGATGGTCACATGATCATAAACCCTCACCCTGCCTCCCAGCACAGTTACCTAACGGAAAGCTTTCCGTTCATGTGACCTCTGTGACAGCCCCCACCCTACCTCCCGACATCCTAAAACCATTAAAAGGACCAGGAGGCACTGGCTCCAAGGGGTTAATCGCAAAGAGAACACCAGAACCTAAATATTTGAGGTTTAAATAAAGCAGGTTCCACCTATATACAGTCAGGTCCATAAATATTGGGACATCGACACAATTCTAATCTTTTTGGCTCTATTTACCACCACAATGCATTTGAACTGAAACGAACAAGATGCGCTTTAACTGCAAACTTTCAGTTTTAATTTTAGGGTATTTACATCCAAATCAGGTGAACGGTGTAGGAAATACAACAGTTTGTATATGTGCCTCCCACTTTTTAAGGGACCAAATGTAATGGGACAATTGGCTGCTCAGCTGTTCCATGGCCAGGTGTGTGTTATTCCCTCATTATTCCATTTACAAGGAGCAGATAAAAGGTCCAGAGTTCATTTCAAGTGTGCTATTTGCATTTGGAATCTGTTGCTGTCAACTCTCAATATGAGATCCAAAGAGCTGTCACTATCAGTGAAGCAAGTCATGATTAGGCTGAAAAAACAAAAAAACCCATCAGAGAGATAGCAAAAACATTAGATGTGGTCAAATCAACTGTTTGGAACATCCTTAAAAAGAAAGAACGCACCGGTGAGCTCAGCAACACCAAAAGACCTGGAAGACCACGGAAAACAACTGTGGTGGATGACCGAAGAATTCTTTCCCTGGTGAAGAAAACACCCTTCACAACAGATGACCAGATCAAGAACACTCTCCAGGAAGTAGGTGTATGTATGTCAAAGTCAACAATCAAGACAAGACTTCACCAGAGTGAATACAGAGGGTCCACCACAAGAAAAAACAGGAAGGCCAGATTAGAGTTTGCCAAACAACATCTAAAAAAGCCTTCACAGTTCTGGATCAACATCCTATGGACAGATGAGACCAAGATCAACTTGTACCAGAGTGATGGGAAGAGAAGTGTATGGAAAAGGAAAGGAACTGCTCATGATCCAAAGCATACCAACTCATCAGTGAAGCATGGTGGTGGTAGTGTCATGGCGTGGACATGTATGGCTGCCAATGGAACTGGTTCTCTTGTATTTATTGATGATGTGACTGCTGACAAAAGCAGTAGAATGAATTCTGAAGTGTTTCGGCAATATTATCTGCTCATATTCAGCAAAATGCTTCAGAACTCATTGGACGGCACTTCAGAGTGCAAATGGACAATGACTCCAAGCATACTGTGAAAGCAACCAAAGAGTTTTTTAAGGGAAAGAAGTGCAATGTTATGCAATGGCCAAGTCAATCACCTAACCTGAATCCGATTGAGCATGCATTTCACTTGCTGAAGATAAAACTGATGGGAAAATGCCCCAAGAACAAGCAGAAACTGAAGACAGTTGCAGTAGATGCCTGGCAGAGCATCACCAGGGATGAAACCCAGCGTCTGGTGATATCTTTGTCATGGGCGTCTGCAGGTAGGGGCAAGGGGGGTCAAGACCCCCCCTGGAATCAAGGATCGGATCTTAAATTTAGCATAGTTGCATCTCTATCGGGGTGCGGGCAGCCCGCAACCAAATGCCACCCGCCAGTGGGGTGACACCATCAAGGTGCTGTCAAGCCCCCCATCAGTGTAGTATGACTTCGGGCTCTTTTCCCTGCTCAGTCCAGCAGAGAACTCGGCAGCGCTGTGAACAGAGCAAGGTGAGCTGCGGGCTATCAGAGGTTTCCCCCGCTCGCCCCCCGTTTCTCTTGTCAGGGAGAAGAGACGGCGGCTCTCACCAAGTTCCCCGCCCAGCTTCCCGCCCGCTCTGTTTCTTCCCTATTGGCCATAACTGAGGGCCAATCAAAGGAGACTAGGAGAGGAGAGCATAATGGGACATGTAGTCCCAAAGATTGGCAGCTCCATTTTCCACAGGGAGGAGGCTACAGCTCGATCAAGAGAGAGATTGAGAGACTGCAGCCTGGAATAAAGCTGAGGGAGAGAGTGCTACAGGACAAAGAATGAGGAGTGTGCTGGGCGGAAGCCAGAGAGAGCCACGCTGCCCAGCGCCACTAGAGAGAGAAAGACTAAGCCACTACCAGGGTACAGACATGCTACACTACTGACCAGAGTCGCCCCCCCGGGGGAACCCAGATTGATCGATCGTCCAGCCGGCGGGATCACTGCTGTAGTTTCGCTGGGTCTGGTAAGAGGGCCTGTTGGCCATTATCTATTACTTATCCTAGGGACTTTACTACATCTGCAGTCTCTGACCATGATAATGTGATAATGACATTGTCGAAAAGGGGGGGGGGTGCATGGGTGACCCTAAAATGATGCCCCCCCTCTGAAAAAAGTTCTACCAAAACCCATGGTCTATGCGTTCCAGACTTCAGGCTGTAATTGACTGCAAAGATTTGCAACCAAGTATTAAAAAGTGAAAGTTTGATGGATGATTGTTAATCTGTCCCATTACTTTTGGTCCCTTAAAAAGTTGGAGGCACATATACAAACTGTTGTAATTCCTACACCGTTCACCTGATTTGGATGTAAATACCCTCAAATTAAAGCTGAAAGTCTGCAGTTAAAACACATTTTGTTCGTTTCATTTCAAATCCATTGTGGTGGTGTATAGAGCCAAAAAGATTAGAATTGTGTCGATGTCCCAATATTTATGGACCTGACTGTATTTCCTATGAAGGTTCTAATCATTGGCATCTAATCTGAAACACTTGGTTTTAATTTAACGGATTTTTGTTAGTTTATTTGTAAACACTGCTTGAATGAAGATGCTTGCATTTTCAGATACATTAAAAAAGTCAGCAATTTCTTAGGAGTGTACTTAGTAGTGACATGGCATTTGTATGGTGCTAAAAAACAGATTATATACTATATAGTGGAGCTGTGATTAGATGTTTTCTGTGTATTAGTACGTTGCAAAGTCATTGCCCCCAGTTTCACTATAACATGGAGGAAATGCGATTAGATTTTACCATTTGAGAACAGCTGTATACATGAGAGCTACTGTATGACTATGCAAAGGAACACACTGTATATATACAGTATCTCACAAAAGTGAGTACACCCCTCACATTTTTGTAAATATTTTATTATATCTTTTCATGTGACAACACTGAAGAAATTACACTTTGCTACAATGTAAAGTAGCGAGTGTACAGCTTGTATAACAGTGTCAATTTGCTGTCCCCTCAAAATAACTCAACACACAGTGTTACAAGGTCTCAGGTGTGAATTGGGAGCAGGTGTGTTAAATTTGGTGTTATCGCTCTTACTCTCTCATACTGGTCACTGGAAGTTCAACTTGGCACCTCATGGCAAAGAACTCACTGAGGATCTGAAAAAAATAATTTTTGCTCTAAATAAAGATGGCCTAGGCCAGGGATCTTCAAACTACGGCCCTCCAGCTGTTGCAGAACTACACAACCCATGAGGCATTGTAAAGCTCTGACATTCACAGACATGACTAGGCATGATGGGAAAATGTGAGGGGTGTACTCACTTTTGTGAGATACTGTATCTGTTTTTTTGCACAATAGTTTAATATAGCGAAATGTTGGTGGCACATCTAAAGCATAGTATTATGATATCTGGAATTGTAAAGCTTCATGTACACTGGCCTACAAAATCGTGCCACGCTTTGCTCTTTCCTGTGACTGTCGATTCTTCTGCATGCAGGAGAAGGAACTTGAAGCACACCTAAATGCAACAGCTCCTAAACTCTGCTAAAAGTCTATGTGTACATTGACACATAGGCTTTTATGAAGTTGAGTTTAGAAGCTTTGGCAAAAAATGCAAAAGCTCCTAAACTCAAGGTTAGCAGCCGCCAGTGTAGGCTAGTGTACATGAATGAACAACGTTAACGTTACAAGGTATTCATTGTTTCATGTTAACAAACAAGGTTAATTGATCTCCCTATGGGAAGACAGAAACTGAGTCACAATTGGTATTTATACCTGTCTCAGCCAGGAGGCACTAGTCCTGAAGAAGTGGGGGTTTCCCCGTGAAACTAGTTGACGTCACTCCCCCTCCAGCTGAACGTCACCAGCGCCTAGGATCCATGGCAAGGCTGTTTGTTGGCACTTTAGTACGGGACACCACATTTCGGGTAACTGTACCCAGCAACTACTTTTACGGCCACTCCATCTTTCATCCACCCTGGATGATTGAACTTACAAGTCCGGATACAACGAAGGCTGCAGGAAAGGCATAGAGGAACTGACTGATACATAAGGTGATTCTTTGCTCAGCTGTTTGACATCCACTTCTATTGAACACTATTGTTTTTTCCATGGTAAGTGAAACGGACTACTGAACATGGCAGACTATTTGCAGCATATTACTCTCTACATCCGGGTAAGGTAGATTATAATATATACCTACCCACCATGCTTCTTTTATTCAATTAGTTTGCCCTCTGCAATTGATGATTGCTGTGCAGGCTACGTTCCTGTGTCCTATGGATTGCAACATATCTTAGTGCTCACAATATGGATATTCATGGATATGCCTTGATCCAGTATGCCAATACCCCTTTGCAGTATACCAATAACAGCCATCAACAGCATACCTTGTCAATAATTTTTCAAATCGTACGATTTTGTATGACTTTGAGTTATACAGGTTCCTGCCTTATTTTATATCCTTTCAAAATAGGACTGCCTGGCCCCACGTCTGGTGTTGCCACACTGCTTACACTTATACAGAATTTTCATGGCCCATATATTTATACACGTGTCGTGAAGACGTTCCCTTATATGTTTGTCAGTCTGTTAGTCTGTCTGTATTTGTCTGTCCATTGACAACATTGTCATTAGATGGTGAACGGTGGAGGTTTATTGATCTGATTTTATACCTTGTGTAATTAATTATTGTGTATTTATATAATTAATACATTTCTATTTTGTTACAATTAATTACGGTAGCTTAATTTTTCAGATACTATATTTCTGTGGCTCTATATGTGGCATCTTTTTCTATGCCTTTTCTCTTTGGTGTAGTTTCTTTTCCTTAGTGTACATGAAGCCTTAGAGGAGGTTGGTGACATTGTAGCTGTGTTAACGTAGTTGTTGAATACAGTACACTACACATATAGTAACACTGAGGTTAAAGGGGTAGGGCTGTGAGTTCTTCTCGTATATTGTTCTTAGTTAGCTATGAGGACTACAGAACCGCGTCCCTCTATGTTAAAGGCAATAAAAGTAGGACAGAGATCTCTGATCTTGTTTCTGTTATACAGACACGGAGGGATTACTGAGAGTTGTCACTCCAAAATAGGAAATGTGTTACTGGCAGAATCACAAGGAGAAAATAAAATAAATATAGCTAGAAAAAAAACGAATACAGCCACCACATTTAGGGACCGGTACATAGCAATTCTTGATTTGGGGTTTAGATATATGTTAAAAGGCTCAGCAACAGTTTGAAAGTTTGATGTAGAAAACAAACTTGGAAGATTCCCGTCACTTTCTGGGTGTCCATGTAGAGAACAGTGCTCGCCATCATTCCTAGTTTCACAGTAAAGCTGACCATACATGTAAAGACTGCTGGGCTGAATGAGAGAGATTCATAGCATGGATGGATGAATCTCCCACGGTTGGCTACTTTATTCTGACAGCTGTGGGTGCCCGAACAGTAACTGCAGCTGACTGCAACTGATCAGTTTGTCAAACCAGGTGGTATCAGCAGGGCCAGCCATGGCTTGAATTTTGACTGATTCACAGGAATAGGCCGACAATCGAGCTATGTATGGCAGACCTAAAGTTGCTTTACTGTTTATGGTTTGCTTAGCTTACCCAATAGGTTATTATTAGTATACAACTCCTCTGTGTCATTGTATTCTAAAAAAAACTTTCTTTCCTCAAAGTGGTTGTATACCCTTATGTTCCATTTTTACCTACAGGTAAGCCTATAATAAGGCATCAGCGGCGCATGCGCTCTAAAAGTCCGGCTAAAGGTCCGGCTAAAGGTCCGGCAGACGCTGCCGGACCTTGCTGGAAAGAAGACTCCAGCGTGCACATGTGTGGGAGTGACGTCATTTGCGGCTCTGGCCACTCACAGCGCCCGACCCTGCGAACCTGGAAGACACGCCAAGAGGAGAATGTGAGCTCCCTCGGCGGTGACCGGGATCAGATGCCGACGCCTCGTTCTAAGGTAAGTATTTCATAATGAGCTAGTATGTGGTGCATACTAGCTCAATATGAAATACTTACCTTAGAACGAGATCAGATGCCGACGCCTCGTTCTAAGGTAAGTATTTCATAATGAGCTAGTATGTGGTGCATACTAGCTCAATATACCTTTGCTTTACAGGTTTTTTTTTTTTTTTGTGCGGGTAAACAACCGTTTTAAATGAGTTTGATCTTAAATAGCATTATGGGCTTAGATAAGGATAGCATTTTCTCGATTAACATTGCTACGGTAATTTATCTAAAGATTAGATCTGCTTGAGTGCTTTATTTGTCCTCCACTATAATACAATTACAGTGTTGTCTGATCATAAGGTTAGCTGATATCTTTGAACAATAGGTGCATGGTAACTCCACCTTTCCCTGAACACATTGCAGTGTGACCAGGACCTGCTGCAAGCTCCTTTCCATCTTGGCTGATAGAAGCTACGATTGAACTACTCATATTCATTCCAATTTCTCTACAAAATAGAACAGAAACAACAGACTTGCAGAGATTTCGCAAATAGCAGCGCATGTTAATAATCACTTCCAATGATTGGCAGCAATGTGATATTGTTCCCCTAATGGTTGCCGTACACAATAAATGATGGGTTTCTTTGAACAATTAATCTCTTTCAATAGGAATGATCATTGTGTAGTTGCCAACTCAATTGCTCTAGCAGCTGTTTCTGAGCCTTAGAGGGGGGAGAGAGCCGAGAGAAATGCTGCTTTTGTTCACGTCACTGGATCGAGATCAGGCTCAGGTAAGTATGGGGGGGCTGGGGGTAGCGGGGAATTGCACCCAGAAGATTTTTTACCTTAAAGCAGAACTTCATCCAAAAGGGGAAGTTCCGCTAGTTTGCATCCTCTCCCTCTTTAAAATTGGCAGCTTTTGCGGTGGTTGTGACGCCCCCCCCCCTCCTTCACCTGCAGAATTCTGGGATACATCACAGGTCCCAGAAGACTGCGGGACCATTCAAAAAGCCCAGCAGGACTCAGGCATGCCTAGCCGCAAGGCTTCACTGCCAGTTTCCCTTAGTTATGATGCCAGCACCTAGACTCAAAGCCGATTGAACAATCTGCTCAGGTTGCTGGATCCCTGGACATGTAAGTGTCCTTATATTTAAAAACAACTGCTACAGTATTTGTAGCTGCTGGCTTTAATTTTTTTTATGGCGGAAGACTGGAGCTCCACTTTAATACAGAGCATACATTAAGGTAAAAAAACCTTCAGCCTTCAGAACCACTTTAAAATCTATCATGGTTTAGCCTTGAATTGTACTCCTCCTTCAGTAAACATCCTTGAGTAAACATCCTTGTAAATTCCTATAGTCAGTTATATTTGAACTGCTACTGATATACTGCTCTTTTGCTAGCACAGATTCATTGGTTATATAAACAAGAACACTACTCAAACGCTTACAGATATATTATCTGATATTGTAGAGCCCATAAAGAAAGTCTAGAACTGATAATATTCTATGCACATCAAATATATGCATTTTTTCATGAGCATCTAAGCATGTATGCTGTGAACAAGCCAGAACCAGATGGTTTTGTGGGATGAGTGTGCTGTAAAGCAATTTACAGTGTTTTAAGGACAGCCCTGGATAAACTTTTTTTTTATTTTGGATACAATGGGGTAGAGTTAACATTTCAACCAGGATTTCATTTCTGTCTGTGACCCCATTGGGGAGTCACTGGGACAAGAAGCACTGTCAGAAGTTCTAACCTGTACCCCCTATACTAAACATATTTTGTTTTGTTTTCCTCTGAATTCCTGTCCTGACAGGAAGTAGGGAGTATAAATGTAGCAGTACCCTCGTAGGGGCTGCTGAGTGTAGTAGTCCGTCTGTCTTCCTGCCCAGCCAGGCACACACTTTTCAAGCATCCAGAGACATGAAAGTAGTCCTTGCACTTTTTTTTTGTATTTTATTAAGGGGAATTTAACTTTGGATAGGGATAGGGAATTTATAAGATTCCCAGATAATTGACAGTCAATATTGGGACCAAGTATATACACCATGGTATATACAATCTCCTCTTCTCCTCAAGCACTTCCTTGCTTGCAGATTATCACTCCTCACTCCTTCAGCACTTCACATGCTGCACTCCCCAGACCAGCTAGCACTGATTTGGTAGGCCTGAAGCAGATGCCCTTTGCAGGCAGGGACCACGGCCCCTCTGGTGTAAAAATATAGAAAGTTCCAGTGCTAGCTGTACATGTGGCTACTGATAACAGTACCACTTCTTCAGGCACTGCCAGCCCTCCTGGCTGCAGCTGCCCCTTTCCACTGCCCATGCCACCACAATCCTTCAGACTGGCTCTGCAACCATCCCAGACTGTTCCATCTCAGTCCTCTTATGTCTGCCTCCCAATCCTCCTGCCTGTGTGAACATTCACCAGCCCACTTAGCTACATCTGTGGAACTCCTAGAGACTTGCCCGGCAGTATTCTCCCGCTGTTCTCTCTTGCTCCTCTTGTGCCTCCTGGTCAGAACACCTCTGTGGGTTGTAAGAGGGTCCCGTCCGCACCCGAGCCCAGGCCCAAGGTCCCCCCCTAGCCTGGGGAGCTCTCTCAGAGGCCCCGACAGCCTAACACTCAATCTCCATCTTCCACCCAATCAACTCCTCCCCAGCTGGGCTGACCCTGGGTATTTAAGGAGGCCTGCCCTCTGCCAATCCACCTTGGGGATTGGTCAGGGTTCCTCAGTATACCCCAGACAGCTCCACCTCCCCTCTCCACCTCTCTCTCCAGAAAACACCAGAACATTCTTGAGAGAAGTGGGAGGTCCTGGTGATGCTACCTGTGAGTCACCCAGCACTACCGTAAGCCACTCCCAGCCAGATCAAAACACACCCAGGCTTGGCTACTCTCAAAAAACTTGTACTATTCTTCTAGCACACTAGAGGGTGCTACATAGACAACACCAAAAAAAAAAGCCTACCATCTCTATCCAAAGCAAAATAAAACATTTTGACTGGAGGTGGGCTTTAAACTTCTGATGATGCTGTTGGTGCAGGTATTTCTCTAAACATTTTGAGGCCTCTCCCTATTTGGTAATTGGGAAGAGACTTGTGCAAGCACCAGACTTTTCCTGGCCAAACTGGAGACCATATAAGGACTACTCTAAAGCCTCATACACACGATCGGATTGTTGGCCAACAAAACCGTGAACTTTTGTCCGAAGGGCGTTGGCCCAAACTTGTCTTGCATACAAATGGCACACAATTGTTGGCCAACAATTCAGAATGTAGTGAAGTTCAATTGTCATGCTCTACCCTTTGGGCTCCTTCTGCTAATATCGTGTTAGTAGAAGTTTGGTGAGTGTCGATTCGCGCTTTTCAGTTCATTTCTGATTTTCAGTTTGTGCTTGTCAGTTCGTTTCTGGGCAGGATGTTTCAGCCCAGTTCGAGTATCAGTGGGATTTTCACAACTGTGGTGGGGCGATTGATGGCAAACATGTCAGGATTGTCCCACCACCCAACTCGGGCCCCTATTATTGTAACTAAAGGGCTTTTGCACCGTAGTCATGCTAGCGGTAGTGTCTGCCAACTACGAGTTCCTGTACCTGGATGTTGGGAAGAATGGCCGTAACTCTGATGGAGGAGTGATTATGCAGACCAAATTCTACCATTGGCTCCAGAATGGCACCTTACATTTGCCACCTGCTGAGGACAATGTCAAGGGCCTCAATTTTGTGTTTGTGGCAGATGAGGTCTTTGCTATGGGGGAACATCTTATGAAGCCCTTTCCTATGAGGAACCTCACCCCAGAGCAGAGAATATTTAATTATCGGCTCTCTCGTGCCTTTGGCATCCTTTCCAGTAGGTTCAGGGTATTTTTAACCTCGATTAACCTGGCCGAATATAAAATCAGCCATGTTGTATTGTGCTACTGCATCCTCCACAATTATTTACGGAGGAATGCAAGCAGCTACCTTGCCTCAGTGCAAAGTGATGTTGACCTTGAAGTGTCAGGCCCAGTTGATCCATCGGTGACCGTGATGACGGCTCATGAAACTGGCCATGCTGGGTTGCCCTCCCAAACTGCCCAAGATGTCCGGCAGCAGTACATGGACTATTTTGTGGGTAGAGGGGCAGTGGCTTGACAACAAACTGTAGCTGATCATGAATAAATGTTTGATTTGATCCTAAACTCCTATTTCATTTGAACTACTGTTTGTGTTTCTTATCTGTCTCCTAGGTTCTCAAATGGCCTTAATTTTTGCCATTTTCTACAATAGTGTAAGCGTACCTTATTTGCTACATGTGGTGACAATCTCTTCTTCAGCTAACTATTATTCCTTTTCAACTCCTTTAATTAATTTCTTTGAGGCCATAAAATTGCCTGAGTTTGATTTTAGGGAACATTGTCACTGTAACTACACCAACTTAACAAATACACTGGTATTGAGCACTGAAATAAGATGCCACACATTGTCTAGTAAAAAAACATTTTACTCCAAGCACATTCACATGTGCGTTTTAAAAGGTTTTTGAACAAACCAACATCTTGGTGTATAACATGTTTGTTTGCCATTATTTTGCCTTTTTTGGGGCTAAACAGGCATGTTTGAAAACATAAGATACACATCCCCAACTCAGGAACTTACAAAGTTCAACTTTGGTAAAGTGAAGGCCATATGCAAGATTAGTATCCCAAAACTGTGTTGATGTTGCCTTCCTTAGATGGGGTAATCTCACCCCTCTAAAAGCTAAAATTTGAAGCCACGTACACGTAGAGGCATAACTGTTAAATGTTCCTTATGATCTCCTGCCTAAAATGTGTGTAGGTACAAACCGGTTAGTTTCTAAAGCCCCAAAACACACAGTGTGTCAACATGTGCTATCTCCCATCATGGGATATTAATGGACGCGTTTTTCCTCAAAACTAAAGTAGGTGAGAGGAAGGGGTTGCACCCCCAAAACACGTCCATTGATACCCCATGATGGGAGCTAGCACATGTTGACACAGTGAGGGTTATTTACGAAAAACAAATCCACTTTGCACGACAAGTGCACTTTTAAGTAAAGCGGATTCACCTTTCGGAAATAACCCCCACTGTATGTTTTTTGGCATTAGCAAACTAGATATAGGGAAAGACACACATTTTAGGCATGGGATCATGAGGGAAATCAGAATTTTTCGGCCCAATTTGTGTGCATCTTAAATTTTCGGCTTTGCGATTCTTAAAAACACAGAAAGATTACAATTAAAACATTACTTAGGGCAGTGTTTCCCAATTCTCCTTCTCCAGATACATTTCCAGGTCATGTTTTCTATATTTTTTGCTTTCGGCACAGGTGATAGTGTCATTTTCGAGGTTAGTAATTCATACAGTCGTTTTTATACTGCGGAAAATAAAGAAAACAGGACCTGGTGGTGCACCTAGAGAAGTGGATTAGCTAAACACTGACCTCAGACACTAAAGCCTAGGTTCACATTGATAGATAAAATCGCATGACAAGACGCAGCCTATTGGAGGCAATGGCACTGTTCCAATTGATTTAGCGGCGGCGCAGCAATTTGCAAAGTATTTCCTGCACTACTTTTTCCAATTTCAGGTGCCACTTCAATAGGCATCTGGGCATGAAGTCACACAATCAGCACCTGAAAATAGCATAGATGTGAACCAGGGCTTAAAAGTAATAAAAACATGTGAAATATGAAAACTGCAAACAGGAGCCAAGTGGAAGAAAACTTCAGGCCAGATAAATTTAAAATTTGCCAAGCATGTCGACATAATCACGTATTCTTCTCTGTAAAGCAGTGGCAGCCTCCTTTATTTGCTCTAGATCAATCAAAGCCTGCATCATAAATGGCCAATTGTGCATCTTGGTAGTTCGTGTCCTTGTAAGAAGAGAAAAAAGTATTAAGGGAACAATTGTCAAGTGGCTGAGGCTCTACATACTTACTTTGCTAATGTGTGGAGTGTAATGCCCCGTACACACGATAGGATTTTCCGACGGAAAAAATGTTCTATGGGACCTTGTTGTCGGAAATTCCGACCATTTATATGCTCCATCGGACATTTTCCATCGAAATTTCCGTCACACAAAATTGGAGAGCTGGTTGTGTATACACAATTCCGACACACAAAGTTCCACGCATGCTCGGAATCAAGCAGAAGAGCCGCACTGGCTATTGAACTTCTTTTTTCTTGGCTCGTCGTACGTGTTGTACGTCACTGCGTTCTTGACGTTCAGAATTTCCGACAAGATTTGTGTGACCGTGTGTATGCAAGACAAGTTTGAGCCAACATCCGTCGGAAAAAAAACCATGGATTTTGTTGTCGGAAAATCCTATCGTGTGTACAGGGCATAAAAATACTTACTTGTGCAAACAAGAAGCTCACGAGTAAAAAGAGTTTCTTCCACTTCTGGTTCTCTTTGGCCCTCTGTTTGACTTGCGTCAGGGGATGTTACATCAACAAGTGGAAGGTCTGTGCTGAGTCCAGTTGTCATATCCAAAGCCACAAAAGCAACATCCTGGTTCAGCTGAACACACTCACTTTCCTTTAAAAAGAAACAATACACGATTCATTAAAAGCTACCCCAAGTCACATCTGTTTCTAGTATACATGTTGCTGCATTAGTTGACCAACTTTGCACTTGGGACAATATTTGCTCCTGACTAGTGAACTCCACCGTGCTGCTCTGGGGTTTTTTATCATAGAAAAATGCATTGAAAATGGAAGGTGATGTCATTTTACAGAGGACAAACACTGGAAAAGTGCCAACATTGAAAAACTCATGCAGTTGCCTCCCACCCCTCTTGTCTCCTATGGAATAGGGGATATATGAGGATCATTCTAGCAGGCGTGACTCTTAGTGACTGTGATCCCCGGGGCCTCTCCTCTACCCATGTCTACCCTGGCAAGGCTGCATTAATGGGCACTGATGAGACAGGCAGCAACCAGAAATTGTTCTTCGGTCCTTAAGTTCCGCCTTAAGCCCAGGCCTTTGGCCCACCTAAAATCACCCCTGTCGGTGGCTAAATGAGTGTGTTTGAAGTAGTCAGTTACGACTTTGGGGGGAAGATGGCCTTGTTGTTTCCCCTGTTGGGGACATCACCAAAAGAACATAAAATGAAGGTACAATTGTAAATTGGGGCATCAGTGGTTAGTCTCCTATACTGCTTCGATTGAGGCCTATATTGGGACCAGATTATTTATAAAATAAGCCTGACATTATGGTTTGTCTTGTGTTCTGTCTTGCAGGCATCTGCTAATTGAATTGACAATGGTGGATAAAGTCACAGCGCCAGACTTTTTGCCTGAATTTATAGAGCAGTACTGGTAGCTGTCTATGGAAAGTGAAGAGTAAGGGTTACTATAATAAAATCAAGAGGAAGGCAGCGATGGAGAAACTCTTAGAATTGTTGAAGCCTCTGTACCCCGAGGCAGACATCAATTATTTGAAGACCAAAATTGGTAGCCTGCGTAGTACATATAATAGGGAGCGCAAGAAGGTCCTGGAATCCCAGAGATCTGGAGCATCAGCAGATGACATATATGTCCCCAGGCTGTGGTACTACCACAGCCTGCGTTTTTTGTCCGACCAAACCGAACCACGCCTATCACTCTCAACGCTTCCTTCCACATCGGCTGAGGCCACAGCTCCTGAGGTCCACCCTGGTCCTTCTACACAGTAAGAAGATGTGGAGGAGCCCAGCTTGACCCAGGTATAACATTGTTGAACATATTTGTATCCAAAAATAGAATGACGTTAACTAGATGTTATTGATCCAAAATTGCTGCCTTAACAAAGTGGTTTCCATATCAATAAACAGTAGTGGCCAAACATGATTGGGGCAAGAATGAAAATTGCTGGGGTCAGAATGATAGTCTTTTCTATTTGTCCACATTCAATTTGCAACAGTCATGAGCTCAAAATTGTGTGCCAAAAAAAAAAAAATCCCATTTTCATAACTGTCAATCAGGAGGAGCTTGTGCCCAGCAGCCAGACGGAGTCGCTGATCCCTCCCCTACCCCCTCCTACTAAAAGGGCCAGGAAGAGCAGGAACCTGGACGAGGCTATGGCTGCCTTCCTCAGCCATGCAACAACCACCATTAATACGGCCCCGGATGCACAGGAGGCATTTGGCTGTATGACAGGTAATAAGCTGCAAGATATGGAGGAGGAGCAAAAGAGTATGTGCGAGGAACCAATCCTGCAGCTCCTCAACAAGGGGAGGAGGGGACACATTTCCACAAAAACACACATCTGTGATTTGGATGACACACCTCCACCACCTCCACAGAGACCACAGCAACCCCACCCACCACAGCAGCATGGCGGACCATGGCAAATCCAGCCCCAACACCCCCAACAAGCCCGCTGGCCTGGGGATTTTCACCCCTACTATTTCTAATTCTATTTATTTATTTATTTTAAATTATGATTTGAGTTGTTATACTTTATTTATTTTTGTGTGCTGAGAATGCACTTTTTCTTATTCAATTTTGATTTGGAGGGCAGAAAACACGTCAAATGTGTTTTATTTTATTTTTTAAAGAATGCACAATAAAAAAAAATGGCCTCAGCCGATGTGGAAGGAAGCATTGACAGCGATGGCCTGGGTTCGGTCTGGTCTGGCAAAAAACCCAGGCTGTTGTAAAACCACAGCCTGGGGACATATATGTCATCTGCTGCTACTCACGATCTCTCAGAGTCCAGGACCATATTGTGCTCCCTATTAAATGTACTCCTCAGGTTCCCAATTTTGCTCTTCACATAATTGAGGTCTGCCCTGGGGTACAAAGGCTTCACCAATTCCAACAGTTTCTCTATCGCTGCCTTCCTCTTCATTTTGATATGATCTTTTTGTGCTCTCTATTAAATAAAAAATAATTATTTTGAGAAATACTTGGCTATGTGTTTTACTTAAAAGGACAGTTTGTGAGTAGGCAGGTACATTTCAAAAATACAATGTCATATTAACAAGGGACACCAACATAGTTTTACCTTTGAGCTAAAAAACTACAAGATAATAATGGTGTTGTAGTAACCAACCCAAAAAAAACAAAAAAACATTATTATTCTAAATATCGCTAGAAAAAAAAAGCCTTTTTAAATATGTTTGGCAGAACTCTGTCAATATCACCAGCAAAGCAGCTTCATTATTATCACATTATAAACAAGAAGAGAATGTGGACTGCATTTCGTGATTTCATAATTTGACGCGTCACGAATGTGATATCTCCATTACGAACACTAGTTTTACAAGACTGACCGCTTCCGGCTCGTTCTTGCTTCCTAGCATGCGTGTTTGTACTTTGGACTTTTGTCCGACTGACTTGTGTACACACGCTCGGAAAATCCGACAGCAGACATTTGTCCATGGAAAATTTGAAAACCTGCTATCCAACATTTGTCCGCGGAAAATCTGAAAACAATTGTCCGATGGAGCTTACAAACAGTCGGATTTTCCACCAACAGCCTGTCATCACACAATTCCCATTGGAAAATCTGATTGTGTGTACGAGGCTTAATGCCACGTACACATGACCCGTTTTGCCATCGAATAAACGACAAAGGTTTCTCCGACGGAAATCCAATGGAATTCCGCTCACGCGGTCTTGCCTACACACGGTCACACCAAAGTCCGACTGTCTAGAACGAGGTGATGTACACCATGTACGATGGGACTAGAAGAAGAAAGAAAAAAGAAAAAAAGAAGTGCAAAAGCGAGCACGCCACCCTTTAGGCTCCTTCTGCTAATCTCGTGTTTATCTCATGTTAGTAGAAGTTTGGTGAGAGACGATTCGTGCTTTTCAACTTTCGTGTTTTTCAGTCCGTTACTGCTCTTCAGTTTGTGCTTGTGGGTTTGTATCTGCTTTTCAGAGCGTGTAGACAGTTCGCATCTGTTTTTTCAGTGTGTTCTTGTCCGCTCGTTTCTGATTTTCAGCTCGCTCTTCACAAGCCTTGCTATTCTTCAGTGCGTTCTGTTAGTTCGTTCTGACCAGCCGACCGTTTTGAAGCCATGTTGCGGGTACGTACTCGTCGTAGAGTTCGTGCTATGCAGGGGCTTGGTGTTGGGGTTCATTCTTTGACCCAAGATCATTATCCCAGAGACCTGTTCTGCTATAATTCAGGTCCTGCAGAAGGACCTGAATTAGGGTAAATTAGGGTAAAGGGTATTAGGGTAAATTTTCTCCTTTAACATCACATTCTATGTATTTAATGTTTGCTAATGTTTTGTATTTCTTTCCTCATTCCATAATTACCATGATTGTAATATGCTGTGAATGTCCCCTTTGTTCTCATGCATGCTGTAATCTTTTAATGCTCTGTTTTTGTCCTTCATGCATGTTTGCCTTCACTAACCTCCCCAGCATGCCATCCTGGGCCCATATACACCTATAGCCTAGTCACTTAACAATGTATTTTGTCAGCTCCATTGTAGTGCTTACCCTAAACACCCCCTAAAATGTGTACAAATGTTATTGTCCTTAAATTCAGGCAGAGTGCCATAGGCTTTTTTTTGGGGTCCCAAACTCGGCCCTCCCCCTCCCCCTCCCTAAAATTCTTACAATGGGCCATCGGGGGGGGGATCTGATAAGACCTTGAATGGCAGACTGTGGCCTCCCATTTTGCCGACCGTTGGAACTTTCCCAACTGTGGAGGGGCTATAGATAGGAAGCATGTCCACATCGTGCCACCACCCCATTCGGGGTCTTACTATTATAACTATAAGGGGTTTAATAGTATAGTGTTAATAGCGGTGGTGTTGGCACAATATGAGTTCCTCTATGTGGACGTGGGGAAGAATGGCCGGATGGAGGAGTCTTCGCCCAGACGGAGTTTTACCAACAGCTCCAGAGTGGTGGCCTGGGATTGCCACCTGATGCGGACAACGTTAAAGGACTTGTCTTTCTTGCTGATGAAGCGTTCGGTCTGGACGAGCACCTGATGAGGCCATTCCCCCAGAGGACCCTCACCCCGGAGAGGAGGGTTTTTAACTACTGGCTGGCCAGAGCCAGAGGAGTCGTTGAGAATGCCTTCAGGATAATGGCCAGCCGGTTCTGCCTGTTTCTGACAGCCATACACAAGGCGGAATACAAACTCAACCACATCATTTTATCCTGCTGCATATTGCACAATTTTTAAAGAAAAAATGCCCACAATTATATTGCCTCAGTTGGACTTGAGGCCGGACTTCCTTTGAATCCTCTGACGGCCTGGATACTGGCTGTCCTGGCTTGGCACCCCAAAGTGCCCATGAAGTTTGGGATAAATATGTAAATTATTTTACGGGTAGGTGGGCCATTGCAATGCCAGACAATGTCTAAATATTTTTTTAAAAATAAAAAAATAAGATCTGATAAAATCTTGCATTTTCTTTATTGCTTGTGTTTCTTTTTTGGCTGTCTCCTTGGTTCTCCTAGTGCACTTGTAGTGCCAAGTGGATTTTCCTTTAGTATATAAGCCCCATTGTCACTGTAAACACAAAATTACTTCCAAAACTGGTATTGAGCATTGAAAGAAGCCACACATTGATGTTGATGAGCAAACGTTTTACTCTGTGCACATTCCCATGTTTGTTATAAAATTTGTTAGAAAAATATATTTTTTTTTTTTTCTCAATTATTTTTTTTTTGTTTGTTTTTTTAGAAATAGGCATGTTTCAAAACATCACATACACAACTCTGGAACTTACAAAGTTCAACGTATAAAAACTGAGGGCAATATCAGACATTATATTGTCAAAAATGTCTTGATATTGCCTTCATCAGATGGGGTGATGTCACCCCTGTGAAAGCCAAGTGTTGAAGATGCACACAAATTGGGAGTCAAAATGGGTATTTCCCTCCTGATCCCATGCCTAATGTCAACATGTGCTATGTCCCATCATGGGGGATCAATGAACGTGTTTTGGGGGTGCAACCCCTTTCTCTCACCTACTAGAGTTACGAGGAAGGGGTTGTACCCGCAAAACGCATACATTAAGATTCCCTGATGGCAGATAGCACATGTTGACACACCGTGTGCATCATCAAAATTTTGCTTTTAAAATGTACAAAAAAAGCAATTGGTTTAGTCCAAAAATTTGAAAATGGATGGGATTTGAAAGAAAATTATATTCTCCCCAACACATCATTCTTCATTTGTTGTTCCATAACATTCCTATAATGTTGATTTCACCATTCTACACCATGATGTAGTGAATGAGCCTTTGGGCACTGTCACTTGTTCAGCTTGCTCTTCAACAACCAGCACATCACCTAAAAATTGGATTAAAAACATGTATTATAAATATGCAGGCATACATATATTACCTGAAGCTGGGGTGTCAGACACTCACCTGTTTTGGTGACAATCTCGCCCACTTCCTCCACCTCTCCTTCCTCCAGATCCTTGGGGTGTTGTCTTGGGCTGAGTTCCCCTTCTTGGTGATGTGTGGGATCCCTGGTGTCCTCTGAGTGGTGTCCTCCGAGTCTTTTCTCCCCTATAAGAATGAAACAAAAGGTATAATTAGCACACATATATTTGAGTCCAGAAATAGGAATATGAAACATTGCTGGGAAGTGGGGTACAATTGTCTGTTTTGGGCAGAGTTCCAAGCTGAAGACATGATTTTTTACCTTACCAAAGCTGGAATAATTACCTTTTTGTGACAATTTTCACACATGTAGACACCCCAAGTATCCACTGGAATACCTGTGTGGGACACCCTAAACAGTTTATTCTTGTGTCCCACACTAGTGCTCCTGAGTCCAGATGTGTAAGCAGCTGCTGAGTGCCCTCTCTTTACATTACACTGAATCAAGCTTGCATTTCATTCTAGTTACAAACACATCTAGACAGCAATGTACAAAACTTCATTTTATACAAATAGGCATGACCAAATGTGTTTAACCTGTATCTGCCTAAAACATCATATTTAATGAGCGAACAATGTTTCTTACGACCGATTACTGTGCCCACGAACCTGAAAGTCGCCATTTTAAACTGTACAACAGTAAAGAAAAACACATGGCGCAGCATGCAAATAATAATAATAATAATCGGAACACACGACAAGTACTTACTTTTTAGAAGCACTCTCTTGATTCTTCTATACTGATCCTGCTCCCTCAGTTTCAGGTCTGACCAGCGTTTCCTTAATTGCTCCTTGGAGTGTCGTACCCCAAAACTCTGTCGCAGACTCTTCACAACTTTAGTCATGATCTTGGCCTTTCTCAAATTAGGGTTGGTGTACGGTCCATGCTTCCCATTATAGTCGTTCCTTCTCAAGATATACACCATCTCTATAAAGGCCATATTGGAGGCCTTAAATCTCCTCCTCCGGGATCGGGTCGTTTTGGGCTCCGGGCTTTCCTCCTCCTCGTTAATGGAATTACCACACACCTGGTCTTTATCCGCCATGTTGATCCTACTGCGCGCCGAAGAGAGAAGGGGCGGGGAATATTCTAGAAAGAACGTCGGGGGCGGGGTTTCACTCATGCGCAGTGTATATCAAGCTAACACGCATGTGTCGTACGTACGATCTGTGTGCGGAGGAAGAACAAACAGAAGTGGCGAACATCCTAAACGAAGGTAGAATTTGAACTTGGCCCATCACAGTGGCCTATACTGCTTCAAGATTGAGGCCTATATTGGGATATGATAATGAGAGTTTAGGCTGACATTAGTGTTTTTGTCTTGTGTATTGTCTTACAGTAAAGATGAATCAATTTAAGGACCCAGAATTCATGGCCAGTTTCATAGACAGATACATGGAGATGAGGAATTTGTGGGAGGTGAAAAACAGCTTATATTATAATAAACAAGCTAGCAGGTCAACGCTGGAGAAATTTCTGGGATTTGTGAAGACTCGGGTCCCCGATGCAACCATCCCGTTTTTGGAATGGAAAATTGGGATCTTGAGGAACAACTATAAGAAGGAGCATAATAAGATCCAGAAATCACTCAGATCAGGAGCATCAGCAGCGCAAGTGTATGTACCCAGGCTGTGGTACTTCAACAAACTGCGGTTTCTGGACGTACAGACTGAAGCCAGGGAATCACTTTCTACCCTTCCCTCAACCCCAGCAAAGGCTGACGAGGAACAACCTGGGCCTTCCATCCTGGAAGAAGTGGATGCGCCCAGCTGGAGCAAGGTATCTTATTTTACTACATATTTATTGTCCTAATATTATTGATGGTAACTAGATGTTATAATTGATAACTAATTAATGATTTAAAACCAAGTGATTTACATATGAATAGAAGGTAGTGCCCAAAATGATTGGGACAAGAAAGAAAAATGCTGGGGTCAAAATGATAGTCTTTTCTATTTAATAACATTCAATTTGCAAGTCATGAGCTAAAAACTGTGTGTGATTGATGAAGCAAAAACTAAAACTATGTCCCCTTTTTATACACAGGATGAGCTCAGCCAGGAGGAGGGTCTGGAAAGTGGCAGCCAGGAGGAGGCCATGCCCAGTGTCAGCCAGGAGGTGGCTTTGCCCAGTGTCAGCCAGGAGGTGGGCGGGCCCAGTGTCAGCCAGGAGGTGGGCAGGCCCAGTGTCAGCCAGAAAGTGGGCGGGCCCAGTGACAGCCAGGAGGTGGGCGGGCCCAGTGTCAGCCAGAATGTGGGCAGGCCCAATGACAGCCAGGAGGTGGGCGGGCCCAGTGTCAGCCAGGAGGTGGCTGGGCCCAGTAGGAGCCTCACCCCATCCCAGGTGCCTCCCCTCCACCTTCAAACAAAAAGGCCCAGGAATGGGATGACCATGGAGGAGGCAGCACTGGGCCCCATTAGGGAAGCAACTGATGTCCTCAGAAGCCAACCCGACGCTGAAGAGGCCTATGGCTGCTATTTAGCCATAAGATTGTTGAAACTGTAGGAGGGCTAATGCTTCCTCTGTGGGGGAATTATTGTTGAGGCCCTTCAGAAGGGGTTGAGGGGCCAGCTGACAGAGAACAGCCACATATATGATCTCAGCCATTCCTCCTCCTCCTCCTCCTGCCACAAATCCATCACCAGAGCCACAGCCTCCAAGGAAGGCTGCAGGGAAGCGTGGAGGGAAGGCTGCAGGGAAGAGAAGAAAGTGATGGCCTTGGTTCAGTCTGGTCAGACAGAAGACGCAGGCTGGTGTAGTACCACAGCCTGGGGACATAGATATCATCTGCTGCTGGTCCTGATCTCTGGGAGTCCTGGACCAGATTGGGCTCAAAATTATATGGACTCCTCAAGATAACAATTTTTTTTCCCACAGACTTGATGTGTGCCCTGGGGCCAAAAAGGCTTCACAAATTAAAAAAGTTTCTCCAGTGTTGCCCTCCTCTTTATTTTGTTACCCAGAATGCATGGATAGTTTATTTTCTGAAAATACTTGCCTATGTGTTTTTATAAAAATTTGTTTGAGTATGCAGATACTTTTCAAAAATACAATGTCAAATTAACAAGGGACACCAACCAGCCTCCTTGAGGTTACAAAATACAAGATAATAATGTTATTGTGGTAACTTGACACACCAAAAAAAGAAAAAAAATATTATAGAGATCACTAGAAAATAATTTTGCAATAATCCAAAAAATGGAGATCTTGATGAAATAAAAAATTCTAAAAAAAGAGGACTATAAAAAATATTTCAAATCATTTTTCTGGAGATCTGGCTTTAAAATAATAAAAGATTATTCATGAGATCACAAGAAATAATAAAGAAATACGTTTGTGAGAACTCTGTGTGAATATCAGCAGCAAAACAACTTCATTCTTCTAGCATTATAAAGCACAAAAGAATGTGCTGCATTAAAAGATCACAGAATTTGCAGCGTGAGGAATGTGCTATCTCTATTATGAACACTAGTTTTACCAGACCGAGCACTTCCTTCTTGCACTTGCTTCAGAGCATGCGTTGTTTTTGGTACGTCGGAACAGCATACAGACGAGCGGTTTTACTGATAGTAATTGGTTCCGTCAGAAAAATTTAAAACATGTTCTATATCTAAGTCCGTCTGAATTTTCGATGGGAAAAGCCCGTGGCACCCTTTGGGCTCCTTTTGCTAATCTCGTGTTAGTAAAAGTTTGGTGAGAGACGATTCGCGCTTTTTCAGACTCGTGGTTTTCAGATCATTTTCTGCTGTTCAGTTTGTGCTTGTGGGTTTGTTTCTGCTCTTCAGTGCGTGCAGTCAGTTCGTATTGGATTATTCAGTGCGTTCTTGTCTGCTCGTTGCTGTTTTTCAGGTCGCTTTTCACAGGCCTTGCTGTTCTTCAGTGCGTTCTGTTACTTCGTTCTGAGCAGCCAACCGTTTTTTAGCCATGTTGCATATACGTACTCCTCGTAGAGTTCGTGCTGTGCGGGGGCTTGGTGTTGGGGTCCTTACCTTGACACAAGCCCAGTCCATGAACAGGGTGGGGAGGAGTTCATGGACCAAGAATTGGTTGCTCCAGCGTGACAAGTTCTGTCATATGCCTTTGCTCCGTGAGATCCGTGAGAATAATCCTGATGATTTCAGGAACTTTCTCCGGATGACGGACCCCGTATTTCACCATTTGTTGGCTTTGCTGACCCTTTATATTAGCAGGCAGGATACCTGCATGAGGCAAGCCATCACTCCGGAGCAGAGGCTAGTCGCCACCCTGCGGTACTTGGCGATGGGGGGAAGCCTGCAGGACTTGAAGTTCTCGACAGGCATCTCCCCCCAGGCTCTGGGGATCATTATCCCAGAGACCTGTTCTGCCATCATCCAGGTCCAGCAGAAGGAGTATATTAAGGTAAGATTTATCCTTTAACATCACATTTTATTGTATATAATGTTTGATAATATATTGTATTTCTTTCCTCATTCCCTAATTACCATGATTGTAATATGCTGTGAATGCCCCCTTTGTCCTCATGCATGCTGGATTTTTATGTAATTTTTTTTTTTGTCCTTCATACATATTTGCCTTCACTTACCTCCCCAGCATGGTCTCCTGGCCCTATATTCACCTCATGTAGTCACCTAACAGTTTATTTTGTCAGCTCCATAGTAGTGCTTTACCCTAAATACCCCCTAAAATGTGTAAAAATGTGATTTGTGCTTTAAATTCTGGCAGAGTGCCAGAGGCTTTTTTTGGGGTCCCCAAATCATTTAGAACCCTCCCTCTCCCCAACTGCTAAGTCAGCTGATACCAATTCTCTATCTATCCTCAATCATCTATCTGTTGACTTTGCCAAACCCATACACACTATACCCATCTCTTTTGTGGTCAGATGTATGGATGAATTCCCCAAAGCATGTAGTGCAAGGGCCTGCCTGAATACTTTCAAATGGTACTGTTTAAAGTTTTTGTATACTATTATTATCTTGATAGGTAATAGCAGAATGTCCAAATGTGCTAAAATGTGTACAATGTGTATTTATATCTTTGTATTATGACACTTCTTACCTGTCCAGTGGGCTGTCAATAGTGTAAGTAAGGAGGGGCTGGCCAAAGTAATACACATTATTTAGGCATTCATCTCTCAATGAAGTGGAGAGGGTTACCTATCCAAAAGATCTCCCCCCCTTAAAATGTTAGAAATGGCCCATGAGAGGGGGGGGGGGGGTAGGGGGAATCTGATAGGTGGACCTTATACATTGGTCTTTCAAAACTCCATAAAATAAATGTTATACTGATGTTGGGAAAGAATGTTTGCGTCTAATCTGCTTTCCCTGTTTAGGTGCAAAATGATTAATTTTTTTTTCTTGTTTGACTCCACAGTTTCCTTCCAACCCACAGGAATGGCAGACTGTGGCCTCCCACTCTGCCCAGTGGTGGGACTATCCTAACTGCGGAGGGGCTATTGATGGAAAACACGTCCACATCGTCCCACCACCCAACTCGGGGTCATACTATTACAACTACAAGGGGTTCAATAGTATTGTGATGTTGGCAGTGGTGTCGGCTACTTATGAGTTCCTGTATGTGGACGTGGGGAAGAATGGCCGGATGTCCGATGGTGGAGTCATCGCCCAGACGGAGTTCTACAGGTGTCTCCAGAATGGCAGCTTGGACTTGCCACCTCCAGAAGACAATGTGGAAGGACTCCCATTCGTCTTCGTTGCGGATGAAGCGTTTGCGCTGGGGGACCATCTTATGCGGCCATTCCCTATGAGGACCCTCACCCCGGACCAGAGGGTTTTTAATTACCGGCTGGCCAGAGCCAGAAGAGTGGCGGGGAACACATTTGGAATCATGGCCAGCCAGTTCCACCTATTTCTTACACCCATACACATGGCGGAGTACAAACTGAATCATATCATCCTGGCGTGCTGTGTTCTACACAACTTTTTAAGGCAAAATTCTGCCAACTATGCTGCCTCAGTTGGGCCTGAGGCCGGAATTCATAATGAACCAACCCTGATGGCGCTTGAAAGTGGCCATCCTGGCTTGCCCCCCCTGAGTGCCCATGAGGTCCGTCTTAGATACCTTGATTGCTTTGCGGGTAGGGGGGCCATCAATATGCCAGACAATGTCTGAAACATTTTTAAAATAAAAAAATTTTTTAACTACTAAAATCTTTGGTGACATTTACTGCTTGTGTTTCTTTTAACTGGCCCTCACAGAAATGTGGTGAGTCCTGAAAATGGCGTGATTGTGTAACATTACAAAGCACTGTTGGGTGTTGGGTGTTATTTACTAAAGCCAAAGACACTTTGCACTACAAGTGCACTTGAAACTGCACTTGTAGTGCAAAGTGGATTTTCCCTTAGGAAATAACCCCCATTGTCACAGAAAACACCAATTTGAGCACAACAAACGTTTTGGAGCGTTGAAACACAAAATACCAGCACAATCACATTAGCATTTATAAAAAGGTTTTTAAAACAAACCAACATGTTTGTATTATAACAATTTTTTGGGTCACATTAATAAAAGGAGAAATGTCCTTTTTAACGTAAAACAGGCATGCTTAAAACCAACAAGAAAGACACAAATCTTGAACTTACAAAGTTCAACTTTTCAAGAAATTGAAGGCAATATCAGACATGAGTATTTATAAACTGTGTTTGATATTGCGTTTAGATGGGGTGAAGTCACCCCTGGAAAAGCCAAATTTTGAAGATGCACACAAATTGCCGAATTTCAACATGTGCTACCTGCCATCATGGGGGATCAAGGGACGTGTTTTGGGGGTGCAACCCCTTCCCCCATCTAATTTATTTTTGAGGAAGGGGTTGCACCCCCAAAACGCATACATTGATCTCATGTGATGGCAGATAGCACATGTTGACACACTGTGTGCATCTTCAAAATTTGGCTTTTCTCGAATATGTCAAAAAATGTTAGAAATTTTTAGGTCCCAAAAAGCACAAAAAAGGGAAGGGATTTGGAGGGGTTTTAAACTCTCCCTAAAACATCAATGATGTTCTTCATTTTTTTTTTTTGAACATCATTGATGTTTTTCTGGATGTTTTCCAAGTCCCTATTACACCCCATGATCTCCCCGATCAGGATCTGTGCACTTTCAGAGGTGAAATGACCAGGATCCACAACATCACGATCACCTAAAAAGATAGAAACAAAAACACACCATGTATTATAAATATGCTGGCATCTATCTCTTACCTGAGCCTGTGGTCGCAGACACTCACCTGTTGTGGTGACAATTTCCACCACATCTCCTTCATCCTCCTCCTGTTGTCTTTGGTGGGTCTCCACTCCTTCCTGAGGTGGGGGGTCTGTTGTCTCCTCGGATGAGGGGTGTCCTCCAAGTCTTTTATCCCCTATGTAAAAAAAAATAGGTATACTTAGCACACAGATATTTAATGTCAAAAATCGGAATATGAAACATTGCTTGGAAGTGGGGTACAATTGTCTGTTTGGTCAGAGTTCCAAGATGAAGAAATATTTTTTTCCTTTGTCAAGCTTGAATACTTACCTGTTTTGTGCAAGCTTCATAGATGGAGTCACCCCTATAGTATCCACTGGAGCACCTGTGTGGGCCCCCTAATAAAAAGGGTGTTCTTGTGTCCCACACTAGTGCTCCAGCGTCCAGATGTGAAAACTGCTGCTGAGTGTCCTCTCCTTACACAGAATCTAGTTTGCATTTTATTCTAGTTACAAACCCATCTACACAACCAAATTATTTTAAGAGAAGTAGGCCATTAAAAAATGTATTCAAATGCATATGGCCAAAACAATGGTGTTTTCCTAGGCCGAACGAACAATGTTTCATACGAACGAATAATGTGTCCATGAACATGAAAGTTGCCATTTTAAACTGTACAACAGTTAAGAAAAGCACATGGAGCAGCACAAACCTACTAAAAATAAAGAATAGGAACACAGCACAACTACTTACTTTTTTGCAGCACTCTCCTGATCCTTCTGTACTGCTCATGCTCCCTTAATTTGAGGTCCGACCATCGCTTCCTGAGCTGATCTTTCGATCGTCGTACCCCAAAATTATTCTGCAGACTTTTGACCACTTTTGCCATTATCTTGGCCTTTCTGAGATTGGGGTTGGGGTAAGGTCCATACTTCCCGTCATAGTCGGTCCTTTTCAGTATGTCGACCATCTCCAACATCTCCCCAAAGGACATATTTGAGGCCTTAAATCGTCTCCTTCTGGATCGGGACGTTTCTGGCTCCGGGCTTTCCTCCTCCTCGTTGCTGTAATTAGCACGCACCTGCTGTGTCTCCGCCATGTGCTTTTCCCCCACTGCGCCGAACGAGAAGGGGCGGGAAATAGATTAGAAAGAACGTCAGGGGCGAGCGGAGTTTCACGCATGCACAGTGTATATAAAGCGTAACACGCGTGCGTAGTATGTACGATCTGTGAGCGGAGGAAGGAGTATCGGAGGCGCCGATCGTCATAATGAAGGTAAGATCTAAACTTGGGCCTATACTGCTTCTAGATTGAGGCCTATATTGTAACAAGATTAGGAGAGTTTCGCCTGACATTAGGGTTGGTCTTGTGTCTTGCAGATAAAATGGATGGCTTCAATGACCACAACTTCCTCCCCCTGTTCATAGACAAATACAACAATACAACAATAAACAAAAGAGGCAGGCAGTGCTGGAAAAACTGCTGGAGTTGGTGAAGCCGGTGGTCCCCACAGCAACCATCCCCTATTTAAAAGCCAAAATTGGTGGCCTGAGGAGCACTTATCTAAGGGAGCGCAAGAAGGTCACAGATTCCCAGAGATCCGGAGCTGCAGCAGATGACATTTATGTCCCCAGACTGTGGTACTATGAGAGACTGCGATTTCTGTCAGACCAGACTGAAGTCAGGGAATCCCTCTCAACCCTTCCTACCACCCCAGCTGAGGCTTCCGATGTCCAACCTGGGACTTCCAGCCAGGAAGAAGTGGAGGAGCCCAGCTGGAGCCAGGTATAGCATTCTTCTACAGATTTCAGGTCAATAAATACTGGTAAATTATGTTTACTAGATGTTATTATTGATCACTAATTGCTGATTTCATAAAGTGTTTTACATATCAATAGACAGTAGTGGGCAAAAATAATTGGGACAAGAATGAAAAATGCTGGGCTCAGAATGATAATCTGTTATATTTGTTAACATTCAATTTGCAACAATCATGAGGTGAAAATTGTGTGTGATTGATGAATAAAAAAAACTCAAAATATGTCCCTTTTTCATACACAGGAAGACCTCTGCCAGGAGGAGGCTGTGGAATGTGGTACACAGGAGGAGGCTGTGGAATTTGGCAGCCAGGAGGAGGCGGGGGTTAGTGGTAGCCAGGGGGAGGAGGGGCTAAGTGGCAGCCAGGAGAAGGCCGGGCCCAGTAGGAGCCTGACAGAATCGCAGGTTCCTCCCCTCCGCCTTCCAACCAAAAGACCCAGGAAGGGGAGTCACGTGCAGGATTCAGCACTCAGGCTGTTTCAGGAGGCTTCTGCGTCCCTCAGAGCCACCCCCACTCCTGAAGAGGCCTTTGCCTGCATGGCTGCCACCAAACTGCAGGGCATGCAGGAGGGCCAACGTCTCCTGTGTGAGGACCTTCTTTATAAAGTCTTAACTAAGAGGGTGAGGGGCGAAATCACACACAAAACCCACCTGAGTGAGTTGGACCATCCTCCTCCTGCCACAACTCCACCACCACAGCCACAGCGTGGAAGGAAGCGTGGAAGGAAGACCAGAGAGTAATGACCTGGGTTCAGTCTGGTCTGGCAAAAGATGCAGTCTCTTGTATGACCACAGCCTGGGGACACAGATGTCATTTGCTGCTTTCATGATCTCTGGGACTTCTGGACCAGACTGCACTCCCTTATATATGGACTCCTCAGGCCACCAATTTTGCAGTAAAATAATTGATGTGTGCCCTGGGGGGCAAAGGCTTCGCCAACTTCTGCTGTTTCTCCAGCGTTGCCTCCCTCATTGTTTGGTTCTGAGCCCTTAATAAAGGATTTTTTGTTTCAATTAGACTCGCCTATGTGTGTTTCCCTTCAAAAAGGACAGTTTGTTTGTGAGGAGGCAGGTACATTTCAAATATACAATGTGAAATTAACAAGAGACACCAACACTAAGCAACCTCCTTGAGAATTAACAATACAAGATAATAATGGTGTTGTGGTAACTTGACACACAAAACACACACAAAAATATTCAGGATGTAAAATCCAAAAATATAAATACTTAACAACAAGATCAGGCTTGAAAACAATACAAACCAAAAAAAAAAAAAAAAAAAATAAGGCTTGAAAAAAAATACAAACATATATATTTTTTGTCAGATGTGACAAATCAAAATATATTGATGAAATCACGATAAATAATAAAGAAAGAAGTTTGTGAGAAGTCTGTGTGAATATGAGCAGCAAAACTACTTCATTCTTCTAGTATTATAAAGAAGAAGAGAGTGCGCTGCATTAAACTATTTTAAACATTGCAGCCTGATGAAAGTGCTCTATCCATTCCGAACGCTAATTTTACCAGACCGAGCTGTTCCATCTCGGAATTTCTTCTGAGCATGCGTGGCACTTTGTGCGTCAGAATTGGCCACACACGGTCGGAATTGACCGGATTTTGTTGTTGGAAAATTTTATAGCCTGCTCTCAAACTTTGTGTGTGTTGGAAAATCCGATGGAAAATGTCCAATGGAGCCCACACATGGTCGGAATTTCCAACAACAAGCTCCGATCGCACATTTTCCGTTGGAAAGTCTGGCCGTGTGTACAGGGCATTGCAGCGAGTTTGATCTCTGTAATAGGGGTCCACCATTTCTGGTAAGAGGCCAACTTTTACCTTATGAGACACCATATCTTCAAACATATGTGATTTTTTTCAAGCGGAATATATCAGACATCTTGCAATGCTTAGTGATTGAAAGCATAGGAGACATATGCAGGAGATTGCCTGAATGAGATTCCACATATGCTGCATCTATTCACCATATGAATTCACGGCTTCCAATACCACTTATACGCTGATGACACCTAAATCTATCTGTCTACTTCTCACCTCACTACTTCAGTCTCCTCTCGCATTACTAGCTTACTAACTGACATATCAGCATGGATGTCGCATCACTTCCTTAAACTAAATCTCTCTAAAACTGAGCTATTATTATTCACCCGTACCCCCCTCCATGACTTTTCCATCAAAATCAACAATGCAACTATCAGTCTCTCCTGTCACGCCAGGGTACTAGGTGTAATCCTAGACTCTGACTTGTCATTTCAGCCCCAAGTCCAATCGTTGTCAAAAGTTTGTAGAATTCACCTCCGTAACACCTCTCTAAAATTCACCCCTTTTTAACAAATGAAACCACCAAGCTCCTCATTCACTCCCTTGTTATCTCTCGCCTTGACTATTGCAACTCCCTTCTCATTGGCCTGCCTCTCCATAGGCTATCCCCTCTTCAGTCTATCATGAATGCTGCTGCCAGACTTATCCACCTTACCAACCGCTCAGTGTCTGCCAACTCTCTACTCCAATCCCTACACTGGCTCCCAATCACCCAGCAAATTAAATTCAAAATACTAACCACAACATACAAAGCCATTCACAACTCTGCCACCAATCTTGTCTCCAAATATCACCCAAATTGTCCTCTCCGCTCTTCTCAAGACCTCCTACTCTTAAGCTCTCTCGTCTCCTCCTCCCATGCTCGTCTCCAGGATTTCTCCAGAGCCTCTACCATCCTCTGGAATTCGCTACCTCCACTGGTCGGCTATCCCCTACTCTTGCTACCTTCAGGCAATCCCTGAAAACTCATCTTTTCAGGAAAGCCTATCACGTCTCCAACTAATCTTCTACCACTTCCATCAGCTCATTCCCCACAGTTACACCCTTTTGTACCACCTGCCCCACCCTATTAGACTGTAAGCTCTTCTGAGCAGGGCCCTCTTAATCCTCTTGTATTTTATTGTATTATAACTGTATTGTCTCCTTTTATATTGTAAAGAGCTGCGTAAACTGTTGGCGCTATATAAATCCTGTATAATAATAATAATAATATGAACTTTGTGTGTTACAAATAAGAGTCACAAAAGGCACTTATTATTCATATTAAGTTTATTGAATGTTTATTCATTTTGCACTTTTTGAGCACTGTTTTATATTGGGGTTTATGCATCACTTTTATTATTATCTTATGCACAATGATCACTTTATAAATTATATATTGTCACATTTTAAATGGTTTAACAGAGAAAATAGCATTCCATATATATTAATACAGTTTTTATTTTATCCAGCTGTATTTACAACTTATAACATCCAGGTGAAAGATATACCATTAACTCAACAGGTGCCAAAATGTACCTTGAAGATTCTGAGGCCACATGGAAAAAGGTGTTATGGTCAGATCAGACTAAAATGTAATTATTTTGCCTCAACACCAAATGATATGTCTGGTGGAAATCCAATACAGCTCACCATCCAAATAACACCATTCCTACAGTAAAGCATGGAAGTGGTAATATTCTGTTATGGGGGTGTTTCTCTGCAGCAGGGACTGGAGCACTTCTCGGGATAGAAGGAAAAATGCATGTGGAAAAATGCCATCAAATTTTTGAAGAACTCTGCTGCCCTCTGCCAGAAAGTTGTCAATGGGAAGAAGGTTTACCTTCCAAGATGACAATGACTCAAAGCACACAGCAAAAATGACCTCACAGTGGTTGAAGGAGAAAAATGTGAATGTCTTTGCATGGCTTAGTCAGAGCCCAGACTTAAACCCCATTGAAAATCTGTGGAATGACTTGAACAATGCAATCCACAAATGTTCATCATCAAATTTAAAGCGGAGTTCCACCCAAAAGTGGAACTTCTGCTTATCTGATTCTCCCCCCCCCCTTTCGGGGGGAGCTGGTACCTGTTTTTTACAGGTACCCTGTCCCCACTTCCAGGAGACTGAGCCGTGGTCAATTACATCAACAGCTCGGCCCCCTTCCTCCTCCCTCCTCTTCTGCCGGGCCAGTGAGAGAGCGCAGCGCGCTTCGCGCATGTGAGTAGGGACTCGGCCGTGAAGCCGAAAGGCTACACTGCTGGGTTTCCTTACCAGCCATGTCAGCGGCAGCACCCAACCAGTCGATGTAAACAGGTAAGTGTCCTAATGTTAAAACTCAGCAGCTACAGTATGTGTAGCTGCTGACTTTTAATTTTTAAAGGGGCGGGCGGAACTCCGCTTTAGCTGAACTTCTGTTCTGCAAAGAAGAGTGGGTAAATATTGAAAAGTCTAGATGTGCAAAGCTAGTAGAGACATATCCCAACAGACTAAAGGCTGTAACTAAAGCAAAAGGTGGTTCAACAAAACACTGGCACAAGGGGGTAAACCTTTTTCCAACTCAGTGATTCTTTTTTTTTGTTTTCTTTATTTTTTCTGACATGTTTATGTTACATCTTTCACTTGGAGGTTATAAGTCGTGTTGAGTAAATATAGCTGGATAAAACAAAAAACGTGATTTTTGATTTTAGGCTGCAAAGCAACAAAATATGATTATTTTAAAGGGGAGGGGGGTGATTCTTTTCTATACCCACTCTGCATATGTATATGTACAAAAAACACAGGCTAAAAGCACTCCATTGGAATAACAGCAAAAGGAATATTCAACAAAGTGTTTGTTGTGAGCATAGGCTGCCTTTCTCAGGTCTTTAACCGCTTGCCATCCAGTGCACGATGTCAGCACAATGGCAGGGCTGCGCAAATGGGCATACCTGTACGCCCCCTTTAAATCGCGGGTTAGTTGGCACGCGCGCGCCCTGTGAGTGTGCCCACGGGACTTCATGCTTGCCAGTGGCCCATGATCGTGACACAGGGAGGCAGAACAGAGAGATGTAAACAAGGCATTTCCCTGTTCTGCCTAGCAACAGGACAGGGATCTCTCTGTCATGTTCTAGTGAGCCCATCCCCCCTACAGTTATAACACACTGAGGGAACACATTTAACCCCTTGATCACCCCCTAGTGTTTAACCCCTTCCCTGCCAGTGACATTTACACAGTAATCAGTGCATTTTTATAGCACTGATCGCTGTTTAAGCGTCACTGGTCCCAAAATAGTGTCAAAAGTGTCGATCTGTCCGCCGCAATGTCGCAGTCACGATAAAAATCGCAGAACGCCGCCATTACTAATAAAAAAAAATTAATAAAAATGCCATAAATCTATCCCCTATTTTGTAGACGCTATAACTTTTGCGCAAACCAATCAATATACGCTTATTACAATTTTTTTACCAAAAATATGTACAAGAATACATATCGCCATAAACTGAGGAAGAAATTAATTTTTTTATTTATTTTTTTGTGATATTTATTATAGCAAAAAGAAGAATATATATCGGCCTAAACTGATGAAGAAATTTGTTTTTTAAAAACATTTTTGGGGATATTTATTATAGCAAAAAGTAAAAAAATATAGTTTTTTTTTTCAAAATTGTCGCTGTTTTTTTGTTTATAGTGCAAAAAATAAAAACCGCAGAGGTGATCAAATACTATCAAAAGAAAGCTATATTTGTGGGAAAACAAGGACGTCAATTTTGTTTGGGTGCAACGTTGCACGACCACGCAATTGTCAGTTAAAATGACGCGGTGCCGTATCGCAAAAAATGCTTTGGTTAGGAAGGAGGTAAACCCATGCCTAGCTCAAACACTGTTTGGGGGATTTGACATGGCACTCAGCCAGATCCAGTAAAAGCCCTTTACAGGCAGGGACTGTGGGTCCTTTTGGGGTGTAGAAAAAATCCCAGTGTCCAGGAACCTTCCTGTGGCTACTGATCCTAGCAGCACCTCTTCAGGCACTGCCAGCCCACCTGGCTGCAGCTGCCTCTCACTAGCCCTCTAGGATAATCTTCAACAGTCCTCCCAGACTGACTCTATGTGGCAGCAACTCAATGCATTTAGGCATATAGAGGTGTTGAAGTGTTGAAGATGACTTGCTGAAGTTAAAAAAGATCATCAGAATGGGGAAAGAAGGGAATTTAAGTGACTTTGAACATGGCATTGTTGTTGGTGCCAGACGGTCTGGTCTGGAGTATTTTAAAAACTGCTGATCTACTGGGATTTTCACACACAACCATCCCAAGGGTTTACAGAGAATGGTCAAAAAAAAGAGAAAATATCCAGAGAGGGGCAGTTGTGCGGACAAAAATGCCTTGTTGATGTCAGAAGTCAGAGGAGAATGGGCAGACTGGTTTGAGATGATAGAAAGACAACAGTAACTCAAATAACCACTCGTCACAACCAAGGTAGGCAGAATACCATCTCTGAACTCACAACACATTCAACGTTGAAGCAGATGGGCTACAGCAGCAGAGGACCACACCTGGTGCCACTCCTGTCAGCTAACAACAGGAAACTGAGGCTACAATTCGCACAGGCTCACCAAAATTGGAAAATAGAAGATTGGAAAAACGTTCCCTGGTCTGATGAGTCTCAATTTCAGCTGCGACATTCAGATGGTAGGGTCAAAATTTGGAGTAAACAACATGAAAGCATGGATCTATCTTGCCTTGTATCAATGGTTCACGCTGGTATTGGTGGTGTAATGGTGTGGGGGATATTTTCTTGGGACATTTTGGGCCCCTTAGTACCAAATAAGCATTGTTTAAACGCCACGGCCTTCCTGAGTATTGTTACTGACCATGTCCATCCCTGATGGACCAGGAGGGGTACCTTGGTGTCTGCTAGCCTGGGTTTGATAATAAAGTTGTCAGTGCCACCACCCAGGACAGGGCCTTTGTGAACAGAGGGGATTCCTTTCCTGGGTAATTAATCAGTAATCTAATCAAAGTAATTGGGAGCAGAAAAACTACTGCAACCAGCACATACAATTACCAGTATATAGATGCACACCAGTACAGAAATAATACAAGCTCTATATAAGAAAAGATTTATAATACTACATACTGTACATCCAATGTACAAACAGGTATTATCAGCAAAAGGCCCAACAAAAGTCCTGGTGGAATTGTGCACATATACCTGGGTATATACTGTATAGTTATTATTAGAGAGACCTGCAGATAAATGTTGTGGCAAAGTCCAGTTGCAGGGGCCCCTGAGAATGATCATGAGGCGGCATCCGTCTTTGTTTCGCAGACCTGAAGTCAAGATCAGCGATGATTGGGAGATCCTCCAAATTTTGTCTAACCATCCTCAAACTTAGCTTCTCACATGCAGAAACTGCAGTGTGGCACTGGAACTCAGAGTCAGCCTATCTACTCTGCAGCAGCAGATCCCTACATATATATTATGCACAAAACAAATCTAAATTTAACCTGCAAAACTAAACCATTAGGAACATACTGTATACGATTTACATAGCTGACATCATGCATAGTTGCCAACATTGCAAAAAAAAAATTCGGGACACTTTTTTGCATGTAGGCGGAGCCTTTCTATAAATAGGGGGCATGGCATTCTTTTGTAGGTGGGGCATACTGTAACAGAAAAATGCGGTGCGCCGCTGCGAAAAATGGGCATGGTTTGAGTGGAATAGTGGGCGTGTCTTAAATGGGCGTGGCTCGAAAGAGGTGTGGTATGAGATGAATGAGGGATGGAGGGAGAAAGAAAGAAAGAGGGAGAGAAAGAAAGAGAGAAAGAAAGAAAGAGGGAGAGAAAGAAAAAGAAAGAGAGAAAGAAAGAGGGATGGAGTGACAGCAGGCCCAGATCCTACACTGTTAGAAAAGTTTTAAATGTTTATTGTGTGACTATTAGAAAAACTATTAGAAAAACAATAACCCTGAGACTGATTTTTAAGATGACTTCTGAGCACATTGTTGTATTAACTTGCTATGGCGTTTGCTTTAACTAACTCCATAGTAAGTTGTAGGATGATTAGGCTTAACCATATATGGTAGAACTAGACTGTACAGGAAACACTAATTGGCCAAATAAAGTACCATTTTGTACCAGACACGCTATCTGTGTTTCCTCAGCCAATAGAAGTGTTATAGCTATATTATTGTAGGTATTAGGAGGGGGGATGTACATCTCTTTGTGTGATGCTTATTGCATCTTTTGGCTTGTAAGCATCATCCATTTGTGTGACACATCTGAAATAAATTGTCTGCTTTTCAATACATCTGGAGTTCGACTGATCACAAGAGAAGAGTAATCCTAAGATTTTTGGTCCTTCTAGAGCTGGAACCGACAAGTGCATTTCGGGTCAGATGGTCCAGACAAAAAACTTCAGTGAGTATTGGACTTCAAAGCTCACTGAGAATTAAAAGTCTGCCTACTAAACGTTAGTGGTGAAATAGGGACGGGGGCCTGAGACCCAGATCCACTGTCTGGTTTCGAACTTCGTGATCCAGTCCTCCTGGTGTTTGAGAGGTAAGATAATTTAAATTATTCTTAATTCTCTCTAAGAGTATTTTCTTTTCTTTCTGTTTGATTCTGGTTTAATGTGTTGTAATTGCCGACACTGGTATTGATTGTATAATATCTTGATAATCCAGTGTGCGAAGACAGAGACACTTGGGGACGTTGTCTAAGGTAAAAACTTGCGTTACCGCTATCCAGGACAGATAAAAAAAAGATTTGAGGTATACTGAACGTCAGAGGGTGAATGCCTGACGTCGTTGTCGGAGGTGGATTGCCCGGCGATTTAAGCGCTATTTAGTTAAGTGATCTAGAAAGATCGCAAGGCTAACTTTCTTCTGTGTGTTTAGTTTCTCCTTTCTCATGTTTAACCTTTCTGTTGATGCTGTAACCTTATTGAAAAAACTACAGTACTGCAGGGACAAGTTAATTATTTTTTGATTCTCCCTATAGTGTGGGGAGTGATGATATTTTGACTCTTCTTGTATTCCTATTGTTACTGTGGGCCGAGGGTCACTATCCCAGTGTTTTATAGGTAAGTGAGAGACCCGACTGGCACTGACAATGGGGAATAGTCTCTGTAAAAGAATGTTTTGTGCCTGCTTATGAGGCTGCTGTGTTCCTAATGTGCCAAGTGGGAGACTGGAACTCCTCTTTAAGGACACAGGGCTTTATAGGGAAGTTTGGATTCAATAGTAAACTAACTGTAAAAGTGTCAGGATTTGGTGGATAAACTTAAATTGTTAGGACCCAAAGATCAAAAAAAGGTATGGGTTGATAATAGGAGTTTAAATAACCAGCAAAAAATCATTCTTCACACCTCATGTTCTGTGTGCCTGTAAAACTTGTGTTGTAGCCTGCTTGCTTATCAGTGACAGATTGGGAGCTGGCAGAGAAGCAGGAAACTTTGCAAAAGCTTAAAGAGATACTTGAATTGTCTTATGGCTTTGCTCTGTAAGGCAGCCAACACCTTGCTAGCCGATGTATTAAGCAGATAAATATGTAAAATACCAGGTGACATTGCACTATATGGCCCATGGGGATTGGACCGGAGCCGGCGCCTTGGATTACTGCACTGTCTCAGGTACCACTGGACAACATTGTCTGGGAGACTGTGCTACATCGGTGCCGCCTGCTGGGGGACAACCCTCGGTCGGACTCATAGGAACCAAACAGTTGGAGCTGCAACTTCAGGTAAAGGTGATCCAATAGCCATATCACTGATGGGTCTAGCAAAAGAATTAGACCAGACGCAAGTGTTATCTAAATGTTTAACAAATATTTGAGAAGCAGAAAAATAGCTAAGTATGGCTGAGTAAAAAACTAAATAAATAAGTGCGAGAAATCATCACAGGGAGATTAAAGCCTGCAGTTTTTCCTCACCCCCTCCCCACGTGTGAATCTCCATGCTCCTCGTTTCAAATTCCTGTGTGAGAGATTGTGTCTGTAAAAAAAAGTTAACTCTTGACCAGCTATGACAATACAGAAGGGTTATATTGTAAATATTAAAACTGAGCATAAAAAAAAAGAAAAGGTACACTGATAACACCAGGGTGCTTTATTATTTTAGCATGCCATGGTGTTAAAGGAAGCACATGGCAGAAATTGTTGATGGTTTTAAAGAAGTAGATAGGAAACATGAAAGTGAATTGCACTATAAAGTGAACAGAATGTTATCGAATTATTATCAAGTGGCTTGATGAATGTGAGAAAAGGAAAGGATGAGAATGTTTTGATTACTTTAAATGTGTCCATTCCAGAGATGGTATGTGACTAAGTGCTAATTTTACTGCCATAAGGAAATAGGGATTTGAATGGGCTTTGCTGAGAGAAGCGTGCAGTAGTTTTGAAGCCCAGAGAGAGGAGAGAAGGGAATACAACAGATTGATGCTTTCATAGCCCAAAAAATGATGGTCAAGAAGCTGTTTCTCAGAAACAAGAAAATGCAGATTGTCTGACAGACATAGCAGAAGAAAGAGGGAGATGATGATGGATGACTAGTAGGGCAGCATTAACCCTTTGAGCACACAGAGGTTAATTTGTGCATCTGTGAAAATATTAGGATTTTCGGTGGGAAAGAAAGTCCGAATAATAGTCTTAAAGTAAATATTTCTTGGATATGTTACTTTTAGAATTCCCAGATTTTCAACTGTAAAGTGTTAATGATGCAATGCTGTTTATATTTGGGTACATTTATATGGGACCAGAGAATAAGGGGAACAATACAAAAGGGGGTTCATGTTTTATTCAATGCTGCTAAAATATCGGGGTCTGAGAAATATTTATATATATATTGAATATATATGTCAAACAATGTAAATGTTGCTAGGAAACATTTTATGTCTGCATACTTGGTGGACTTATGGACTTATATTGGAATAAATGAAAGAATATTGTTTTTAACAACTCCAAAGAAAGGAAGGCTTTCTTTGGTAGTTTGATTTGTGATCATGTGCTCATTCATGTTAGATAAAGAGTATCCATTTTCACCAGCCCCAATTCAAGTGCAGATATGACACCCCTCCTTCTACACAACTGAAGAATGAGGCGAGTTCCTTTTTATGGGGTGGGTGTCTAGTGATTACATGAATTTGTACAAAATTGACCTTTTAAAGGTATTTTAGAGTTTAGAACATTAAATTAAGGTATGAAATAATGTAGACTACACAGTCCTTAGAGACAAAGAAACAAATTATGTCCTTCCTGGGTATGACAAATTTTTGTAGAGCCTGGATTCCTGGGTATTCCATGCTGACGGCCCCGTTGGTTCAGGCAATACATGGGAGCCCTAGGGCCCCCCAAGATGCTATAAAATGGAGTGAGGAAACAGAGCCAGCCTTTACTGACATAAAACAAGTCCTTTCTAGTTCATCAGTGCTAGCCTTACCAAACTATGACAAACCTTTCCAACAAACAGTAGGCTCAAGGGAAGGTCACATGACATCAGTACTTACACAGTCACATGGTGGGCGCTAGAGGCCGATTGCTTACTATTCTACAAAATTAGACAGTGTAACTAGAGCACTTCCACCCTGTGTACAGGCAGTGGTAGCTGCAGCGAAAGCAGTTAAGGCCTCAGTATCTATAGTGCTATATCACCCGCTGATACTTAAAGTACCACATACAGTATCTGTTATCCTTTTACAACAAAAGATATCACATTTGAGCCCAGCATGACACCTTTCCTGTATGACAATACTCTTGACATAACCTCACTTAACAATACAGAGATGTACTACATTAAACCCATCCACACTAATACCACTTCCTACTGATGGTCATAAACATGACTGTACTGGTGCCATCGCTGAAAAGGTACTGCCACAAAGTGATTTGAAAGATGTACCATTATCTGACCCTGACATGACACTTTTTGTTGATAGCTCCAGTAAGAAAAATCCAGCTGGCACACATGCAACTGGATATGCAGTAGTGACACAGGACCAAAACATTATTCAGCACAAGTAGCAGAACTTGTAGCACTGACAAGAGCATGCATACTATTAAAAGGAAATCCATAGAGATAGATCATACAGTCCTTACTGATATGCAGCTCTACATGTCTACATGACATCTACATGTCACCTGATTGAAAACCGCCAAAATCCTTATTTAGGTATGCAGCAGTATTGAAACATGGAGTAACAAATGTGTCAAACAGGGGGATGACTGAGATGTTAAATAAGGTATGTACAGCCCATGGCTTCACTAACTTCTAAAAAAAACTTTTTGCTCTCAATGGATTATATGTGCAAGATACAATGCTCAGAGGTATATGACCACGGAAAGGGAAGTTCCCCATACCGCAATATCCATTCCAACACATTTGCATGGATTTTATTGAATTGGACAAATGTGAAAGGATGAAATATTGTTTGCTAATCATAGACACCCTGACCAAATGGGTGGAGAATTCCCGACAGGAAGTGCAGATGCACAGACAGTGATAATGGACCCTATTTTGTAAATAAAACCATACAACATTTGACAGAAGTGATGGGAATTCAAGTGAAATACCATTGTGCCTATCATTCCCAATCAGCTGGATTGGTGAAAAGACATAATGGAATTCTAAAAAGCAAACTGAGGAAAGCTATGGAAGAAACAGGTAAAAATTGGATGTACTGCCTACTAGTAGCTGTGACCAGTATGCATATTACAAGCACAAAAGAAGGTTTAAGCCCATTTGAAATGATACATGGAAGGCCATATAAGATACCCTTACAAGCAAATGAAACACCTACTGAGGAGTCTGAGCACACACACTAGCAGAATACATGTCTAGGCTGTTAAGACAAAGGCTTACTAATGATTTTTGTTCTGTCCTAGAAGGTCCAAATCGAGAAGATGAAAAGGTGCATGTGGCAGATTGGGTCTTAACAAAAAGTAATAAGAAAAAGCAGTAGTACTCCCCAAGGTGGGATGGTCCTTTCAAAGTCCTCCTAACTACCCCTACTGCGATAAGGATTGCAGAGAGGTCTACCTGGATTCACCAGTCCCATTGCAAAAAGGTTTTACAGGCAGAGTAGGGCCAGTTGGCTAAAAGAGGTTCAGAAAGTCCGGCTACAAAGGGAAGTCTCACACAAGGTGGGACTTGTCTCAAACCGGTGAAGTCTCCCTCCCCTTCCAACTCCCCTACCCTATCCACTGGAACTCTGTAGCTGGGTAGGATAAAAGGGACAGTAATTATCCTTGGGTTACTGGTGATTCTAAGAGAGGCATCCATAAGAGGGGTTATACAATATGGAAGAGCAGAGGAACCTTTGGGTTGGGAAAGAACAGGAAAAACATTGAATCTAACCTTTATAGAGGGAATAACTAGCACTACACTGGTAGACTTCTGTCAGATTGCAGATTGTGGGGATACAACTGGGGCTAGAGGTATTCTATGGGCAGATAAATATATTTGCTGGCTCTGGAATAGGGCAGGATGTCAAGCATGGAATCAGGCCCTGTGGACCAGTGTATTAAGATTGGGGGTATAATCTACCGGGGCCTAAAAAGAGTGGAATAAAGGAAAGACTCATAATTACAGAAGCGGCCAACTTCCCCTGCACACATAATAAGAACTGTAAACAATTATTGATAACATTAAAGGAGTCGAGGAAGGAAGATCAGCGGTTGTACTCTATGGGAGCATGGGTGTCAGGAACTGACCCCTCAGACAAATTTTTCCTCAAGGTATTACCACCTAATAAAACCAGACAACAGGAAAAGGTAGATTATGGGAGTGTAGACGTGACGCTATTTCCCTTTAAATTAAAAAAAATATATATGTAAAATATTAGGGGAGGTATGCCTCAAATAAATCGAACTGTGATACACCCTCTGTCTGTTGGTCTCAAAATGTGTTTGAAAAAAACAAATAAAAATATATATAAGTGCCAAACATCTAAACAAATGCAACTACTTTATGTATTAAACCTCTGATGCAGTAAACCACTTTTGTGTTGCACCCCCTGGGGGCAAGAAATAAAAAAATAACCTATACAAGTAATAGTGATACACCCTCCGTCCATGAATATCAGAGTGTGTGTGTTGAAGGTGCTGAACTTCAGATAGGGTGTCCAACTGGTGTGCTACAACCTCTGGAGTCCACAAACTAAAATCTATGATCTAAAACATCTGGAACTGTAGAAATGCAGTGATCTAATCCCTAGTTGGCAAAGTTATAAATATGGATGTCTGCTGTATAAAAAAAATCTGGTATGTGAATAAAAATGCAATTATGTCAATAGATAAACTTAAAGCAGAAGTGAAAAATAAATAAAAAAATAATAAACAACAAAAATGTGAATGCACAATTCAATATACGTCTCTGTGTTACACCACAGTAAGACCACCTTCAAAATCAAAACAAATGATGAAATTATTGCAAACACCGCTCAGACCGGAAGTGATGCCATACTAGAATAGAAGTAAAACTATAATGGGGCGTACACACGGTCGGACTTTTCAGCTACAAAAGTCCGACAGCCTGTCCGACAGACTTTCGACGGACTTTTGGCGGACTTTCGACGGACTTGCGGCGGACTTTCTAACGAACAGACTTGCCTACACACGATCACACAAAAGTCTGTCGAATTCTTACGTGATGACGTACACCGGACTAAAATAAGGAAGTTCATAGCCAGTAGCCAATAGCTGCCCTAGCGTGGGTTTTTGTCCGTCGGACTAGCATACAGACGAGCGGATTTTTCGACCGGACTCGAGTCCGTCGGAAAGATTTGAAGCATGTTTCAAATCTAAAGTACGTCGGATTTGAGGCTAAAAAAGTCCGTTGAAAGTCCGGAGAAGCCCACACACGATCGGATTACCAGCCAGCTTTAGTCCGTCAGCGTCCGTTGGACTTTTGTAGACGAAAAGTCCGACCGTGTGTACGCGGCATAAGATTTACTAACCTAACAGTAGAAGATGCCATAGCTTTGGAGACAGGATACCAAGAAAAAAAGAAAAAGAAAGAGTGGTTAGAATGGTTGAGGTACACGGTTAAAACTTTAAAAAAAGGAAAACTGTTTAGTTTGTGCCAGAGCAAGACTACATTTAGCAACTATTCCTTTTCCTCTAGATCACAATACAGATCCAGAAGGTTTAAAATATATGTTGTGATTGTATAATAAGAGCTATAAACCTGAAACAAATTCTACCTGTCACACATTGAGTTTGTTGTTTCCCTCAGTACAGAGACTTCAGATACCTCCAGCTGTTACTGCTTATCCGGGCAATTTTACTTGTTTTGCACTCCAAGGGAACTATAGCGGGGTTGATCTTGAGTCACTACCTGATGACTACTGTGTGGAGAGGATTAACATGGACAATGGTGACTGGGTTGAACATGACATTCAGAGAGCTGAAGTCTGGGGGATGTGTGGGAATAAGAAAGTGTGAGCTAGGATACTGGCCAATGCCCGAGGGGATTGCGTTGTGGTCCAGCTGGCTATGCCCCTGAGGATCCTGTCAGAACACCCGTGGACTAAGAGTCACCAACGGTATCGGAGGGACACCTCTTCCATAGGGTCATTTGATTCACAGAGCTACATAGATGAGATTGGGGTTCCTCGCGGGGTGCCGGATGAGTTTAAGGCCAGGAATCAGATGACAGCTGGGTTTGAGTCTCTTTTCTGGTGGGTGACTAGATAAAAATGTTGACTGGATTAACTATATACACTATAACCAACGATTTGTAAACTATACTAGAGATACTGTGAAGGGCCTAGCAGAACAGTTGGCCACCACATCTCTAATGGCAGAACCGAATGGCCTTAGATATAGTCCTAGTTGAAAGAGGAGGGGTATGCAAAATGTTTGGTAGCATGTGTTGCACCTTTATCTCTAACAATACAGCTCCTGGAGGGGCCGCAACCAGAGCCTTGGAAGGACTGACTGCTCTATTGAATGAATTAGCGGAAAACTCAGGTATTAATGATCCATTTACAAACTGAAATCAAACAAAGAAAAATGAGGCTTGTTGGTAAGTGGACTGGATTTATCACATCATGTTTGATCTCAATTGCTGTGGCTTTGGCCGTTTTGGTCACTTGCGGATGCTGCTGCATTCCCTGTATTCGAAGACTTTCACAAAAACTGATTGAAACCGCAGTCTCAAGAACGATGTATCAAGCCCTTCCTACCTCTGAGGAGACCTATGTGGACATTGAAGCTCAACTTAATGACATACAGACCGAAAGTGTATAACACAGGGACTATCATCGAAATGTGTTGAGATAAAATAGTCACACAAGAGGAGGGAATGTTAGAAAAGTTTTATTTATTTATTTTTTTTTCCACTTCAGTGTTTACCTTTGAGAGACTTATTTTAACTTGACGTTCAAAACCTGTCCCTTCTCAAGTTCACATCATTGTGGTAACATTAAACATAGACGGAAGAGAGAGCACAGATCAAAACGAAAAAATAAAAACAAAAAGAAAGTCCCTCTATTTTATTTATACAAACTACTTTAAAAGAATCTCAATCTACGCCACCCCCCCAACAACCCTCCTTCTCTAATTTCCCCCTAACCCCCCCCTCCCCACCTCCCCACCTGCCTCACCGCTATATTTTCCTTCCTTTATTTCCCCGGTGTTTTTTCCTCTTATGATCTTATACCTTCTGCCATCTTCTGCCTATAGCTGTCCGATGTTTTGTATTTTACCAAATTATTCCAGACCAAAGTATATTTATCTAGTTGCCCTTACTCTTTGTACCAAAATAATTCCATTTTATGATAGTGCTCCACTTGGTTATACCATTCTCTTATGTCTGGACTTTCACTCTTTAACCATTTTTTTGGGACCAATCCCTTTGCAGCGTTTAATAGTTTTGACGTTACTTTTTTCATGTATTGCTTTTTGGGAGAGTTGGTATCATGAAACAGACAAGCCAGTCTATTATTTTCTATCTTCTCTCCTGTTATCTCCTTTACACATGTGATTACTTCTTGCCAGAATACACTGATTTTTGGACAGTCCCACCATATGTGTATCATTGTGGCTTTTTTTTCACAATTTCTCCAACATAATGGTGATCTTTCCTGGTTAATTCTATGAAGCCTCTCCGGAGTTATGTACCACCTAACTAGAAATTTGTAATTCATCTCGATGGTATTGACGTCCCATGCTTGATTGTATTCTCCTGCAATCATATTGTCAATTTGTTGCTCTTCCAAATTTGTTTCTAATTCTTTTTCCCATTTTCTATGAAGGAAGGCCTTTTTTGACCTTCAAGGTCCGACAGGAACTCATAGACTTTTGAAATGCCTCTTTTTAATGGCGTTGGTGTCACACAGAGTTTTTCCAAACAATTTAATTCTTCTCCATCTCTAAACTTATACGGTGATGTAGTGACGATGTGCTTTAATTGAATATATTCCCATTCACATAGTTTCCCACCAAATTTAAGCTCTAATTCTTGTGCAGATTCCATCTTCCCTTTCCTAATGATATCTTTGATTTGTGGATTCTTTATTTTAAGTCTTCGAAATATATCTTCACCCGATGTAAAAAACTTTGTACCAGTGAGGGCTATTAGTGGTGAATTATGTACCCACTTTTGTTTCCGGTGTAGTGCATCCCAAATTCTGAAAACGTTTTTTGTCAATTCATGTGTATTCAGATCTAATGTTCTATACTTGTTTGATATCCAAATGTTCTTGTGCAACGTGGTTTTATTTAAAGTGTTTTCTATCTCTATCCACTTTTTTTTTCTCTGTTTTCCTTTGTCCACTCGAGCATGCGTGCTAAAATTACTGCTTTGTAGTACCTAAAAATATCCGGTGCTGCTAACCCCCCCGTGCTGTCTTTTTCTGGAAATTAGTGCAAATTTTAATCTTGGTTTTTTATTTCGCCAAATAAATTTTGTCAGTATTTTTTGTATAATTTAAAAAAAACTCTGTGGGACCCCTATTGGCAACATTTGGAATTTGTACAATATTTTTGGTAGGATTACCATTTTGAGCGTATTAACTCTTCCAATCCAGGTTGATTGTGTATTTGTCTTCTTGACTTCTGCCTTGATCTCATTTAATAGAGGGATGTAGTTTGCAGGATAAATTTTTTCGAGGGATGGTGTTAATTTAATCCCAAGGTAGGGTAGCTCACCTTTTACCCACATAAATGGGAATTCTTCTTGAAGGACCAAGATGTCTTTTTTCCTACTCCAGGTTCAGTATTTCTGTTTTTATAGGGTTTATTTTGAAGTTTGAAAGTTCACCGTACTTTTCTACTTCTGTCAGGATATTTAACAGGGTCTCTCTAGGCTTGGTCACATACACAAGGATGTCATCGGCATAAGCCGCAACTTTATGTTCTTTTCCTTCTACTTGAACCCCTTCTATCCCACAGTTGTTTTGCAAGGTCGCCAGGAAAGGCTCCAGTGACAGTACATATAGAAGAGGCGAGAGTGGGCACCCTTGCCGCGTTCCGTTGTACATTTCAAACGCTGGCGACATCTTACCGTTTACTCGTATGCCCCGTACACACGGTCGGATTTTGTTCGGACATTCCGACAACAAAATCCTAGGATTTTTTCCGACGGATGTTGGCTCAAACTTGTCTTGCATACACACGGTCACACAAAGTTGTCGGAAAATCCGATCGTTCTAAACGCTGTGGCGTAAAACACATAGGTCGGGACGATAAACGGGGCAGTGGCCAATAGCTTTCATCTCTTTATTTATTCTGAGCATGCGTGGCACTTTGTCCGTCGGATTTGTGTACACGCGATCGGAATTTCCGACAACGGATTTTGTTGTCGGAAAAAATTTTATATCCTGCTCTCAAACTTTGTTTGTCGGAAAATCCGATGGAAAATGTGTGATGGATCCTACACATGGTCGGAATTTCCGACAACAAGGTCCTATCACACATTTTCCATCGGAAAATCCGACCGTGTGTACGGGGCATTACTCTTGCCGTAGGTCCTTTATATAGGTTGTTTATCCACTTCATTATTTTAGGCCCCAATCCGAGGTGTTGTAATGTAGTCATCATAAATCCCCAGTCTACCCTGTCAAATGCTTTTTCTGCATCAATTGACAGGAGTAGATCTGGGGAAATGTTGGTGTTGTTTCTTTTCAGCATCAAGAGTGTTTTTATGCTGTTGTCCCTTCCTTCTCTACCCGGGACAAATCCGGTCTGGTCCGGGTTTATCCATAGTGGCATCAAACTTTTTATTCTAGTGGCTAAGATTTTGGCATAGAGTTTTGTATCTGTGTTCAATAGAGCAAAGGGCCTATAGCTTGAGCAGTTAACTTTATCCTTTCCTTCTTTGGGTATTATGGTGATGTGTGCTAGGAGTAACTCTTTGCTGATATCTTCTTCTTCTCCTATTTTATTTAGATATTCGCATAGCTTTGGAATCAGTTGGTCTTGAAATTTTTTTATAATATCTGATCGTGAATCCATCTGGCCCGGGACTTTTACCAGTGGAGGTTTCTTTTAGTGCCGCCTTGATCTCTTCTTGTGTTATCTCCTTTTCTAGGTCCAATAGTAGCTTGGGTTTAATTTTTGGCAGATTGGCTTTTTCCAGATAAATTTGGGTCATCTTCTTCTTTCTTTCTGCTTGTTGTCTTGTTTCTTGCTTTTTTATTGCATATAAAGAACTGTAATATTGTGCAAAGGCTTGTGCTATATCCGTGGTTTTATTTTTTACTTCTCCTTTTTCATTTTTTATCTTCTCTATATAATTTAAGGTCTTTTTCTTTCTTAGAACGTTTGCGAGGTACTTTCCTACTTTATCACCCATCATAAACCTCTGACTTATAACCCTGTTGATTTCCTTCTGTCTTCTTCCTCCATCAGTTCTTTTAATTGTTCTCTTTTTAAGGTCAGGGACCGATATATTTCCTTTTTGCCTTCCTTTTTATGCCTTTGTTCCAGATTATACATTTCATTTTGGAGTTTCGGCATATTCTTTCCCTTTTCCTTCTTCTTTGCCGTTCCTATAGATATTAATTTTCCCCTGATTACAACTTTATGCGCCTCCCATAGGGTTGTTCTTGAGAGGTCAGGGGTGTAGTTTTCCTGAAAATATTTTTCAATCTCGTCTTTTATAGTTTTTTTAATACCTTCGTCTTCCAATAGTTCTTCATTGATTCGCCATGTTCCTCTATCCATAGATTCTCCCCGAAGGTTTATCTGCATAGAGACTGGGGAGTGGTCTTAGAAAACTGACGTTTCAATTTCTGTCTCCACTACTTCTTCCAATAATCTGTGTTCCAGCATAATATAGTCCAGTCTAGTGTAAGTTTTATGTATTGTTGAGAAATATGTATAATCTTTTATTCCTGGGTGCTGAGTTCGCCAAGCATTCACCAATTGCAATTCATGTAATTTCTTTTTAATCCTTCTTAGTTGTTTTCTTTCTCTATCTAGGGCAGTGGACGTAGAATCTAGGTTGTGATCCATGACGAAGTTAAAATGACCCACTACTATTAATTTGCCCTGTTTAAATTTAAGTAGGTCAGTCATTTTCTCCACTAGAAATTCTTTAGGATTTTTATTAGGGCAGTAGAAATTTGCAAATGTATACTTTGTGTCTTGTATTGTCCCTGTGAGAAAGAGAAAACGTCCCTCTGGGTCTGCCTTTATCTTTTCAATACCAAAGCCACTGTTTTTTCCAAACCCGACACCTTTTGCTCTTCTTGTAGGTGAGTCTCCATAGTACCAGAGTGGGATTTTTTTTAGTATATTTTAACATTTGAGTCCTGCGTTATATGCGTCTCCTGCAGGAAGACAATATCAGCCTTGAGTCATTCCATTTCCCGCAGAATTGAACGCCTTTTTTGAGGTGAGTTCAGCCCTCGGACATTGTATGTCAGAATTTTTACTTTATTTATTTCTTCCATTTACAGCTCTAGTTTCCTACCTTGTCCCCCATGTAGGAATGCCCCCCCCCCCGCCCTGAAGAGGGACACGGGGGGAAGGACCTCCCCCCAGGGGCCAGCACCCGGGCAAGCCCCTCCATCCAAACGGTCGGCTAGGCAGCATAAAATTTTCCTTTCTTTTTTCTCCTTTTTTTTCCCCTTTTTTGGTGAGACAGTCCTAAACCCTCCCCTATCTTCCCTCCCACTCAACTCCCTCACTCCCTTCACCCCATCTGACCCTCCCATTTCCCTCCCTCCCCCCCATGCCAAAACCCCAAACCCTTGTATGCTTGGCCAGAAGGTCATGAGTAGGTACCATATGATTTTAAAGGTTACTTATCCCTACTCCCTCACCTGAGGTGGAAATCTGTTTGGTCCCTTGGACCACCCTCCTCCCAAAGGCTAGGGTGGTGTCAGCAGAAAGCCCCCCCCCCTCCAGGTCCCCTCCCCTCCTCCCCCCGATGCCTCCTTTCTTTGTTCTCCTGTTTTAACCCTTTGCTTATTTCCCCCAGCCCCACACCCCCTCTTCCTTTATCTCCGCGTCTATTTCCTATGACCTAGCTGCCAGTGTGCTTCATCCCCAGTCTGCCTATCTAATTTTTTAGCTGGTTCTTCCGAGTTTTTGGTAAGGGAATTCTCAGGGTCTTACAGAAACCTGGGATTTCTTCCGGGAATCTCAATTTTGTGGTTCTTCCGTTTTTCTTAACCAATAGGCACGCTGGGAAGCCCCAGTTATATTGGAGTCCATTTTCTTGCAGTATTTTTAATAGCGGTTTTAACGTCCTCCTTCTTCTTAGCGTATCTTGAGATAAGTCTTGGAAGATCTGGATTTCCTTTCCCTCGATTACTATTGGTGATTTCCCTTTTAAGTTTTTCCAGACATGGTTCTTTCCTTCTAAGGTACCAAAACAGACCACGATGTCTCTTGGTGTCTCATTAGAGTGACCCAGTGGCCTTCTTGTTCTATAGGCTTCTTCAATTTTTAATTCATTTGTTACTTCGTTAGTACTTATTGGATTGAGATTACCTCTATAAAGTTTTCTGTTTCAGGCGATTCTGGGAGTCCGCAGACTCTCAGGTTCTTCCTCTTTTCCTGGTCTCAAAATCTATACGCCTGTTCCTGTTGTTCTTGTTTTAAAATTTTTATTTCCCCTTTTAACTCTTTAATTCTTCTTGAGTGCATGTCCGATTTTTTTTCCACCTCCTCCACTCTAGCGAGCATATGTCCCATATCCTTATGGAGTTTTGTCATTTCTGATTTTAGTGAGATTTCCAACGCTGCAAACATCCTTTTCATGTCTGTCATTGTTGGTAGTTGGACCGTTTTCTGATCATCTCTTGTTTTAAGGGGGTTCTCAGGTTCAGTTTCTTGCTCTGTTCTACTATCTACGGTTATACTGCTGTCCATGCTTGTTTTTATCTGACTCTTTTTATCTTTCTTTTCCTTATTCTCTGCTAGTCTTCCTTTGGAGCTTTGTTGTTTTTCCACTGCCAGAGCTACCCCTTCCTCCTCTCCTCCCTGGGTTACGTATCTATGCATTGGACCAGAAGTGGGGCTCATACTAGGGCGTGGGGATTTTGTCACCACCCCTCCACCTCTCCCGCTTTTGCCCCTCATGAGGAAAAAAAAAAAGGGGGGGGAACTAAGCTTCAGGCAGTTTTCTTGCCGGTTTCACTTTCTAAAATAGTCCCTTTTTATTATCTTGTTGTGGAATATGGTAAGAAATAGGAAATGACCGTCCAGCTTTCAATAAAATACAATTGCCTAAGTAACAGCTATTGTTCTACCTCCTTATGTCATTATTGGCAGACTTCATGCACCTTGTCTCCTTTCAAAACAGTGTTCGGATATTGAATGTCAGTGATGTTTCTATTTCTTTTCTCACCAGGAGATAATTATACAGTCAGATGTTAATCCCAATTTATCACTTAACTGGGGATGGATTATAGTAAGATTAAGTACACCAGGGGCTAAATTCAATGGGGGAGGACACCAGAGACTTCTTTCATAACATCTAGTTCTCATAGATTCTCATACATAACATCTAAACGAGTACAACCTTTGTCATATAAAGTGCAGCAGTTTACTTATCTGGAGGGGGTGGGAATGGATGTTCCTCTTTTTTCCAATGCAGATTTCTTTCCCTTCTTTTGTTCTGCTTGAGTGATCTCCCTGTGGAGTCCCTAGATCTGTTTACTCTCTGTTTATTATCTTTTTTCTCTCTCCTCTCCCCTCTATCCTTCTTCTTCCCTAAGGTTGCCTGCTCTTCGTCAATTCCTTCCCGTTGTTTTTTCACAGGCACCTAGCTCGATGGTATGGTCTGGGGATAGATGCAGGCAGAGCCGGTACAAGGCAGGGGCGGAAGGGGCGGATGCCCTGGGCGATAGAATTTGCTGAAGGGAGGGGGGCGCAGATGAAGTGCTGGCAGTGTGCTTCATCATAGTAGTACACAGAGCCGGTACAAGGCAGGGGCGGAAGGGGCGGATGCCCTGGGCGATAGAATTTGCTGAAGGGAGGGGGGCGCAGATGAAGTGCTGGCAGTGTGCTTCATCATAGTAGTACATACACACCAGCCGGCGCTGCTAATAGCTGTACTGTAACTATGTGCCGAGTGCACTCCTGCACCCGGCACAAGCCTAAACAGACTGCACAAGCCCCTTCCCTGTCAGCGCTTCTCTCCCCCTATGAAGGCGATTCGTAGTCCCGTCCCGGCGGCGTGACATCACTGATGGCCAGAGGCGGGATGGGAGGAGATAGAGAGCTGCTGCAGAAGCTGCAACCTAGAGGAGCCACCGAGGAGGAACCAACAAAGCAGTGGCGGAATTTTCAGGGTCGCAACAGTCGCACTTGCGACTGGGCCCTGGAATTCTGCCAGTGTGGGGGGGCCCCAAGACGCCGCACCTCCCCTGGCTGGCATCTAACTATACAGGAGAGGGGGGCGTAAGGGGGCGATCGGCAGCTATGTGATGTCTGCGCTCTGCGGGATGTCCCTCCAGGCAGCACACAGTTCACTTCCCAAATATCAGTGAGTACAATGGAGAGGGGAGGGGCCTCTGACCAGCAGATTGAGTGCACAAGTTTCTCCCTCTGCTTGTACACTCTGAGTCTTGCTAATACACGCTCAGGTCAGAGGCCCCTCCCCTCTCCATTGGATACAATGATATTCGGGAAGTGAACTGTGTGCTGCCTGGAGGGACATCCTGCAGAGTGCAGACATGACAAGGAAGCATGCTGCTTCTCATGTAAGTAAAGCACAACACTGGCCACCCACCTCTCCCCTCTCACACTGTCCCCTCTCACACTGTCCCCTCTCACACTGTCCCCCCACACACTGTCCCCTCTCACACTGTCCCCCCACACACTGTCCCCTCTCACACTGTCCCCTCTCACACTGTCCCCCCACACACTGTCCCCTCTCACACTGTCCCCCCACACACTGTCCCCCCACACACTGTCCCCCCACACACTGTCCCCTCTCACACTGTCCCCTCTCACACTGTCCCCCCACACACTGTCCCCTCTCACACTGTCCCCTCTCACACTGTCCCCCCACACACTGTCCCCCCACACACTGTCCCCTCTCACACTGTCCCCTCTCACACTGTCCCCCCACACACTGTCCCCTCTCACACTGTCCCCTCTCACACTGTCCCCTCACACACTGTCCCCTCACACACTGTCCCCTCTCACACTGTCCCCCCACACACTGTCCCCCCACACACTGTCCCCCCTCACACTGTCCCCCCACACACTGTCCCCTCTCACACTGTCCCCTCTCACACTGTCCCCTCTCACACTGTCCCCTCTCACACTGTCCCCCCACACACTGTCCCCCCACACACTGTCCCCTCTCACACTGTCCCCTCTCACACTGTCCCCCCACACACTGTCCCCTCTCACACTGTCCCCCCACACACTGTCCCCTCTCACACTGTCCCCCCACACACTGTCCCCTCTCACACTGTCCCCCCACACACTGTCCCCTCTCACACTGTCCCCTCTCACACTGTCCCCCCACACACTGTCCCCTCTCACACTGTCCCCCCACACACTGCCCCCTCTCACACTGTCCCCTCTCACACTGTCCCCCCACACACTGTCCCCCCACACACTGTCCCCCCACACACTGTCCCCTCTCACACTGTCCCCCCACACACTGCCCCCTCTCACACTGTCCCCCCACACACTGTCCCCTCTCACACTGTCCCCCCACACACTGTCCCCCCACACACTGTCCCCTCTCACACTGTCCCCCCACACACTGTCCCCCCACACACTGTCCCCTCTCACACTGTCCCCTCTCACACTGTCCCCCCACACACTGTCCCCTCTCACACTGTCCCCCCACACACTGTCCCCCCACACACTGTCCCCTCTCACACTGTCCCCTCTCACACTGTCCCCCCACACACTGTCCCCCCACACACTGTCCCCTCTCACACTGTCCCCTCTCACACTGTCCCCTCTCACACTGTCCCCCCACACACTGTCCCCCCACACACTGTCCCCTCTCACACTGTCCCCCCACACACTGTCCCCCCACACACTGTCCCCTCTCACACTGTCCCCCCACACACTGTCCCCCCACACACTGTCCCCTCTCACACTGTCCCCTCTCACACTGTCCCCCCACACACTGTCCCCCCACACACTGTCCCCTCTCACACTGTCCCCTCTCACACTGTCCCCTCTCACACTGTCCCCCCACACACTGTCCCCTCTCACACTGTCCCCCCCACACACTGTCCCCTCTCACACACAGTGTGTGGGGGGCACACACTGTCCCCTCTCACACTGTCCCCCCACACACTGTCCCCTCTCACACTGCCCCCTCTCACACTGTCCCCCCACACACTGCCCCCCCCCCACACACTGTCCGCTCTCACACTGTCCGCTCTCACACTGTCCCCTCTCACACTGTCCTCTCTCACACTGTCCCCCCACACACTGTCCCCCCACACACTGTCCCCCCACACACTGTCCCCTCTCTCACACTGTCCCCTCTCACACTGTCCCCTCTCACACTGTCCCCTCTCACACTGTCCCCTCTCACACTGTCCCCCCACACACTGTCCCCTCTCACACTGTGCCCCCCACACACTGTCCCCCTTCTGTCATATCTACCCCCCTCTTGTTAAACAGTCCCCCTCCTTTCACAGTGCTCCCTCATTACACTGCCCCCCTCTTGTAATACTTCCCAGGTATCCTTTTCCTGTCACACTGCCCCCCTCTTGTCACAATATCCCCCTGTCATACTGCCCCCTCCTGTCACACTGCCCCTTCTTGTCACACTGCCCCCCTTCTTTCACAGTGCCCCCTCTTATCACACTCCCCCCTCTGGTCACACTTTCCAGATACCCTTCTTTGGTCACACTGCCCCCTCCTGTCAAAATACCCCGTCATACTGCCCCTCATTCTTTCACAATACCCCCCCCCCCCTCCCCCATCATAGTGCGGGTCAGGGGCCCTTCATGGTTTCTTGCACTGGGGCCCTGAAGGTTATAGTTACGCCTCTGCAACAAAGTGTGTATATCACACAACGGACACAAGACAAGACACAAAAGTAAGCACTAAACAGATAATAACAAATGCAATGCCATCTGCAGATATTAAAATAAAGTGTCTGAATCCGATGAGGGGAGGGGAGGAGGCTGAGGAGAGGTTAATTACCAATGCTACCTATTTTTTAATTTCTGTAATATGCAGCATGGGAGGGGGGGGGGTTAATGTACTGCCACTGGTCACTGATGCATCAGTGACCAATGGCAATACATTACCCCCCCCCCCCATGCTGCATATTACAGAAATTAAAAAATAGGTAGCATTGGTAATTAACATCCCCTCAGCCTCCCCCCCTCCCCCAATCGTATTCAGACAGTTCATTTATTAATCTGCAGCAGAATAATACATGAATGGGGGAGGGGGGGAGGCTGAGGGGAGGTTAATTAGCAATGCTAGTTTTAATTTCTGTAATATGCAGCATGGGGGGGGGGGGGTTAATGTATTGCCATTGTTCACTGATGCATTTGTGACCAGTCACAGTTAATTAAGCCCTTTGTGCATTAGTTGCACCAGGCTCTACATTAAAAACCTTAAGCCCCCTTTCACACTGGGGCAGGGGCGGCATCGGTGGTAAAACTGAGCTATTTTTAGCGCTGCTTTACCATCATTACACACCACTCCTTCACTCCAAAGATGCTGCTAGCAGGACTTTTTTTACCGTCCTGCCAGCGCACCGCTCCAGTGTGAAAGTTCTCGGGGCTTTCACATTGGAGACACAGTAGCGGCTCTTTCAGGGCGTTTTGCAGGTGCTGTTTTTAGCGCAGTAGCGCCTGCAAAGTGCCCCAATGTGAAAGGGGTATAAGTGTAAACATCTAAGATAAAAGTTTTTGTCCTCCTATTTAATTCCTCCCCGCGCGCCGCCGCAGGTGCACATCGGGGAAAATCTGTGAAAAACAGGGGTCGGGGGGGGGGGGCGCAGTTTGCCATCTCCGCCCTGGGCACCAAATGACCTTGTCCCAGCACTGGATGCAGGGCAGAGAGAGAGCGAGGGATCCCGCAGCGCTCACACTGCCCTGTTCCGACACTTATCCCCTCACACCGCCTCCCGTCCTGACCTCCCAGTCAAGCCTTCTGCTTCATTCCCGGAGGAGGGTGGGGAAAGGTAAAGCCGCACCAGCTGTCCTTCACCTCTCACAGCGCTGCCGTAATCCCCGCTGTATCTCCGAGACACAGCGTCACTCACCACATTTCTCTCCCGGCCTCTGACTGCACAGCAACCCACACCTTACCTTACTCATAGGTCCGGCGTCAGGGAAGGGGGGATCAATACCAGTCTGCTGGGGGGTCGGGCTGCTCACAAATCCGCATCTACAACGTCGGCATCAGCGAGAGCTCACAGGGTTGGAGACCCGGAAGCCTACGGCGCTTCCTAGCTCAGCGCCATCAACAGGCTCCTCCCTCCTTCCCTTCCTGTGATGTTAGAAAAGTTTTAAATGTTTATTGTGTGACTATTAGAAAAACTATTAGAAAAACAATATCCCTGAGACTGATTTTTAAGATGACTTCTGAGCACATTGTTGTATTAACTTGCTATGGTAGGATGATTAGGCTTAATCATATATGGTAGAACAAGACTGTACAGGAAACACTAATTAGCCAAATAAAGTACCATTTTGTACCAGGCACGCTATCTGTGTTTCCTCAGCCAATAGAAGCGTTAAAGCTATATTAATGTAGGTATTAGGAGGGGGATGTACATCTCTTTGTGTGATTCTTACTGCATCTTTTGGCTTGTAAGCATCTTCCATTTGTGTGACACATCTGAAATAAATTGTCTGCTTTTCAATACATCTGGAGTTCGACTGATCACAAGAGAAGAGTGATCCTAACATACACAACAGTAGAAACATGTGTATTCTAGAAAGTTTAACAAATCAGCAGATAAAGATACTCCAAACACCTGGTGTTGGCGCTTCAATCATCCCGACACCAAGGTTGTTATGGTGTCAGGATGATTGAAGTGCATTATTTCTATTATTACATTGTAATATAGAATGAAATTATTTAACTCACCATGATGCAGAATCAGTGGAAGCCCTGAGCGTGTCACCTGCCACGTCGCCTGCCACCAGATGCCATCAGGTGTCCCCAGCGGAGTCCCCCCTTACATCAGGCATTTCCAGCTGACTCCTCCCTTACATCAGGCATTGCCAGCAGAGTCCTCCCTTACATCAGGAATTGCCAGCAGAGTCTCCCCTTACATCAGACATTGCCAACGGAGTCCCTCCTTACATCAGACATTGCCAGCGGAGTCTCCCCTTACATCAGGCATTGCCAGCGGAGTCCCCCCTTACATCAGACATTGTCAGCGGAGTCCCCCCTTACATCAGACATTGCCAGCAGAGTCCCCCTTACATCAGACATTGGCAGCGGAGTCCCCCCTTACATCAGACATTGCCAGCGGGGTCCCCCTTACATCAGACATTGCAGGGGAGTCCCCCCTTACATCAGACATTGCCAGCGGAGTCCCCCCTATATCAGACATTGCCAGTGGAGTCCCCCTTACATCAGACATTGCCAGCGGAGTCCCCCCTTACATCAGACATTGCCAGCGGAGTCCACCCTTACATCAGACATTGCAGCGAAGTCCCCCCTTACATCAGACATTGCCAGCGGAGTCCCCCCTTACATCAGGCACTGCTAGCAGAGTCCTATCCTTACACCAGGCATCCCCCAATGGAGCCCCCCCTTTCCTTACAGATCAGGCATTCCCAGCAGTGGATACTCTCTCCACTGCCATTACTAATCAGAATGGGACAAAATAGCCGGGTGGCTGCCAACAGCAATTGAGCTGCGGCACCGCCCACCCCCGCCCCTTCCCACATCAGATCCCGCCGCGATCCGGTGCCCTCCCCCGCTTACCAGAGCCGTCGGCAGCAGCCTCTCACTTGCTGTGCATGGAGACGAGTGAGGGTAAGATGGCCCCCACCCGTCTCCATACAATTGCTGAGCGGAAGCGACGTCAAAACGTTACTTCCGCCCATACGTCTTAAAGGCACATTTTTTTGTTGTCATTTTTTCAAAATGACAATTTTTTTTTTTAATTGTATTTAAGTCCAAATATGAGATCTTGTAATAGGAATAAAAGTGACAATTTTAAAAAAAAAAAAAACAGTGTAAAAATAAAAGGTAAAATAAATAATAATAAAAAAATTTTTTTAAACGCGCCCCCATCCCGACAAGCTCGCGTGCAAAATCGAACGCATACGTGAGTAGCGCCCGCATATGAAAACAGTGTTCAAACCAAACATGTTGAGGTATCGCCGCGATTGGTAGAGCGAGAGCAATAATTCTAGCCCTAGACCTCCTCTTTAACTTAAAACATGCAACCTGTAGAATTTTTTAAACATCGCCTATGGAGGTTTTTAAGGGTAAAAGTTTGTCGCCATTCCACGAGCGGGAGCAAATTTTGAAGCGTGACGTGTTGGGTATCAATTTACTCGTGTAACATTATCTTTCACAATATAAAAAAAATTGGGCTAACTTTACTATTGTCTTATTTTTTATTCAAAAAAGTGTATTTTTTCCAAAAAAAGTGCGCTTGTAAGACCGCTGCGCAAATACAGTGTGACAGAAAGTATTGCAACGATCGCCATTTTATTCTCTAGGATGTTAGAAAAAAGAAATGTATAATGCTTGGGGGTTCTAAGTAATTTTCTAGCAAAAAAAAACAGTTTTTAACTTGTAAACACCACATCTAAAAAAGAGGCCCGGTCTTAAAGCGGTTAAGGTAGATATTAGGGCAAAAAACATAGTTCTTATTTTATTTTCAATATAGCAAGTAAGTAGCTCAGGAACAGGACTCAGGAGGGCAAGAAATTAAAATGGGCAGGCACACACACACATGAAATTGACTCTCACAGTTACACTGACAGCAGTGTGCAGCAGTACAGATGATGATGACACGTTCCCTTCTGAGTCACAATGACAGTCTCTCTCTATGCCAGGTGGTCCCTTTAGTCCACTCCTGTCCAAACAGCACTGACAGTCCTGCTCCCAGCTTTTCTGGCTCCTGTCTCCAGAAAACCTCACACGAGGCTCCAGCCACTCCACTCAGCTCCCTTGCATATGACATCACACAACACACTCGGGGGCACTGCCTCCGCCAGACCTGCCCCCCACCAGTGACACATGAACACACTGTAGCAGGTACTTGGATGGTCTTGGCCAGCTCCAGACTGGAACTGCACTTTTTCCTAGCGGCACAGACATATTTTTTTACTGGCAACCTTTTCCTGTCACTGGCATTCACTGCCAGAAGAAAAAGTGCAGTTTTTTACTGGCTGCTAGTAAAAATATTGTTGGTTGGCAACACTGCAGGCATTTATTACATATTAAAGTGGTTGTAAAGGTTTTTTTTAAATTAAAATAACAAACATGTCTATACTTACCTGCTCTGTGCAATGATTTTGCACAGAGCAGCCCGATCCTCTTCTTAATGGGTCCCCCCGCCTGTGCTCCAGGCTCCTGTACTTCCTCAGGTGTCCCCACGGAAAGCTGCTTTCCATGGGGGCACCCGTGCGGACTCGCTACCGAGTCCCGCTGCTGGATCCATTGACACAGACAGCGAGACTCAGTCCCGCCCCCTGCTCCTCTGTCACAGGATTTGATTGACAGCAGCGGGAGCCATTCAATCTGTCCAATAAGGAGAGAGACAGCGGCTGGAACCGCTGCGCTCATGAACATCGCTGGATCAGATCGGGCTCAAGTAAGAAAAAAGGGGGGCTGAAGGGGTGCTGCAGCACAGCAGGTTTTTCCCCTTAATGCATTCTATGGGGAAACCTTATGGCTTTACAACCACTTTAACCACTTCAGCCCCGGAAGGATTTACCCCCTTCCTGACCAGAGCACTTTTTACAATTTGGCAAAAATTCATTTTTTTCCCCAAGTGATTGAATAATGACAAAAAAAATTACAAAAAGTTGTCACTAAATGATATATTGCTCAAACAGGCCATGGGCATATGTGGAATTGCACCCCAAAATACATTTAGCTGCCTTTCCTGAGTATGGGGATACCACATGTGTGGGACTTTTTGGGAGCCTAGCCGCGTACGGGGCCCCGAAAACCAAGCACCGCCTTCAGGATTCCTAAGGGCGTAAATTTTTGATTTCACTCCTCACTACCTATCACAGTTTTGAAGGCCATAAAATGCCCAGATGGCACAAAACCCCCCCAAATTACCCAATTTTGGAAAGTAGACACCCCAAGCTATTTGCTGAGAGGCATGTTGAGTCCATGGAATATTTTATATTTTGACACAAGTTGAGGGAAAATTACAAACTTTTTTTTTTTGCACAAAGTTGTCACTAAATGATATATTGCTCAAACATGCCATGGGCATATGTGGAATTACACCCCAAAATACATTCTGATGTTTCTCCTGAGTACGGGGATACCACATGTGTGGGACTTTTTGAGAGCCTAGCCGCGTACGGGGCCCCGAAAACCAAGCACCGCCTTCAGGATTTCTAAGGGCATACATTTTTGATTTCACTCTTCACTACCTATCACAGTTTTGAAGGCCATAAAATGCCAAGATGGCACACCCCCCTCCAAATGACCCCATTTTGGAAAGTAGACACCCCAAGCTATTTGCTGAGAGGCATGTTGAGTTCATGGAATATTTTATATTTTGACACAAGTTGCAGGAAAATTATAAACTTTTTTTTTTTTTGCACAAAGTTGTCACTAAATGATATATTGCTCAAACATGCCACGGGCATATGTGGAATTACACCCCAAAATACATTCTGCTGCTTCTCCTGAGTACGGGGATACCACATGTGTGGGACTTTCTGGGAGCCTAGCCGCGTACGGGGCCCTGAAACCAAGCACCGCCTTCAGGATTTCTAAGGGCGTAAATTTTTTTTTTTTTTTTAAATTTCTTTTTATTACAAATTTTATAAACAAACAGTACATAAACACTTGGTTGCATACAGGTCATCTATACCACGACAGTATTATAAATGTGGCTATCAGTGAGATTTCCCAGACATATCACATGTTAATATTCATTAATCAGTCCTCCTCCGGGAGTGTTATACATTTGAGTCCAATAGGTGCCAGGGGCCTAAAATAGCCATTGTGAAGACTACACTAGAAGCATCTTTATTTATTCAGCAAAACCTGGGTCCTGTTCGAGCAATGTATCACTGTGCAATTTGCATTGTTTTCAACCATTTACTCCAGACCTTGTCAAATTTCAAGGGGCAACCTCTATTTGCATACGTGTCCTTGTACAGTGGAAGGCTACTGTTGACCAGGTCCTTCCACTGTTTACCGGAAGGGGGGTTAGGTTTTTTCCACTGTATTGCAATATTTTTTCTAGCATAGAATAACAGAAGCCCAATCATAGTGCGTTTGGCTATTTGTGGGACAACATTTTCTATTAATCCTAGTATACATATTTCCATTGACATTGGTAAGTTAGTGGAGGCGACCTTATTCGTTACACTAAGCACCTCCTTCCAGTACTGCTGAGCCCCCGGACAGTGCCAGAAGATGTGTGAGAAGTCTCCTGGTGAGATTCCACATCTCCAACAATCAGAGGTAATGTTAGGGTTCATCATATGTAGCCTGTGTGGGGTAAAGTACGCCCGATGTACAATTTTGAATTGTACTAATTTGTCTCGCATGGAAACCAGTGATCTGAAAGGGAAATCCCAGACGTCATCCCAGTCATCATTGTCTAGCACCGGAATGTCACGCTGCCAACGGGACCAGAGTTTGTCCAGGGGTGGTAAAGATACAAAGATCAGATGTGCGTAAATGCGTGAGGTAGGTTTCTCAGCGCAACCCGACCTAAGCATCTTCTCCAGCTCGGATTGGATCAGGATACAAGAAGAGTGTGGGAATTGGGCCGAGAATGCATGTGCTAGTTGGAAATAACGGAACTGATAGTGTTTCGGTAAATTATATAGTGAGGAGAGCTGGGGGAATGTGAGCAGAGAAGACTGTGATACAATTTGTGAGATCAATTTAATTCCAAATTTGGTCCATGCCCGTGGGTCTGTGAGTTTGTTAAATTGTGACAGATATGGGTTTAGCCATAAAGGGGCATTAGGAGATATTTCTGATTGTTTGTGTTTACCTATAATTAGACCCATGCGCCAAGCTCGCAGGGTAGTAAGCATGGAGGGGGTTAGAGGGTGTGTGACGCGTGGGCCTCTGTATATCAGAAATTGGAGGGTTTCCCAAGAGCCTACTACCGTAGCTTCCAATGTTGATGCTGCGTTAGTTTTATCAGGGTTTAACCACCATACCACTGTTACTAGCTGGGTGGCGAGAAAATATTTGTGGCAGTCTGGGAATGCCATGCCACCCTGAGACGTTGGCCTCATTAAGGTTGACAGTTTGTATCTAGGCGGGGCGGGGCCCCACAGAAAATCTGAGAATTTTTGGTTCAGTTTGGTGAAAAATGATTTGGGAATCCACTGCGGAGAGTGGCGGAAAAGGTAAGTAAATTTGGGAATGATTTTCATCTTGAGGAGATTGACTCTACCCCAGACTGATAGGGGCAGATTACTCCATGCTTTAAGTTTAACTTTCATGTCTACCACCACTGGGTCAAGGTTTTGTTTGAGGAAGTCCTGGGCCTGGGCAGAGACCTGTACTCCCAGGTATTTGAACGTATCAACCCATTGTAACGGGGTGTCAGGGGGGGAAGTGGTTTTAGCTGCCTGATCTATTGGGAATAAAGTCGATTTGGACCAGTTGACCCGGAGGCCTGTAACTTCCGAGAACGTGTTTAGGACTGACAAAGCACCCTGTAATGAAGGGCCGGCATCACCTAGAAAAAGGACCATGTCATCTGCGTACAGGGCTACCCTCTCCTCCAGCAGGCCAATACGGAGCCCCTTAATATGGGGCGAAGTGCGTAGGGCCTCTGCGATTGGTTCAATAGCGATAGCGAATAGGGCCGGGGAGAGAGGGCAGCCCTGCCTAGTGCCTCTGGACAAGGGCGTAAATTTTTGATTTCACTCCTCACTACCTATCACAGTTTTGAACGCCATAAAATGCCAAGATGGCACAAACCCCCCCAAATGACCCCATTTTGGAAAGTAGACACCCCATTTGCTGAGAGGCATGTTGAGTCCATGGAATATTTTATATTTTGACACAAGTTGCGGGAAAGTGACCAATTTTTTTTTTTTTTGCACAAAGTTGTCACTAAATGATATATTGCTCAAACATGCCATGGGCATATGTGAAATTACACCCCAAAATACATTCTGCTGCTTCTCCTGAGTATGGGGATACCACATGTGTGGGACTTTTTGGGAGCCTAGCCGCGTACAGAGCCCCGAAAACCAAGCACCGCCTTCAGGATTTCTAAGGGCGTAAATTTTTGATTCACTCCTCACTACCTATCACCGTTTCGAAGGCCATAAAATGCCAAGATAGCACAAACCCCCCAAATTACCCCATTTTGGAAAGTGGACACCCCAAGCTATTTGCTGAGAGGCATGGTGAGTATTATGCAGCTCTCATTTGTTTTTGAAAATGAAGAAAGACAAGAAAAAACATTTTTTTTTTCTTTTTTCAATTTTCAAAACTTTGTGAAGAAAAGTGAGGTCTGCAAAATACTCACTATACCTCTCAGCAAATAGCTTGGGGTGTCTACTTTCCAAAATAGGGTCATTTGAGGGGGGGGGGGTTGTGCCACCTGGGCATTCCATGGCCTCCAAAACTGTGATAGGCAGTGAAGAGTGAAATCAAATAAATAGATAAAAAGATAAAATGCTTTCCCAATTTCCCAATGGTGCTGTTTACATCCGGCGAAATCTAAGTCATGAAATGCTCGTAGCTTCCGGTTGCTTAGGCCATAGAGATGATTGGAGCCATTCTGGTCTCTGATCAGCTCTATGGTCAGCTGGCCGAATCACCGGCTGCATTCTCGGGTTCCCTGTTGGGACAGGAGAGCCAGAGAAAAACATGGAAGACGGTGGGGGGGGCATTCCCTTCCACTGCTTGTAAAAGCAGTCTAGAGGCTAATTAGCCACTAGGATTGCTTTTACATGAGAGCCGACCGCTGGCTGAAAAGAATGATACCAAGATGATACCTAAACCTGCAGGCATCATTCTGGTATAACCACTCAAAGTCCAGCAAGATACCAGTACGTTGCTGGTCCTTGTTGGGCATATATTGTAAACTTTTTTTTCATGCAGCCTGTAGGCTGAACAAAAAAAGATATTGATCGGTGGGTATGCCCACCATTAGAATACCTCCCTTCATCCACCCACTTCTAATGATGGGTATATATGCACTGTTTATATATGCCGAAGCATGGGGGCATCCTCCCACAAAAGGTAGGAGCAAATCGCTCCTCCACCCACTTTCCAAAATAGGGTCATTTGGGGGGGGGTTGTGCCACCTGGGCATTCCATGGCCTCCGAAACTGTGATAGGCAGTGAAGAGTGAAATCAAAAATTTACGCCCTTAGAAATGATATGATAGCAATAGGTAGTGACAGGTACTCTTTTTTGAAAAAATTGAGTCTATTAGAACCTAGATTTCTCCTCTGCCCTCAAAGCATCTGACCACACCAAGATCGGTGTGATAAAATGCTTTCCCAATTTCCCAATGGTGCTGTTTACATCCGGCGAAATCTAAGTCATGAAATGCTCGTAGCTTCCAGTTGCTTAGGCCATAGAGATGATTGGAGCCATTTTGGTCTCTGATCAGCTCTATGGTCAGCTGGCCGAATCACCGGCTGCATTCTCGGGTTCCCTGTTGGGACAGGAGAGCCAGAGAAAAACAAGGAAGACGGTGGGGGGCATTCCCTCCCACTGCTTGTAAAAGCAGTCTAGAGGCTAATTAGCCACTAGGATTGCTTTTACATGAGAGCCGACCGCTGGCTGAAAAGAATGATACCAATATGATACCTAAACCTGCAGGCATCATTCTGGTATAATCACTCAAAGTCCAGCAAGATACCAGTACGTTGCTGGTCCTTGTTGGGCATATATTGTAAACTTTTTTTTCATGCAGCCTGTAGGCTGAACGAAAAAAAGATATTGATCGGTGGGTATGCCCACCATTAGAATACCTCCCTTCATCCACCCACTTCTAATGATGGGCATACATGCACCGTTTATATATGCCGAAGCATGGGGGCATCCTCCCACAAAAGGTAGGAGCAAATCGCTCCTCCACCCACTGCTGCCCCCACGCTTCGGCATATATGCTGAAGTATGTTAGTGTGGTGGTGAAATCACCTCCGACAGCGCTGGAGTCACGGCTTTATGTATCGTGGGAGCAAACGCTGTTGCTGTCAAGATAAATAAATCCGCTCTGCAGCTGAATGGCGTACCTGCTAAGCAAATGATGGTTAACAATAAAACAAAGTAACATTACAGTATAACAGTAAGACTTATCATACCTGCAAAGCAAATACAAAAAAAACATAGTAAAAAATAAAACATTTAAACGCAACCTGTGCCTAAAATATATATATGCCGAAGCATGGGGGCATCCTCCTGCAAAAGGCAGGAGCAAATCGCTCTTCCACCCACTGCTGCCCCCACGCTTCGGCATATATGCTGAAGTATGTAACTGTGGTGGTGAAATCACCTCAGACAGCGCTGGAGTCACGGCTTTATGTATCGTGGGAGCAAACGCTATTGCTGTCAAGATAAATAAATCCGCTCTGCAGCTGAATGGTGTACCTGAAAACAAAAAATGGTTACCAAACATGATAAAAACATAACAACAATAAAACATTGCAGAATAGAATACAGTAAAAAAGAGCAGAACAATAGAGAGAGAATAGAGAGAGAGAACAATAAAACGACACGACATCTTTTTTGGGGGTTTCGTTGGGTAGGGGTACTCGGGAGGACATAAAGAAAATGCCTCTCATGCAGCCGGCTTACTGCATTACTGCATTTGGTTGGGAAAGGTGAGGTGGAGCACCGTCTGGAAACAGAAGGGCTTTGACGATTTCTTCCTGGATTTTAAGGAAGGATCCAGTCCGTCCTGAAGCTCTGTATAGCACATAAGCATTCAGCAAAGCCAATTGAAATAAATAAACAAACACTTTTTTGTACCAGCGTCTGGCCTTATGGGCAACTAGGTACGGTGCCAACAACTGGTCGTTGAGGTCCACCCCTCCCATATTTTGGTTATATTCGTGGACACAGAGGGGTTTCTCCACAACACCGGTCGCCGTAGTAATTTGGACCGTCCTGTCTGCATGAAGGGAGGTAAGAACGAAAACATTCCTATTATCCCTCCACTTCATAGCGAGCAAATTATTACACTGCAAGCAGGCTCTCTCCCCCAGCCTAAGACGGGAATCTACAAGCCGCTGGGGAAAGCCCCGGCGATTAGGTCGCACGGTGCCACATGCTCCAATCTAATGATCAAAAAGGTGACTAAAAAGTGGCAAGCTCGTGTAATAATTGTCCACGTACAAGTGGTACCCCTTTCTGAATAAGGGTGACACCAAGTCCCACACTATCTTGCCAGCACTTCCTATGTAGTCAGGGCAGTTTGTGGGCTCTATGTGACTATCTTTGCCCTCGTAAACCATAAAACTACATGTATAGCCTGTGGCCCTGTCACAGAGCTTATACATCTTGACCCCGTATCTGGCACGCTTGCTGGGAAGGTATTGTTTGAATGACAAGCGGCCAGAAAACTTAATCAGGGACTAATCAACGCAGACAACTTGATGGGGAGTAAACAAGTCTGCAAAACGTTGGTTGAAGTGGTTTAGGAGGGGCCGAATTTTGTAGAGCCAGACGACAGAGTTCATTGTTGTTGAAGTGCATGAACCGCAAAATCTGCTCATATCGTGCCCTGACCATGGAGGCAGAGAACACGGGCATATGGTAAATTGGGTCAGTGGACCAATATGACCGCAACTCACTCTTTTTATTTATGCCCATGTTGAGGGAAAGGCCCAGAAAGATCTTAAATTCAGGAACCGTAATTGGTTTCCAATCTCTGGCAAGGGAGGACTGGGGAATAGTGGCGATGTGTTGACCAGCGTACAAATTGCTTTGGTCCACAATAGATCTATAGAAATCTTCGGTGAAAAACAGCGAATAAAAAACCAGTGACGTAAAATCAACTGTTTCCACCTGAATGCCGGATGGCCAGTGAATGGGGGAAGTACGGGTGCTGCAGAAGTGGTGGGTTCCCAATTTGGATTGGCGAATGCAGCAGGAAGGGCACTATGGGCACGACGGGCCTGTGTTCGTCTTCTTCTTGGTGGCAGTGGGACACTACTTGTGCTTGCCACCTCGCCAGCTTGAACTGCACTTATGTGACTCGCCACGTCACCAAGTGTTACTGCAGTGCTGGATATACGACCAGGGTGTACTAGGCTGCTGGTGCTTGCCAGTTCACCAGAAGGAATGGCGGCGCTAGTACTTCTCTGCTCCATACGAGGGACCTGCGGTTCTTGCACTTCAAGGACAGAAGAAGAAGATTGGGGTCTGGTACGCCTGACCTTGGCAGGGACCACAACTCCGTCGTCAGAGCTATCTGTCATGGAGCCGCTGTCGTCTACAGGATCGTATTCTGAGCCTGAATCTGACAGATGAGTGACTTCCTCTTCACTATCTGTCATGCTCAGAAACGTGTAGGCCTCTTCACTAGTGTACCTTCGATTTGCCATTTTGATCTCTAAATTTAGGGGTACACTAGTGAGACTCACAGGTAAAAAAGCTCCTGACTGTCAGCGACTGTATCAAAACGCTACCAAAAAACTGTTAGCGATCGCAGGGATCAGGCCTGACTTATGTGTGCTTAGTGTTTTGTAAGTGTCAGTGATCGATCGATACTGCACTTGGGTGGGCTGGGCAGGGCTGGGCCCAGGGGCAAAACGCAGGTGCTAGCAGGTATCTGGGCTGATCCCGCTAACACTGCATTTTTGGGAACCCTAAACTGCTGGGGACGCTAGTATAGATCTGATCGGATCAGATATCGATCCGTTCAGATACTATAGCACTAAGGGAGGTGTATGCTGCGTGCGTGGGTGTTAGTGGTACTGGCGCTAACTTGACGCTGCCTGGGGCGACGCAGACCTTATCTGACCCTAAAAACTTAACTTATATCACCGCCGGGCGATTAGGGGGTTAAACCTTTATAAGGTAATAAACGGCGGGTGCCCTGAAACTATAATAAACTATAAAAAACAAACTAACTAACTAGCGTCACCCCTAACAGTTATACGGTGATCACTGGTGAAAGGGTTAACTAGGGGGCAATCAGGGGGTTAAAACCTTTATTAGGTAGTTTATGGGGGTCCCTGTCGCTATAAAACGCTGACGGCGAACCTATATACTTACCTCCCTAACTAGCGTCACCTGTGTCACTAATACAACGATCAGAAAAACGATCGCTTAGTGACACTGGCGACGGGGGGTGATCAAGGGGTTAAAACTTTATTAGGGGGGTTAGGGGGGGTACCCTAGACCTAAAGGAGGGTACCCTAGACCTAAAGGGGGCTAACCCTAACTGCCCTACCACTTATAACTGTCACAAACTGACACCAATGCAAAAAAAAAAAACTGCTATTGGTGTCACTGTGACAGGGGGTACAGGGGGGGTGATCAGGGGGTGATCGGGGGGTGATGGGGGGTGAAAAGTGTGCCTAGTGTGGTCTACTGAAAGTGTAGTGTTGGTGCAGACTTACTTGATGTCTTCTCTCCTCGGCGCCGGAAAGAAAAGACCGGCTCGAGGAGAGATGACATCACTTCTTCTGCCGCTTTTACATTACAGCAGCAGAGGAAGAATTTAATTTGTGGGGAGCGATCGCGAGGGGGTGGCCACGAATGAGTGGCCTCCCCCTCAGCCTGTATCGCTTCTCCACTGATGCCGACCGCCTCGGGCACCGAGGGGGGGGGCGCGATGCGCCCCCAGCCCGCGGGAGGCAGATCACGTACCAGGTACGTGATTTTGCCTGCCCGTGCCATTCTGCCGCAGTATATCTGCGTTAGGAGGTCGGCAACTGGTTAAGGAGATCACAATACGCCACCTTAAAATGCCTTTATCTTTCTTTTTTTCCAGAAGTTCTTGCCACCTTTGATCAAGCATCATTCAGGGTCAGCATCTACTTTCTTATTTTATTATTACAGGCAGTCCCCATCTTACGAACGACTCCTACTTACGAACGGCCTCAATGCTGGCTGCTTGTGCTCCACGCTGGTCCTGGATACCTCCAAGCAGCTATCTTGCCACATTCCACACTGCAGTACTTCATGTACTGCATGGCCAGAAGCGCCCGGAACATCCCACATCCCTCCACAGGGAAACGCCTGAACATCCCACATCCCTGCACAGGCGGAAGTTACACTTACAAGCAGTGTTCCGCATTATGAACAAATTTCACTTAGGAATAAACCTACAGTCCTTAACATGCTGGTAACTCTGGGACTTCCTGTATTGCAGTTACTGAGACCAGTGCTGGTGGTTAGTATTGTTCAATTGAAATGGAGCTGACTCAAAGCCTAAAACATTTTTTTTTTTAAAGGGAGACTATTTTACACCCATATTATAAAGAAAGTTCCCCCCAAGGAATACTAAGAGACTTTTAAAGCAACTGATCAACGATTGATGAAAAAAGTATAGAAATGTATTATTATAAAAATATAACGTGCGTACAACACCAAAAAATAATTTACATATTGAGCATGAACAAAATCATATAACAGATGTATGATCCTTCAATACTAATCCCAACATGTTTCTGGACCTCTGGAGAGTCCTTTCTTCAGGGGCATGTCGTATGATGTAGTACTGCTATACTGGTATTCTACAATGAGACAAAATCACACATAAAATTGTTCATGATATACAGGAATGAGCATCGTTGAGGCCGAGTAAAAACAAACGTACTAGTCAAGTAGACAAAATACGAGAAGAAAATAGAGACTGCCGCATATAAAGTCAAGCGTGGAAACACATACGGCTGGTGCATGGGGGGTCATGATAGGTGCAGATCTAAGGGTATGTCAGTCCTCCAGAAAAGAGGGGTGAGCGTTGTTAGAAAATGATGAGCGGGAAGAGCCTCCGCTGATAGACCCAAACTAGAGACCCAAGAAGTGCTGCTGTGCGGTGGTATTGACCAATACCCCTAGGGGGGGAGCGAGGACCTTAAGATAAAATAAGTATAATTAATGATTTAAATGCCTGCGGGCATAAGATCACCTAGTACATTAATGTTCACAACAGAGAGCAATTGGAATTAAATATTAAGTGGTCTAAGTGGTGAGTTAAAACCAGAGGGGGGAGCATGTGTGGAGAGTGCTTTTTGATTGCTGGGTTGCATTTTTGGGGCTTTTCCTTGTAGCTTTTCAATCACCTTTTTCTGACACTTTTTAAACAGCTTTTTTTTTTTTTTTTGCTTCCTTCAGACTACTAATTAAGGGGAGTGGTTAATTGCTCACAGGTGCTTGAGGCCTATATAACCTTGTGTAGAACTCATATTGAGCCTGCTCATTTTGAGTCTGTTGGAACTCTGTCCAAGTGGAACTGGTCTAAGTGGTGAGTTAAAAACAGAGTTTAAAACAGGAGGTTATAACAGGGGTCATAGTACCTGTGTAGTGTGAGTACCTGAGTGTTGTCTGAGTAGTGTGTGTGGATCGTTAGTACTTGTGTATTGTGTACTGTATACTTGTGTATTGCGAGTGCACGTAGGTCTGCGAGTGATCTGCGAGTGCACGTAGGTCTGCGAGTGCATGTAGGTCTGCGAGTGTCCTGCGAGTGCAGGTAGGTCTGCGAGTGCAAGTAGTTCTGTGAGTGCACATAGGTCTGCGAGTGTTCTGCAAGTGCACGTAGGTTTGTGAGTACCTGTGTATTGTCTTGTTGAGTACCTGTGTATTGTCTTGAGTATTAGTGTCAGGAAGCTAGTTGTTAGGTAATTTGGACAGGGTATAATCCCCAATCCTCATTAAATTTAATAGGTACGATGCCAGGCGGGTGTGGAGAGGCGACTCTTTGTACATCTTGTGGCATGTATGCGTTCCGTGCTCATGCGATCGGGGGCGAATACTGCTGTGCAAAATGTAAGCACATTGTTTCCCTGGAAGCCCAGGTTCTGAATCTGGGGAAGCAACTGTCAGCACTGGGAAGTCCCTCCATTCTAAAGGAGAGCCAGGAACATACATGGCAGGTGCCGGCAGGGGCCAGCACAGAGGCGGGTGGAGACAAAGAGGTGCAGGCACTAGCAAAGAGTAGATGGGTGACAGTCAGGAAGGGTAGAGGGGGAAGTGCCAGGGAGGATTTGGATTTTGTGGGAGTTTCAGAGACCTGGTTCAACAGCTCTCATGATTGGCTGGCAAACATTCAAGGCTATACCCTTTACCACAAGGATAGAGAGGGTAAAAAGGGGGGAGGGTATGCCTATATATCAAGAATAATGTAAAAGTGAATGTGAGAGATGACATCACTAAGGGAGCTAGGGAGGAGGTGAAATCCTTATGGGTAGAGCTCCAAAGCGATGAAGCTAAGGGGAAAATAATACTGGGAGTATGCTATACGCCCCCTAACCTGAGGGAGGAAGTGGAGACAGATCTCCTATCACAATTTGGATTAGCAGCAAGGATGGGAAGTGTTATCATAATGGGGGGTTTTAATTATCCAGACATAGACTGGGGGGAGGGAACCGCGCATTCATTTAAGGCTCGCCGGTTCCTTAATGTCTTGCAGGACAATTTTATGGGTCAGATGTTAGACGCACTAACTAGAAATAAAACATTACTGGATCTACTGATTACCAACAATACATACCTGATCACGGATGTGGAAATACGGGGCAATTTGGGTAACAGCGATCACAGGTCAATTCGTTTCAGTATAAATCACACAAATAGGAAACATAAAGGAAATACAAAGAAAAGGGAATACAAACAAAAGAGCCAACTTCCCTAAACTACAAACCTTGCTAAAAGGCATAAATTGGGATAAAATATTAGGAACAAAGAACATGGAGGAGAGACGGGTTTGCTTTAAGAGCATATTAAATAAGGGCATTAGCCAATGCATCCCATTGAATAATAAATTTAAAAGAGCGAACAAAAGTCCTGGATGGCTTAACTCCAATGTAAAAATGCATATAAAAGCAAAGGAGAAGGCCTTCAAAAAACACAAGGTTGAGGGATCATCATCAGCATTCAGATGTTATAAAGAATGCAACAAGAAATGTAAGGGTGCAATTAGGACGGCTAAGATAGAACATGAAAGACACATAGCGGAGGAGAGCAAAAAAAATCCCAAGTAATTCTTTAAGTATGTAAACAGAAAAAATAGGAGGACAGACCATATTGGCCTCATAAAGAATGAGGAAGGACATCTGGTTACAAAGGATGGGGAGATGGCGAAGGTATTGAATTTTTTTTTCTCCTCAATCTTCACGAGGGAATCGGGTGGCTTCAGTAACCAAAACTGCCGTGTTTATCCTCATGACACATCACAGGAAGCACCTCCATGGTTAACAGAGGACAGAATTAAAATTAGACTTGAGAAACTTAACATTAATAAATCACCGGGACCAGATGGCTTGCATCCGAGGGTACTTAGGGAACTCAGTCAAGTGATTGCCATACCGTTGTTCCTAATTTTTACAGACAGTCTACTGACTGGAATGGTACCAGCCAATTGGAGAAAAGCCAATGTAGCACCAATATTTAAAAAGGGCCCAAAATACATTCCTGGGAATTACAGACCAGTTAGCCTAACATCATTAGTGTGTAAACTCTTGGATAATAAGGGACTATATATAAGATTTTAGTAATGAGAACGGTTTTATTAGCAGTAATCAGCATGAATTCATGAAGAATCGTTCTTGCCAAACCAATCTACTAACCTTCTTTGAGGAGGTGAGTGGCCAGCTAGATAAAGGAAGGCCCGTAGACGTGGTGTATCTGGATTTTGCAAAAGCATTTGACACAGTTCCACATAAACCTTTACTGTACAAAATAAGGTCCGTTGGCATGGACCATAGGGTGAGTACATGGATTGAAAACTGGCTACAAGGGCGAGTTCAGAGGGTGGTGAAATGGGGAGTACTCGGAATGGTCAGGGGTGGGTAGTGGGGTCCCCCAGGGTTCTGTGCTGGGACCAATTCTATTTAATTTGTTCATAAACGACCTGGGTGATGGGATAAACAGTTCAATCTCTGCATTTGCAGACGATACTAAGTTAAGCAGGGCAATAACTTCTCCACAGGATGTGGAAACCTTGCAAAAAGAGGACGTCAGGGACCTGGGATACACAGTAGAGGGGATGGAAAAAGAACAAAAAGTTATTATACAAGCTGTGACGGAAACTCAAGAGTCCATGAAAAAATATGAAGAAACTTTAAATGCATACAGGGACCAGCTGGATGAATACGAGAATAGGGATAAACGCCAAAATATACGTATAAAGGGACTGAAAGAGTCAATCACAGCGACAGAACTAGCCCCAGTGGCACAAAAAGTGTTTGGACAGATTTTAGGAGATCAAGCCCCTAATGTTATAGAAATAGACCGGATACACCGGGCCCACTCCAAGAGTACAAAAACTGACGTACCCAGAGATGTAATATGTAAAGTTCACAAATATGCAGTGAAGGAGAGTATAATGAAGATGGCACGTGATAACCCTAGGATTACATTTGAAGGTTCAAACATAGCTCTGTATCCAGATATATCGAAAAGGACTCTCTTTAAACGTGGGGCGGTTCGCCCACTGCTGGAAATTTTACGGAAGGCGGAGATCAAGTATAGGTGGGGGTTCCCTTTCAGTCTAACAGCCTCCAGGAATGAAAGAACCGCAACATTGCGAACGAAGGATGATCTAAAAGTATTTGTGGAAAAATTAGATCTCCCGATGGTGGACTTTGTGGACTGGAGAATAAGTTGTCTAGGGCCCCCCCTACAACGAGCAGAGAAATGGCAAGAAGTACCAGCAAAGGTTAATAGGGGAATAGCCCAGAGAAGGACTTAAAGGACTTTTTTTTTGTCCTTCCCACTCAGGAGGGGGTTAATAGAGTAATGCCGGGAGGGGGGGGGATTGGAAGGGAAGGTGTAGTGGGAAATGTGTACCTTAGGTAGGTCAATAGGTCAGCCCCAATGGAAGGGGAGAATAATCCTGCGGAAGGCAGGGAAGGGAGGTAGCAGGCGCACAGGAGGTGTGGGTGTGCGCAAGCTAAATACCCGATTTTTAGATATACCCCTAATGAAAGGTTTGTGGTATGGGAGGACAGGATGTAGGTATGTAAGGTATATATTTATGATATACAAGTGGTATATTTTTTGTTTTTTTTGTGTTTTTTTGTACGGGGGGGGTAGAAGGGGGGGTGGGATTGGCAGAGGAGAAGATAGAGAACAAGGGCAAGGGGCAGGGTGTTCTAAAAATGAAATAAAATGACAGCCATTTTGAAAATTTTGTCATATAATGTGACGGGTTTGAATTCACCAACTAAAAGAGGGCGCTTATGGGTTGAGCTGCAACATTGGGGAGCTGATGTTGTTTTCCTGCAGGAGACCCATTTCAAGAGCAGCTCAATTCCAAGCTTACCCCAGAATGTACTGAATCAATGGTATCATGCAGTATCCCCAATAGCGAGGGCAAGAGGGGTCACAATTGCGTTCAAAAAATTGTGCCCATGGACTACGGAGACCCTGCAAAGTGACCCAGAAGGTCGGTACTTGTTTGTAAAGGGTACGCTACAGGGGAGACGTTATACCTTTGCTTCAATATATTCGCCCAATGTTGGGACAGCTAACTTTCTGGTTAAAGTATTTAGAAAACTGGAAGAATTTAAGGAAGGGTGTGTAGTGGTAGGAGGAGATTTTAATATGGTGTTAGAGCCGAGTATAGATACCTCTACAGGTAGAACTGCTGTGTCTTTTAAAGCCATGAAGCGGGTTAAACAAACCTTACGCTCTCAACACCTAGTGGATACTTGGAGAGCTTTACATCCAGGTATCAGGGATTATAGCTATTACTCTAAAATACACTATATGTATTCACGGCTAGACCTCTTTTTGGTGGATCAATTCTACTTGGGGAATGTCAGCACAAGTACAATTGAACCAATAACTATGCCTGACCATGCTCCAATAATTTTGACCCTTCAACCAACTCAAATGACTCGGGCGGAACGAACTTGGCGTCTGAACGAGTCATTGTTGGACAAAGAAGACATAGTGGAGAAATTAAGGGTTAGGATAAAGGAGTATTTCGAAATAAATAAAACGGAAGGAGTGTCAGATCAAGTGGTGTGGGAAGCACACAAAGCGGTTGTGAGGGGGGACTTAATTGCCTTTGGCACATATATGAAAAAGGAAAGCAAAAGGGAAATGGACGAATTACTAGAGAAGATCAGAACCCTAGAAATAAAGCATAAGGAAAATCTCGATCCAGTGGATGGTAGATGTCTGGAGAGTGTACGGGCAGAGCTTGCGCAATATTTAGAATATAAAGCGAAGAACAAAATTAGGTTTTTCGCAAATAGAGCATATGAACAAGGAAATAAATGTGGTAGGCTACTGGCAAAACAACTTAAAAAACAATAGGACTCCAGACACGTGCACAGCTTACTAGTTCAGGGTAGGAAAATAATAGACACAAAGGCGATAGCAAAAGAATTTAGTAAATTTTATGAGGTACTATATAACATCTCCAAAACAGAACCATCTGAAGAAGGGGAAAGCAAGGAACAAAGGAGAGATAAGATCGAGGATTACATTGAGAACGCAGACATGCCCATACTAACTAGAAAAACCTCCGAGATTATGGAACGCCCAATCACGGTGGAAGAGTTGAGGAGAGTGATAGCAGCCCTACCCCCAGGGAAAAGCCCAGGCCCGGATGGGCTGACAAACATATATTACAAGAAATTTCTCCCAATTTTGGTAAAGCCACTTTGTGATTATTTCAACTCTATGGGTGCTGGAAATCCACTCTCCTCGGAAGCATCACTGGCGTACATAACGGTTCTTCCAAAAGAGGGAAAAGATCCCCAGGTATGTGCCAATTACAGGCCAATCTCTCTGCTGAACTCTGACACCAAGATACTGGCAAAAATTCTGGCCCTGAGACTACAGGAAGATGTAGGAGATTTAGTGCACCCAGATCAAGCAGGGTTTGTAAAGGGGCGAGAAGCAAGAGATACCATAGAGGTGGAGCTTGGTGTAAGTGGAGCTGGATTAAGTGGGAGTTAAACACAAGAGTTAGAGTATACAAGTCTTGGTGTTTGTTTGCTGTTTGCTGTCTGTTGCTGTCTGTTGCTGTCTGCTGTCTGTTTCTGTCTGCTGTCTGTTGCTGTCTGCTGTCTGTTGCTGTCTGCTGTCTGTTGCTGTCTGCTGTCTGTTGCTGTCTGCTGTCTGTTGCTGTTTGCTGGGTTGCTTTTTGGGGGCTTTTCCTTTGACTTTTGCTGTCACTTTTTAAATAGCTCTTTTTTTTCCTGCTTTCATCAGTCTATCAATTAAGGGGTGTGGTTAATTGCTCACAGGTGCCTATTTAACTGGTTGTAGGACTCAGTCTGAGCGTGCTCAGTTTGAAGCTGTGGAGCTTGGTGTAAGTGGAGCTGGATTAAGTGGGAGTTAAACACAAGAGTTAGAGTATACAAGTCTTGGTGTTTGTTTGCTGTTTGCTGTCTGTTTCTGTCTGCTGTCTATTGCTGTCTGCTGTCTGTTGCTGTCTGCTGTCTGTTGCTGTCTGCTGTCTGTTGCTGTTTGCTGGGTTGCTTTTTGGGGGCTTTTCCTTTGACTTTTGCTGTCACTTTTTAAATAGCTCTTTTTTTTCCTGGTTTCATCAGTCTATCAATTAAGGGGTGTGGTTAATTGCTCACAGGTGCCTATTTAACTGGTTGTAGGACTCAGTCTGAGCGTGCTCAGTTTGAAGCTGTGGAGCTTGGTGTAAGTGGAGCTGGATTAAGTGGGAGTTAAACACAAGAGTTAGAGTATACAAGTCTTGGTGTTTGTTTGCTGTTTGCTGTCTGTTGCTGTCTGCTGTCTGTTTCTGTCTGCTGTCTGCTGTCTGTTGCTGTCTGCTGTCTGTTGCTGTCTGCTGTCTGTTGCTGTTTGCTGGGTTGCTTTTTGGGGGCTTTTCCTTTGACTTTTGCTGTCACTTTTTAAATAGCTCTTTTTTTTCCTGGTTTCATCAGTCTATCAATTAAGGGGTGTGGTTAATTGCTCACAGGTGCCTATTTAACTGGTTGTAGGACTCAGTCTGAGCGTGCTCAGTTTGAAGCTGTGGAGCTTGGTGTAAGTGGAGCTGGATTAAGTGGGAGTTAAACACAAGAGTTAGAGTATACAAGTCTTGGTGTTTGTTTGCTGTTTGCTGTCTGTTGCTGTCTGCTGTCTGCTGTCTGTTTCTGTCTGCTGTCTGCTGTCTGTTGCTGTCTGCTGTCTGTTGCTGTTTGCTGGGTTGCTTTTTGGGGGCTTTTCCTTTGACTTTTGCTGTCACTTTTTAAATAGCTCTTTTTTTTCCTGGTTTCATCAGTCTATCAATTAAGGGGTGTGGTTAATTGCTCACAGGTGCCTATTTAACTGGTTGTAGGACTCAGTCTGAGCGTGCTCAGTTTGAAGCTGTGGAGCTTGGTGTAAGTGGAGCTGGATTAAGTGGGAGTTAAACACAAGAGTTAGAGTATACAAGTCTTGGTGTTTGTTTGCTGTTTGCTGTCTGTTGCTGTCTGTTGCTGTCTGCTGTCTGCTGTCTGTTTCTGTCTGCTGTCTGTTGCTGTCTGCTGTCTGTTGCTGTCTGCTGTCTGTTGCTGTCTGCTGTCTGTTGCTGTTTGCTGGGTTGCTTTTTGGGGGCTTTTCCTTTGACTTTTGCTGTCACTTTTTAAATAGCTCTTTTTTTTTCCTGGTTTCATCAGTCTATCAATTAAGGGGTGTGGTTAATTGCTCACAGGTGCCTATTTAACTGTTTGTAGGACTTAGTCACAGCGTGCTCAGTTTGAAGCTGTGGAGCTTGGTGTAAGTGGAGCTGGATTAAGTGGGAGTTAAACACAAGAGTTAGAGTATACAAGTCTTGGTGTTTGTTTGCTGTTTGCTGTCTGTTGCTGTCTGCTGTCTGCTGTCTGTTGCTGTCTGCTGTCTGCTGTCTGTTTCTGTCTGCTGTCTGCTGTCTGTTGCTGTCTGCTGTCTGTTGCTGTCTGCTGTCTGTTGCTGTCTGCTGTCTGTTGCTGTTTACTGGGTTGCTTTTTGGGGGCTTTTCCTTTGACTTTTGCTGTCACTTTTTAAATAGCTCTTTTTTTGTTTTTTTGTTTTTTCCTGGTTTCATCAGTCTATCAATTAAGGGGTGTGGTTAATTGCTCACAGGTGCCTATTTAACTGGTTGTAGGACTCAGTCTGAGCGTGCTCAGTTTGAAGCTGTGGAGCTTGGTGTAAGTGGAGCTGGATTAAATGGGAGTTAAACACAAGAGTTAGAGTATACAAGTCTTGGTGTTTGTTTGCTGTTTGCTGTCTGTTGCTGTCTGCTGTCTGCTGTCTGTTGCTGTCTGCTGTCTGCTGTCTGTTGCTGTCTGCTGTCTGTTGCTGTCTGCTGTCTGTTGCTGTTTGCTGGGTTGCTTTTTGGGGGCTTTTCCTTTGACTTTTGCTGTCACTTTTTAAATAGCTCTTTATTTTTCCTGGTTTCATCAGTCTATCAATTAAGGGGTGTGGTTAATTGCTCACAGGTGCCTATTTAACTGGTTGTAGGACTCAGTCTGAGCGTGCTCAGTTTGAAGCTGTGGAGCTTGGTGTAAGTGGAGCTGGATTAAGTGGGAGTTAAACACAAGAGTTAGAGTATACAAGTCTTGGTGTTTGTTTGCTGTTTGCTGTCTGTTTCTGTCTGCTGTCTGTTGCTGTCTGCTGCTGTCTGTTGCTGTCTGTTGTCTGTTGCTGTTTGCTGGGTTGCTTTTTGGGGGCTTTTCCTTTGACTTTTGCTGTCACTTTTTAAATAGCTCTTTTTTTTCCTGGTTTCATCAGTCTATCAATTAAGGGGTGTGGTTAATTGCTCACAGGTGCCTATTTAACTGGTTGTAGGACTCAGTCTGAGCGTGCTCAGTTTGAAGCTGTGGAGCTTGGTGTAAGTGGAGCTGGATTAAGTGGGAGTTAAACACAAGAGTTAGAGTATACAAGTCTTGGTGTTTGTTTGCTGTTTGCTGTCTGTTGCTGTCTGCTGTCTGTTTCTGTCTGCTGTCTGTTGCTGTCTGCTGTCTGTTGCTGTCTGCTGTCTGTTGCTGTCTGCTGTCTGTTGCTGTTTGCTGGGTTGCTTTTTGGGGGCTTTTCCTTTGACTTTTGCTGTCACTTTTTAAATAGCTCTTTTTTTTTCCTGGTTTCATCAGTCTATCAATTAAGGGGTGTGGTTAATTGCTCACAGGTGCCTATTTAACTGGTTGTAGGACTCAGTCTGAGCGTGCTCAGTTTGAAGCTGTGGAGCTTGGTGTAAGTAGAGCTGGATTAAGTGGGAGTTAAACACAAGAGTTAGAGTATACAAGTCTTGGTGTTTGTTTGCTGTTTGCTGTCTGTTGCTGTCTGCTGTCTGCTGTCTGTTTCTGTCTGCTGTCTGCTGCTGTCTGCTGTCTGTTGCTGTCTGCTGTCTGTTGCTGTTTGCTGGGTTGCGTTTTGGGGGCTTTTCCTTTGACTTTTGCTGTCACTTTTTAAATAGCTCTTTTTTTTCCTGGTTTCATCAGTCTATCAATTAAGGGGTGTGGTTAATTGCTCACAGGTGTCTATTTACTTGGTTGTAGGACTCAGTCTGAGCGTGCTCAGTTTGAAGCTGTGGAGCTTGGTGTAAGTGGAGCTGGATTAGGTCGGAGTTAAACACAAGAGTTAGAGTATACAAGTCTTGGTGTTTGTTTGCTGTCTGTTGCTGTCTGCTGTCTGTTTCTGTCTGCTGTCTGCTGTCTGCTGTCTGTTGCTGTCTGCTGTCTGTTGCTGTCTGTTGCTGTCTGCTGTCTGTTGCTGTTTGCTGGGTTGCTTTTTGGGGGCTTTTCCTTTGACTTTTGCTGTCACTTTTTAAATAGCTCTTTTTATTTCCTGGTTTCATCAGTCTATCAATTAAGGGGTGTGGTTAATTGCTCACAGGTGCCTATTTAACTGGTTGTAGGACTCAGTCTGAGCGTGCTCAGTTTGAAGCTGTGGAGCTTGGTGTAAGTGGAGCTGGATTAAGTGGGAGTTAAACACAAGAGTTAGAGTATACAAGTCTTGGTGTTTGTTTGCTGTTTGCTGTCTGTTTGCTGTCTGTTTCTGTCTGCTGTCTGTTGCTGTCTGCTGTCTGTTTCTGTCTGCTGTCTGTTGCTGTCTGCTGTCTGTTGCTGTCTGCTGTCTGTTGCTGTCTGCTGTCTGTTGCTGTTTGCTGGGTTGCTTTTTGGGGGCTTTTCCTTTGACTTTTGCTGTCACTTTTTAAATAGCTCTTTTTTTTCCTGGTTTCATCAGTCTATCAATTAAGGGGTGTGGTTAATTGCTCACAGGTGCCTATTTAACTGGTTGTAGGACTCAGTCTGAGCGTGCTCAGTTTGAAGCTGTGGAGCTTGGTGTAAGTGGAGCTGGATTAAGTGGGAGTTAAACACAAGAGTTTAAAACAGGAGGTTATAACAGGGGTCATAGTACCTGTGTAGTGTGAGTATCTGAGTGTTGTCTGAGTAGTGTGTGTGGATCGTTAGTACTGTGTATTGTGTACCTGTGTATTGTCGTGTACCTGTGTATTGTCTTGTTGTGTACCTGTGTATTGTCTTGTTGTGTACCTGTGTATTGTCTTGAGTATTAGTGCCAGGAAGCTAGCAGTTAGGTAATTTGGACAGGGTAAAATCCCCAAATCCTCACTAAATTTAATAGGTACGATGCCCGGCGGGTGTGGAGAGGCGACTCTTTGTACATCTTGCCGCATGTATGCATTCCTTGATCATCCGATCGAGGGCGAATACTGCTGTGCAAAATGTAAGCACATTGTTTCCCTGGAAGCCCAGGTTCTGAATCTGGGGAAGCAACTGTCAGCACTGAGAAGTCCCTCCATACTAAAGGTGAGCCAGGAACGTACATGGCAGGTGCCGGCAGGGGCCAGCACAGAGGTGGGTGGAGACAAAGAGGTGCAGGCACTAGCAAAGAGTAGATGGGTGACAGTCAGAGAGGCCATTCCAGGACTGGAGCATCCCAATAAGTACGCTCCATTGAGTGACATTGGTGTAACCAGTCAGGGACCAGCACTGCTGGAGATGAGGGACTCTCCTAGCTGCCAGGGGAAGAACTCCTCCAGTGAGAGTGGGGGGGCAGCAAAGGGAAAGGAAAGACAGATTCTGGTGGTAGGGGACTCAATTCTTAGAAGGACAGAGAGGGCAATCTGTAACCAAGACCTGAAGCGCCGAACAGTATGTTGTCTACCGGGCGCTCGGGTTCGGCACATCACGGATCTTGTGGACAGATTACTGGGAGGGGCTGGGGAAGACCCGGCTGTCATGGTGCATGTTGGCACCAATGACAAAGTCAGAGGCAGATGAAGTGTCCTAAAGAACGATTTTAGGGACTTAGGAGCTAAATTGAGGAAAAGGACCTCCAAGGTAGTGTTCTCAGGAATACTACCGGTACATCGAGCCACACCAGAAAGGCAGAGGGAGATTAGGGAAGTAAACAAGTGGCTGAAGAGCTGGTGTAGTAAGGAGGGGTTTGGGTTCCTGGAGGACTGGGCCGACTTCTCAGTCGGTAACCGGTACTATAGAAGGGACGGACTGCACCTAAATGAGGAGGGTGCAGATCTGCTGGGAATGAAGATGGCCAAAAAGTTAGAGGGGTTTTTAAACTAGGCGATGGGGGGGAGGGTCCAGAGACAGTGATAGCCAGCGCGGAAGATATTCCAGAGGGTAGTATTGGGGGCATTAGTGGTAGGTTAACCAAAGCACAAAAACACAAGGTGAGTATAGTAGCAAGTCCTAGTTGCAATCTTGAAACACCCAATACGAGGACAATATGCGACCAGTCTAAACTATGTGGCATGTTCACCAATGCCAGGAGCATGGCGGACAAGATGGGTGAACTAGAGATACTGTTGTACAAGGAGGATTTGGATTTTGTGGGAGTTTCAGAGACCTGGTTCAACAGCTCTCATGATTGGCTGGCAAACATTCAAGGGTATACCCTATACCGCAAGGATAGAGAAGGTAAAAAAGGGGGAGGGGTATGCCTATATATCAAGAATAATGTACAAGTGAGTGTGAGAGATGACATCACTGAGGGGACTAGGGAGGAGGTGGAATCTTTATGGGTAGAGCTCCAAAGGGATGAAGCTAAGGGGAAAATAATACTGGGAGTATGCTATAGGCCCCCAAACCTGAGGGAGGAAGTGGAGAAGGATCTCCTATCACAAATTGGATTAGCAGCAAGGATGGGAAGTGTTATCATAATGGGGGATTTTAATTATCCAGACATAGACTGGGCGGAGGGAACCGCGCATTCATTTAAGGCTCGCCAGTACCTTAGTGTCTTGCAGGACAATTTTATGGGTCAGATGGTAGACGCACCAACTAGAAATAAAACATTACTAGATCTACTGATTACCAACAATACAGACCTGATAACAGATGTGGAAATACGGGGCAATTTAGGTAACAGCGATCACAGGTCAATTAGTTTCAGTATAAATCACATAAATAGGAAACATGAAGGGAACACAAAGACACTGAATTTCAAAAGAGCCAACTTCCCTAAACTACAAACCTTGCTAAAAGGCATAAATTGGGATAAAATATTAGGAACAAAGAATACGGAGGAGAGATGAGTTTGCTTTAAGAGCATATTAAATAAGGGCATTAGCCAATGTATCCCATTGGATAATAAATTTAAAAGAGCGAACAAACATCCTGGATGGCTTAACTCCAATGTAAAAATGCATATAAAAGCAAAGGAGAAGGCCTTCAAAAAATACAAGGTTGAGGGATCATCCTCAGCATTCAGAATTTATAAAGAATGCAATAAGAAATCTAAGGGTGCAATTAGGATGGCTAAGATAGAACATGAAAGACACATAGTGGAGGAGAGCAAAAAAAATCCCAAGAAATTCTTTAAGTATGTAAACAGTAAAAAAGGGAGGACAGACCATATTGGCCCCATAAAGAATGAGGAAGGACATCTGGTTACAAAGGATGGGGAGATGGCAAAGGTATTGAATTTATTCTTCTCCTCAGTCTTCACAAGTGAATCAGGGGGCTTCAGTAACCAAAACTGCAGTGTTTATCCTCATGACACAACACAGGAAGCACCTACATGGTTAACAGAGGACGGAATTAAAATTAGACTTGAGAAACTTAACATTAATAAATCACCGGGACCAGATGGCTTGCATCCGAGGGTACTTAGGGAACTCAGTCAGGTGATTGCCAGACCGTTGTTCCTAATTTTTACAGACAGTCTATTGACTGGAATGGTACCAGCTGATTGGAGAAAAGCCAATGTAGCACCAATATTTAAAAAGGGCCCAAAAAACATCCCTGGGAATTACAGACCAGTTAGCCTAACATCAATAGTATGTAAACTCTTGGAGGGGATGATAAGGGACTATATACAAGATTTTAGTAATAAGAATGATCTCATTAGCAGTAATCAGCATGGATTCATGAAGAATCGTTCTTGCCAAACCAATCTATTAACCTTCTATGAGGAGGTGAGTTGCCATCTAGATAAAGGAAGGCCCGTAGACGTGGTGTATCTGGATTTTGCAAAAGCATTTGACACAGTTCCCCATAAACGTTTACTGTACAAAATAAGGTGCGTTGGCATGGACCATAGGGTGAGTACATGGATTGAAAACTGGCTACAAGGGCGTGTTCAGAGGGTGGTGATAAATGGGGAGTACTCAGAATGGTCAGGGGTGGGTAGTGGGGTTCCCCAGGGTTCTGTGCTGGGACCAATCCTATTTAATTTGTTCATAAACGACCTGGAGGATGGGATAAAGAGTTCAATCTCTGTATTTGCAGACGATACTAAGCTAAGCAGGGCAATAACTTCTCCGCAGGATGTGGAAATCTTGCAAAAAGACCTGAACAAATTAATGGGGTGGGCGACTACATGGCAAATGAGGTTCAATGTAGAAAAATGTAAAATAATGCATTTGGGTGGCAAAAATATGAATGCAATCTATACACTGGGGGGAGAACCTCTGGGGGAATCTAGGATGGAAAAGGACCTGGGGGTCCTAGTGGATGATAGGCTCAGCAATGGCATGCAATGCCAAGCTGCTGCTAATAAAGCAAACAGAATATTGGCATGCATTAAAAGGGGGATCAACTGCAGAGATAAAACGATAATTCTCCCGCTCTACAAGACTCTGGTCCGGCCGCACCTGGAGTATGCTGTCCAGTTCTGGGCATCAGTCCTCAGAAGGGACGTACTGGAAATGGAGCGAGTACAAAGAAGGGCAACAAAGCTAATAAAGGGTCTGGAGGATCTTCGTTATGAGGAAAGGTTGCGAGCACTGAACTTATTCTCTCTGGAGAAGAGACGCTTGAGAGGGGATATGATTTCAATTTACAAATACTGTACTGGTGACCCCACAATAGGGATAAAACTTTTTCGCAGAAGAGAGTTTAATAAGACTCGTGGCCACTCATTACAATTAGAAGAAAAGAGGTTTAACCTTAAACTACGTAGAGGGTTCTTTACTGTAAGAGCAGCAAGGATGTGGAATTCCCTTCCACAGGCAGTGGTCTCAGCGGGGAGCATTGATAGCTTCAAGAAACTATTAGATAATCACCTGAATGACCGCAATATACAGGGATATGTAATGTAATACTGACACATAATCACACACATAGGTTGGACTTGATGGACTTGTGTCTTTTTTCAACCTCACCTACTATGTAACTATGTAACACCACCCGCGCACTCCATATGCTGCATTGGATGCCACATGGCCCGGGTGAAGCCCCAGGAATCACTCTGTCGATGGATGCGGAGAAAGCCTTCGACAGAGTGAACTGGGGCTTTATGAGGGAGGTACTGGGGAGGATAGGACTGGGGGAGAGGATGCTGGGATGGATTATGGCACTATACACAAAACCAAGAGCAAGAATTAAGGTAAATGGGACAGTATCTGAATGCTTTAACATACAAAACGGTACCAGGCAGGGGTGTCCACTGTCCCCATTGATATTTGCAATAGTAATGGAACCTTTTTTGCGTAGAATTAGAAAGAATAAGGAGATAGCAGGGACGCACATAGGCCATACGGAACATAAAGTAGCAGCATATGCGGACGATTTATTATTTTTTCTGTCCGCTCCCCAGACATCTATAGCCGCATTGATGGTAGAAGTACAGAAATTTGGAAGGGTGTCTGGCTTTAAGATTAATTTAGAGAAATCAGTCATCCTTCCCAGTCATGTCCCAGCGGAGATGGAGAGAACACTGAAGGAGAAATACCCATTTATATGGAACAGGGAGTCGCTGACATACCTGGGGGTACAGATAAGCACAGACTATGAACTATTGTTGGAGCATAATTATGGCTCATTAGTGAAAGAAATAACAGAAGAATTATGGAAGGGGAAATACTTGACCTGGTTCGGAAGAATCAGTGCCATAAAAATGAGTATACTGCCCAGAATAGTTTATGTGCTACGTACAGTGCCAATCAGGTTGCCGGCGAGTCTCCTTAAACAAATGCGTCGGCTATTTATGGCCTTTGTGTGGAACGATAAAAGGCCTAGACTGGCGTACGACATTTTAAGAAGGAGTAGAGCGGAGGGTGGCCTAGGACTCCCGGATATAACATCCTATTATAAGGCCATGACGCTAGTTAGAATAATAGACTGGTGCCATGACCTAGATAGAAAACCATGGGTACAGGCAGAAATGATGATGGCGGGGAGAAACCTGGCAGGAGCACCATGGATCCAAGGGTCACTGAGAGGGCTGTCAAAATGGACATCACCAATAACCCTGAATACATTAGAAGTATGGGATAGAATGAATAAAGAGGGTAGGCATGCCCCACAGACCTCCCCTCTGACTCCTCTGGAGGGATTTCCGTGGTTCCCCCCCCCCCGGGGGAGAAGACGGGAAGTCTGGGTGCGTGGGGACAAGATGGGAATATTAGATGCGGTAAGTTTGCCCCAAGTGGAGTTTTAATACCACTGACAGAGATGATCTTGAAATTTGGGGAAACAAGAATGGCGGAATGGAAACATCGTCAAATGACGAGCTTCCTTAAGAAAATAAAACCGTTAAGATCCATAAATACACTTACCGCATTTGAGAGGAAGTGTGCACAGACATCGGAAGATGGGCATACATTATCCCAGACGTACAGAATGATCCTAGGAGAACAAGAAAAGAAACCCCCATACTTCATAAAAGAATGGGAGAGGGAGCTAGGCCAAGTGTGGTCAGACAAACAAATAAATAAAATGATATCGTTAACATTTACTATCTCCATAAGTACAAAGGTGCAAGAAATGGCATATAAATTCCTAGCGAGATGGTATAGGACACCAGTTAAAATGGCACAAATCTCTTCAGAAGCTAATGACAAATGCTGGAGGGGCTGTGGACAGAGGGAAACTTTTCTTCATCTATGGTGGACATGCCCAATAATTAAGCGTTTTTGGGAATTAGTAACCCCCTGGATTAAGAAAATGACGACGGAGCACATAGAGTTTGTGCCCATACAATATTTATTTTATGGAATGACTGGACCTGTCAAAAAATATAGAGAAAGTATAACCCCACATTTGTTAAATGCAGCGAAAAAATTAATTCCGAAGTACTGGAGACAGGACCGGATCCCGTCAGTTATGGAGTGGAGAAATGAGGTTAATATAATAAAGGAAGCAGAGAGATGGGTTCATGTGGTTAAAAACCAAAGAAAGAAATTTGAAACGATATGGGCAAATTGGGAACAATGCGCTAAGGAGATAATAGAAGAGGGAAATACAGATGGGTAGGAGGAAGGAATGGTATAGTCATTTAGAATAGAGACATAAGAAGAATGGCCCTGATGGGTAGATGTAAATAGTCATATAACTTCTCTAATGCTAATCAAAGAGGTAAGATAATGTATGGGTAAATGTATATGTGGTCTCTGTTTTTTTTTTTGTTTTTTTTTTTTATTTATTTATTTTCCTCTTGTCCCAGTTTTGACAAACATTGGAGGTGGAGGGGGGAAGGAGATAGGCACATGATTAATAACAATTATGAATTATAGGGATATACTTTTTTTTCTCTCACAATATATAATTATGAATTGAAGTGATTAATGACACTAATAAGAATAAGGGGGAACTTATTTATAATTTTATTTTTAAACACTTTATAAATATAAGCACGATAAACACGGTGGGGTGGCCCCCCCCCCCCTTTTTTTTTTCTCACAATACATAACAAGGAATGGAAGGGACTAAAGACACCAATTAAAATAAGGGGGGAACTCCCCTTTTTTTTTTTTTTTTATTATTAAATTTTAAGCACTATTATAGACGGAGGGGGGTTTTTATAAAAGGGGAAGGGGGAAGAAGAAGGAAGGGGGAGGAAAGGGAAAGAAAGGGGAAAGAAAAACTTCCTCTCTCTTTTTTTTTTTTTTCTTTCTCTCGCTCCTCGCATATATAAATGTCGACCGCTGGGACAGGGGGGAAAACGGTGGTAGGTGATGTAGGATGTAATGTGTAGTATGTTTCTAATGATTGAACAAAGGGGTATAGAATGATGTATAAATGGTGTATATATATAAATGAAATAAACAATAAACATTTTTGATTATTAAGAAACCTTGCAAAAAGATCTGAACAAATTAATGGGGTGGGCAACTACATGGCAAATGAGGTTTAATGTAGAAAAATGTAAAATAATGCATTTGGGTGGCAAAAATATGAATGCAATCTATACACTAGGGGGAGAACCTCTGGGGGAATCTAGGATGGAAAAGGACCTGGGGGTCCTAGTAGATGATAGGCTCAGCAATGGCATGCAATGCCAAGCTGCTGCTAACAAAGCAAACAGAATATTGGCATGCATTAAAAAGGGGATCAACTCCAGAGATAAAACGATAATTCTCCCGCTCTACAAGACTCTGGTCTGGCCGCACCTAGAGTATGCTGTCCAGTTCTGGGCACCAGTCCTCAGGAAGGATGTACTGGAAATGGAGCGAGTACAAAGAAGGGAAACAAACCTAATAAAGGGTCTGGAGTAGGGATGAGCTTCGTGTTCGAGTCGAACCCATGTTCGAGTCGAACATCACCTGTTCAATCGTTCGTCGAATTGCGAACGATATGGGCCGTTCGCGCCGAATTCGCGCGATGCGTCACGGCCCATAATTCCCTGTGGCATCGCATTGCATTGCTGGCTGTTGATTGGCCAAGCATGCAATATGACCCGCATGCTTGGCCAATCACAGCGCCGTCGGTAGAGAGAGCTATTATTGGCCATAGCCAGGGTGGCTTTGGCCAATTATGGCTCAGGGGGTTTAGAACACGCCCCACACTATATAAGGCCGCCTGCACGGCGGCCATGTGTAGTGTATTCCGGCGTGCTTAGAGAGAGAGACAGTGTCATTTCATTTGAGTTAGCTAGATTAGGCAGGACAGTCAGTGAGTTAGCTGCACTTACAGTGTATTGTGGATATATATGCATCCCAGGTGTTGCATATATATATATATATATACACTGTATTCAGTTTAGCTAAATCCGTTCCTGTTATCTTCCTACTGAGAGGCAGGCTTGCCTTGTTACAGTATTTACAACTACCTGAAGAAAATTGCTGGTGTTCTTTTGATCCTATTAGTACCACAGTCAGGCAGCTAGACTATTTACAGTTAGTGCAGTGCATCCTCCTCACAGTGTTCAGTTAAAGCTACAAGTTAGTTTAGTGTGACCTCTGCACAGTGTTCAGCTAAAACTACAAGTTAGTGTAGTGCACAGTGTTAAGCTAAAGCTATAAGTTAGGGTGGTGCGTCCTCCTCACAGTGTTCAGCTAAAACTACAAGTTAGTGTAGTGCGACCTCTGCACAGTGTTCAGCTAAAGCTACAAGTTAGTGTAGTGTGTCCTGCTCACAGTGTTCAGCTAAAACTACAAGTTAGTGTAGTGCAACCTCTGCACAGTGTTCAGCTAAAGCTACAAGTTAGTGTAGTGCGTCCTCCTCACAGTGTTCAGCTAAAACTACAAGTTAGTGTAGTGAGACCTCTGCACAGTGTTCAGCTAAAGCTACAAGTTAGTGTAGTGCGATCTCTGCACAGTGTTCAGCTAAAGCTACAAGTTAGTGTAGTGCATCCTCCTCACAGTGTTCAGCTAAAACTACAAGTTAGTGTAGTGAGACCTCTGCACAGTGTTCAGCTAAATCTACAAGTTAGTGTAGTGCGTCCTGCTCACAGTGTTCAGCTAAAACTACAATTTAGTGTAGTGCGACCTCTGCACAGTGTTCAGCTAAAGCTACAAGTTAGTGTAGTGCGTCCTCCTCACAGTGTTCAGCTAAAACTACAAGTTAGTGTAGGGGGACCTCTGCACAGTGTTCAGCTAAAGCTACAAGTTAGTGTAGTGCGTCCTCCTCACAGTGTTCAGCTAAAGCTACAAGTTAGTTTAGTGTGACCTCTGCACAGTGTTCAGCTAAAGCTACAAGTTAGGGTAGTGCGTTCTCCTCACAGTGTTCAGCTAATACTACAAGTTAGTGTAGTGCGTCCTCCTCACAGTGTTCAGCTAAAACTACAAGTTAGTGTAGTGAGACCTCTGCACAATGTTCAGCTAAAGCTTCAAGTTAGTGTAGTGCCTCCTGCTCACAGTGTTCAGCTAAAACTACAAGTTAGTGTAGTGCGACCTCTGCACAGTGTTCAGCTAAAGCTACAAGTTAGTGTAGTGCGTCTTCCTCACAGTGTTCAGCTAAAACTACAAGTTAGTGTAGTGAGACCTCTGCACAGTGTTCAGCTAAAGCTACAAGTTAGTGTAGTGCGTCTTCCTCACAGTGTTCAGCTAAAACTACAAGTTAGTGTAGTGAGACCGCTGCACAGTGTTCAGCTAAAGCTACAAGTTAGCGTAGTGCGTCCTCCTCACAGTGTTCAGCTAAAGCTACAAGTTAGTTTAGTGTGACCTATGCACAGTGTTCAGCTAAAGGTACAAGTTAGGGTAGTGCGTCCTCCTCACAGTGTTCAGCTAAAGCTACAAATTAGTGTAGTGCATCCTCCTCACAGTGTTCAGCTAAAACTACAAGTTAGTGTAGTGAGACCTCTGCACAGTGTTCAGCTAAATCTACAAGTTAGTGTAGTGCGTCCTGCTCACAGTGTTCAGCTAAAACTACAATTTAGTGTAGTGCGACCTCTGCACAGTGTTCAGCTAAAGCTACAAGTTAGTGTAGTGCGTCCTCCTCACAGTGTTCAGCTAAAACTACAAGTTAGTGTAGTGAGACCTCTGCACAGTGTTCAGCTAAAGCTACAAGTTAGTGTAGTGCTTCCTCCTCACAGTGTTCAGCTAAAGCTACAAGTTAGTTTAGTGTGACCTCTGCACAGTGTTCAGCTAAAGCTACAAGTTAGGGTAGTGCGTCCTCCTCACAGTGTTCAGCTAAAACTACAAGTTAGTGTAGTGCGACCTCTGCACAGTGTTCAGCTAAAGCTACAAGTTAGTGTAGTGCGTCTTCCTCACAGTGTTCAGCTAAAACTACAAGTTAGTGTAGTGAGACCGCTGCACAGTGTTCAGCTAAAGCTACAAGTTAGCGTAGTGCGTCCTCCTCACAGTGTTCAGCTAAAGCTACAAGTTAGTGTAGTGAGACCTCTGCACAGCGTTCAGCTAAATCTACAAGTTAGTGTAGTGCGTCCTGCTCACAGTGTTCAGCTAAAACTACAATTTAGTGTAGTGCGACCTCTGCACAGTGTTCAGCTAAAGCTACAAGTTAGTGTAGTGCGTCCTCCTCACAGTGTTCAGCTAAAACTACAAGTTAGTGTAGTGAGACCTCTGCACAGTGTTCAGCTAAAGCTACAAGTTAGTGTAGTGCGTCCTCCTCACAGTGTTCAGCTAAAGCTACAAGTTAGTTTAATGTGACCTCTGCACAGTGTTCAGCTAAAGCTACAAGTTAGGGTAGTGCGTTCTCCTCACAGTTTTCAGCTAAAACTACAAGTTAGTGTAGTGCGTCCTCCTCACAGTGTTCAGCTAAAACTACAAGTTAGTGTAGTGAGACCTCTGCACAGTGTTCAGCTAAAGCTTCAAGTTAGTGTGGTGCCTCCTGCTCACAGTGTTCAGCTAAAACTACAAGTTAGTGTAGTGCGACCTCTGCACAGTGTTCAGCTAAAGCTACAAGTTAGTGTAGTGCGTCTTCCTCACAGTGTTCAGCTAAAACTACAAGTTAGTGTAGTGAGACCGCTGCACAGTGTTCAGCTAAAGCTACAAGTTAGCGTAGTGCGTCCTCCTCACAGTGTTCAGCTAAAGCTACAAGTTAGTGTACTGCATCCTCCTCACAGTGTTCAGCTAAAACTACAAGTTAGTGTAGTGAGACCTCTGCACAGTGTTCAGCTAAATCTACAAGTTAGTGTAGTGCGTCCTGCTCACAGTGTTCAGCTAAAACTACAATTTAGTGTAGTGCGACCTCTGCACAGTGTTCAGCTAAAGCTACAAGTTAGTGTAGTGCGTCCTCCTCACAGTGTTCAGCTAAAACTACAAGTTAGTGTAGTGAGACCTCTGCACAGTGTTCAGCTAAAGCTACAAGTTAGTGTAGTGCTTCCTCCTCACAGTGTTCAGCTAAAGCTACAAGTTAGTTTAGTGTGACCTCTGCACAGTGTTCAGCTAAAGCTACAAGTTAGGGTAGTGCGTCCTCCTCACAGTGTTCAGCTAAAACTACAAGTTAGTGTAGTGCGACCTCTGCACAGTGTTCAGCTAAAGCTACAAGTTAGTGTAGTGCGTCTTCCTCACAGTGTTCAGCTAAAACTACAAGTTAGTGTAGTGAGACCTCTGCACAGTGTTCAGCTAAAGCTTCAAGTTAGTGTAGTGCCTCCTGCTCACAGTGTTCAGCTAAAACTACAAGTTAGTGTAGTGCGACCTCTGCACAGTGTTCAGCTAAAGCTACAAGTTAGTGTAGTGCGTCTTCCTCACAGTGTTCAGCTAAAACTACAAGTTAGTGTAGTGAGACCGCTGCACAGTGTTCAGCTAAAGCTACAAGTTAGCGTAGTGCGTCCTCCTCACAGTGTTCAGCTAAAGCTACAAGTTAGTTTAGTGTGACCTATGCACAGTGTTCAGGTAAAGGTACAAGTTAGGGTAGTGCGTCCTCCTCACAGTGTTCAGCTAAAGCTACAAATTAGTGTAGTGCATCCTCCTCACAGTGTTCAGCTAAAACTACAAGTTAGTGTAGTGAGACCTCTGCACAGTGTTCAGCTAAATCTACAAGTTAGTGTAGTGCGTCCTGCTCACAGTGTTCAGCTAAAACTACAATTTAGTGTAGTGCGACCTCTGCACAGTGTTCAGCTAAAGCTACAAGTTAGTGTAGTGCGTCCTCCTCACAGTGTTCAGCTAAAACTACAAGTTAGTGTAGTGAGACCTCTGCACAGTGTTCAGCTAAAGCTACAAGTTAGTGTAGTGCGTCCTCCTCACAGTGTTCAGCTAAAGCTACAAGTTAGTTTAGTGTGACCTCTGCACAGTGTTCAGCTAAAGCTACAAGTTAGGGTAGTGCGTTCTCCTCACAGTTTTCAGCTAAAACTACAAGTTAGTGTAGTGCGTCCTCCTCACAGTGTTCAGCTAAAACTACAAGTTAGTGTAGTGAGACCTCTGCACAGTGTTCAGCTAAAGCTTCAAGTTAGTGTGGTGCCTCCTGCTCACAGTGTTCAGCTAAAACTACAAGTTAGTGTAGTGCGACCTCTGCACAGTGTTCAGCTAAAGCTACAAGTTAGTGTAGTGCGTCTTCCTCACAGTGTTCAGCTAAAACTACAACTTAGTGTAGTGAGACCGCTGCACAGTGTTCAGCTAAAGCTACAAGTTAGCGTAGTGCGTCCTCCTCACAGTGTTCAGCTAAAGCTACAAGTTAGTGTACTGCATCCTCCTCACAGTGTTCAGCTAAAACTACAAGTTAGTGTAGTGAGACCTCTGCACAGTGTTCAGCTAAATCTACAAGTTAGTGTAGTGCGTCCTGCTCACAGTGTTCAGCTAAAACTACAATTTAGTGTAGTGCGACCTCTGCACAGTGTTCAGCTAAAGCTACAAGTTAGTGTAGTGCGTCCTCCTCACAGTGTTCAGCTAAAACTACAAGTTAGTGTAGTGAGACCTCTGCACAGTGTTCAGCTAAAGCTACAAGTTAGTGTAGTGCTTCCTCCTCACAGTGTTCAGCTAAAGCTACAAGTTAGTTTAGTGTGACCTCTGCACAGTGTTCAGCTAAAGCTACAAGTTAGGGTAGTGCGTCCTCCTCACAGTGTTCAGCTAAAACTACAAGTTAGTGTAGTGCGACCTCTGCACAGTGTTCAGCTAAAGCTACAAGTTAGTGTAGTGCGTCTTCCTCACAGTGTTCAGCTAAAACTACAAGTTAGTGTAGTGAGACCTCTGCACAGTGTTCAGCTAAAGCTTCAAGTTAGTGTAGTGCCTCCTGCTCACAGTGTTCAGCTAAAACTACAAGTTAGTGTAGTGCGACCTCTGCACAGTGTTCAGCTAAAGCTACAAGTTAGTGTAGTGCGTCTTCCTCACAGTGTTCAGCTAAAACTACAAGTTAGTGTAGTGAGACCGCTGCACAGTGTTCAGCTAAAGCTACAAGTTAGCGTAGTGCGTCCTCCTCACAGTGTTCAGCTAAAGCTACAAGTTAGTTTAGTGTGACCTATGCACAGTGTTCAGCTAAAGGTACAAGTTAGGGTAGTGCGTCCTCCTCACAGTGTTCAGCTAAAGCTACAAATTAGTGTAGTGCATCCTCCTCACAGTGTTCAGCTAAAACTACAAGTTAGTGTAGTGAGACCTCTGCACAGTGTTCAGCTAAATCTACAAGTTAGTGTAGTGCGTCCTGCTCACAGTGTTCAGCTAAAACTACAATTTAGTGTAGTGCGACCTCTGCACAGTGTTCAGCTAAAGCTACAAGTTAGTGTAGTGCGTCCTCCTCACAGTGTTCAGCTAAAACTACAAGTTAGTGTAGTGAGACCTCTGCACAGTGTTCAGCTAAAGCTACAAGTTAGTGTAGTGCTTCCTCCTCACAGTGTTCAGCTAAAGCTACAAGTTAGTTTAGTGTGACCTCTGCACAGTGTTCAGCTAAAGCTACAAGTTAGGGTAGTGCGTCCTCCTCACAGTGTTCAGCTAAAACTACAAGTTAGTGTAGTGCGACCTCTGCACAGTGTTCAGCTAAAGCTACAAGTTAGTGTAGTGCGTCTTCCTCACAGTGTTCAGCTAAAACTACAAGTTAGTGTAGTGAGACCGCTGCACAGTGTTCAGCTAAAGCTACAAGTTAGCGTAGTGCGTCCTCCTCACAGTGTTCAGCTAAAGCTACAAGTTAGTGTAGTGAGACCTCTGCACAGTGTTCAGCTAAATCTACAAGTTAGTGTAGTGCGTCCTGCTCACAGTGTTCAGCTAAAACTACAATTTAGTGTAGTGCGACCTCTGCACAGTGTTCAGCTAAAGCTACAAGTTAGTGTAGTGCGTCCTCCTCACAGTGTTCAGCTAAAACTACAAGTTAGTGTAGTGAGACCTCTGCACAGTGTTCAGCTAAAGCTACAAGTTAGTGTAGTGCGTCCTCCTCACAGTGTTCAGCTAAAGCTACAAGTTAGTTTAGTGTGACCTCTGCACAGTGTTCAGCTAAAGCTACAAGTTAGGGTAGTGCGTTCTCCTCACAGTTTTCAGCTAAAACTACAAGTTAGTGTAGTGCGTCCTCCTCACAGTGTTCAGCTAAAACTACAAGTTAGTGTAGTGAGACCTCTGCACAGTGTTCAGCTAAAGCTTCAAGTTAGTGTGGTGCCTCCTGCTCACAGTGTTCAGCTAAAACTACAAGTTAGTGTAGTGCGACCTCTGCACAGTGTTCAGCTAAAGCTACAAGTTAGTGTAGTGCGTATTCCTCACAGTGTTCAGCTAAAACTACAAGTTAGTGTAGTGAGACCGCTGCACAGTGTTCAGCTAAAGCTACAAGTTAGCGTAGTGCGTCCTCCTCACAGTGTTCAGCTAAAGCTACAAGTTAGTTTAGTGTGACCTATGCACAGTGTTCAGCTAAAACTACAAGTTAGGGTAGTGCGTCCTCCTCACAGTGTTCAGCTAAAGCTACAAATTAGTGTAGTGCATCCTCCTCACAGTGTTCAGCTAAAACTACAAGTTAGTGTAGTGAGACCTCTGCACAGTGTTCAGCTAAATCTACAAGTTAGTGTAGTGCGTCCTGCTCACAGTGTTCAGCTAAAACTACAATTTAGTGTAGTGCGACCTCTGCACAGTGTTCAGCTAAAGCTACAAGTTAGTGTAGTGCGTCCTCCTCACAGTGTTCAGCTAAAACTACAAGTTAGTGTAGTGAGACCTCTGCACAGTGTTCAGCTAAAGCTACAAGTTAGTGTAGTGCTTCCTCCTCACAGTGTTCAGCTAAAGCTACAAGTTAGTTTAGTGTGACCTCTGCACAGTGTTCAGCTAAAGCTACAAGTTAGGGTAGTGCGTCCTCCTCACAGTGTTCAGCTAAAACTACAAGTTAGTGTAGTGCGACCTCTGCACAGTGTTCAGCTAAAGCTACAAGTTAGTGTAGTGCGTCTTCCTCACAGTGTTCAGCTAAAACTACAAGTTAGTGTAGTGAGACCGCTGCACAGTGTTCAGCTAAAGCTACAAGTTAGCGTAGTGCGTCCTCCTCACAGTGTTCAGCTAAAGCTACAAGTTAGTGTAGTGAGACCTCTGCACAGTGTTCAGCTAAATCTACAAGTTAGTGTAGTGCGTCCTGCTCACAGTGTTCAGCTAAAACTACAATTTAGTGTAGTGCGACCTCTGCACAGTGTTCAGCTAAAGCTACAAGTTAGTGTAGTGCGTCCTCCTCACAGTGTTCAGCTAAAACTACAAGTTAGTGTAGTGAGACCTCTGCACAGTGTTCAGCTAAAGCTACAAGTTAGTGTAGTGCGTCCTCCTCACAGTGTTCAGCTAAAGCTACAAGTTAGTTTAGTGTGACCTCTGCACAGTGTTCAGCTAAAGCTACAAGTTAGGGTAGTGCGTCCTCCTCACAGTGTTCAGCTAAAACTACAAGTTAGTGTAGTGCAACCTCTGCACAGTGTTCAGCTAAAGCTACAAGTTAGTGTAGTGCGTCTTCCTCACAGTGTTCAGCTAAAACTACAAGTTAGTGTAGTGAGACCGCTGCACAGTGTTCAGCTAAAGCTACAAGTTAGCGTAGTGCGTCCTCCTCACAGTGTTCAGCTAAAGCTACAAGTTAGTTTAGTGTGACCTATGCACAGTGTTCAGCTAAAGGTACAAGTTAGGGTAGTGCGTCCTCCTCACAGTGTTCAGATAAAGCTACAAATTTGGGTAGTGTGTCCTCCTCACAGTGTTCAGCGAAAACTACAAGTTAGTGTAGTGAGACCTCTGCACAGTGTTCAGCTAAAGCTTCAAGTTAGTGTAGTGCCTCCTGCTCACAGTGTTCAGCTAAAACTACAAGTTAGTGTAGTGCGACCTCTGCACAGTGTTCAGCTAAAGCTACAAGTTAGTGTAGTGCGTCTTCCTCACAGTGTTCAGCTAAAACTACAAGTTAGTGTAGTGAGACCGCTGCACAGTGTTCAGCTAAAGCTACAAGTTAGCGTAGTGCGTCCTCCTCACAGTGTTCAGCTAAAGCTACAAGTTAGTTTAGTGTGACCTATGCACAGTGTTCAGCTAAAACTACAAGTTAGTGTAGTGAGACCTCTGCACAGTGTTCAGCTAAATCTACAAGTTAGTGTAGTGCGTCCTGCTCACAGTGTTCAGCTAAAACTACAATTTAGTGTAGTGCGACCTCTGCACAGTGTTCAGCTAAAGCTACAAGTTAGTGTAGTGCGTCCTCCTCACAGTGTTCAGCTAAAACTACAAGTTAGTGTAGTGAGACCTCTGCACAGTGTTCAGCTAAAGCTACAAGTTAGTGTAGTGCTTCCTCCTCACAGTGTTCAGCTAAAGCTACAAGTTAGTTTAGTGTGACCTCTGCACAGTGTTCAGCTAAAGCTACAAGTTAGGGTAGTGCGTCCTCCTCACAGTGTTCAGCTAAAACTACAAGTTAGTGTAGTGCGACCTCTGCACAGTGTTCAGCTAAAGCTACAAGTTAGTGTAGTGCGTCTTCCTCACAGTGTTCAGCTAAAACTACAAGTTAGTGAAGTGAGACCACTGCACAGTGTTCAGCTAAAGCTACAAGTTAGCGTAGTGCGTCCTCCTCACAGTGTTCAGCTAAAGCTACAAGTTAGTGTAGTGCGTCCTGCTCACAGTGTTCAGCTAAAACTACAATTTAGTGTAGTGCGACCTCTGCACAGTGTTCAGCTAAAGCTACAAGTTAGTGTAGTGCGTCCTCCTCACAGTGTTCAGCTAAAACTACAAGTTAGTGTAGTGAGACCTCTGCACAGTGTTCAGCTAAAGCTACAAGTTAGTGTAGTGCGTCCTCCTCACAGTGTTCAGCTAAAGCTACAAGTTAGTTTAGTGTGACCTCTGCACAGTGTTCAGCTAAAGCTACAAGTTAGGGTAGTGCGTTCTCCTCACAGTTTTCAGCTAAAACTACAAGTTAGTGTAGTGCGTCCTCCTCACAGTGTTCAGCTAAAACTACAAGTTAGTGTAGTGAGACCTCTGCACAGTGTTCAGCTAAAGCTTCAAGTTAGTGTGGTGCCTCCTGCTCACAGTGTTCAGCTAAAACTACAAGTTAGTGTAGTGCGACCTCTGCACAGTGTTCAGCTAAAGGTACAAGTTAGGGTAGTGCGTCCTCCTCACAGTGTTCAGCTAAAGCTACAAATTAGTGTAGTGCATCCTCCTCACAGTGTTCAGCTAAAACTACAAGTTAGTGTAGTGAGACCTCTGCACAGTGTTCAGCTAAATCTACAAGTTAGTGTAGTGCGTCCTGCTCACAGTGTTCAGCTAAAACTACAATTTAGTGTAGTGCGACCTCTGCACAGTGTTCAGCTAAAGCTACAAGTTAGTGTAGTGCGTCCTCCTCACAGTGTTCAGCTAAAACTACAAGTTAGTGTAGTGAGACCTCTGCACAGTGTTCAGCTAAAGCTACAAGTTAGTGTAGTGCGTCCTCCTCACAGTGTTCAGCTAAAGCTACAAGTTAGTTTAGTGTGACCTCTGCACAGTGTTCAGCTAAAGCTACAAGTTAGGGTAGTGCGTCCTCCTCACAGTGTTCAGCTAAAACTACAAGTTAGTGTAGTGCGACCTCTGCACAGTGTTCAGCTAAAGCTACAAGTTAGTGTAATGCGTCTTCCTCACAGTGTTCAGCTAAAACTACAAGTTAGTGTAGTGAGACCGCTGCACAGTGTTCAGCTAAAGCTACAAGTTAGCGTAGTGCGTCCTCCTCACAGTGTTCAGCTAAAGCTACAAGTTAGTTTAGTGTGACCTCTGCACAGTGTTCAGCTAAAGCTACAAGTTAGGGTAGTGCGTTCTCCTCACAGTTTTCAGCTAAAACTACAAGTTAGTGTAGTGCGTCCTCCTCACAGTGTTCAGCTAAAACTACAAGTTAGTGTAGTGAGACCTCTGCACAGTGTTCAGCTAAAGCTTCAAGTTAGTGTGGTGCCTCCTGCTCACAGTGTTCAGCTAAAACTACAAGTTAGTGTAGTGCGACCTCTGCACAGTGTTCAGCTAAAGCTACAAGTTAGTGTAGTGCGTCTTCCTCACAGTGTTCAGCTAAAACTACAAGTTAGTGTAGTGAGACCGCTGCACAGTGTTCAGCTAAAGCTACAAGTTAGCGTAGTGCGTCCTCCTCACAGTGTTCAGCTAAAGCTACAAGTTAGTTTAGTGTGACCTATGCACAGTGTTCAGCTAAAGGTACAAGTTAGGGTAGTGCGTCCTCCTCACAGTGTTCAGATAAAGCTACAAATTTGGGTAGTGTGTCCTCCTCACAGTGTTCAGCGAAAACTACAAGTTAGTGTAGTGAGACCTCTGCACAGTGTTCAGCTAAAGCTTCAAGTTAGTGTAGTGCCTCCTGCTCACAGTGTTCAGCTAAAACTACAAGTTAGTGTAGTGCGACCTCTGCACAGTGTTCAGCTAAAGCTACAAGTTAGTGTAGTGCGTCTTCCTCACAGTGTTCAGCTAAAACTACAAGTTAGTGTAGTGAGACCGCTGCACAGTGTTCAGCTAAAGCTACAAGTTAGCGTAGTGCGTCCTCCTCACAGTGTTCAGCTAAAGCTACAAGTTAGTTTAGTGTGACCTATGCACAGTGTTCAGCTAAAACTACAAGTTAGTGTAGTGAGACCTCTGCACAGTGTTCAGCTAAATCTACAAGTTAGTGTAGTGCGTCCTGCTCACAGTGTTCAGCTAAAACTACAATTTAGTGTAGTGCGACCTCTGCACAGTGTTCAGCTAAAGCTACAAGTTAGTGTAGTGCGTCCTCCTCACAGTGTTCAGCTAAAACTACAAGTTAGTGTAGTGAGACCTCTGCACAGTGTTCAGCTAAAGCTACAAGTTAGTGTAGTGCTTCCTCCTCACAGTGTTCAGCTAAAGCTACAAGTTAGTTTAGTGTGACCTCTGCACAGTGTTCAGCTAAAGCTACAAGTTAGGGTAGTGCGTCCTCCTCACAGTGTTCAGCTAAAACTACAAGTTAGTGTAGTGCGACCTCTGCACAGTGTTCAGCTAAAGCTACAAGTTAGTGTAGTGCGTCTTCCTCACAGTGTTCAGCTAAAACTACAAGTTAGTGAAGTGAGACCACTGCACAGTGTTCAGCTAAAGCTACAAGTTAGCGTAGTGCGTCCTCCTCACAGTGTTCAGCTAAAGCTACAAGTTAGTGTAGTGCGTCCTGCTCACAGTGTTCAGCTAAAACTACAATTTAGTGTAGTGCGACCTCTGCACAGTGTTCAGCTAAAGCTACAAGTTAGTGTAGTGCGTCCTCCTCACAGTGTTCAGCTAAAACTACAAGTTAGTGTAGTGAGACCTCTGCACAGTGTTCAGCTAAAGCTACAAGTTAGTGTAGTGCGTCCTCCTCACAGTGTTCAGCTAAAGCTACAAGTTAGTTTAGTGTGACCTCTGCACAGTGTTCAGCTAAAGCTACAAGTTAGGGTAGTGCGTTCTCCTCACAGTTTTCAGCTAAAACTACAAGTTAGTGTAGTGCGTCCTCCTCACAGTGTTCAGCTAAAACTACAAGTTAGTGTAGTGAGACCTCTGCACAGTGTTCAGCTAAAGCTTCAAGTTAGTGTGGTGCCTCCTGCTCACAGTGTTCAGCTAAAACTACAAGTTAGTGTAGTGCGACCTCTGCACAGTGTTCAGCTAAAGCTACAAGTTATTGTAGTGCGTCTTCCTCACAGTGTTCAGCTAAAACTACAAGTTAGTGTAGTGAGACCGCTGCACAGTGTTCAGCTAAAGCTACAAGTTAGCGTAGTGCGTCCTCCTCACAGTGTTCAGCTAAAGCTACAAGTTAGTTTAGTGTGACCTATGCACAGTGTTCAGCTAAAGGTACAAGTTAGGGTAGTGCGTCCTCCTCACAGTGTTCAGCTAAAGCTACAAATTAGTGTAGTGCATCCTCCTCACAGTGTTCAGCTAAAACTACAAGTTAGTGTAGTGAGACCTCTGCACAGTGTTCAGCTAAATCTACAAGTTAGTGTAGTGCGTCCTGCTCACAGTGTTCAGCTAAAACTACAATTTAGTGTAGTGCGACCTCTGCACAGTGTTCAGCTAAAGCTACAAGTTAGTGTAGTGCGTCCTCCTCACAGTGTTCAACTAAAACTACAAGTTAGTGTAGTGAGACCTCTGCACAGTGTTCAGCTAAAGCTACAAGTTAGTGTAGTGCGTCCTCCTCACAGTGTTCAGCTAAAGCTACAAGTTAGTTTAGTGTGACCTCTGCACAGTGTTCAGCTAAAGCTACAAGTTAGGGTAGTGCGTCCTCCTCACAGTGTTCAGCTAAAACTACAAGTTAGTGTAGTGCGACCTCTGCACAGTGTTCAGCTAAAGCTACAAGTTAGTGTAATGCGTCTTCCTCACAGTGTTCAGCTAAAACTACAAGTTAGTGTAGTGAGACCGCTGCACAGTGTTCAGCTAAAGCTACAAGTTAGCGTAGTGCGTCCTCCTCACAGTGTTCAGCTAAAGCTACAAGTTAGTTTAGTGTGACCTCTGCACAGTGTTCAGCTAAAGCTACAAGTTAGGGTAGTGCGTTCTCCTCACAGTTTTCAGCTAAAACTACAAGTTAGTGTAGTGCGTCCTCCTCACAGTGTTCAGCTAAAACTACAAGTTAGTGTAGTGAGACCTCTGCACAGTGTTCAGCTAAAGCTTCAAGTTAGTGTGGTGCCTCCTGCTCACAGTGTTCAGCTAAAACTACAAGTTAGTGTAGTGCGACCTCTGCACAGTGTTCAGCTAAAGCTACAAGTTAGTGTAGTGCGTCTTCCTCACAGTGTTCAGCTAAAACTACAAGTTAGTGTAGTGAGACCGCTGCACAGTGTTCAGCTAAAGCTACAAGTTAGCGTAGTGCGTCCTCCTCACAGTGTTCAGCTAAAGCTACAAGTTAGTTTAGTGTGACCTATGCACAGTGTTCAGCTAAAACTACAAGTTAGGGTAGTGCGTCCTCCTCACAGTGTTCAGCTAAAGCTACAAATTAGTGTAGTGCATCCTCCTCACAGTGTTCAGCTAAAACTACAAGTTAGTGTAGTGAGACCTCTGCACAGTGTTCAGCTAAATCTACAAGTTAGTGTAGTGCGTCCTGCTCACAGTGTTCAGCTAAAACTACAATTTAGTGTAGTGCGACCTCTGCACAGTGTTCAGCTAAAGCTACAAGTTAGTGTAGTGCGTCCTCCTCACAGTGTTCAGCTAAAACTACAAGTTAGTGTAGTGAGACCTCTGCACAGTGTTCAGCTAAAGCTACAAGTTAGTGTAGTGCTTCCTCCTCACAGTGTTCAGCTAAAGCTACAAGTTAGTTTAGTGTGACCTCTGCACAGTGTTCAGCTAAAGCTACAAGTTAATGTAGTGCGTCCTCCTCACAGTGTTCAGCTAAAACTACAAGTTAGTGTAGTGCGACCTCTGCACAGTGTTCAGCTAAAGCTACAAGTTAGTGTAGTGCGTCTTCCTCACAGTGTTCAGCTAAAACTACAAGTTAGTGTAGTGAGACCTCTGCACAGTGTTCAGCTAAAGCTTCAAGTTAGTGTAGTGCCTCCTGCTCACAGTGTTCAGCTAAAACTACAAGTTAGTGTAGTGCGACCTCTGCACAGTGTTCAGCTAAAGCTACAAGTTAGTGTAGTGCGTCTTCCTCACAGTGTTCAGCTAAAACTACAAGTTAGTGTAGTGAGACCGCTGCACAGTGTTCAGCTAAAGCTACAAGTTAGCGTAGTGCGTCCTCCTCACAGTGTTCAGCTAAAGCTACAAGTTAGTTTAGTGTGACCTATGCACAGTGTTCAGCTAAAGGTACAAGTTAGGGTAGTGCGTCCTCCTCACAGTGTTCAGCTAAAGCTACAAATTAGTGTAGTGCATCCTCCTCACAGTGTTCAGCTAAAACTACAAGTTAGTGTAGTGAGACCTCTGCACAGTGTTCAGCTAAATCTACAAGTTAGTGTAGTGCGTCCTGCTCACAGTGTTCAGCTAAAACTACAATTTAGTGTAGTGCGACCTCTGCACAGTGTTCAGCTAAAGCTACAAGTTAGTGTAGTGCGTCCTCCTCACAGTGTTCAGCTAAAACTACAAGTTAGTGTAGTGAGACCTCTGCACAGTGTTCAGCTAAAGCTACAAGTTAGTGTAGTGCTTCCTCCTCACAGTGTTCAGCTAAAGCTACAAGTTAGTTTAGTGTCACCTCTGCACAGTGTTCAGCTAAAGCTACAAGTTAGGGTAGTGCGTCCTCCTCACAGTGTTCAGCTAAAACTACAAGTTAGTGTAGTGCGACCTATGCACAGTGTTCAGCTAAAGCTACAAGTTAGTGTAGTGCGTCTTCCTCACAGTGTTCAGCTAAAACTACAAGTTAGTGTAGTGAGACCGCTGCACAGTGTTCAGCTAAAGCTACAAGTTAGCGTAGTGCGTCCTCCTCACAGTGTTCAGCTAAAGCTACAAGTTAGTGTAGTGAGACCTCTGCACAGTGTTCAGCTAAATCTACAAGTTAGTGTAGTGCGTCCTGCTCACAGTGTTCAGCTAAAACTACAATTTAGTGTAGTGCGACCTCTGCACAGTGTTCAGCTAAAGCTACAAGTTAGTGTAGTGCGTCCTCCTCACAGTGTTCAGCTAAAACTACAAGTTAGTGTAGTGAGACCTCTGCACAGTGTTCAGCTAAAGCTACAAGTTAGTGTAGTGCGTCCTCCTCACAGTGTTCAGCTAAAGCTACAAGTTAGTTTAGTGTGACCTCTGCACAGTGTTCAGCTAAAGCTACAAGTTAGGGTAGTGCGTTCTCCTCACAGTTTTCAGCTAAAACTACAAGTTAGTGTAGTGCGTCCTCCTCACAGTGTTCAGCTAAAACTACAAGTTAGTGTAGTGAGACCTCTGCACAGTGTTCAGCTAAAGCTTCAAGTTAGTGTGGTGCCTCCTGCTCACAGTGTTCAGCTAAAACTACAAGTTAGTGTAGTGCGACCTCTGCACAGTGTTCAGCTAAAGCTACAAGTTAGTGTAGTGCGTCTTCCTCACAGTGTTCAGCTAAAACTACAAGTTAGTGTAGTGCGACCGCTGCACAGTGTTCAGCTAAAGCTACAAGTTAGCGTAGTGCGTCCTCCTCACAGTGTTCAGCTAAAGCTACAAGTTAGTTTAGTGTGACCTATGCACAGTGTTCAGCTAAAACTACAAGTTAGGGTAGTGCGTCCTCCTCACAGTGTTCAGCTAAAGCTACAAATTAGTGTAGTGCATCCTCCTCACATTGTTCAGCTAAAACTAAAGGTTAGTGTAGTGAGACCTCTGCACAGTGTTCAGCTAAATCTACAAGTTAGTGTAGTGCGTCCTGCTCACAGTGTTCAGCTAAAACTACAATTTAGTGTAGTGCGACCTCTGCACAGTGTTCAGCTAAAGCTACAAGTTAGTGTAGTGCGTCCTCCTCACAGTGTTCAGCTAAAACTACAAGTTAGTGTAGTGAGACCTCTGCACAGTGTTCAGCTAAAGCTACAAGTTAGTGTAGTGCTTCCTCCTCACAGTGTTCAGCTAAAGCTACAAGTTAGTTTAGTGTGACCTCTGCACAGTGTTCAGCTAAAGCTACAAGTTAGGGTAGTGCGACCTCTGCACAGTGTTCAGCTAAAGCTACAAGTTAGTGTAGTGCATCTTCCTCACAGTGTTCAGCTAAAACTACAAGTTAGTGTAGTGAGACCGCTGCACAGTGTTCAGCTAAAGCTACAAGTTAGCGTAGTGCGTCCTCCTCACAGTGTTCAGCTAAAGCTACAAGTTAGTGTAGTGAGACCTCTGCACAGTGTTCAGCTAAATCTACAAGTTAGTGTAGTGCGTCCTGCTCACAGTGTTCAGCTAAAACTACAATTTAGTGTAGTGCGACCTCTGCACAGTGTTCAGCTAAAGCTACAAGTTAGTGTAGTGCGTCCTCCTCACAGTGTTCAGCTAAAGCTACAAGTTAGTGTAGTGCGTCTTCCTCACAGTGTTCAGCTAAAACTACAAGTTAGTGTAGTGAGACCGCTGCACAGTGTTCAGCTAAAGCTACAAGTTAGCGTAGTGCGTCCTCCTCACAGTGTTCAGCTAAAGCTACAAGTTAGTTTAGTGTGACCTATGCACAGTGTTCAGCTAAAGGTACAAGTTAGGGTAGTGCGTCCTCCTCACAGTGTTCAGATAAAGCTACAAATTTGGGTAGTGTGTCCTCCTCACAGTGTTCAGCGAAAACTACAAGTTAGTGTAGTGAGACCTCTGCACAGTGTTCAGCTAAAGCTTCAAGTTAGTGTAGTGCCTCCTGCTCACAGTGTTCAGCTAAAACTACAAGTTAGTGTAGTGCGACCTCTGCACAGTGTTCAGCTAAAGCTACAAGTTAGTGTAGTGCGTCTTCCTCACAGTGTTCAGCTAAAACTACAAGTTAGTGTAGTGAGACCGCTGCACAGTGTTCAGCTAAAGCTACAAGTTAGCGTAGTGCGTCCTCCTCACAGTGTTCAGCTAAAGCTACAAGTTAGTTTAGTGTGACCTATGCACAGTGTTCAGCTAAAGGTACAAGTTAGGGTAGTGCGTCCTCCTCACAGTGTTCAGCTAAAGCTACAAATTAGTGTAGTGCATCCTCCTCACAGTGTTCAGCTAAAACTACAAGTTAGTGTAGTGAGACCTCTGCACAGTGTTCAGCTAAATCTACAAGTTAGTGTAGTGCGTCCTGCTCACAGTGTTCAGCTAAAACTACAATTTAGTGTAGTGCGACCTCTGCACAGTGTTCAGCTAAAGCTACAAGTTAGTGTAGTGCGTCCTCCTCACAGTGTTCAGCTAAAACTACAAGTTAGTGTAGTTAGACCTCTGCACAGTGTTCAGCTAAAGCTACAAGTTAGTGTAGTGCTTCCTCCTCACAGTGTTCAGCTAAAGCTACAAGTTAGTTTAGTGTGACCTCTGCACAGTGTTCAGCTAAAGCTACAAGTTAGGGTAGTGCGTCCTCCTCACAGTGTTCAGCTAAAACTACAAGTTAGTGTGGTGCGACCTCTGCACAGTGTTCAGCTAAAGCTACAAGTTAGTGTAGTGCGTCTTCCTCACAGTGTTCAGCTAAAACTACAAGTTAGTGTAGTGAGACCACTGCACAGTGTTCAGCTAAAGCTACAAGTTAGCGTAGTGCGTCCTCCTCACAGTGTTCAGCTAAAGCTACAAGTTAGTTTAGTGTGACCTATGCACAGTGTTCAGCTAAAGGTACAAGTTAGGGTAGTGCGTCCTCCTCACAGTGTTCAGATAAAGCTACAAATTTGGGTAGTGTGTCCTCCTCACAGTGTTCAGCGAAAACTACAAGTTAGTGTAGTGAGACCTCTGCATAGTGTTCAGCTAAAGCTTCAAGTTAGTGTAGTGCCTCCTGCTCACAGTGTTCAGCTAAAACTACAAGTTAGTGTAGTGCGACCTCTGCACAGTGTTCAGCTAAAGCTACAAGTTAGTGTAGTGCGTCTTCCTCACAGTGTTCAGCTAAAACTACAAGTTAGTGTAGTGAGACCGCTGCACAGTGTTCAGCTAAAGCTACAAGTTAGCGTAGTGCATCCTCCTCACAGTGTTCAGCTAAAGCTACAAGTTAGTTTAGTGTGACCTATGCACAGTGTTCAGCTAAAGGTACAAGTTAGGGTAGTGCGTCCTCCTCACAGTGTTCAGCTAAAGCTACAAATTAGTGTAGTGCATCCTCCTCACAGTGTTCAGCTAAAACTACAAGTTAGTGTAGTGAGACCTCTGCACAGTGTTCAGCTAAATCTACAAGTTAGTGTAGTGCTTCCTGCTCACAGTGTTCAGATAAAACTACAATTTAGTGTAGTGCGACCTCTGCACAGTGTTCAGCTAAAGCTACAAGTTAGTGTAGTGCGTCCTCCTCACAGTGTTCAGCTAAAACTACAAGTTAGTGTAGTGAGACCTCTGCACAGTGTTCAGCTAAAGCTACAAGTTAGTGTAGTGCTTCCTCCTCACAGTGTTCAGCTAAAGCTACAAGTTAGTTTAGTGTGACCTCTGCACAGTGTTCAGCTAAAGCTACAAGTTAGGGTAGTGCGTCCTCCTCACAGTGTTCAGCTAAAACTACAAGTTAGTGTAGTGCGACCTCTGCACAGTGTTCAGCTAAAGCTACAAGTTAGTGTAGTGCGTCTTCCTCACAGTGTTCAGCTAAAACTACAAGTTAGTGTAGTGAGACCGCTGCACAGTGTTCAGCTAAAGCTACAAGTTAGCTTAGTGCGTCCTCCTCACAGTGTTCAGCTAAAGCTACAAGTTAGTGTAGTGAGACCTCTGCACAGTGTTCAGCTAAATCTACAAGTTAGTGTAGTGCGTCCTGTTCACAGTGTTCAGCTAAAACTACAATTTAGTGTGGTGCGACCTCTGCACAGTGTTCAGCTAAAGCTACAAGTTAGTGTAGTGCGTCTTCCTCACAGTGTTCAGCTAAAACTACAAGTTAGTGTAGTGAGACCACTGCACAGTGTTCAGCTAAAGCTACAAGTTAGCGTAGTGCGTCCTCCTCACAGTGTTCAGCTAAAGCTACAAGTTAGTTTAGTGTGACCTATGCACAGTGTTCAGCTAAAGGTACAAGTTAGGGTAGTGCGTCCTCCTCACAGTGTTCAGATAAAGCTACAAATTTGGGTAGTGTGTCCTCCTCACAGTGTTCAGCGAAAACTACAAGTTAGTGTAGTGAGACCTCTGCATAGTGTTCAGCTAAAGCTTCAAGTTAGTGTAGTGCCTCCTGCTCACAGTGTTCAGCTAAAACTACAAGTTAGTGTAGTGCGACCTCTGCACAGTGTTCAGCTAAAGCTACAAGTTAGTGTAGTGCGTCTTCCTCACAGTGTTCAGCTAAAACTACAAGTTAGTGTAGTGAGACCGCTGCACAGTGTTCAGCTAAAGCTACAAGTTAGCGTAGTGCGTCCTCCTCACAGTGTTCAGCTAAAGCTACAAGTTAGTTTAGTGTGACCTATGCACAGTGTTCAGCTAAAGGTACAAGTTAGGGTAGTGCGTCCTCCTCACAGTGTTCAGCTAAAGCTACAAATTAGAGTAGTGCATCCTCCTCACAGTGTTCAGCTAAAACTACAAGTTAGTGTAGTGAGACCTCTGCACAGTGTTCAGCTAAATCTACAAGTTAGTGTAGTGCTTCCTGCTCACAGTGTTCAGATAAAACTACAATTTAGTGTAGTGCGACCTCTGCACAGTGTTCAGCTAAAGCTACAAGTTAGTGTAGTGCGTCCTCCTCACAGTGTTCAGCTAAAACTACAAGTTAGTGTAGTGAGACCTCTGCGCAGTGTTCAGCTAAAGCTACAAGTTAGTGTAGTGCTTCCTCCTCACAGTGTTCAGCTAAAGCTACAAGTTAGTTTAGTGTGACCTCTGCACAGTGTTCAGCTAAAGCTACAAGTTAGGGTAGTGCGTCCTCCTCACAGTGTTCAGCTAAAACTACAAGTTAGTGTAGTGCGACCTCTGCACAGTGTTCAGCTAAAGCTACAAGTTAGTGTAGTGCGTCTTCCTCACAGTGTTCAGCTAAAACTACAAGTTAGTGTAGTGAGACCGCTGCACAGTGTTCAGCTAAAGCTACAAGTTAGCTTAGTGCGTCCTCCTCACAGTGTTCAGCTAAAGCTACAAGTTAGTGTAGTGAGACCTCTGCACAGTGTTCAGCTAAATCTACAAGTTAGTGTAGTGCGTCCTGCTCACAGTGTTCAGCTAAAACTACAATTTAGTGTGGTGCGACCTCTGCACAGTGTTCAGCTAAAGCTACAAGTTAGTGTAGTGCGTCTTCCTCACAGTGTTCAGCTAAAACTACAAGTTAGTGTAGTGAGACCACTGCACAGTGTTCAGCTAAAGCTACAAGTTAGCGTAGTGCGTCCTCCTCACAGTGTTCAGCTAAAGCTACAAGTTAGTTTAGTGTGACCTATGCACAGTGTTCAGCTAAAGGTACAAGTTAGGGTAGTGCGTCCTCCTCACAGTGTTCAGATAAAGCTACAAATTTGGGTAGTGTGTCCTCCTCACAGTGTTCAGCGAAAACTACAAGTTAGTGTAGTGAGACCTCTGCATAGTGTTCAGCTAAAGCTTCAAGTTAGTGTAGTGCCTCCTGCTCACAGTGTTCAGCTAAAACTACAAGTTAGTGTAGTGCGACCTCTGCACAGTGTTCAGCTAAAGCTACAAGTTAGTGTAGTGCGTCTTCCTCACAGTGTTCAGCTAAAACTACAAGTTAGTGTAGTGAGACCGCTGCACAGTGTTCAGCTAAAGCTACAAGTTAGGGTAGTGCGTCCTCCTCACAGTGTTCAGCTAAAGCTACAAATTAGTGTAGTGCATCCTCCTCACAGTGTTCAGCTAAAACTACAAGTTAGTGTAGTGAGACCTCTGCACAGTGTTCAGCTAAATCTACAAGTTAGTGTAGTGCTTCCTGCTCACAGTGTTCAGATAAAACTACAATTTAGTGTAGTGCGACCTCTGCACAGTGTTCAGCTAAAGCTACAAGTTAGTGTAGTGCGTCCTCCTCACAGTGTTCAGCTAAAACTACAAGTTAGTGTAGTGAGACCTCTGCACAGTGTTCAGCTAAAGCTACAAGTTAGTGTAGTGCTTCCTCCTCACAGTGTTCAGCTAAAGCTACAAGTTAGTTTAGTGTGACCTCTGCACAGTGTTCAGCTAAAGCTACAAGTTAGGGTAGTGCGTCCTCCTCACAGTGTTCAGCTAAAACTACAAGTTAGTGTAGTGCGACCTCTGCACAGTGTTCAGCTAAAGCTACAAGTTAGTGTAGTGCGTCTTCCTCACAGTGTTCAGCTAAAACTACAAGTTAGTGTAGTGAGACCGCTGCACAGTGTTCAGCTAAAGCTACAAGTTAGCTTAGTGCGTCCTCCTCACAGTGTTCAGCTAAAGCTACAAGTTAGTGTAGTGAGACCTCTGCACAGTGTTCAGCTAAATCTACAAGTTAGTGTAGTGCGTCCTGCTCACAGTGTTCAGCTAAAACTACAATTTAGTGTAGTGCGACCTCTGCACAGTGTTCAGCTAAAGCTACAAGTTAGTGTAGTGCGTCCTCCTCACAGTGTTCAGCTAAAACTACAAGTTAGTGTAGTGAGACCTCTGCACAGTGTTCAGCTAAAGCTACAAGTTAGTGTAGTGCTTCCTCCTCACAGTGTTCAGCTAAAGCTACAAGTTAGTTTAGTGTGACCTCTGCACAGTGTTCAGCTAAAGCTACAAGTTAGGGTAGTGCGTCCTCCTCACAGTGTTCAGCTAAAACTACATGTTAGTGTAGTGCGACCTCTGCACAGTGTTCAGCTAAAGCTACAAGTTAGTGTAGTGCGTCTTCCTCACAGTGTTCAGCTAAAACTACAAGTTAGTGTAGTGAGACCGCTGCACAGTGTTCAGCTAAAGCTACAAGTTAGCGTAGTGCGTCCTCCTCACAGTGTTCAGCTAAAGCTACAAGTTAGTGTAGTGAGACCTCTGCACAGTGTTCAGCTAAATCTACAAGTTAGTGTAGTGCGTCCTGCTCACAGTGTTCAGCTAAAACTACAATTTAGTGTAGTGCGACCTCTGCACAGTGTTCAGCTAAAGCTACAAGTTAGTGTAGTGCGTCCTCCTCACAGTGTTCAGCTAAAACTACAAGTTAGTGTAGTGAGACCTCTGCACAGTGTTCAGCTAAAGCTACAAGTTAGTGTAGTGCGTCCTCCTCACAGTGTTCAGCTAAAGCTACAAGTTAGTTTAGTGTGACCTCTGCACAGTGTTCAGCTAAAGCTACAAGTTAGGGTAGTGCGTTCTCCTCACAGTTTTCAGCTAAAACTACAAGTTAGTGTAGTGCGTCCTCCTCACAGTGTTCAGCTAAAACTACAAGTTAGTGTAGTGAGACCTCTGCACAGTGTTCAGCTAAAGCTTCAAGTTAGTGTGGTGCCTCCTGCTCACAGTGTTCAGCTAAAACTACAAGTTAGTGTAGTGCGACCTCTGCACAGTGTTCAGCTAAAGCTACAAGTTAGTGTAGTGCATCTTCCTCACAGTATTCAGCTAAAACTACAAGTTAGTGTAGTGAGACCGCTGCACAGTGTTCAGCTAAAGCTACAAGTTAGCGTAGTGCGTCCTCCTCACAGTGTTCAGCTAAAGCTACAAGTTAGTTTAGTGTGACCTATGCACAGTGTTCAGCTAAAGGTACAAGTTAGGGTAGTGCGTCCTCCTCACAGTGTTCAGCTAAAGCTACAAATTAGTGTAGTGCATCCTCCTCACAGTGTTCAGCTAAAACTACAAGTTAGTGTAGTGAGACCTCTGCACAGTGTTCAGCTAAATCTACAAGTTAGTGTAGTGCGTCCTGCTCACAGTGTTCAGCTAAAACTACAATTTAGTGTAGTGCGACCTCTGCACAGTGTTCAGCTAAAGCTACAAGTTAGTGTAGTGCGTCCTCCTCACAGTGTTCAGCTAAAACTACAAGTTAGTGTAGTGAGACCTCTGCACAGTGTTCAGCTAAAGCTACAAGTTAGTGTAGTGCGTCCTCCTCACAGTGTTCAGCTAAAGCTACAAGTTAGTTTAGTGTGACCTCTGCACAGTGTTCAGCTAAAGCTACAAGTTAGGGTAGTGCGTCCTCTTCACAGTGTTCAGCTAAAACTACAAGTTAGTGTAGTGCGACCTCTGCACAGTGTTCAGCTAAAGCTACAAGTTAGTGTAATGCGTCTTCCTCACAGTGTTCAGCTAAAACTACAAGTTAGTGTAGTGAGACCGCTGCACAGTGTTCAGCTAAAGCTACAAGTTAGCGTAGTGCGTCCTCCTCACAGTGTTCAGCTAAAGCTACAAGTTAGTTTAGTGTGACCTATGCACAGTGTTCAGCTAAAGGTACAAGTTAGGGTAGTGCGTCCTCCTCACAGTGTTCAGATAAAGCTACAAATTTGGGTAGTGTGTCCTCCTCACAGCGTTCAGCGAAAACTACAAGTTAGTGTAGTGAGACCTCTGCATAGTGTTCAGCTAAAGCTTCAAGTTAGTGTAGTGCCTCCTGCTCACAGTGTTCAGCTAAAACTACAAGTTAGTGTAGTGCGACCTCTGCACAGTGTTCAGCTAAAGCTACAAGTTAGTGTAGTGCGTCTTCCTCACAGTGTTCAGCTAAAACTACAAGTTAGTGTAGTGAGACCGCTGCACAGTGTTCAGCTAAAGCTACAAGTTAGCGTAGTGCGTCCTCCTCACAGTGTTCAGCTAAAGCTACAAGTTAGTTTAGTGTGACCTATGCACAGTGTTCAGCTAAAGGTACAAGTTAGGGTAGTGCGTCCTCCTCACAGTGTTCAGCTAAAGCTACAAATTAGTGTAGTGCATCCTCCTCACAGTGTTCAGCTAAAACTACAAGTTAGTGTAGTGAGACCTCTGCACAGTGTTCAGCTAAATCTACAAGTTAGTGTAGTGCGTCCTGCTCACAGTGTTCAGATAAAACTACAATTTAGTGTAGTGAGACCTCTGCACAGTGTTCAGCTAAAGCTACAAGTTAGTGTAGTGCTTCCTCCTCACAGTGTTCAGCTAAAGCTACAAGTTAGTTTAGTGTGACCTCTGCACAGTGTTCAGCTAAAGCTACAAGTTAGGGTAGTGCGTCCTCCTCACAGTGTTCAGCTAAAACTACAAGTTAGTGTAGTGCGACCTCTGCACAGTGTTCAGCTAAAGCTACAAGTTAGTGTAGTGCGTCTTCCTCACAGTGTTCAGCTAAAACTACAAGTTAGTGTAGTGAGACCGCTGCACAGTGTTCAGCTAAAGCTACAAGTTAGCGTAGTGCGTCCTCCTCACAGTGTTCAGCTAAAGCTACAAGTTAGTGTAGTGAGACCTCTGCACAGTGTTCAGCTAAAGCTACAAGTTAGGGTAGTGCGTTCTCCTCACAGTTTTCAGCTAAAACTACAAGTTAGTGTAGTGCGTCCTCCTCACAGTGTTCAGCTAAAACTACAAGTTAGTGTAGTGCGTCCTGCTCACAGTGTTCAGCTAAAACTACAATTTAGTGTAGTGCGACCTCTGCACAGTGTTCAGCTAAATCTACAAGTTAGTGTAGTGCGTCCTGCTCACAGTGTTCAGCTAAAACTACAATTTAGTGTAGTGCGACCTCTGCACAGTGTTCAGCTAAAGCTACAAGTTAGTGTAGTGCGTCCTCCTCACAGTGTTCAGCTAAAACTACAAGTTAGTGTAGTGAGACCTCTGCACAGTGTTCAGCTAAAGCTACAAGTTAGTGTAGTGCGTCCTCCTCACAGTGTTCAGCTAAAGCTACAAGTTAGTTTAGTGTGACCTCTGCACAGTGTTCAGCTAAAGCTACAAGTTAGGGTAGTGCGTTCTCCTCACAGTTTTCAGCTAAAACTACAAGTTAGTGTAGTGCGTCCTCCTCACAGTGTTCAGCTAAAACTACAAGTTAGTGTAGTGAGACCTCTGCACAGTGTTCAGCTAAAGCTTCAAGTTAGTGTGGTGCCTCCTGCTCACAGTGTTCAGCTAAAACAACAAGTTAGTGTAGTGCACCTCTGCACAGTGTTCAGCTAAAGCTACAAGTTAGTGTAGTGCGTCTTCCTCACAGTGTTCAGCTAAAACTACAAGTTAGTGTAGTGAGACCGCTGCACAGTGTTCAGCTAAAGCTATAAGTTAGCGTAGTGCGTCCTCCTCACAGTGTTCAGCTAAAGCTACAAGTTAGTTTAGTGTGACCTATGCACAGTGTTCAGCTAAAGGTACAAGTTAGGGTAGTGCGTCATCCTCACAGTGTTCAGCTAAAGCTACAAATTAGTGTAGGGCATCCTCCTCACAGTGTTCAGCTAAAACTACAAGTTAGTGTAGTGAGACCTCTGCACAGTGTTCAGCTAAATCTACAAGTTAGTGTAGTGCGTCCTGCTCACAGTGTTCAGCTAAAACTACAATTTAGTGTAGTGCGACCTCTGCACAGTGTTCAGCTAAAGCTACAAGTTAGTGTAGTGCGTCCTCCTCACAGTGTTCAGCTAAAACTACAAGTTAGTGTAGTGAGACCTCTGCACAGTGTTCAGCTAAAGCTACAAGTTAGTGTAGTGCGTCCTCCTCACAGTGTTCAGCTAAAGCTACAAGTTAGTTTAGTGTGACCTCTGCAAAGTGTTCAGCTAAAGCTACAAGTTAGGGTAGTGCGTCCTCCTCACAGTGTTCAGCTAAAACTACAAGTTAGTGTAGTGCGACCTCTGCACAGTGTTCAGCTAAAGCTACAAGTTAGTGTAGTGCGTCTTCCTCACAGTGTTCAGCTAAAACTACAAGTTAGTGTAATGAGACCGCTGCACAGTGTTCAGCTAAAGGTACAAGTTAGGGTAGTGCGTCCTCCTCACAGTGTTCAGATAAAGCTACAAATTTGGGTAGTGTGTCCTCCTCACAGTGTTCAGCGAAAACTACAAGTTAGTGTAGTGAGACCTCTGCACAGTGTTCAGCTAAAGCTTCAAGTTAGTGTAGTGCCTCCTGCTCACAGTGTTCAGCTAAAACTACAAGTTAGTGTAGTGCGACCTCTGCACAGTGTTCAGCTAAAGCTACAAGTTAGTGTAGTGCGTCTTCCTCACAGTGTTCAGCTAAAACTACAAGTTAGTGTAGTGAGACCGCTGCACAGTGTTCAGCTAAAGCTACAAGTTAGCGTAGTGCGTCCTCCTCACAGTGTTCAGCTAAAGCTACAAGTTAGTTTAGTGTGACCTATGCACATTGTTCAGCTAAAACTACAAGTTAGTGTAGTGAGACGTCTGCACAGTGTTCAGCTAAATCTACAAGTTAGTGTAGTGCGTCCTGCTCACAGTGTTCAGCTAAAACTACAATTTAGTGTAGTGCGACCTCTGCACAGTGTTCAGCTAAAGCTACAAGTTAGTGAAGTGCGTCCTCCTCACAGTGTTCAGCTAAAACTACAAGTTAGTGTAGTGAGACCTCTGCACAGTGTTCAGCTAAAGCTACAAGTTAGTGTAGTGCTTCCTCCTCACAGTGTTCAGCTAAAGCTACAAGTTAGTTTAGTGTGACCTCTGCACAGTGTTCAGCTAAAGCTACAAGTTAGGGTAGTGCGTCCTCCTCACAGTGTTCAGCTAAAACTACAAGTTAGTGTAGTGCGACCTCTGCACAGTGTTCAGCTAAAGCTACAAGTTAGTGTAGTGCGTCTTCCTCACAGTGTTCAGCTAAAACTACAAGTTAGTGAAGTGAGACCACTGCACAGTGTTCAGCTAAAGCTACAAGTTAGCGTAGTGCGTCCTCCTCACAGTGTTCAGCTAAAGCTACAAGTTAGTGTAGTGCGTCCTGCTCACAGTGTTCAGCTAAAACTACAATTTAGTGTAGTGCGACCTCTGCACAGTGTTCAGCTAAAGCTACAAGTTAGTGTAGTGCGTCCTCCTCACAGTGTTCAGCTAAAACTACAAGTTAGTGTAGTGAGACCTCTGCACAGTGTTCAGCTAAAGCTACAAGTTAGTGTAGTGCGTCCTCCTCACAGTGTTCAGCTAAAGCTACAAGTTAGTTTAGTGTGACCTCTGCACAGTGTTCAGCTAAAGCTACAAGTTAGTTTAGTGTGACCTCTGCACAGTGTTCAGCTAAAGCTACAAGTTAGTGTAGTGCGTCCTCCTCACAGTGTTCAGCTAAAACTACAAGTTAGTGTAGTGAGACCTCTGCACAGTGTTCAGCTAAAGCTTCAAGTTAGTGTGGTGCCTCCTGCTCACAGTGTTCAGCTAAAACTACAAGTTAGTGTAGTGCGACCTCTGCACAGTGTTCAGCTAAAGCTACAAGTTAGTGTAGTGCGTCTTCCTCACAGTGTTCAGCTAAAACTACAAGTTAGTGTAGTGAGACCGCTGCACAGTGTTCAGCTAAAGCTACAAGTTAGCGTAGTGCGTCCTCCTCACAGTGTTCAGCTAAAGCTACAAGTTAGTTTAGTGTGACCTATGCACAGTGTTCAGCTAAAGGTACAAGTTAGGGTAGTGCGTCCTCCTCACAGTGTTCAGCTAAAGCTACAAATTAGTGTAGTGCATCCTCCTCACAGTGTTCAGCTAAAACTACAAGTTAGTGTAGTGAGACCTCTGCACAGTGTTCAGCTAAATCTACAAGTTAGTGTAGTGCGTCCTGCTCACAGTGTTCAGCTAAAACTACAATTTAGTGTAGTGCGACCTCTGCACAGTGTTCAGCTAAAGCTACAAGTTAGTGTAGTGCGTCCTCCTCACAGTGTTCAGCTAAAACTACAAGTTAGTGTAGTGAGACCTCTGCACAGTGTTCAGCTAAAGCTACAAGTTAGTGTAGTGCGTCCTCCTCACAGTGTTCAGCTAAAGCTACAAGTTAGTTTAGTGTGACCTCTGCACAGTGTTCAGCTAAAGCTACAAGTTAGGGTAGTGCGTCCTCCTCACAGTGTTCAGCTAAAACTACAAGTTAGTGTAGTGCGACCTCTGCACAGTGTTCAGCTAAAGCTACAAGTTAGTGTAATGCGTCTTCCTCACAGTGTTCAGCTAAAACTACAAGTTAGTGTAGTGAGACCGCTGCACAGTGTTCAGCTAAAGCTACAAGTTAGCGTAGTGCGTCCTCCTCACAGTGTTCAGCTAAAGCTACAAGTTAGTTTAGTGTGACCTCTGCACAGTGTTCAGCTAAAGCTACAAGTTAGGGTAGTGCGTTCTCCTCACAGTTTTCAGCTAAAACTACAAGTTAGTGTAGTGCGTCCTCCTCACAGTGTTCAGCTAAAACTACAAGTTAGTGTAGTGAGACCTCTGCACAGTGTTCAGCTAAAGCTTCAAGTTAGTGTGGTGCCTCCTGCTCACAGTGTTCAGCTAAAACTACAAGTTAGTGTAGTGCGACCTCTGCACAGTGTTCAGCTAAAGCTACAAGTTAGTGTAGTGCGTCTTCCTCACAGTGTTCAGCTAAAACTACAAGTTAGTGTAGTGAGACCGCTGCACAGTGTTCAGCTAAAGCTACAAGTTAGCGTAGTGCGTCCTCCTCACAGTGTTCAGCTAAAGCTACAAGTTAGTTTAGTGTGACCTATGCACAGTGTTCAGCTAAAACTACAAGTTAGGGTAGTGCGTCCTCCTCACAGTGTTCAGCTAAAGCTACAAATTAGTGTAGTGCATCCTCCTCACAGTGTTCAGCTAAAACTACAAGTTAGTGTAGTGAGACCTCTGCACAGTGTTCAGCTAAATCTACAAGTTAGTGTAGTGCGTCCTGCTCACAGTGTTCAGCTAAAACTACAATTTAGTGTAGTGCGACCTCTGCACAGTGTTCAGCTAAAGCTACAAGTTAGTGTAGTGCGTCCTCCTCACAGTGTTCAGCTAAAACTACAAGTTAGTGTAGTGAGACCTCTGCACAGTGTTCAGCTAAAGCTACAAGTTAGTGTAGTGCTTCCTCCTCACAGTGTTCAGCTAAAGCTACAAGTTAGTTTAGTGTGACCTCTGCACAGTGTTCAGCTAAAGCTACAAGTTAATGGAGTGCGTCCTCCTCACAGTGTTCAGCTAAAACTACAAGTTAGTGTAGTGCGACCTCTGCACAGTGTTCAGCTAAAGCTACAAGTTAGTGTAGTGCGTCTTCCTCACAGTGTTCAGCTAAAACTACAAGTTAGTGTAGTGAGACCTCTGCACAGTGTTCAGCTAAAGCTTCAAGTTAGTGTAGTGCCTCCTGCTCACAGTGTTCAGCTAAAACTACAAGTTAGTGTAGTGCGACCTCTGCACAGTGTTCAGCTAAAGCTACAAGTTAGTGTAGTGCGTCTTCCTCACAGTGTTCAGCTAAAACTACAAGTTAGTGTAGTGAGACCGCTGCACAGTGTTCAGCTAAAGCTACAAGTTAGCGTAGTGCGTCCTCCTCACAGTGTTCAGCTAAAGCTACAAGTTAGTTTAGTGTGACCTATGCACAGTGTTCAGCTAAAGGTACAAGTTAGGGTAGTGCGTCCTCCTCACAGTGTTCAGCTAAAGCTACAAATTAGTGTAGTGCATCCTCCTCACAGTGTTCAGCTAAAACTACAAGTTAGTGTAGTGAGACCTCTGCACAGTGTTCAGCTAAATCTACAAGTTAGTGTAGTGCGTCCTGCTCACAGTGTTCAGCTAAAACTACAATTTAGTGTAGTGCGACCTCTGCACAGTGTTCAGCTAAAGCTACAAGTTAGTGTAGTGCGTCCTCCTCACAGTGTTCAGCTAAAACTACAAGTTAGTGTAGTGAGACCTCTGCACAGTGTTCAGCTAAAGCTACAAGTTAGTGTAGTGCTTCCTCCTCACAGTGTTCAGCTAAAGCTACAAGTTAGTTTAGTGTCACCTCTGCACAGTGTTCAGCTAAAGCTACAAGTTAGGGTAGTGCGTCCTCCTCACAGTGTTCAGCTAAAACTACAAGTTAGTGTAGTGCGACCTCTGCACAGTGTTCAGCTAAAGCTACAAGTTAGTGTAGTGCGTCTTCCTCACAGTGTTCAGCTAAAACTACAAGTTAGTGTAGTGAGACCGCTGCACAGTGTTCAGCTAAAGCTACAAGTTAGCGTAGTGCGTCCTCCTCACAGTGTTCAGCTAAAGCTACAAGTTAGTGTAGTGAGACCTCTGCACAGTGTTCAGCTAAATCTACAAGTTAGTGTAGTGCGTCCTGCTCACAGTGTTCAGCTAAAACTACAATTTAGTGTAGTGCGACCTCTGCACAGTGTTCAGCTAAAGCTACAAGTTAGTGTAGTGCGTCCTCCTCACAGTGTTCAGCTAAAACTACAAGTTAGTGTAGTGAGACCTCTGCACAGTGTTCAGCTAAAGCTACAAGTTAGTGTAGTGCGTCCTCCTCACAGTGTTCAGCTAAAGCTACAAGTTAGTTTAGTGTGACCTCTGCACAGTGTTCAGCTAAAGCTACAAGTTAGGGTAGTGCGTTCTCCTCACAGTTTTCAGCTAAAACTACAAGTTAGTGTAGTGCGTCCTCCTCACAGTGTTCAGCTAAAACTACAAGTTAGTGTAGTGAGACCTCTGCACAGTGTTCAGCTAAAGCTTCAAGTTAGTGTGGTGCCTCCTGCTCACAGTGTTCAGCTAAAACTACAAGTTAGTGTAGTGCGACCTCTGCACAGTGTTCAGCTAAAGCTACAAGTTAGTGTAGTGCGTCTTCCTCACAGTGTTCAGCTAAAACTACAAGTTAGTGTAGTGCGACCGCTGCACAGTGTTCAGCTAAAGCTACAAGTTAGCGTAGTGCGTCCTCCTCACAGTGTTCAGCTAAAGCTACAAGTTAGTTTAGTGTGACCTATGCACAGTGTTCAGCTAAAACTACAAGTTAGGGTAGTGCGTCCTCCTCACAGTGTTCAGCTAAAGCTACAAATTAGTGTAGTGCATCCTCCTCACAGTGTTCAGCTAAAACTAAAGGTTAGTGTAGTGAGACCTCTGCACAGTGTTCAGCTAAATCTACAAGTTAGTGTAGTGCGTCCTGCTCACAGTGTTCAGCTAAAACTACAATTTAGTGTAGTGCGACCTCTGCACAGTGTTCAGCTAAAGCTACAAGTTAGTGTAGTGCGTCCTCCTCACAGTGTTCAGCTAAAACTACAAGTTAGTGTAGTGAGACCTCTGCACAGTGTTCAGCTAAAGCTACAAGTTAGTGTAGTGCTTCCTCCTCACAGTGTTCAGCTAAAGCTACAAGTTAGTTTAGTGTGACCTCTGCACAGTGTTCAGCTAAAGCTACAAGTTAGGGTAGTGCGACCTCTGCACAGTGTTCAGCTAAAGCTACAAGTTAGTGTAGTGCGTCTTCCTCACAGTGTTCAGCTAAAACTACAAGTTAGTGTAGTGAGACCGCTGCACAGTGTTCAGCTAAAGCTACAAGTTAGCGTAGTGCGTCCTCCTCACAGTGTTCAGCTAAAGCTACAAGTTAGTGTAGTGAGACCTCTGCACAGTGTTCAGCTAAATCTACAAGTTAGTGTAGTGCGTCCTGCTCACAGTGTTCAGCTAAAACTACAATTTAGTGTAGTGCGACCTCTGCACAGTGTTCAGCTAAAGCTACAAGTTAGTGTAGTGCGTCCTCCTCACAGTGTTCAGCTAAAGCTACAAGTTAGTGTAGTGCGTCTTCCTCACAGTGTTCAGCTAAAACTACAAGTTAGTGTAGTGAGACCGCTGCACAGTGTTCAGCTAAAGCTACAAGTTAGCGTAGTGCGTCCTCCTCACAGTGTTCAGCTAAAGCTACAAGTTAGTTTAGTGTGACCTATGCACAGTGTTCAGCTAAAGGTACAAGTTAGGGTAGTGCGTCCTCCTCACAGTGTTCAGATAAAGCTACAAATTTGGGTAGTGTGTCCTCCTCACAGTGTTCAGCGAAAACTACAAGTTAGTGTAGTGAGACCTCTGCACAGTGTTCAGCTAAAGCTTCAAGTTAGTGTAGTGCCTCCTGCTCACAGTGTTCAGCTAAAACTACAAGTTAGTGTAGTGCGACCTCTGCACAGTGTTCAGCTAAAGCTACAAGTTAGTGTAGTGCGTCTTCCTCACAGTGTTCAGCTAAAACTACAAGTTAGTGTAGTGAGACCGCTGCACAGTGTTCAGCTAAAGCTACAAGTTAGCGTAGTGCGTCCTCCTCACAGTGTTCAGCTAAAGCTACAAGTTAGTTTAGTGTGACCTATGCACAGTGTTCAGCTAAAGGTACAAGTTAGGGTAGTGCGTCCTCCTCACAGTGTTCAGCTAAAGCTACAAATTAGTGTAGTGCATCCTCCTCACAGTGTTCAGCTAAAACTACAAGTTAGTGTAGTGAGACCTCTGCACAGTGTTCAGCTAAATCTACAAGTTAGTGTAGTGCGTCCTGCTCACAGTGTTCAGCTAAAACTACAATTTAGTGTAGTGCGACCTCTGCACAGTGTTCAGCTAAAGCTACAAGTTAGTGTAGTGCGTCCTCCTCACAGTGTTCAGCTAAAACTACAAGTTAGTGTAGTTAGACCTCTGCACAGTGTTCAGCTAAAGCTACAAGTTAGTGTAGTGCTTCCTCCTCACAGTGTTCAGCTAAAGCTACAAGTTAGTTTAGTGTGACCTCTGCACAGTGTTCAGCTAAAGCTACAAGTTAGGGTAGTGCGTCCTCCTCACAGTGTTCAGCTAAAACTACAAGTTAGTGTGGTGCGACCTCTGCACAGTGTTCAGCTAAAGCTACAAGTTAGTGTAGTGCGTCTTCCTCACAGTGTTCAGCTAAAACTACAAGTTAGTGTAGTGAGACCACTGCACAGTGTTCAGCTAAAGCTACAAGTTAGCGTAGTGCGTCCTCCTCACAGTGTTCAGCTAAAGCTACAAGTTAGTTTAGTGTGACCTATGCACAGTGTTCAGCTAAAGGTACAAGTTAGGGTAGTGCGTCCTCCTCACAGTGTTCAGATAAAGCTACAAATTTGGGTAGTGTGTCCTCCTCACAGTGTTCAGCGAAAACTACAAGTTAGTGTAGTGAGACCTCTGCATAGTGTTCAGCTAAAGCTTCAAGTTAGTGTAGTGCCTCCTGCTCACAGTGTTCAGCTAAAACTACAAGTTAGTGTAGTGCGACCTCTGCACAGTGTTCAGCTAAAGCTACAAGTTAGTGTAGTGCGTCTTCCTCACAGTGTTCAGCTAAAACTACAAGTTAGTGTAGTGAGACCGCTGCACAGTGTTCAGCTAAAGCTACAAGTTAGCGTAGTGCATCCTCCTCACAGTGTTCAGCTAAAGCTACAAGTTAGTTTAGTGTGACCTATGCACAGTGTTCAGCTAAAGGTACAAGTTAGGGTAGTGCGTCCTCCTCACAGTGTTCAGCTAAAGCTACAAATTAGTGTAGTGCATCCTCCTCACAGTGTTTAGCTAAAACTACAAGTTAGTGTAGTGAGACCTCTGCACAGTGTTCAGCTAAATCTACAAGTTAGTGTAGTGCTTCCTGCTCACAGTGTTCAGATAAAACTACAATTTAGTGTAGTGCGACCTCTGCACAGTGTTCAGCTAAAGCTACAAGTTAGTGTAGTGCGTCCTCCTCACAGTGTTCAGCTAAAACTACAAGTTAGTGTAGTGAGACCTCTGCACAGTGTTCAGCTAAAGCTACAAGTTAGTGTAGTGCTTCCTCCTCACAGTGTTCAGCTAAAGCTACAAGTTAGTTTAGTGTGACCTCTGCACAGTGTTCAGCTAAAGCTACAAGTTAGGGTAGTGCGTCCTCCTCACAGTGTTCAGCTAAAACTACAAGTTAGTGTAGTGCGACCTCTGCACAGTGTTCAGCTAAAGCTACAAGTTAGTGTAGTGCGTCTTCCTCACAGTGTTCAGCTAAAACTACAAGTTAGTGTAGTGAGACCGCTGCACAGTGTTCAGCTAAAGCTACAAGTTAGCTTAGTGCGTCCTCCTCACAGTGTTCAGCTAAAGCTACAAGTTAGTGTAGTGAGACCTCTGCACAGTGTTCAGCTAAATCTACAAGTTAGTGTAGTGCGTCCTGCTCACAGTGTTCAGCTAAAACTACAATTTAGTGTGGTGCGACCTCTGCACAGTGTTCAGCTAAAGCTACAAGTTAGTGTAGTGCGTCTTCCTCACAGTGTTCAGCTAAAACTACAAGTTAGTGTAGTGAGACCACTGCACAGTGTTCAGCTAAAGCTACAAGTTAGCGTAGTGCGTCCTCCTCACAGTGTTCAGCTAAAGCTACAAGTTAGTTTAGTGTGACCTATGCACAGTGTTCAGCTAAAGGTACAAGTTAGGGTAGTGCGTCCTCCTCACAGTGTTCAGATAAAGCTACAAATTTGGGTAGTGTGTCCTCCTCACAGTGTTCAGCGAAAACTACAAGTTAGTGTAGTGAGACCTCTGCATAGTGTTCAGCTAAAGCTTCAAGTTAGTGTAGTGCCTCCTGCTCACAGTGTTCAGCTAAAACTACAAGTTAGTGTAGTGCGACCTCTGCACAGTGTTCAGCTAAAGCTACAAGTTAGTGTAGTGCGTCTTCCTCACAGTGTTCAGCTAAAACTACAAGTTAGTGTAGTGAGACCGCTGCACAGTGTTCAGCTAAAGCTACAAGTTAGCGTAGTGCGTCCTCCTCACAGTGTTCAGCTAAAGCTACAAGTTAGTTTAGTGTGACCTATGCACAGTGTTCAGCTAAAGGTACAAGTTAGGGTAGTGCGTCCTCCTCACAGTGTTCAGCTAAAGCTACAAATTAGTGTAGTGCATCCTCCTCACAGTGTTCAGCTAAAACTACAAGTTAGTGTAGTGAGACCTCTGCACAGTGTTCAGCTAAATCTACAAGTTAGTGTAGTGCTTCCTGCTCACAGTGTTCAGATAAAACTACAATTTAGTGTAGTGCGACCTCTGCACAGTGTTCAGCTAAAGCTACAAGTTAGTGTAGTGCGTCCTCCTCACAGTGTTCAGCTAAAACTACAAGTTAGTGTAGTGAGACCTCTGCACAGTGTTCAGCTAAAGCTACAAGTTAGTGTAGTGCTTCCTCCTCACAGTGTTCAGCTAAAGCTACAAGTTAGTTTAGTGTGACCTCTGCACAGTGTTCAGCTAAAGCTACAAGTTAGGGTAGTGCGTCCTCCTCACAGTGTTCAGCTAAAACTACAAGTTAGTGTAGTGCGACCTCTGCACAGTGTTCAGCTAAAGCTACAAGTTAGTGTAGTGCGTCTTCCTCACAGTGTTCAGCTAAAACTACAAGTTAGTGTAGTGAGACCTCTGCACAGTGTTCAGCTAAATCTACAAGTTAGTGTAGTGCGTCCTGCTCACAGTGTTCAGCTAAAACTACAATTTAGTGTAGTGCGACCTCTGCACAGTGTTCAGCTAAAGCTACAAGTTAGTGTAGTGCGTCCTCCTCACAGTGTTCAGCTAAAACTACAAGTTAGTGTAGTGAGACCTCTGCACAGTGTTCAGCTAAAGCTACAAGTTAGTGTAGTGCGTCCTCCTCACAGTGTTCAGCTAAAGCTACAAGTTAGTTTAGTGTGACCTCTGCACAGTGTTCAGCTAAAGCTACAAGTTAGGGTAGTGCGTTCTCCTCACAGTTTTCAGCTAAAACTACAAGTTAGTGTAGTGCGTCCTCCTCACAGTGTTCAGCTAAAACTACAAGTTAGTGTAGTGAGACCTCTGCACAGTGTTCAGCTAAAGCTTCAAGTTAGTGTGGTGCCTCCTGCTCACAGTGTTCAGCTAAAACTACAAGTTAGTGTAGTGCGACCTCTGCACAGTGTTCAGCTAAAGCTACAAGTTAGTGTAGTGCGTCTTCCTCACAGTGTTCAGCTAAAACTACAAGTTAGTGTAGTGCGACCGCTGCACAGTGTTCAGCTAAAGCTACAAGTTAGCGTAGTGCGTCCTCCTCACAGTGTTCAGCTAAAGCTACAAGTTAGTTTAGTGTGACCTATGCACAGTGTTCAGCTAAAACTACAAGTTAGGGTAGTGCGTCCTCCTCACAGTGTTCAGCTAAAGCTACAAATTAGTGTAGTGCATCCTCCTCACAGTGTTCAGCTAAAACTAAAGGTTAGTGTAGTGAGACCTCTGCACAGTGTTCAGCTAAATCTACAAGTTAGTGTAGTGCGTCCTGCTCACAGTGTTCAGCTAAAACTACAATTTAGTGTAGTGCGACCTCTGCACAGTGTTCAGCTAAAGCTACAAGTTAGTGTAGTGCGTCCTCCTCACAGTGTTCAGCTAAAACTACAAGTTAGTGTAGTGAGACCTCTGCACAGTGTTCAGCTAAAGCTACAAGTTAGTGTAGTGCTTCCTCCTCACAGTGTTCAGCTAAAGCTACAAGTTAGTTTAGTGTGACCTCTGCACAGTGTTCAGCTAAAGCTACAAGTTAGGGTAGTGCGACCTCTGCACAGTGTTCAGCTAAAGCTACAAGTTAGTGTAGTGCGTCTTCCTCACAGTGTTCAGCTAAAACTACAAGTTAGTGTAGTGAGACCGCTGCACAGTGTTCAGCTAAAGCTACAAGTTAGCGTAGTGCGTCCTCCTCACAGTGTTCAGCTAAAGCTACAAGTTAGTGTAGTGAGACCTCTGCACAGTGTTCAGCTAAATCTACAAGTTAGTGTAGTGCGTCCTGCTCACAGTGTTCAGCTAAAACTACAATTTAGTGTAGTGCGACCTCTGCACAGTGTTCAGCTAAAGCTACAAGTTAGTGTAGTGCGTCCTCCTCACAGTGTTCAGCTAAAGCTACAAGTTAGTGTAGTGCGTCTTCCTCACAGTGTTCAGCTAAAACTACAAGTTAGTGTAGTGAGACCGCTGCACAGTGTTCAGCTAAAGCTACAAGTTAGCGTAGTGCGTCCTCCTCACAGTGTTCAGCTAAAGCTACAAGTTAGTTTAGTGTGACCTATGCACAGTGTTCAGCTAAAGGTACAAGTTAGGGTAGTGCGTCCTCCTCACAGTGTTCAGATAAAGCTACAAATTTGGGTAGTGTGTCCTCCTCACAGTGTTCAGCGAAAACTACAAGTTAGTGTAGTGAGACCTCTGCACAGTGTTCAGCTAAAGCTTCAAGTTAGTGTAGTGCCTCCTGCTCACAGTGTTCAGCTAAAACTACAAGTTAGTGTAGTGCGACCTCTGCACAGTGTTCAGCTAAAGCTACAAGTTAGTGTAGTGCGTCTTCCTCACAGTGTTCAGCTAAAACTACAAGTTAGTGTAGTGAGACCGCTGCACAGTGTTCAGCTAAAGCTACAAGTTAGCGTAGTGCGTCCTCCTCACAGTGTTCAGCTAAAGCTACAAGTTAGTTTAGTGTGACCTATGCACAGTGTTCAGCTAAAGGTACAAGTTAGGGTAGTGCGTCCTCCTCACAGTGTTCAGCTAAAGCTACAAATTAGTGTAGTGCATCCTCCTCACAGTGTTCAGCTAAAACTACAAGTTAGTGTAGTGAGACCTCTGCACAGTGTTCAGCTAAATCTACAAGTTAGTGTAGTGCGTCCTGCTCACAGTGTTCAGCTAAAACTACAATTTAGTGTAGTGCGACCTCTGCACAGTGTTCAGCTAAAGCTACAAGTTAGTGTAGTGCGTCCTCCTCACAGTGTTCAGCTAAAACTACAAGTTAGTGTAGTTAGACCTCTGCACAGTGTTCAGCTAAAGCTACAAGTTAGTGTAGTGCTTCCTCCTCACAGTGTTCAGCTAAAGCTACAAGTTAGTTTAGTGTGACCTCTGCACAGTGTTCAGCTAAAGCTACAAGTTAGGGTAGTGCGTCCTCCTCACAGTGTTCAGCTAAAACTACAAGTTAGTGTGGTGCGACCTCTGCACAGTGTTCAGCTAAAGCTACAAGTTAGTGTAGTGCGTCTTCCTCACAGTGTTCAGCTAAAACTACAAGTTAGTGTAGTGAGACCACTGCACAGTGTTCAGCTAAAGCTACAAGTTAGCGTAGTGCGTCCTCCTCACAGTGTTCAGCTAAAGCTACAAGTTAGTTTAGTGTGACCTATGCACAGTGTTCAGCTAAAGGTACAAGTTAGGGTAGTGCGTCCTCCTCACAGTGTTCAGATAAAGCTACAAATTTGGGTAGTGTGTCCTCCTCACAGTGTTCAGCGAAAACTACAAGTTAGTGTAGTGAGACCTCTGCATAGTGTTCAGCTAAAGCTTCAAGTTAGTGTAGTGCCTCCTGCTCACAGTGTTCAGCTAAAACTACAAGTTAGTGTAGTGCGACCTCTGCACAGTGTTCAGCTAAAGCTACAAGTTAGTGTAGTGCGTCTTCCTCACAGTGTTCAGCTAAAACTACAAGTTAGTGTAGTGAGACCGCTGCACAGTGTTCAGCTAAAGCTACAAGTTAGCGTAGTGCATCCTCCTCACAGTGTTCAGCTAAAGCTACAAGTTAGTTTAGTGTGACCTATGCACAGTGTTCAGCTAAAGGTACAAGTTAGGGTAGTGCGTCCTCCTCACAGTGTTCAGCTAAAGCTACAAATTAGTGTAGTGCATCCTCCTCACAGTGTTCAGCTAAAACTACAAGTTAGTGTAGTGAGACCTCTGCACAGTGTTCAGCTAAATCTACAAGTTAGTGTAGTGCTTCCTGCTCACAGTGTTCAGATAAAACTACAATTTAGTGTAGTGCGACCTCTGCACAGTGTTCAGCTAAAGCTACAAGTTAGTGTAGTGCGTCCTCCTCACAGTGTTCAGCTAAAACTACAAGTTAGTGTAGTGAGACCTCTGCACAGTGTTCAGCTAAAGCTACAAGTTAGTGTAGTGCTTCCTCCTCACAGTGTTCAGCTAAAGCTACAAGTTAGTTTAGTGTGACCTCTGCACAGTGTTCAGCTAAAGCTACAAGTTAGGGTAGTGCGTCCTCCTCACAGTGTTCAGCTAAAACTACAAGTTAGTGTAGTGCGACCTCTGCACAGTGTTCAGCTAAAGCTACAAGTTAGTGTAGTGCGTCTTCCTCACAGTGTTCAGCTAAAACTACAAGTTAGTGTAGTGAGACCGCTGCACAGTGTTCAGCTAAAGCTACAAGTTAGCTTAGTGCGTCCTCCTCACAGTGTTCAGCTAAAGCTACAAGTTAGTGTAGTGAGACCTCTGCACAGTGTTCAGCTAAATCTACAAGTTAGTGTAGTGCGTCCTGCTCACAGTGTTCAGCTAAAACTACAATTTAGTGTGGTGCGACCTCTGCACAGTGTTCAGCTAAAGCTACAAGTTAGTGTAGTGCGTCTTCCTCACAGTGTTCAGCTAAAACTACAAGTTAGTGTAGTGAGACCACTGCACAGTGTTCAGCTAAAGCTACAAGTTAGCGTAGTGCGTCCTCCTCACAGTGTTCAGCTAAAGCTACAAGTTAGTTTAGTGTGACCTATGCACAGTGTTCAGCTAAAGGTACAAGTTAGGGTAGTGCGTCCTCCTCACAGTGTTCAGATAAAGCTACAAATTTGGGTAGTGTGTCCTCCTCACAGTGTTCAGCGAAAACTACAAGTTAGTGTAGTGAGACCTCTGCATAGTGTTCAGCTAAAGCTTCAAGTTAGTGTAGTGCCTCCTGCTCACAGTGTTCAGCTAAAACTACAAGTTAGTGTAGTGCGACCTCTGCACAGTGTTCAGCTAAAGCTACAAGTTAGTGTAGTGCGTCTTCCTCACAGTGTTCAGCTAAAACTACAAGTTAGTGTAGTGAGACCGCTGCACAGTGTTCAGCTAAAGCTACAAGTTAGCGTAGTGCGTCCTCCTCACAGTGTTCAGCTAAAGCTACAAGTTAGTTTAGTGTGACCTATGCACAGTGTTCAGCTAAAGGTACAAGTTAGGGTAGTGCGTCCTCCTCACAGTGTTCAGCTAAAGCTACAAATTAGTGTAGTGCATCCTCCTCACAGTGTTCAGCTAAAACTACAAGTTAGTGTAGTGAGACCTCTGCACAGTGTTCAGCTAAATCTACAAGTTAGTGTAGTGCTTCCTGCTCACAGTGTTCAGATAAAACTACAATTTAGTGTAGTGCGACCTCTGCACAGTGTTCAGCTAAAGCTACAAGTTAGTGTAGTGCGTCCTCCTCACAGTGTTCAGCTAAAACTACAAGTTAGTGTAGTGAGACCTCTGCACAGTGTTCAGCTAAAGCTACAAGTTAGTGTAGTGCTTCCTCCTCACAGTGTTCAGCTAAAGCTACAAGTTAGTTTAGTGTGACCTCTGCACAGTGTTCAGCTAAAGCTACAAGTTAGGGTAGTGCGTCCTCCTCACAGTGTTCAGCTAAAACTACAAGTTAGTGTAGTGCGACCTCTGCACAGTGTTCAGCTAAAGCTACAAGTTAGTGTAGTGCGTCTTCCTCACAGTGTTCAGCTAAAACTACAAGTTAGTGTAGTGAGACCGCTGCACAGTGTTCAGCTAAAGCTACAAGTTAGCTTAGTGCGTCCTCCTCACAGTGTTCAGCTAAAGCTACAAGTTAGTGTAGTGAGACCTCTGCACAGTGTTCAGCTAAATCTACAAGTTAGTGTAATGCGTCCTGCTCACAGTGTTCAGCTAAAACTACAATTTAGTGTAGTGCGACCTCTGCACAGTGTTCAGCTAAAGCTACAAGTTAGTGTAGTGCGTCCTCCTCACAGTGTTCAGCTAAAACTACAAGTTAGTGTAGTGAGACCTCTGCACAGTGTTCAGCTAAAGCTACAAGTTAGTGTAGTGCTTCCTCCTCACAGTGTTCAGCTAAAGCTACAAGTTAGTTTAGTGTGACCTCTGCACAGTGTTCAGCTAAAGCTACAAGTTAGGGTAGTGCGTCCTCCTCACAGTGTTCAGCTAAAACTACATGTTAGTGTAGTGCGACCTCTGCACAGTGTTCAGCTAAAGCTACAAGTTAGTGTAGTGCGTCTTCCTCACAGTGTTCAGCTAAAACTACAAGTTAGTGTAGTGAGACCGCTGCACAGTGTTCAGCTAAAGCTACAAGTTAGCGTAGTGCGTCCTCCTCACAGTGTTCAGCTAAAGCTACAAGTTAGTGTAGTGAGACCTCTGCACAGTGTTCAGCTAAATCTACAAGTTAGTGTAGTGCGTCCTGCTCACAGTGTTCAGCTAAAACTACAATTTAGTGTAGTGCGACCTCTGCACAGTGTTCAGCTAAAGCTACAAGTTAGTGTAGTGCGTCCTCCTCACAGTGTTCAGCTAAAACTACAAGTTAGTGTAGTGAGACCTCTGCACAGTGTTCAGCTAAAGCTACAAGTTAGTGTAGTGCGTCCTCCTCACAGTGTTCAGCTAAAGCTACAAGTTAGTTTAGTGTGACCTCTGCACAGTGTTCAGCTAAAGCTACAAGTTAGGGTAGTGCGTTCTCCTCACAGTTTTCAGCTAAAACTACAAGTTAGTGTAGTGCGTCCTCCTCACAGTGTTCAGCTAAAACTACAAGTTAGTGTAGTGAGACCTCTGCACAGTGTTCAGCTAAAGCTTCAAGTTAGTGTGGTGCCTCCTGCTCACAGTGTTCAGCTAAAACTACAAGTTAGTGTAGTGCGACCTCTGCACAGTGTTCAGCTAAAGCTACAAGTTAGTGTAGTGCGTCTTCCTCACAGTATTCAGCTAAAACTACAAGTTAGTGTAGTGAGACCGCTGCACAGTGTTCAGCTAAAGCTACAAGTTAGCGTAGTGCGTCCTCCTCACAGTGTTCAGCTAAAGCTACAAGTTAGTTTAGTGTGACCTATGCACAGTGTTCAGCTAAAGGTACAAGTTAGGGTAGTGCGTCCTCCTCACAGTGTTCAGCTAAAGCTACAAATTAGTGTAGTGCATCCTCCTCACAGTGTTCAGCTAAAACTACAAGTTAGTGTAGTGAGACCTCTGCACAGTGTTCAGCTAAATCTACAAGTTAGTGTAGTGCGTCCTGCTCACAGTGTTCAGCTAAAACTACAATTTAGTGTAGTGCGACCTCTGCACAGTGTTCAGCTAAAGCTACAAGTTAGTGTAGTGCGTCCTCCTCACAGTGTTCAGCTAAAACTACAAGTTAGTGTAGTGAGACCTCTGCACAGTGTTCAGCTAAAGCTACAAGTTAGTGTAGTGCGTCCTCCTCACAGTGTTCAGCTAAAGCTACAAGTTAGTTTAGTGTGACCTCTGCACAGTGTTCAGCTAAAGCTACAAGTTAGGGTAGTGCGTCCTCCTCACAGTGTTCAGCTAAAACTACAAGTTAGTGTAGTGCGACCTCTGCACAGTGTTCAGCTAAAGCTACAAGTTAGTGTAATGCGTCTTCCTCACAGTGTTCAGCTAAAACTACAAGTTAGTGTAGTGAGACCGCTGCACAGTGTTCAGCTAAAGCTACAAGTTAGCGTAGTGCGTCCTCCTCACAGTGTTCAGCTAAAGCTACAAGTTAGTTTAGTGTGACCTATGCACAGTGTTCAGCTAAAGGTACAAGTTAGGGTAGTGCGTCCTCCTCACAGTGTTCAGATAAAGCTACAAATTTGGGTAGTGTGTCCTCCTCACAGTGTTCAGCGAAAACTACAAGTTAGTGTAGTGAGACCTCTGCATAGTGTTCAGCTAAAGCTTCAAGTTAGTGTAGTGCCTCCTGCTCACAGTGTTCAGCTAAAACTACAAGTTAGTGTAGTGCGACCTCTGCACAGTGTTCAGCTAAAGCTACAAGTTAGTGTAGTGCGTCTTCCTCACAGTGTTCAGCTAAAACTACAAGTTAGTGTAGTGAGACCGCTGCACAGTGTTCAGCTAAAGCTACAAGTTAGCGTAGTGCGTCCTCCTCACAGTGTTCAGCTAAAGCTACAAGTTAGTTTAGTGTGACCTATGCACAGTGTTCAGCTAAAGGTACAAGTTAGGGTAGTGCGTCCTCCTCACAGTGTTCAGCTAAAGCTACAAATTAGTGTAGTGCATCCTCCTCACAGTGTTCAGCTAAAACTACAAGTTAGTGTAGTGAGACCTCTGCACAGTGTTCAGCTAAATCTACAAGTTAGTGTAGTGCGTCCTGCTCACAGTGTTCAGATAAAACTACAATTTAGTGTAGTGCGACCTCTGCACAGTGTTCAGCTAAAGCTACAAGTTAGTGTAGTGCGTCCTCCTCACAGTGTTCAGCTAAAACTACAAGTTAGTGTAGTGAGACCTCTGCACAGTGTTCAGCTAAAGCTACAAGTTAGTGTAGTGCTTCCTCCTCACAGTGTTCAGCTAAAGCTACAAGTTAGTTTAGTGTGACCTCTACACAGTGTTCAGCTAAAGCTACAAGTTAGGGTAGTGCGTCCTCCTCACAGTGTTCAGCTAAAACTACAAGTTAGTGTAGTGCGACCTCTGCACAGTGTTCAGCTAAAGCTACAAGTTAGTGTAGTGCGTCTTCCTCACAGTGTTCAGCTAAAACTACAAGTTAGTGTAGTGAGACCGCTGCACAGTGTTCAGCTAAAGCTACAAGTTAGCGTAGTGCGTCCTCCTCACAGTGTTCAGCTAAAGCTACAAGTTAGTGTAGTGAGACCTCTGCACAGTGTTCAGCTAAATCTACAAGTTAGTGTAGTGCGTCCTGCTCACAGTGTTCAGCTAAAACTACAATTTAGTGTAGTGCGACCTCTGCACAGTGTTCAGCTAAAGCTACAAGTTAGTGTAGTGCGTCCTCCTCACAGTGTTCAGCTAAAACTACAAGTTAGTGTAGTGAGACCTCTGCACAGTGTTCAGCTAAAGCTACAAGTTAGTGTAGTGCGTCCTCCTCACAGTGTTCAGCTAAAGCTACAAGTTAGTTTAGTGTGACCTCTGCACAGTGTTCAGCTAAAGCTACAAGTTAGGGTAGTGCGTTCTCCTCACAGTTTTCAGCTAAAACTACAAGTTAGTGTAGTGCGTCCTCCTCACAGTGTTCAGCTAAAACTACAAGTTAGTGTAGTGAGACCTATGCACAGTGTTCAGCTAAAGCTTCAAGTTAGTGTGGTGCCTCCTGCTCACAGTGTTCAGCTAAAACAACAAGTTAGTGTAGTGCGACCTCTGCACAGTGTTCAGCTAAAGCTACAAGTTAGTGTAGAGCGTCTTCCTCACAGTGTTCAGCTAAAACTACAAGTTAGTGTAGTGAGACCGCTGCACAGTGTTCAGCTAAAGCTATAAGTTAGCGTAGTGCGTCCTCCTCACAGTGTTCAGCTAAAGCTACAAGTTAGTTTAGTGTGACCTATGCACAGTGTTCAGCTAAAGGTACAAGTTAGGGTAGTGCGTCCTCCTCACAGTGTTCAGCTAAAGCTACAAATTAGTGTAGTGCATCCTCCTCACAGTGTTCAGCTAAAACTACAAGTTAGTGTAGTGAGACCTCTGCACAGTGTTCAGCTAAATCTACAAGTTAGTGTAGTGCGTCCTGCTCACAGTGTTCAGCTAAAACTACAATTTAGTGTAGTGCGACCTCTGCACAGTGTTCAGCTAAAGCTACAAGTTAGTGTAGTGCGTCCTCCTCACAGTGTTCAGCTAAAACTACAAGTTAGTGTAGTGAGACCTCTGCACAGTGTTCAGCTAAAGCTACAAGTTAGTGTAGTGCGTCCTCCTCACAGTGTTCAGCTAAAGCTACAAGTTAGTTTAGTGTGACCTCTGCAAAGTGTTCATATAAAGCTACAAGTTAGGGTAGTGCGTCCTCCTCACAGTGTTCAGCTAAAACTACAAGTTAGTGTAGTGCGACCTCTGCACAGTGTTCAGCTAAAGCTACAAGTTAGTGTAGTGCGTCTTCCTCACAGTGTTCAGCTAAAACTACAAGTTAGTGTAATGAGACCGCTGCACAGTGTTCAGCTAAAGCTACAAGTTAGCGTAGTGCGTCCTCCTCACAGTGTTCAGCTAAAGCTACAAGTTAGTTTAGTGTGACCTATGCACAGTGTTCAGCTAAAGGTACAAGTTAGGGTAGTGCGTCCTCCTCACAGTGTTCAGATAAAGCTACAAATTTGGGTAGTGTGTCCTCCTCACAGTGTTCAGCGAAAACTACAAGTTAGTGTAGTGCGACCTCTGCACAGTGTTCAGCTAAAGCTACAAGTTAGTGTAGTGCCTCCTCCTCACAGTGTTCATCTAAAACTACAAGTTAGTGTAGTGAGACCTCTGCACAGTGTTCAGCTAAAGCTACAAGTTAGTGTAGTGCGTCCTGCTCACAGTGTTCAGCTAAAACTACAAGTTAGTGTAGTGCGACCTCTGCACAGTGTTCAGCTAAAGCTACAAGTTAGTGTAGTGCGTCCTCCTCACAGTGTTCAGCTAAAACTACAAGTTAGTGTAATGAGACCGCTGCACAGTGTTCAGCTAAAGCTACAAGTTAGCGTAGTGCGTCCTCCTCACAGTGTTCAGCTAAAGCTACAAGTTAGTTTAGTGTGACCTATGCACAGTGTTCAGCTAAAGGTACAAGTTAGGGTAGTGCGTCCTCCTCACAGTGTTCAGATAAAGCTACAAATTTGGGTAGTGTGTCCTCCTCACAGTGTTCAGCGAAAACTACAAGTTAGTGTAGTGCGACCTCTGCACAGTGTTCAGCTAAAGCTACAAGTTAGTGTAGTGCCTCCTCCTCACAGTGTTCATCTAAAACTACAAGTTAGTGTAGTGAGACCTCTGCACAGTGTTCAGCTAAAGCTACAAGTTAGTGTAGTGCGTCCTGCTCACAGTGTTCAGCTAAAACTACAAGTTAGTGTAGTGCGACCTCTGCACAGTGTTCAGCTAAAGCTACAAGTTAGTGTAGTGCGTCCTCCTCACAGTGTTCAGCTAAAACTACAAGTTAGTGTAGTGCGTCCTCCTCACAGTGTTCAGCTAAAACTACAAGTTAGTGTAGTGAGACCTCTGCACAGTGTTCAGCTAAAGCTTCAAGTTAGTGTAGTGCGTCCTCCTCACAGTGTTCAGCTAAAACTACAAGTTAGTGTAGTGAGACTGCTGCACAGTGTTCAGCTAAAGCTACAAGTTAGTGTAGTGCGTCCTCCTCACAGTGTTCAGCTAAAGCTACAAGTTAGTTTAGTGTGACCTCTGCACAGTGTTCAGCTAAAGCTACAAGTTAGGGTAGTGCGTCCTCCTCACAGTGTTCAGCTAAAGCTACAAGTTGGTGTAGTGTGTCCTCCTCACAGTGTTCAGCGAAAACTACAAGTTAGTGTAGTGCGACCTCTGCACAGTGTTCAGCTAAAGCTACAAGTTAGTGTAGTGCGTCCTCCTCACAGTGTTCAGCTAAAGCTACAAGTTAGTTTAGTATGACCTCTGCACAGTGTTCAGCTAAAGCTACAAGTTAGTGTAGTGCGTCCTCCTCACAGTGTTCAGCTAAAGCTACAAGTTAGTTTAGTGTGACCTCTGCACAGTGTTCAGCTAAAGCTACAAGTTAGGGTAGTGCGTCCTCCTCACAGTGTTCAGCTAAAGCTACAAGTTGGTGTAGTGTGTCCTCCTCACAGTGTTCAGCAAAAACTACAAGTTAGTGTAGTGCGACCTCTGCACAGTGTTCAGCTAAAGCTACAAGTTAGTGTAGTGCGTCCTCCTCACAGTGTTCATCTAAAGATACAAGTTAGTTTAGTGTGACCTCTGCACAGTGTTCAGATAAAGCTACAAGTTAGGGTAGTGCGTCCTCCTCACAGTGTTCAGCTAAAGCTACAAGTTGGTGTAGTGTGTCCTCCTCACAGTGTTCAGCGAAAACTACAATTTAGTGTAGTGCGACCTCTGCACAGTGTTCAGCTAAAGCTACAAGTTAGTGTAGTGCGTCCTCCTCACAGTGTTCAGCTAAACCTACAAGTTATTTTTTTGCGAGCTCTGCACAGTGTTCAGCTAAAGCTACCTGTAGAAGGTTGGTGGTGTTTTCCTGATTCTATCACTACCGCAGGCAGCTAAATAAGCTACAAGTTAATGTAGTGTGAGCTCTGCACAGTGTTCACCTAAAGCTACCTGTAGAAGGTTGGTGGTGTTTTCCTGATCCTATCACTACCGCAGGCAGCTAAATAAGCTACAAGTTAGTGTAGTGCGAGCTCTGCACAGTATTCACCTAAAGCTACCTATAGAAGGTTGGTGGTGTTTTCCTGATCCTATCACTACCGCAGGCAGCTAAAGAAGCTACAAGTTATTTTTTTGGCGAGCTCTACACAGTGTTCACCTAAAGCTACCTGTAGAAGGTTGGTGGTGTTTTCTTGATCCTACTACTACCGCAGGCAGCTAAATAAGCTACAAGTTAGTGTAGTGCGAGCTCTGCACAGTGTTCACCTAAAGCTACCTGTAGAAGGTTGGTGGTGTTTTCCTAATCCTATCACTACCGCAGGCAGCTAAATAAGCTACAATTATTTTTTGGCGAGCTCTGCACAGTGTTCACCTAAAGCTACCTGTAGAAGGTTGGTGGTGTTTTCCTGATCCTATCACTACAGCAGGCAGTTAAATAAGCTACAAGTTATTTTTTGGCAAGCTTTGCACAGTGTTCACGTAAAGCTACCTGTAGAAGGTTGGTGGTGTTTTCCTGATCCTATCACTACCACAGGCAGCTAAATAAGCTACAAGCTATTTCTTGGTGAGCTCTGCACAGTGTTCACCTAAAGCTTACAGTGTATTGTGTATATATATGCATCCCAGGTGTTGCATATATATATATATATATATATATATATACTGTATTCAGTTTAGCTAAATCCGTTCCTGTTATCTTCCTACTGACAGGCAGGCTTGCCTTGTTACAGTATTTACAGCTACCTGAAGAAAATTGCTGGTGTTCTTTTGATCCTATTAGTACCACAGTCAGGCAGCTAGACTATTTACAGTTAGTGTAGTGCGTCCTCCTCACAGTGTTCAGTTAAAGCTACAAGTTAGTTTAGTGTGACCTCTGCACAGTGTTCAGCTAAAACTACAAGTTAGTGTAGTGCACAGTGTTAAGCTAAAGCTATAAGTTAGGGTGGTGCGTCCTCCTCACAGTGTCAGCTAAAACTACAAGTTAGTGTAGTGCGACCTCTGCACAGTGTTTAGCTAAAGCTACAAGTTAGTGTAGTGTGTCCTGCTCACAGTGTTCAGCTAAAACTACAAGTTAGTGTAGTGCAACCTCTGCACAGTGTTCAGCTAAAGCTACAAGTTAGTGTAGTGCGTCCTCCTCACAGTGTTCAGCTAAAACTACAAGTTAGTGTAGTGAGACCTCTGCACAGTGTTCAGCTAAAGCTACAAGTTAGTGTAGTGCGACCTCTGCACAGTGTTCAGCTAAAGCTACAAGTTAGTGTAGTGCATCCTCCTCACAGTGTTCAGCTAAAACTACAAGTTAGTGTAGTGAGACCTCTGCACAGTGTTCAGCTAAATCTACAAGTTAGTGTAGTGCGTCCTGCTTACAGTGTTCAGCTAAAACTACAATTTAGTGTAGTGCGACCTCTGCACAGTGTTCAGCTAAAGCTACAAGTTAGTGTAGTGCGTCCTCCTCACAATGTTCAGCTAAAACTACAAGTTAGTGTAGTGAGACCTCTGCACAGTGTTCAGCTAAAGCTACAAGTTAGTGTAGTGTGTCCTCCTCACAGTGTTCAGCTAAAGCTACAAGTTAGTTTAGTGTGACCTCTGCACAGTGTTCAGATAAAGCTACAAGTTAGGGTAGTGCGTCCTCCTCACAGTGTTCAGCTAAAGCTACAAGTTGGTGTAGTGTGTCCTCCTCACAGTGTTCAGCGAAAACTACAATTTAGTGTAGTGCGACCTCTGCACAGTGTTCAGCTAAAGCTACAAGTTAGTGTAGTGCGTCCTCCTCACAGTGTTCAGCTAAACCTACAAGTTATTTTTTTGCGAGCTCTGCACAGTGTTCAGCTAAAGCTACCTGTAGAAGGTTGGTGGTGTTTTTCTGATTCTATCAGTACCGCAGGCAGCTAAATAAGCTACAAGTTAATGTAGTGTGAGCTCTGCACAGTGTTCACCTAAAGCTACCTGTAGAAGGTTGGTGGTGTTTTCCTGATCCTATCACTACCGCAGGCAGCTAAATAAGCTACAAGTTAGTGTAGTGCGAGCTCTGCACAGTGTTCACCTGAAGCTACCTGTAGAAGGTTGGTGGTGTTTTCCTGATCCTATTACTACCGCAGGCAGCTAAATAAGCTACAAGTTAGTGTAGTGCGAGCTCTGCACAGTATTCACCTAAAGCTACCTGTAGAAGGTTGGTGGTGTTTTCCTGATCCTATCACTACCGCAGGCAGCTAAATAAGCTACAAGTTATTTTTTTTGGCGAGCTCTACACAATGTTCACCTAAAGCTACCTGTAGAAGGTTGGTGGTGTTTTCTTGATCCTACTACTACCGCAGGCAGCTAAATAAGCTACAAGTTAGTGTAGTGCGAGCTCTGCACAGTGTTCACCTAAAGCTACCTGTAGAAGGTTGGTGGTGTTTTCCTAATCCTATCACTACCGCAGGCAGCTAAATAAGCTACTATTATTTTTTGGCGAGCTCTGCACAGTGTTCACCTAAAGCTACCTGTAGAAGGTTGGTGGTGTTTTCCTGATCCTATCACTACCGCAGGCAGCTAAATAAGCTACAAGTTATTTTTTGGCGAGCTCTGCACAGTGTTCACCTAAAGCTACCTGTAGAAGGTTGGTGGTGTTTTCCTGATCCTATTACTACAGCAGGCAGTTAAATAAGCTACAAGTTATTTTTTGGCAAGCTTTGCACAGTGTTCACCTAAAGCTACCTGTAGAAGGTTGGTGGTGTTTTCCTGATCCTATCACTACCACAGGCAGCTAAATAAGCTACAAGTTATTTTTTGGTGAGCTCTGCACAGTGTTCACCTAAAGCTTACAGTGTATTGTGTATATATATGCATCCCAGGTGTTGCATATATATATATACACTGTATTCAGTTTAGCTAAATCCGTTCCTGTTATCTTCCTACTGACAGGCAGGCTTGCCTTGTTACAGTATTTACAGCTACCTGAAGAAAATTGCTGGTGTTCTTTTGATCCTATTAGTACCAGAGTCAGGCAGCTAGACTATTTACAGTTAGTGTAGTGCGTCCTCCTCACTGTGTTCAGTTAAAGCTACAAGTTAGTTTAGTGTGACCTCTGCACAGTGTTCAGCTAAAACTACAAGTTAGTGTAGTGCACAGTGTTAAGCTAAAGGTATAAGTTAGGGTGGTGCGTCCTCCTCACAGTGTCAGCTAAAACTACAAGTTAGTGTAGTGCGACCTCTGCACAGTGTTCAGCTAAAGCTACAAGTTAGTTTAGTGTGTCCTGCTCACAGTGTTCAGCTAAAACTACAAGTTAGTGTAGTGCAACCTCTGCACAGTGTTCAGCTAAAGCTACAAGTTAGTGTAGTGCGTCCTCCTCACAGTGTTCAGCTAAAACTACAAGTTAGTGTAGTGAGACCTCTGCACAGTGTTCAGCTAAAGCTACAAGTTAGTGTAGTGCGACCTCTGCACAGTGTTCAGCTAAAGCTACAAGTTAGTGTAGTGCATCCTCCTCACAGTGTTCAGCTAAAACTACAAGTTAGTGTAGTGAGACCTCTGCACAGTGTTCAGCTAAATCTACAAGTTAGTGTAGTGCGTCCTGCTCACAGTGTTCAGCTAAAACTACAATTTAGTGTAGTGCGACCTCTGCACAGTGTTCAGCTAAAGCTACAAGTTAGTGTAGTGCGTCCTCCTCACAGTGTTCAGCTAAAACTACAAGTTAGTGTAGTGAGACCTCTGCACAGTGTTCAGCTAAAGCTACAAGTTAGTGTAGTGCGTCCTCCTCACAGTGTTCAGCTAAAGCTACAAGTTAGTTTAGTGTGACCTCTGCACAGTGTTCAGCTAAAGCTACAAGTTAGGGTAGTGCGTCCTCCTCACAGTGTTCAGCTAAAACTACAAGTTAGTGTAGTGCGACCTCTGCACAGTGTTCAGCTAAAGCTACAAGTTAGCGTAGTGCGTCCTCCTCACAGTGTTCAGCTAAAGCTACAAGTTAGTTTAGTGTGACCTATGCACAGTGTTCAGCTAAAGGTACAAGTTAGGGTAGTGCGTCCTCCTCACAGTGTTCAGCTAAAGCTACAAATTTGTTTAGTGTGTCCTCCTCACAGTGTTCAGCGAAAACTACAAGTTAGTGTAGTGCGACCTCTGCACAGTGTTCAGCTAAAGCTACAAGTTAGTGTAGTGCCTCCTCCTCACAGTGTTCATCTAAAACTACAAGTTAGTGTAGTGCGACCTCTGCACAGTGTTCAGCTAAAGCTACAAGTTAGTGTAGTGCGTCCTGCTCACAGTGTTCAGCTCAAACTACAAGTTAGTGTAGTGCGACCTCTGCACAGTGTTCAGCTAAAGCTACAAGTTAGTGTAGTGCGTCCTCCTCACAGTGTTCAGCTAAAACTACAAGTTAGTGTAGTGCGACCTCTGCACAGTGTTCAGCTAAAGCTACAAGTTAGTGTAGTGCGTCCTCCTCACAGTGTTCAGCTAAAACTACAAGTTAGTGTAGTGAGACCTCTGTACAGTGTTCAGCTAAAGCTTCAAGTTAGTGTAGTGCCTCCTGCTCACAGTGTTCAGCTAAAACTACAAGTTAGTGTAGTGCGACCTCTGCACAGTAGGGCTGCTGAAATTAATCGCAGCATCGATGCATCGCGATTCGGGTGTCCCCGATGCGGCATCGATGCATGCGACCCTAAAAATCGATGTCTGGCCCCGCCCCCTCCCGGTAGAGCGCTCCGTGCATAAAGTTGTTTTTAGTGTGTGTATATTCCGGTCATGTGATTCTCAGCCGCGCCTCCCTCTTCTCAGTCTCTCCTGGTGTCAGCTCCGCCCACTGACTGGAGCTAACAGGTCAGAAGAGAGGCGGGCGGGGCTGACATCAGGAGAGACGTGAGAGGAGGGAGGCGCGGCTGAGAGTCACATGACCGGAATATACACACACTAATAACAACTTTATGCACGGAGCGCTCTACCGGGAGAATTCACTGACCTGAGATGTGACAACCGGCGGAACACCGGCCGCACGAATGGAGATCGGGGGGAGATGGTGAGCAGGCAGATCGCCCTGCTCATTACAGGCTGCCACTGGCAGAGCAGCATGTAAGTACAGAGGGGGAGGGGGGGGGCGCCTTCATCACACCACAACTCTGCATTATTGTCCGCAGTCTGTGACCATCTCCTGTGCCATGTCCCAGTGTCTAATCATCTCCTGTGCCATGTCCCCAGTGTCTGACCATCTCCTGTGCCATGTCCCCAGTGTCTGACCATCTCCTGTGCCATGTCCCCAGTGTCTGACCATCTCCTGTGCCATGTCTTCAGTCTGTGACCATCTCCTGTGCCATGTCCCCAGTGTCTGACCATCTCCTGTGCCATGTCCCCAGTGTCTGACCATCTCCTGTGCCATGTCCCCAGTGTCTGACCATCTCCTGTGCCATGTCCCCAGTGTCTGACCATCTCCTGTGCCATGTCCCAGTGTCTAATCATCTCCTGTGCCATGTCCCCAGTGTCTGACCATCTCCTGTGCCATGTCCCAGTGTCTAATCATCTCCTGTGCCATGTCCCCAGTGTCTGACCATCTCCTGTGCCATGTCCCCAGTGTCTAATCATCTCCTGTGCCATGTCCCCAGTGTCTGACCATCTCCTGTGCCATGTCCCAGTGTCTAATCATCTCCTGTGCCATGTCCCCAGTGTCTGACCATCTCCTGTGCCATGTCCCAGTGTCTAATCATCTCCTGTGCCATGTCCCAGTGTCTAATCATCTCCTGTGCCATGTCCCAGTGTCTAATCATCTCCTGTGCCATGTCCCCAGTGTCTGACCATCTCCTGTGCCATGTCCCCAGTGTCTGATCATCTCCTGTGCCATGTCCCCAGTGTCTGACCATCTCCTGTGCCATGTTCGCAGTGTCTGATCATCTCCTGTGCCATGTTCGCAGTGTCTGACCATCTCCTGTGCCATGTTCGCAGTGTCTGATCATCTCCTGTGCCATGTCCATAGTGTCTGACCATCTCCTGTGCCATGTGCGCAGTGTCTGACCATCTCCTGTGCCATGTCCGCAGTGTCTGACCATCTCCTGTGCCATGTGCGCAGTGTCTGACCATCTCCTGTGCCATGTCCCAGTGTCTGATCATCTCCTGTGCCATGTCCGCAGTGTCTGACCATCTCCTGTGCCATGTCCCAGTGTCTAAACCATCTCCTGTGCCATGTCCGCAGTGTCTGACCATCTCCTGTGCCCTGTCCCAGTGTCTAAACCATCTCCTGTGCCATGTCCGCAGTGTCTGATCATCTCCTGTGCCATGTCCGCAGTGACTGACCATCTCCTGTGCCATGTCCGCAGTGTCTGATCATCTCCTGTGCCATGTCCCAGTGTCTGATCATCTCCTGTGCCATGTCCGCAGTGTCTGATCATCTCCTGTGCCATGTCCGCAGTGTCTGATCATCTCCTGTGCCATGTCCCCAGTGTCTGATCATCTCCTGTGCCATGTCCCCAGTGTCTGATCATCTCCTGTGCCATGTCCCCAGTGTCTGATCATCTCCTGTGCCATGTCCCAGTGTCTGATCATCTCCTGTGCCATGTCCCCAGTGTCTGATCATCTCCTGTGCCATGTCCCCAGTGTCTGATCATCTCCTGTGCCATGTCCGCAGTGTCTGACCATCTCCTGTGCCATGTCTTCAGTCTGTGACCATCTCCTGTGCCATGTCCGCAGTCTGTGACCATCTCCTGTAGCATGTCCGCAGTCTGTGACCATCTCCTGTAGCATGTCCGCAGTCTGTGACCATCTCCTGTAGCATGTCCGCAGTCTCTGATCATCTCCTGTAGCATGTCTGCAGTCTCTGATCATCTCCTGTAGCATGTCTGCAGTCTCTGATCATCTCCTGTAGCATGTCCGCAGTCTCTGATCATCTCCTGTAGCATGTCCGCAGTCTCTGATCATCTCCTGTAGCATGTCCGCAGTCTCTGATCATCTCCTGTAGCATGTCCGCAGTCTCTGATCATCTCCTGTAGCATGTCCGCAGTCTCTGATCATCTCCTGTAGCATGTCCGCAGTCTCTGATCATCTCCTGTATCATGTCCGCAGTCTCTGATCATCTCCTGTAGCATGTCCGCAGTCTCTGATCATCTCCTGTAGCATGTCTGTCTGCAGTCTCTGATCATCTCCTGTAGCATGTCTGTCTGCAGTCTCTGATCATCTCCTGTAGCATGTCCGCAGGCTCTGACCATCTCCTTTAGTATTTTGGAAGAGAGCCTGGAGCTCCTCTGCTGTCTCTTTTTTTTCTTAAGAACAGATAGAATAAAAAAAATGGAGTTCTCCTGACTACTTTAATTTTTTTTGATGAAAACCATGAGCACCTGCGGACTTGTGCTGTAATCGTGATGCATCGTGATGCATCGCGGAATCGAATCGAATCGAATCGTTGACTTGATAATCGTAATCGAATCGAATCGTGAGGCCAGTGAAGATGCGCAGCCCTACTGCACAGTGTTCAGCTAAAGCTACAAGTTAGTGTAGTGCGTCCTCCTCACAGTGTTCAGCTAAAACTACAAGTTAGTGTAGTGAGACTGCTGCACAGTGTTCAGCTAAAGCTACAAGTTAGTGTAGTGCATCCTCCTCACAGTGTTCAGCTAAAGCTACAAGTTAGTTTAGTGTGACCTCTGCACAGTGTTCAGCTAAAGCTACAAGTTAGGGTAGTGCGTCCTCCTCACAGTGTTCAGCTAAAGCTACAAGTTGGTGTAGTGTGTCCTCCTTACAGTGTTCAGCGAAAAACTACAAGTTAGTGTAGTGCGACCTCTGCACAGTGTTCAGCTAAAGCTACAAGTTAGTGTAGTGCGTCCTCCTCATAGTGTTCAGCTAAAACTACAAGTTAGTGTAGTGAGACCTCTGCACAGTGTTCAGCTAAAGCTACAAGTTAGTGTAGTGTGTCCTCCTCACAGTGTTCAGCTAAAGCTACAAGTTAGTTTAGTGTGACCTCTGCACAGTGTTCAGCTAAAGCTACAAGTTACGGTAGTGCGTCCTCCTCACAGTGTTCAGCTAAAGCTACAAGTTGGTGTAGTGTGTCCTCCTCACAGTGTTCAGCGAAAACTACAAGTTAGTGTAGTGCGACCTCTGCACAGTGTTCAGCTAAAGCTACAAGTTAGTGTAGTGCGTCCTCCTCACAGTGTTCAGCTAAAGCTACAAGTTAGTTTAGTGTGACCTCTGCACAGTGTTCAGCTAAAGCTACAAGTTAGTGTAGTGCGTCCTCCTCACAGTGTTCAGCTAAAGCTACAAGTTAGTTTAGTGTGACCTCTGCACAGTGTTCAGCTAAAGCTACAAGTTAGGGTAGTGCGTCCTCCTCACAGTGTTCAGCTAAAGCTACAAGTTGGTGTAGTGTGTCCTCCTCACAGTGTTCAGCAAAAACTACAAGTTAGTGTAGTGCGACCTCTGCACAGTGTTCAGCTAAAGCTACAAGTTAGTGTAGTGCGTCCTCCTCACAGTGTTCAGCTAAAGATACAAGTTAGTTTAGTGTGACCTCTGCACAGTGTTCAGATAAAGCTACAAGTTAGGGTAGTGCGTCCTCCTCACAGTGTTCAGCTAAAGCTACAAGTTGGTGTAGTGTGTCCTCCTCACAGTGTTCAGCGAAAACTACAAGTTAGTGTAGTGCGACCTCTGCACAGTGTTCAGCTAAAGCTACAAGTTATAGTATTATTTGATCTCATGTAACAAATGCCCAACTAAATACACAAGAACAAATGAGAGGCGCTCATATACCTAATGGTGAAAAATCTAAATGAGTGTTAACATATCACCAAATAGTGACTACATTAAAGTGTGTACATATATGAACTGAATAACGTGATAAATCAATACACAAATTAATCCTGTGTGACAGTGAATTAAATAGTGCCAACCAACTTATAATGCTTATGCAAATCAGGTAAAAAAATCACCAATTAATGTGACATACCCAATAACAAAATTATTACAGTGCAATACAATTTAATAAGATATATCAGTCCTTGAATCTTTTTGTGACAGAAAATGCGTGATTAAATCTGTGATAGAAAAATCCACATAAATCTTCTGAGGTGCAGTGATCCTGGTAGTGTAAACTCAAAACGTCCTTCACCTCACCAACGTGAAAACGTGAATCCACTCCCAATGGAATCTCACTCACCAAATATTTTTGCCAGCACTCTCATGCACGGCAAAATACGCTTAAGAATCACACTCCAGAGTGATCGAGTAGTAATTAGGCCACCATGGTTAGGATCAATCCACATGTAAAAGAATATGAAGAACTCACATAGCGTAAACCAGCACGGCAAATTTTATTTAGAACCACTACAATCTTCCATAAAACCACTCACATTTTAAAAAATAAATGACAGCAGTAAAACCAGTGCAGTTCACAGCAGCTTCAAAATTCAGTGGATACACTCAAAACAGCAAATGGTCACGGCGGACCCGAGATGTGCAAATGCCAGGACTCACGGTCCCTCTCACCCCCTTCGTGGAGCGCCGTGCAGCCAAAATCTCTCCTTCCTCGAGTGCGGCTCTCAGCGTAGCTCGTCAGACCTTACAGCCACGCCCCCGACATGTTTCGTCATAGATTTGACTTATTCATGGGATTTTGAGTTAAGGGCGGTATTATTCAGATCATTCACTTGTAATCAAAGCTACAAGTTAGTGTAGTGCGTCCTCCTCACAGTGTTCAGCTAAACCTACAAGTTATTTTTTTGCGAGCTCTGCACAGTGTTCAGCTAAAGCTACCTGTAGAAGGTTGGTGGTGTTTTCCTGATTCTATCACTACCGCAGGCAGCTAAATGAGCTACAAGTTAATGTAGTGTGAGCTCTGCACAGTGTTCACCTAAAGCTACCTGTAGAAGGTTGGTGGTGTTTTCCTGATCCTATCACTACCGCAGGCAGCTAAATAAGCTACAAGTTAGTGTAGTGCGAGCTCTGCACAGTGTTCACCTGAAGCTACCTGTAGAAGGTTGGTGGTGTTTTCCTGATCCTATTACTACCGCAGGCAGCTAAATAAGCTACAAGTTAGTGTAGTGCGAGCTCTGCACAGTATTTACCTAAAGCTACCTGTAGAAGGTTGGTGGTGTTTTCCTGATCCTATCACTACCGCAGGCAGCTAAATAAGCTACAAGTTATTTTTTTGGCGAGCTCTGCACAGTGAGGTATAGGGGGGGAGGTGCTGCGCTAACCAGAAGAAAGCTGTAAATCTCTGTCTGTGGTCAATTAATAAAATGACATAAAATCGCATAATAACATAAATCGCATAAATAAGTGTTGACACTAAAAACATTCAAGTCTTAATGATCAGCATCCTGTGTATGTGAAAAAAAGTGCATAAAGAATCCTTTTCAGTTGGTATATACTAAATGACAAAAAGAAAAAAAAATCGCATGTAAAAATCGCATAAATAAGTGTTGACACTAAAAACATATAAATCTAGATAATCATGTGTAGGTGCACAAAGGGACATAAACACTACTTCATGTGAATAATTCTAAATAAAAATACATAGAATAAATCAGAAATAACCATCAAAAACACATCCTTATAAATGGTGCAAAACGTACAAAGTGCCAGTGCTTAAAGGTGATCTAGATATCGCAAATAAAACACATCAATCCAACGCAATATGGATGATAAATAATATAAATAAATGTCCCAATAATAGTGATGTAAAATATATTGTGCTGGCCTGCGAAACAAATGACCAATGACATGCCAGTAAGTGCAGCAAACTTAAAGTGCCAGTGTAAAAGTCATTGAAGGTGCAAAAGCAAGTTCTGGTGTATTCAAAAAAACAACAGTGGGGTGTCTGGGATGCAATTCACTCAGTGTCCTCTTCGTGCATAAAACACTAATGTAAGCAGTGGCCCCTTACCTAGCGGTGCTAGGTCAACCGCATGAATTGTAGCTAAAACGCCAGGTCCTGAGCCTCCATCGCATCCCTATATCCACTCTTGCCGGTGTTGGGTTATCCTAATGGCAGCTGATTGCAAGTGGCTATGGTCCTATCAGGGGTCCTGGACCAGCGCGGATCCTAGCTCAGCCTCCACATCTCAGGTATGTATGTACAGGAATATGCAGGACAAAGGTACTTGATAGTGAAGTATGTCTTAACCAGGTAATGCTTTTTTTAAAAATCTTTAAGTAGATGTACTCACATAAAAACAATGCAGAGCAAACCTCTCTCCTACGAGCAGCGAACTCGTTCTGTGTCTAGCAATGTGAAACAGCCTATTCCGTCCCTACGCGCGTCATCACCGATCACGTGACTTCTTCAGCTCTGCACAGTGTTCACCTAAAGCTACCTGTAGAAGGTTGGTGGTGTTTTCTTGATCCTACTACTACCGCAGGCAGCTAAATAAGCTACAAGTTAGTGTAGTGCGAGCTCTGCACAGTGTTCACCTAAAGCTACCTGTAGAAGGTTGGTGGTGTTTTCCTGATCCTATCACTACCGCAGGCAGCTAAATAAGCTACAAGTTATTTTTTGGCGAGCTCTGCACAGTGTTCACCTAAAGCTACCTGTAGAAGGTTGGTGGTGTTTTCCTGATCCTATCACAACCGCAGGCAGCTAAATAAGCTACAAGTTATTTTTTGGTGAGCTCTGCACAGTGTTCACCTAAAGCTACCTGTAGAAGGTTGGTGGTGTTTTCCTGATCCTATCACTACAGCAGGCATTTAAATAAGCTACAAGTTATTTTTTGGCAAGCTTTGCACAGTGTTCACCTAAAGCTACCTGTAGAAGGTTGGTGGTGTTTTCCTGATCCTATCACTACCGCAGGCAGCTAAATAAGCTACAAGTTAGTGTAGTGCGAGCTCTGCACAGTATTTACCTAAAGCTACCTGTAGAAGGTTGGTGGTGTTTTCCTGATCCTATCACTACCGCAGGCAGCTAAATAAGCTACAAGTTATTTTTTTGGCGAGCTCTGCACAGTGAGGTATAGGGGGGGAGGTGCTGCGCTAACCAGAAGAAAGCTGTAAATCTCTGTCTGTGGTCAATTAATAAAATGACATAAAATCGCATAATAACATAAATCGCATAAATAAGTGTTGACACTAAAAACATTCAAGTCTTAATGATCAGCATCCTGTGTATGTGAAAAAAAGTGCATAAAGAATCCTTTTCAGTTGGTATATACTAAATGACAAAAAGAAAAAAAAATCGCATGTAAAAATCGCATAAATAAGTGTTGACACTAAAAACATATAAATCTAGATAATCATGTGTAGGTGCACAAAGGGACATAAACACTACTTCATGTGAATAATTCTAAATAAAAATACATAGAATAAATCAGAAATAACCATCAAAAACACATCCTTATAAATGGTGCAAAACGTACAAAGTGCCAGTGCTTAAAGGTGATCTAGATATCGCAAATAAAACACATCAATCCAACGCAATATGGATGATAAATAATATAAATAAATGTCCCAATAATAGTGATGTAAAATATATTGTGCTGGCCTGCGAAACAAATGACCAATGACATGCCAGTAAGTGCAGCAAACTTAAAGTGCCAGTGTAAAAGTCATTGAAGGTGCAAAAGCAAGTTCTGGTGTATTCAAAAAAACAACAGTGGGGTGTCTGGGATGCAATTCACTCAGTGTCCTCTTCGTGCATAAAACACTAATGTAAGCAGTGGCCCCTTACCTAGCGGTGCTAGGTCAACCGCATGAATTGTAGCTAAAACGCCAGGTCCTGAGCCTCCATCGCATCCCTATATCCACTCTTGCCGGTGTTGGGTTATCCTAATGGCAGCTGATTGCAAGTGGCTATGGTCCTATCAGGGGTCCTGGACCAGCGCGGATCCTAGCTCAGCCTCCACATCTCAGGTATGTATGTACAGGAATATGCAGGACAAAGGTACTTGATAGTGAAGTATGTCTTAACCAGGTAATGCTTTTTTTAAAAATCTTTAAGTAGATGTACTCACATAAAAACAATGCAGAGCAAACCTCTCTCCTACGAGCAGCGAACTCGTTCTGTGTCTAGCAATGTGAAACAGCCTATTCCGTCCCTACGCGCGTCATCACCGATCACGTGACTTCTTCAGCTCTGCACAGTGTTCACCTAAAGCTACCTGTAGAAGGTTGGTGGTGTTTTCTTGATCCTACTACTACCGCAGGCAGCTAAATAAGCTACAAGTTAGTGTAGTGCGAGCTCTGCACAGTGTTCACCTAAAGCTACCTGTAGAAGGTTGGTGGTGTTTTCCTGATCCTATCACTACCGCAGGCAGCTAAATAAGCTACAAGTTATTTTTTGGCGAGCTCTGCACAGTGTTCACCTAAAGCTACCTGTAGAAGGTTGGTGGTGTTTTCCTGATCCTATCACAACCGCAGGCAGCTAAATAAGCTACAAGTTATTTTTTGGTGAGCTCTGCACAGTGTTCACCTAAAGCTACCTGTAGAAGGTTGGTGGTGTTTTCCTGATCCTATCACTACAGCAGGCATTTAAATAAGCTACAAGTTATTTTTTGGCAAGCTTTGCACAGTGTTCACCTAAAGCTACCTGTAGAAGGTTGGTGGTGTTTTCCTGATCCTATCACTACCGCAGGCAGCTAAATAAGCTACAAGTTATTTTTTGGTGAGCTCTGCACAGTGTTCACCTAAAGCTTACAGTGTATTGTGTATATATATGCATCCCAGGTGTTGCATATATATATATACACTGTATTCAGTTTAGCTAAATCCGTTCCTGTTATCTTCCTACTGACAGGCAGGCTTGCCTTGTTACAGTATTTACAGCTACCTGAAGAAAATTGCTGGTGTTCTTTTGATCCTATTAGTACCACAGTCAGGCAGCTAGACTATTTACAGTTAGTGTAGTGCATCCTCCTCACAGTGTTCAGTTAAAGCTACAAGTTAGTTTAGTGTGACCTCTGCACAGTGTTCAGCTAAAACTACAAGTTAGTGCAGTGCACAGTGTTAAGCTAAAGCTATAAGTTAGGGTGGTGCGTCCTCCTCACAGTGTTCAGCTAAAACTACAAGTTAGTGTAGTGCAACCTCTGCACAGTGTTCAGCTAAAGCTACAAGTTAGTGTAGTGCGTCCTGCTCACAGTGTTCAGCTAAAACTACAAGTTAGTGTAGTGCAACCTCTGCACAGTGTTCAGCTAAAGCTACAAGTTAGTGTAGTGCGTCCTCCTCACAGTGTTCAGCTAAAACTACAAGTTAGTGTAGTGAGACCTCTGCACAGTGTTCAGCTAAAGCTACAAGTTAGTGTAGTGCGACCTCTGCACAGTGTTCAGCTAAAGCTACAAGTTATTTTAGTGCATCCTCCTCACAGTGTTCAGCTAAAACTACAAGTTAGTGTAGTGAGACCTCTGCACAGTGTTCAGCTAAATCTACAAGTTAGTGTAGTGCGTCCTGCTCACAGTGTTCAGCTAAAACTACAATTTAGTGTAGTGCAACCTCTGCACAGTGTTCAGCTAAAGCTACAAGTTAGTGTAGTGTGTCCTCCTCACAGTGTTCAGCTAAAACTACAAGTTAGTGTAGTGAGACCTCTGCACAGTGTTCAGCTAAAGCTACAAGTTAGTGTAGTGCGTCCTCCTCACAGTGTTCAGCTAAAGCTACAAGTTACAAGAAATATTGTTAGAGGGCAGGGACAGTTAACCCTTAGCACCGCATCCCTATTAATTAAGTTGCAAAGAAAGGGGGGGGGGTTGGGGTATTGATACCCCTGGGATTTTTTTGGTGCTTTTCAAAATTTCAATAGATCAATATAGAAAAATAAATCAAAAGGAGAAAAAAACACTGTATGCAAATTGCCAAACTGACTGTAAGTAATCTTTTGATTCAAAATCTTTAATAGTTTAAGAATATTACAAAACATCATCTAAAAACAAGCACAATTTTGAACAATCACGGTCAATCAATGAAATATTTTAAAATTAGAAACCACTTTGCGATACCAATCTCAACATGTTTCGCTCAACACATGAGCTTCATCAGGAGTTTTTTGGTACAGATGTGGCATACTATAGGTGAAAAGGAAGAAAAAGAAAAAACAAAATACAAATCAGATGCTTACAAAACATTTAAAGATGAAGAATACATTAAGTAGTACTGAAAAAACACATGGTATATATACATTTGCATACAACCAATGAATGTGTATGGGTGAAACTCTCACGTTTCTACAGATCTATGATAATGACAATCTAGAACATAGTGGACAAATAGTTATGATTATTATATGATGTGTACTTTAGTTTCCAAGCCCACAAAAGCAAAGTACACCAATGTGGACATGGGAAAGACATAAAGACATAAAAAAGTGGGATTTGCTTACCAAGCCCAAATAGGTTTGAAGATGAATAGTAGACAACATAGATTGTGAATGTATTTAAAGTTCCGTGGCTCAAATACCAGTCAATTACATGCGTCTCACCCGTCTAGGACCTCCCAAAACCGTTTTTTGGTCCACAGAGGGGCCCAAGTGTAGAGTAACTGAAAATTAAATGTTGAAAGGGAGTAGTGAATTGCTTCTAATTAGGCTACTGCGGGGGAACAGGGCAGTTATAAAGAGCAGTGAAAAGTTTGAAAATTACCTCCCAGGTTGAATCAAAGAGTAAATGTTCAGGGCTAAAATAGCCGTATAAACAAAAGCATAAAGGAGAGCAACGCTCCAGTTTCACCACAAGGTGGCACTCCAAGTTGACAACCCTTAAGAGTCAGATCAAGAGATCCAAGTATACACTGCCCCAGTAAACTACAAGAGACAATACAATAAAACAGCCAATTACTCTAAGAAACTTCTTATTAGCAGTATCATTGATTCGGTCATCAGCAAGAGATGACCCTTCTCTGATGAACCGCTTCGCTTACCTGAGAGGTGGGGTGGATGTGTACGGAAGGGGAGAGCGGCATATACCTCCCCTTGCAGCCTCAGAGCCACTGTCAGGAGATAGCGGCTATTGAGCCGTACTATATAGATCCCTCCATCACGATGGCGTCTGACGTCACCATCGGGATGCGGACGCATCGTGAGGCCCTCCCTCAGGTCACATGTGGCCAATGGGTAGCAAGAGGGCGAAGCCGGATACCGTCCAGGCTCCGCCCCTCCTAGTCGGGCGTACGTGCTTCAGGCACTAGTTCCGACAGTGTAGGTGGGCGCATTCGCAGGCCGGGAGCGAACATCGTTCAAGTCCCATTATCGCGCAGGCGCGCTGCAACCGAGACGTAAAGGAAGAAATACTGAGCGGCAACAGCCTTGAATGTTCAAACATTACCTGTCAGGGACAGAGCCGGAAACAGGCCAATCATTGGATACATATCAGCCATATTGACTGAGGGAAAAGGAATGGGAAAGAAAATATATGCATATGGAAAGAAACATTTAAAAGTGATAAATGTTTCAAAAATACTAAGCAGTTACCCAAACCTGTCTGGTATTCTGTTCCAATGATTTGCCACATATGAATACAAATGCCATGACTTACAGGATTAAATTAAAAATTGGGGTAAAGGGTAAAGTTTGATAAATTATATTTGAATAGACAAGCTAACTAGGAGTAACTTGCTGGTTTGACCACCGGACACATGTACCTTGAAAGGGAGTTTGATACCTCTAGGGCCCCCAGGGGAGGGTGATTGATTACTCACTCCACACCCTAAGTGCCCGTGGCGTCCGTGCGGACCAAAGCAAAAAAGGGGGGGGCAGAGAGAGGACCTACATTGGCGGGGAGACGGTAATCATTTACATCGTTTTATCAAAAAAATGAATTTATTTTAAAGGAATAATAAATTTAAATTTATATTGGCTTGGAAAGGAGACCCCACTATATATGAAAACAACCCGGAAATAACCACATAGAATAGACAAAAAAATACATAGTATATACAACAAATGTATACTAGAATTGTGTATCATGAAATCTTGACAAGTTTAGATAAAATAAAATAAAATAAAATAAACCAAACAGAATAAACAAGGGCAGATATATCTGGTGGATTAAAGGAATGGTTTGAAACTCAAAGCATCATTGAGGCCTGGAGGTTTTAAAGCGGACAAGGTGTGTATCCACCGGGTCTCACGTTGCAAGAGTATTTTATCATAGTCACCCCCACGCTCCCCTGGGGGGACATGTTCCAACGCAAAAAAATGCATTTTTTTACTGTCAAAATCATGGTGCAGGCCCATGTGTCGGCTAATGGGCGTCTCCATTTTCTTTTTTAGAACCAGGGATACATGGTCCCTGATCCTGCAGAAAAAGGGGCGCTTAGTTTTGCCTATATAAAATCCTTGGCATTCACACATCATGATGTATACAATCCCAATGGATTGACAAGTGACGGAGAAATTTGGTTTAAAGTGGCGGCCATTGGGGAGTATAATGCCTCTCGCAGAGTGAATAAATCTACAAAAGGGGCATTTGTGGCAAGGTCTACACCCCTTACGGGATTCTGTTGTTGATTGTACACCAATATCATAATGGCTGTGTACCAAAGTATCCCTCAGAGATCTAGATCTTCTAAATGTGATCTCCGGGTAAGATTTTAAATGCTTGGATACTTTCTCGTCTCCCATTAGGAGGTACCAGTATTTTTGGATGATCTCACGTACTTGCTTTTGTTGGCCTGAAAATCTGGTGATTAGTCTGACACTAGAGTCTGCCTTGTTAGGTCTAGCTTGGTGTATAAGTAGGGATCTCTTTTGGCTCTTGGCTTTTAGATAGGCTTTTTTCAAACACTTTTTGCTATAGCCTCGTTGGCTCAAACGAGACTGCAATAGTTTCGCTTGGTATTCAAAATCTGATTCAGTGCTACAATTACGTCTTATCCTGAGATATTGCCCATAGGGTAAATTATTGATAAGGGGGGCGGGATGTGAGCTTGTGGCATGTAGTACCGAATTACCCGCCGAGGGTTTTCGGTACAAGGTGGTTCCAATGTTGCCTTCATCGTCTACTAGTACTTGAACGTCTAAAAAGGTCAACTGATGTTGGCTCATTTCAAAAGTGAATTTCAGATTATATTTGTTGACCTTCAGACTTTCAAGGAAGGCAAGAAGGTTGGATTTGCTGCCCTGCCAGATAAAGAAAATGTCATCGATGAATCGCTTCCATGTCAGGACATGCTCAAAGAATGCCTGCATGTCCTCCCTGAAGAACAACTCACGCTCCCACCCCCCCAGATACAGGTTGGCATAAGCTGGGGCACATTTCGTCCCCATAGCCACTCCCTGTATCTGGAGGTAGTGGGAGCCCCCGAACAAAAAAACGTTGTTGGACAAAATAAAAAACAAAAGATCCAAGATGAATCGGTTGTAGCTCACCGAGGCATCCGGATCTTCAGATAGGAAGCCCCCCACAACTTCCACCCCCAATTCATGAGGGATAGAGTTGTAGAGGGCTTCCACATCTAGAGCCACTAGCCAAGAGCCAGGAGGTATGGCGACACCATCCAGCACACGGAGAAGGTCCCCCGTGTCCTGAAGGTAGGACGTCAGACCCTCCACATGGGGCCTCAGAAAGTCATCCACCAGTTTACTTGCCATCTCCGTAAGGGACCCATTTCCCGACACAATGGGTCTGCCTGGAGGCATCTTATGGTTTTTGTGTATTTTTGGGAGAGCGTACAAAGTTGGGGTACGTGGTGCATTTACATTGAGGAATTCGTAAGTGTTTTTCGTTATTAAACCTTTATGATAGGCTGAACCTATCAAATGCTTATATCTGGTGGTTATAAGGGCAAGGTGGCTGGGGGAGACTTTCCGGTACCACTGGCTGTTCCTGACTATGGCCACAACCATGGCCTCATAGTGGACTTTGTCCATAATGACCAAATTGCCTCCCTTATCAGAAGGTTTGATCACTATGTCCTTGTTATTCTGTAGGAGTTTGAGGGCCTCTAATTGGGAGGCAGATAGGTTGGACCTAGATATATCCTTCCATTTGGTTTGAGAGATTTCATTGGTAACCTGTCTGGTGAACGCCCACACATTGGGGTTACCCTGAAGAGTCGGGAAGGTGCGAGATTTAGGCTTGTATTCCCTAGGTCTAGATGGGAGACGTGGCAAGAAAGTGGGTGAGGAGGATGGAGGTGGGGGAGGGGGGGGTCCGTATTAGCCAGGAGAGAGTCTGCCTCCAATAGGTCACTCTCCTCCAGACCACCCTCATCCCACAGCTCCATCAACTCCTCTAAAGCTTTAATATCTGCAATGGTCATATCACACCAAGCAGGGTCCCCAAGGGACTGGTCGTTTGAAGATGAACCTGGTTTGTCAAAAATTATTTTAAACATCAACCTTCGGGAAAAAAGGTTGATATCTTTGATCAATTCAAATTGGTCGACCCTCTGCGTAGGGCAGAAGGTCAAACCTAATTTGAGGACTGATATTTGTTCAGCTGAAAGAGTATGGGAAGATAAATTTATCACTTCAAAGTTGTCCGCGGCCCTTTCGTCGATGTCTCCAGAGGCCCTGCTTTTTTGGAGTCCGTCACTGGTTGAGCAAATATCGGTGCTGGACGAAAATCCGAATGTGTAGGTGCAGAATTAGTGTTACTTACTTGCAGCTTAGGAGACAAGGGAAGCGAGGGAGTGTTCGCAGAGGGGGTGCTCATATATGTTTCCGGGTGACTCGGTGCGTAAATGGACGAACCTTTGGCCGAGTTGGCTCGTGTAACCATTGGGGCCTTTGTGTGCGGAGTGCGCTTTACTGTGCCCGTGTTGGTATGGTCCTTTGCACCCTTTGTTGTCTCCTGACTGTTGGAGCTTCTGGTACTCTGTGCCTGAGAGGAGGAAGCAGAAGAGATGGATGAATCTGATTCATTTGGTTCCCCCCCTTGTTGTCTAAAGCTGCGTGTTTGGTAAGTACGTCTCTTCGTTTTGCTATTTCTTTGCCCCCAATGGTAGGCTTGATTATTGTCATAGGCAAGCTTGTCCCTTACAAATTTTTTTTCCTTAGTTTTTAAAATTTCAGTGACATACCCCTCTAGGTCTGTTTTCAGGGTACCCTCTCGCGTGGGAAAGAGGTCATTAGTGGTAATAGCTTGATTCTCACCATATAATTTTTCAATCTCTCTATCTACCGAACTGAGTTCCTTGGAGTATTCTCCACAGAGAAGCTCCATCATTTTAAATGAACAGGCCTGCAGGTTTTCTTCCCATTCTCTCCGGAAGTCTGTATCTACATTGCCACTGGAGGGAAAGATCTGAATTCTAAGCCCCCACGGGACAATGCGGTCCTCAATGTATTTGAGAAAGTACCATTTATTCCAGAAGACTCTGGATTTCTTCTCGAGCATCCTCTGGAGTCTCGAGAAGAAACGGTCCATGGTTAAGCCACCCATAGAGGCGTTTTGAGACCTATGAATATGATTCATAAGGCCATCAAACGCACTCCCACAGTAATTGGTCATTGTTCCCTTAGGCTGATAAACAGTAACCTACCAAATATACAAGCCTATATAGATGCAATAAGGGTATCCAAAGAAATATCTTAGCCACAAAGCACAGATACACAATACACATAAATATCTGTATTAACAAAAAACAGAGGATATAAATGGTTCTCCAAGTTGCAAATCATAATATGGAGGTAAGATTAATAAAGTGCCCTAATGGCAAAAGAAAACGTTCCATAATAATAAAGTAATAGTTGGGGACTGTCAGTGGCCTCAAGCGATGGCGGGTGGGTAACACCCCAAAAGGTACAAGAAATATTGTTAGAGGGCAGGGACAGTTAACCCTTAGCACCGCATCCCTATTAATTAAGTTGCAAAGAAAGGGGGGGGGTTGGGGTATTGATACCCCTGGGATTTTTTTGGTGCTTTTCAAAATTTCAATAGATCAATATAGAAAAATAAATCAAAAGGAGAAAAAAACACTGTATGCAAATTGCCAAACTGACTGTAAGTAATCTTTTGATTCAAAATCTTTAATAGTTTAAGAATATTACAAAACATCATCTAAAAACAAGCACAATTTTGAACAATCACGGTCAATCAATGAAATATTTTAAAATTAGAAACCACTTTGCGATACCAATCTCAACATGTTTCACTCAACACATGAGCTTCATCAGGAGTTTTTTGGTACAGATGTGGCATACTATAGGTGAAAAGGAAGAAAAAGAAAAAACAAAATACAAATCAGATGCTTACAAAACATTTAAAGATGAAGAATACATTAAGTAGTACTGAAAAAACACATGGTATATATACATTTGCATACAACCAATGAATGTGTATGGGTGAAACTCTCACGTTTCTACAGATCTATGATAATGACAATCTAGAACATAGTGGACAAATAGTTATGATTATTATATGATGTGTACTTTAGTTTCCAAGCCCACAAAAGCAAAGTACACCAATGTGGACATGGGAAAGACATAAAGACATAAAAAAGTGGGATTTGCTTACCAAGCCCAAATAGGTTTGAAGATGAATAGTAGACAACATAGATTGTGAATGTATTTAAAGTTCCGTGGCTCAAATACCAGTCAATTACATGCGTCTCACCCGTCTAGGACCTCCCAAAACCGTTTTTTGGTCCACAGAGGGGCCCAAGTGTAGAGTAACTGAAAATTAAATATTGAAAGGGAGTAGTGAATTGCTTCTAATTAGGCTACTGCGGGGGAACAGGGCAGTTATAAAGAGCAGTGAAAAGTTTGAAAATTACCTTCCAGGTTGAATCAAAGAGTAAATGTTCAGGGCTAAAATAGCCGTATAAACAAAAGCATAAAGGAGAGCAACGCTCCAGTTTCACCACAAGGTGGCACTCCAAGTTGACAACCCTTAAGAGTCAGATCAAGAGATCCAAGTATACACTGCCCCAGTAAACTACAAGAGACAATACAATAAAACAGCCAATTACTCTAAGAAACTTCTTATTAGCAGTATCATTGATTCGGTCATCAGCAAGAGATGACCCTTCTCTGATGAACCGCTTCGCTTACCTGAGAGGTGGGGTGGATGTGTACGGAAGGGGAGAGCGGCATATACCTCCCCTTGCAGCCTCAGAGCCACTGTCAGGAGATAGCGGCTATTGAGCCGTACTATATAGATCCCTCCATCACGATGGCGTCTGACGTCACCATCGGGATGCGGACGCATCGTGAGGCCCTCCCTCAGGTCACATGTGGCCAATGGGTAGCAAGAGGGCGAAGCCGGATACCGTCCAGGCTCCGCCCCTCCTAGTCGGGCGTACGTGCTTCAGGCACTAGTTCCGACAGTGTAGGTGGGCGCATGCGCAGGCCGGGAGCGAACATCGTTCAAGTCCCATTATCGCGCAGGCGCGCTGCAACCGAGACGTAAAGGAAGAAATACTGAGCGGCAACAGCCTTGAATGTTCAAACATTACCTGTCAGGGACAGAGCCGGAAACAGGCCAATCATTGGATACATATCAGCCATATTGACTGAGGGAAAAGGAATGGGAAAGAAAATATATGCATATGGAAAGAAACATTTAAAAGTGATAAATGTTTCAAAAATACTAAGCAGTTACCCAAACCTGTCTGGTATTCTGTTCCAATGATTTGCCACATATGAATACAAATGCCATGACTTACAGGATTAAATTAAAAATTGGGGTAAAGGGTAAAGTTTGATAAATTATATTTGAATAGACAAGCTAACTAGGAGTAACTTGCTGGTTTGACCACCGGACACATGTACCTTGAAAGGGAGTTTGATACCTCTAGGGCCCCCAGGGGAGGGTGATTGATTACTCACTCCACACCCTAAGTGCCCGTGGCGACCGTGCGGACCAAAGCAAAAAAGGGGGGGGCAGAGAAAGGACCTACATTGGCGGGGAGACGGTAATCATTTACATCGTTTTATCAAAAAAATGAATTTATTTTAAAGGAATAATAAATTTAAATTTATATTGGCTTGGAAAGGAGACCCCACTATATATGAAAACAACCCGGAAATAACCACATAGAATAGACAAAAAAATACATAGTATATACAACAAATGTATGCTAGAATTGTGTATCATGAAATCTTGACAAGTTTAGATAAAATAAAATAAAATAAAATAAACCAAACAGAATAAACAAGGGCAGATATATCTGGTGGATTAAAGGAATGGTTTGAAACTCAAAGCATCATTGAGGCCTGGAGGTTTTAAAGCGGACAAGGTGTGTATCCACCGGGTCTCACGTTGCAAGAGTATTTTATCATAGTCACCCCCACGCTCCCCTGGGGGGACATGTTCCAACGCAAAAAAATGCATTTTGTTACTGTCAAAATCATGGTGCAGGCCCATGTGTCGGCTAATGGGCGTCTCCATTTTCTTTTTTAGAACCAGGGATACATGGTCCCTGATCCTGCAGAAAAAGGGGCGCTTAGTTTTGCCTATATAAAATCCTTGGCATTCACACATCATGATGTATACAATCCCAATGGATTGACAAGTGACGGAGAAATTTGGTTTAAAGTGGCGGCCATTGGGGAGTATAATGCCTCTCGCAGAGTGAATAAATCTACAAAAGGGGCATTTGTGGCAAGGTCTACACCCCTTACGGGATTCTGTTGTTGATTGTACACCAATATCATAATGGCTGTGTACCAAAGTATCCCTCAGAGATCTAGATCTTCTAAATGTGATCTCCGGGTAAGATTTTAAATGCTTGGATACTTTCTCGTCTCCCATTAGGAGATACCAGTATTTTTGGATGATCTCACGTACTTGCTTTTGTTGGCCTGAAAATCTGGTGATTAGTCTGACACTAGAGTCTGCCTTGTTAGGTCTAGCTTGGTGTATAAGTAGGGATCTCTTTTGGCTCTTGGCTTTTAATGTATTCTTCATCTTTAAATGTTTTGTAAGCATCTGATTTGTATTTTGTTTTTTCTTTTTCTTCCTTTTCGCCTATAGTATGCCACATCTGTACCAAAAAACTCCTGATGAAGCTCATGTGTTGAGCGAAACATGTTGAGATTGGTATCGCAAAGTGGTTTCTAATTTTAAAATATTTCATTGATTGACCGTGATTGTTCAAAATTGTGCTTGTTTTTAGATGATGTTTTGTAATATTCTTAAACTATTAAAGATTTTGAATCAAAAGATTACTTACAGTCAGTTTGGCAATTTGCATACAGTGTTTTTTTCTCCTTTTGATTTATTTTTCTATATTGATCTATTGAAATTTTGAAAAGCACCAAAAAAATCCCAGGGGTATCAATACCCCAACCCCCCCCCCTTTCTTTGCAACTAAAGCTACAAGTTAGTTTAGTGTGACCTCTGCACAGTGTTCAGCTAAAGCTACAAGTTAGGGTAGTGCGTCCTCCTCACAGTGTTCAGCTAAAACTACAAGTTAGTGTAGTGCGACCTCTGCACAGTGTTCAGCTAAAGCTACAAGTTAGTGTAGTGCGTCTTCCTCACAGTGTTCAGCTAAAACTACAAGTTAGTGTAGTGAGACCGCTGCACAGTGTTCAGCTAAAGCTACAAGTTAGCGTAGTGCGTCCTCCTCACAGTGTTCAGCTAAAGCTACAAGTTAGTTTAGTGTGACCTATGCACAGTGTTCAGCTAAAGGTACAAGTTAGGGTAGTGTGTCCTCCTCACAGTGTTCAGCTAAAGCTACAAATGTGTGTAGTGTGTCCTCCTCACAGTGTTCAGCGAAAACTACAGTTTAGTGTAGTGCGACCTCTGCACAGTGTTCAGCTAAAGCTACAAGTTAGTGTAGTGCCTCCTCCTCACAGTGTTCATCTAAAACTACAAGTTAGTGTAGTGAGACCTCTGCACAGTGTTCAGCTAAAGCTACAAGTTAGTGTAGTGCGTCCTGCTCACAGTGTTCAGCTAAAACTACAAGTTAGTGTAGTGCGACCTCTGCACAGTGTTCAGCTAAAGCTACAAGTTAGTGTAGTGCGTCCTCCTCACAGTGTTCAGCTAAAACTACAAGTTAGTGTAGTACGACCTCTGCACAGTGTTCAGCTAAAGCTACAAGTTAGTGTAGTGCGTCCTCCTCACAGTGTTCAGTTAAAACTACAAGTTAGTGTAGTGAGACCTCTGCACAGTGTTCAGCTAAAGCTTCAAGTTAGTGTAGTGCCTCCTGCTCACAGTGTTCAGCTAAAACTACAAGTTAGTGTAGTGCGACCTCTGCACAGTGTTCAGCTAAAGCTACAAGTTAGTGTAGTGCGTCCTCCTCACAGTGTTCAGCTAAAACTACAAGTTAGTGTAGTGAGACTGCTGCACAGTGTTCAGCTAAAGCTACAAGTTAGTGTAGTGCGTCCTCCTCACAGTGTTCAGCTAAAGCTACAAGTTAGTTTAGTGTGACCTCTGCACAGTGTTCAGCTAAAGCTACAAGTTAGGGTAGTGCGTCCTCCTCACAGTGTTCAGCTAAAGCTACAAGTTGGTGTAGTGTGTCCTCCTTACAGTGTTCAGCGAAAAACTACAAGTTAGTGTAGTGCGACCTCTGCACAGTGTTCAGCTAAAGCTACAAGTTAGTGTAGTGCGTCCTCCTCACAGTGTTCAGCTAAAACTACAAGTTAGTGTAGTGAGACCTCTGCACAGTGTTCAGCTAAAGCTACAAGTTAGTGTAGTGTGTCCTTCTCACAGTGTGCAGCTAAAGCTACAAGTTAGTTTAGTGTGACCTCTGCACAGTGTTCACCTAAGGCTACCTGTAGAAGGTTGGTGGTGTTTTCCTGATCCTATCACTACCGCAGGCAGCTAAATAAGTGTAGTAATCGATATAATTATTAATATTATATCTGTGTATTAATTTGTCTAGCCCCTATAATTAGTTGGTCTAATAAACTCTGAGCACATGCTATTGTTAATATCACAATAATACCAGGTTAACTATGAAACCAAACACACGGTGCTGCTAGTAAACAATATCTTATTTTTATTTCCCAAGGAGTTAGGAAACTATCATAAAAGTACTAAAAGAGTATTACAATGTTACATAGCTTACAATCAGAACACACTATACTAACAGCACATCTCTACGACATATAACAACAATGAAATATCAAAGATACTTATCACACATGGTTTCCTCTGCGGGTTCTGGATGTAAAAGGGGTCTGGGCCTCATGGAATATAGGCCCAAGCCCTCGGTCAGAGCAAGGTCCCAAGATAGCAAAAGGGATGACCTTACAGCATTCTTCTCAGCAGCCAAAAGGAAGGAACAAAAGCCTGTATGCCCCTTACATTCAAACATACACGCCCACTCGTAGCCACCCCCATTTGCCTTTTATAGAGGTATCATTTCAAATGTCTGCCTATTCTCCAGGAGGCATGCTTTATTGTCCCCCAGGGCCAGCGTCTCTATCAGCCCTGTGTCAAATCTCAATAGACATCTTTGCAGCAGTGGTCTCTTTGAAGCTTGTACTGTACTCGCACATGTCACAGCAGGTGGGCTTGAGCCAAGGCATTGTTCTTCTGATCACAAAGCTTTGATGTGTTTCATTCCTACCTGGCTGTGTCAAACAGGAAGTGAAATACCAGAAGTAAGATATTAAACCATGTTGCTATCCAACAATAAGCTACAAGTTATTTTTTGGCGAGCTCTGCACAGTGTTCACCTAAAGCTACCTGTAGAAGGTTGGTGGTGTTTTCCTGATCCTATCACTACCGCAGGCAGCTAAATAAGCTACAAGTTATTTTTTGGCGAGCTCTGCACAGTGTTCACCTAAAGCTACCTGTAGAAGGTTGGTGGTGTTTTCCTGATCCTATCACTACCGCAGGCAGCTAAATAAGCTACAAGTTATTTTTTGGTGAGCTCTGCACAGTGTTCACCTAAAGCTACCTGTAGAAGGTTGGTGGTGTTTTCCTGATCCTATCACTACAGCAGGCAGTTAAATAAGCTACAAGTTATTTTTTGGCAAGCTTTGCACAGTGTTCACCTAAAGCTACCTGTAGAAGGTTGGTGGTGTTTTCCTGATCCTATCACTACCGCAGGCAGCTAAATAAGCTACAAGTTATTTTTTGGTGAGCTCTGCACAGTGTTCACCTAAAGCTACCTGTAGAAGGTTGGTGGTGTTTTCCTGATCCTATCACTACCGCAGGCAGCTAAATAAGCTACAAGTTAGTTTTTTTGCGAGCTCTGCACAGTGTTCAGCTAAAGCTACCTGTAGAAGGTTGGTGGTGTTCTCATACTACAGACCGGCAGTTGATTTTGCTAGCTGCAGCATCAGTACATATATATATATATATCCCAGCTTAGTGCAGCTACAGGCCATTAGTATGTCTGGAAGGCCAACAAGGAGAGGCAGACAGTCACAAGCCAATAAAAGAGGGCAAGCAGGCTCTGTGTCTAGAGGCAACAGTGCTGGTCGTGGAGATGGTGCATCCTCATCAGCACGTGGCCGTGGGACACGCTTGGCCTTTTTTTCGGCAGCTGGCCGTGTTGAGCCCCAACATGCGGAAGACTTGGTCGAGTGGATGACCAAGCCGTCCTCATCCTCTCTCACCCATGCTCAGGGTACTTTGTCTGGCAAAGCAGCGGCCTCTTCCCTCGGCTCAATGTCATCAGTGACTCCTTCCCAAGCCCCACCATGTCCTCCTGAGGAGTCCCTCGAACTGTTTGACCACAGTGTTGGGTACATGCTCCAGAAGGATGCCCAGCGTTTGGAAGGCTCTGATGATGATACTGACCTAGATGAAGGCAGTAACGTGGGCACGGACAGAGGGGGTGCCCAAGAAGGACAGCAATCTGACAGTCATGCTCCCCCTGCTGCAGCATACTGCCAGGTTTGCTCCAGTGATGAGGAGGGAGGGGATGATGAGGTCACTGACTCAACGTGGGTGCCTGATAGGAGAGAGGAGGAGGAGGCACACCACCAACGAGGCAGGATGCCCTCCAGGGGCCAGCCTAAGGGCAGCACACTGACCCCAAATCTCTGCATGTGCAGGGCGCTGCAGTCTCTGCACGTTATTCAAAAAGTTCTTTGGTGTGGGCCTTTTTTGAGACGAGTGCATCATATTGCACCACTGCTATTTGCATCATATGTCTCAAGCGTATCTCGCATGGCCAAAACATCTCCCGCTTGGGCACCAGATGCTTGACCAGACATATGTTGACCTGCCATGCAGTTCGTTGGCAAGTGTATCTAAAAGACCCACACCAAAGAACAAAGAGGACCTCTCCTTGCTCCTCATCAGCTGAGATCTCCAACCCCACTATACCTTCAGTCCTCTCTGAGACCTGCACTGAGAGGAATGAAGGTGTAGAATTAGGTGTGTCACAGCCAAGTACTTGTGGGCAATCTGCTTTCGGTACACCGACGTCAGATTGTACCAGGCAAATTTCCCTGCCCCAGCTGCTGCACCGCCGAAATAAGTTCACTCCCAGCCATCCACATGCCCAGCGGTTGAATGCTAGCTTGGCAAAATTGCTAGCACTTCAACTGCTGCCTTTTCAGTTGGTAGACTCTGCCCCCTTCCGTGAGTTTGTGGAATGTGCGGTTCCTCAGTGGCAGGTACCCAAACGCCACTTTTTATCACAGAAGGCGATTCCGGCTCTCTACCGGCATGTGGAAGGCAATGTCCTCGCTGGACAGGGCGGTCAGCGGTAAGGTGCATATTACCGCTGACTCATGGTCCAGCAGGCATGGACAGGGACGTTACCTAAGTTTCACCGCGCATTGGGTGACTCTGCTGGCAGCTGGGAAGGATGCAGGACAAGGTGCAGTAGTGTTGGAGGTTGTTCCGCCACCATGCCTCCAAAATGCCACTACTAATGATTGTGACACACCTCTCTCCTCCACCCCCTCCTCTTCTTCTTCCTCCATGGCCTCTTCCTGTGATTTGTCCTCGGAACCAGCGGTGCTCCGTAGGAGTTCAAGGGGCTACGCAAGTACGCAGGCCAAAAGATGCCATGCGGTGCTTGAGCTGGTGTGCTTGGGGGACAGAAGCCACACTGGGGAAGAGGTTCTGTCAGCTCTGCAGGGGCAGGTTCAGAGGTGGTTGACGCCACGCCAACTTAAGGCAGGAATGGTGCGACGATGGCACCAACCTCCTCTCTGCCCTCCGACAGGGAAAAATGACCCATGTGCCCTGTTTGGCTCACGTCCTTAACTTGGTGGTGCAGCGGTTCTTGGGCAGGTACCCGGGCTTAGAGTTATAATTAATATGTGTGAATGCGCTACTCATATGCCTACACCACTCAAAATTTTGCATTGGTTTCCTATTACTGTGTCAAAGAAAAATTTATATCATGAAACAATATCCCATAAAGTATGCCATTTACCATACCATGTATACAAATCATCAATATAAAGCAAAACATAAATCAAAATAGCTGACATGTACGATGTACATCACAAAGTCCTTGTGCAAGAAAGTACAAAATCTTCTATTAATTGCTGTGATTATAATTCTTAATGTGCTCCTGTGTATCTTCTATTTTCATATGTGACATAGTAATACACCACCACCTTTTAGATTGGCCACTCACCAGATACTTCTTAAATGATGCACCTTTGGTTCATTAATGGGATAACCACTCCACCTTAATATCGCTCCTCACCGGCTATGCTTAAGCTTTGGTTTTCCTCATGCAAAGTATATGGACAACGATCATTGCGCAATGCGTTTAAAACTTTTATTTTATAAAAAATACAAAAAGTGTACACTCACATTTAAAAGTGCCCTTGAGCCGGCACTAAGCTATTCCAGCAGTTAAGGACGGGTGTTATACGATCACGTGGTCCGCCTGTATGCAATGTGTGTGACCTCCGCGTTCGGCTTGTGCTCCACCCCTCGTTCCCGTTCGTATATTTTTTATAAAATAAAATTTTTTTATAAAATAAAATTTTTTTATAAAATAAAAGTTTTTTATAAAGGAAAAGTTTTAAATGCATTGCGCAATGACTTTAAGAATTATAATCACAGCAATTAATAGAAGATTTTGTACTTTCTTGCACAAGGACTTTGTGATGTACATCGTACATGTCAGCTATTTTGATTTATGATGTGATGTTTTGGTTTATATTGGTGATTTGTATACATGGTATTGTAAGTGGCATACTTTATGGGATATTGTTTCATGATATAAATTTTTCTTTGAGACAGTAATAGGAAACCAATGCAAAATAGTGAGTGGTGTAGGCATATGAGTAGCGCATTCACACATATTAATTATAACTCTTAGCCCATTCTAATGAATGGTTTTCTTGAATGCAGCAACTCTGACAGGGTTTAAAGGGGTAATTGAGTGAATAGTGTTTTTGCACCGGTGACACACACACATTGAGGTACCCGGGCTTACAGGATGTCCTGAGGAAGGCCAGGAAAGTCTGTGTGCATTTCCGCCAGTCATATAATGCCAGTGCTCGGCTGGCGGACCTCCAAAAGGAGTTTAACCTGCCCAAGAACCGCCTAATCTGTGACATGCCCACCAGGTGGAACTCAACGTTGGCCATGCTGCAGCGGCTGCACACGCAGCAGAGGGCCATCAATGAGTACCTGTGCGACTATGGCACCAGGACAGGGTCAGGGGAGCTTGTTTTTTTTTCCCCACGCCAGTGGGCCATGATCAGGGATGCATGCACTGTCCTGTCACCATTTGAGGAGGCCACGAGGATGGTGAGCAGTGACAGTGCATGCATCAGTGACACTGTCCCCCTTGTCCACATGTTGGAGCACACGCTGCATGGAATAATGGACAGGGCACTTGAGGCAGAACAGAGGCAGGAAGAGGGGGACTTCCTTAGCTCTCAAGGCCCCCTTTATCCAGACAGTGTTCCTGCGTGCCTGCCGATCACACAGGAAGAGAAGGAGGAGGAGGAGGAGGAGGATTGTGTCAGCATGGAGGGGGAGCCTGGCACTCAGCATCAGCAGCAGTCTTTAAGGGATCAGTCCCAAGAAACACATGGACTTGTACGTGGCTGGGAGGAGGTGGCTGCGGACCATGTCGTCCTTAGTGACCCAGAGGACTCCGGACTAAATGCCTCAGCAAACCTACGCTGCATGGCCTCCCTGATCCTGCAAAGCCTGCGTAAGGATCCTCGTATTTGTGGTATCAAGGAGAAGGACCAATACTGGCTGGCAACCCTCCTTGATCCACGTTACAAGGGTAAGGTTGAGGACCTTATCTTGCCGTCGCAGAGGGAGCAGAAGATGAAACATCTTCAGGAGGCCTTGCAGAAAGGTCTGTGCAACGCGTTCCCAGAGACTGGGAGGTTACAAACTCCTGTTTCTGGACAACGTGTTGCTGAGGCTTCGGTCAGTCAAAGAAGGAGCGGTGGAGAAGGTGGCCGCCTGACCGATGCGTTCAGACAATTTTTTAGTGTGCAGCCCCAAGGTATGATCGGTTCCAGCAACCATCGCCAGCGTCTGTTTTACATGGTGCAGGAATACCTAGGGAGAAGATCTGACTTGGACACCTTTCCCACCGAAAATCCTCTGGGTTACTGGGTCTTGAGGATGGATCACTGGCCAGAGCTTGCACAGTATGCAATTGAGCTACTGGCCTGTCCTGCATCCAGCGTTCTTTCGGAACGCACATTCAGTGCTGCTGGAGGCTTTGTAACCGATCACAGGGTGCGTCTGTCCACCGACTCGGTCGATCGACTGACCTTCATAAAGATGAATCAGTCTTGGATCACCACCAGCTACCAAGCACCTGATGCTGATGTAACCGAATAATTTTTTTTTTGAAATCTCAGATCCCTTCAAAGACTGCCTATGCTGATGCTGAGTGACTATCCTGAGTAATTATCCTCTTCCTCCTCAATGATCACGCAGATAGCTTGTAAGAACATTTTTGGTTCTGGGCGCCGCCACCAGTGCCTAAGGCCCAATTTTTCAGCCCCTGTTTAACAGGGGCGTGTAATTACAATTTTTGATGCAATACTTTGCAGCAGGGCTCGTTCCTGCGTTCCAACTAGAGTTTCTGTGAGGGGTTGCAGTGTTGTGGCACCAGCACCTAAGGCTCAATTTTTTAGCCCCTGTTTAACAGGGCGTGTAATTACAATTTTTGATGCAATACTTTGCAGCAGGGCTCGTTCCTGCGTTCCAACTAGAGTATCTGTGAGGGGTTGCAGTGTTGTGGCACCAGCACCAGTGCCTAAGGTCTAATTTTTCAGCCCCTGTTTAACGGGGGCGTGTAATCACAATTTTTGATGCAATACTTTGCAGCAGGGCTTGTTCCTGCGTTCCAACTAGAGTATCTGTGAGGAGTTGCAGTGTTGTGGCACCAGCACCAGTGCCTAAGGCCTAATTTTTCAGCCCCTGTTTAACAGGGGCATGTAATTACAATTCTTGATCTAATATTTCACAGCAGGGCCCGTTTCTGCACCCACCAAGAGCGAGTGAGGACTTACAGTGTTGTGGCACCAGCAACACCACTACCACCAAAGGCCCAATTTTTCAGCCCCTGTTCAACAGGGGCATGTAATTACAATTCTTGATCCAATATTTCACAGCAGGGCCCGTTTCTGCACCCACCAAGAGCGAGTGAGGACTTACAGTGTTGTGGCACCAGCAACACCACTACCACTAAAGGGCCAATTTTTCAGCCCCTGTTCAACAGGGGCATGTAATTACAATTCTTGATCTAATATTTCACAACAGGGCCCGTTTCTGCGCCCACCAAGAGCGAGTGAGGACTTAAAGTGTTGTGGCACCAGCACCACCACCACCACCAAAGGCCCAATATTTTCAGCCCCTGTTAAACAAAGGCATGTAATTACAATTCTTGATCTAATATTTCACAGCAGGGCCCGTTTCTGCGCCCACCAAGAGTGGGTGAGGACTTACAGTGTTGTGGCACCAGCACCACCACCACCACCAAAGGCCCAATTTTTCTGCCCCTGTTCAACAGGGGCATGTAATTACAATTCTTGATCTAATATTTCACAGCAGGGCCCTGTGAGGGCTTACAGTGTTGTGGCCACAACAACACCTAAGGCCTAAATTTCTGCTGAGTATATAGGGCAGGCCCCTACTTTCAAACAACTTACAAACGACTCCTCCTTGCAAACAGGAAATGAGATGAAATCTACCCCTAGGAAGGGAAATTCTCTCCTGTAAGAGTTAATATGGGAAAAACATTTCTCCTTTCCACTGATGCTTTATCACCAATCCTTGTTTCACAAAAAACCCCAAATTTTCAAAAAACATTTGTCATTGGGACAAAAAGTGAGGTTCAATCCTCTGAAGAGGAGGAAAGACAGCAAAACAAATGTCACAGGGGTGATGTTTTCCAAAAAGCTTAAAAAAGATTTTTTGGCTGGAGCTAAACACGTTAAAAATGTACCCATTCAAAATTACAAACAGATTCTACTTAACAACAAACCTACAGTCCCTGTCTTGTTTGCACCGCCTGTATGCTGCTGTCCAGAGTATATAGGGCCTGGTGGCCCCACACCTTTCCTTTTTTAATTTGGGTGCGGGGTACCCCTTAATATCCCTACAAGACCCAAAGGGCATGGTAATGGACTGGGGGATACCCATGCCATTTGTCTCACTGATTTTCATCCATATTGCCAGGACCCGACATTACATTAAAGCCGCAAGCAGTTTTAAATGACTTTTTTTCCTTTAAAAAAGACATTTTGTGCAGGGACTGTTCTAAGCACGGGAAACACACGCCGCTTTACATGCATACTATAGACACCCCCCAGGTACGATATTTAAAGGAATATTTCACTTTTTTTTTTTTTTACTTTAAGCATCATTAAAATCACTGCTCCCGAAAAAACAGCCGTTTTTACAACTTTTTTTTGCATTGATACATGTCCCCTGGGGCAGGACCCGGGTCCCCAAACCCTTTTTAGGACAATACCATGAAAATTAGCCTTTAAAATGAGCACTTTTGATTTTGAACGTTCGAGTCCCATAGACGTCAATGGGGTTCTAACGTTCATGCAAATTTTCGGTCCGTTCGCAGGTTCTGGTGCGAACCGAACCGGGGGGTGTTCGGATTATCCCTAGTCTGGAGGATCTTAGTTATGAGGAAAGGTTGCGAGCACTGAACTTATTCTCTCTGGAGACGAGACGCTTGAGAGGGGATATGATTTCAATAAACAAATACCGTACTGGTGACCCACAATAGGAATAAAACGCATGTAATGTGGAGTGTCGTATAGCGCAAGTCAGGGCTAACCAATAGGAGATGCAGTAGGGGAAAGTATGGGCGGAAGTAGAAGTCGCCACGCAGGGGAGCGTAATCCGAATGCTCGGCGATGCCACCAAGCAAGGGGGGCTGCGCCAGCCACAAACATGGCACCAATCAAGGCTGCAACATGGGCAATCTCCTCCCACGTGCAGAGGCACGCCCCCCACATACACAGAGAGGGAGCGGGCCGTCCACAGGGCAGTGAAGGAAGCCACAAACAGAAACCTCCAATGCACAGATGGAACAGAACAGACGTCAGCAACAATGTGCATGAGCCACACACACACCGACGAGCCATAGACAGTATGGACAGCCCCCCACATGAGGGCACAAGTAGCATAGATATATGTAGCACTTACCCCCTAAGGAGCTGCTGGTAATTAATCGGGCCTGTACTCTGCTTTTCCACCCCCAATGAATTGGCTCAACCCACTTGACACAGCTGTGTAACAGTGTTGGTGTGAAACCCAATAACAAGGAACAACCCCACAATAGCAGTATACATATATTGTTACCTGGGTAGCCGTTGCTCCACCTGCTTAGAAAATAAACTAAACCTCATGCCAGTTATATTTTAACCAGACTGTAAGTTTACTGAAGGCTGGTTTAAGACAGTAATTACAATAACTATTCTGATACACAAATTCAGAACAATAATGAACTAGATGCACGTAAATAATTGTCACTCAAAGATTACCAGAATGATGCATGCAGGCGCGCCTCCAAGTGGGTCTAGTGCTCAGGGTGATAAGACCTTGACACTGGACACCTTCCCACTTCCAGTGCGACCACACAACACACACCGGACTTGCAGCACACTATCTAGTGCTAGAAACACACTACACACAGTATAAATGCTCAAGAGCTCCCCCTGCGGTGCAATACAGCTCCTAGAACATGTTACGGAAACACAAGGCCTTACAATGAATGGTATAGTCTCTTGTCTTCTTTCTTCAGCTAGCCATATTATACTGCAGTATTTGTATTCCAGTGAGTTAGCAGATGTCAAGGTAATATAAAGTGGTAATTAACGGTGAACTCAATTATGCAAAACACTTGTAACTTTCTTCTGTGAAAATGCAACCGGACCGTCAATGTCCAGTGGAGTACAGGCTTTGAGGCCTGGTTAAACACAGTCTATTTGACTGAGACTGTTTCGTAGGACTACAGGTCTTAGCAACATTACGCTATTAGTCTATACCATTTTAAGTGGTCTATATAACTCTTGGGCAACAGCCCTCTCACCACACCAAGCCTGGACAGCTGTACTGCTACGTCTCTTGGATCTCAGTCCCGCTTCCAGTGTGCTCTGGTACACTGCACCGCTCCATTCATTGAACGATGGCTGTAGTTAGGCTCCTTCTGCTCCAAGCAGGCCGCGCTCCTCCGAACACTCCCACACAGGTTCCTCCAGGCAGGTCTCACGTCCCAGGAAGATGAGACAAAGCATGGCCGTACTGGGCCTTTTATTTCACTACCCAGCATGCAGTTCTTTAACTTGGCCTCATGGGTAGGTAAGTGAGGCACTGTGGGTAAGTAAGTCTTTTCCAGATAAACCTTTAAGTCACTTCCTGCACATGCTTTACAGCATGTTCTGATGTGTAGACAAAGTCTTACTTCACAGAGAAAAGCTGGCCACTAGAAGGAACCAAACACTAATCTAATAGCATTATATACTTACATAGCATTAGATGTCAAAAATCCCAGCTCTACATATAGAAAAAGGATAAGGATAAGAAAACCCACAAATGGACAGGCAAAGGCAAACAGACACAGCGCGAGAAAATAAATAAATAAACAAACAAACAGACAAACAAATGAACAAACAAACAAAAGGCAAAAAACAAAAAACACAAACAAAGAACAAAAAGGGGTGACTGGCAGTTGTAGTTTCAAGAAACATGAAACACAGAACATAACATCTTCAAGTACATAGAGGAGAAACAATAGCATACATAGCATACATTGGGGCATGGCGCCCTAACCCAACGGACATATTGTGTCTGAATACTATTAGATGTGACAGGACTGAAATACCATCTTCTCTCAACATATGGATTAAACCCCGTACAGGGTATGGGGAAGTAGAACTGTAAGCCACAGCCTCTAGATCATGTGAGGGTTATTCCCTCAGATGGTAGCATGGTGTAGTGGATGTCCTCGTGTTCCACATCTCATTTTTTCAAGAGTGTTGTAACTATAGTTGGAAAAATATCTATAGGGAAATTAAAAGATGGGTCTAAAGGGCTAGTAGGAGGGGGGGGAAGAGGGGGGTAGCAGAGACAGTTAGGGTATACCCAGAAATGTAAGGTAGAGGGAGGAGATATGGGGAGGGAGTGGAAAATGGGTCTGGGACGGGGGAGGGGGGGTCCCAGGTTACGGGGACAGGGGGCGATGAATGCATATCTCTCAAGCTGCAATGCCGGCAGGAAGATTTGTCGAATAGCTGGCCCCTTTGCTCTGGCTGTATTAGGTGGACTGATCTACTGTGTCGCTATCAAAGAAGGCATGCCCCTTGTCAGAGTAGACGAACAATTTCCACAGTGTCGATGTCTTAGTATATTGTTCATGTTGTTGGCAGGCTGTGAGGATAAGATCCTCCATTTTGTTAATTTCCTCCATCTTACTGAGCCACAGTGTCAGAAACCATGAATCAGACCGAGACAGAAGTACAGTTAATCACACTAGTTTAATAATAATAAAAAGGTAAACAGAGTAAGCATAGTCAATACATAGCCATAGTTCAGTAACCAGATGGAGTAGTCAGCCAATGCCAATATCAGAGAGCCAGAGATCAACATAGTAGTACAGCAAGCATGATCAGGAGCCAGAAGGGACGTCAGCCGAGCAAGTCTTCAACAGGAACGCAGGATAAAGTCTTTGAGATGTGTCCAAAGGTGAAGGCAGAGATGAAGTGAGCTGGACAGCTTTAAGTAGGCAGGACTGACGAGCAGATCATCAACAGCTGAGTCACTGTGGAGAGAAAGGAGCTGGCAATTAGCTGACAGCTGAGCGGCCAGCTCAGAGAAGGAAGGGCTGAGCCCAGCCCTGATAGTACCCCCTCCTCAACGACCCCTCCCTCTCGGAGGACCACCGGGCTTGAGGGGAAAACGTCTATGGAATTCACAGAGGATGATAGGGGCATGTACGTCCGAGGATGAGACCCAAGAGCGTTCCTCTGGACCGTACCCCTTCCAATGCACCAGGTACTGTAGGCACCCCGGAACCTACGGGAGTCAACAATGGATTGTACTTCATACTCCTCATGGTTCTCAACCTGTATAGGGTGAGGATGTGGCACTGAGTTGGTAAAGCGGTTGCAGACCAAAGGTTTCAATATGGAGACATGAAACACATTAGAGATGCGCATACTAGGAGGAAGGTCCAACACATAAGCCACTGGGTTAATCCTGCGAAGGATACGGAAAGGCCCAATAAACCGAGGTGCGAACTTCAAAGAAGGAACACGAAGTCAGGGGTTGCGAGACGACAGCCAGACTCTGTCCCCAACTTGGTAGGAAGGCGCAGGCAGGCGTCTGCAGTCAGCATGGAGTCTGTACCTATCGTTAGCATGTCGCAAAGCCTCCTGGACTTGTGCCCAAGTGGAACGAAGACCACAGAGATGCTCCTCTAATGTAGGAATACTCTGTGGAACAAATGATGCAGGCAACACGGAAGGTTGGAAACCATAGTTCGCCATAAACGGGGACAAACAGGAAGCAGAATTCAAGGCACTATTGTGAGCAAACTCCGCCCATGGTAAGAGGTCTGACCAGTTGTTATGATGTTTAGAAATATAGCAACGTAGGAATTGCTCCATTAGACTGCGGGTGATACGCAGAGGAGAAAGCAAGCTGAATAACCAAACTGTGTACAAAAGGCTTGCCAGAACTGGGACACAAACTGACTACCCCTGTCTGAGACAATCACCTTGGGTAGCCCATGTAAGCGGAAGATCTCCTGAGCAAAAATAGAAACCAGTTCCTTAGAAGTAGGCAACTTCTTGAGTGGAATACAATGTGACATTTTCGAGAACTGGTCAACTACCATAAGGATAACTGTGTTGCCCTGGGAGTTGGGTAGGGGAAGGGGACAGGATGGAACGCTTCACACACCATCTGTTGGAAACGATTAGTATGCCACCCCATTACCGGCCGCCGTCACCCGATCGTTACCGCTGTTTTAGAGTGGTGCACTGTAAGCGTCTTGACATTATGAGTACCCACTGTGGGTTTTTATTGTGATTTTAAATAAAGGTAACACATACTGCACCGTGAAATTCTCTTTATATTGATATACCGAGGTATAAACTGGACTGCTGTGAGGAACAGAGGCACAAGTGTAACCTATCCAGGATCCAAAATACAATACCGAACCCATAGAGGTTCTAAGGCGCAGTTTGACCAAGCTTAATCGCAAGGTCACACGCCCTAAGGTGAGGGGCTATCACCTGGGGGGAGCACTTATATGAGCACACAGCACTTTAGTTTGTGTTCACTGAAACACATTTGGAATGTTTATGGACTGTTAATTTGATCATAGCACTAAGCTACACAGCACCGAATCGCATAGATGCAACACTGAATTACATGCATGTAGCACTGAATCGCATGGATGATATTTCTTTGGAATTTTTTATCTAATATTGTTTGAACATTGCACTATCACTGAATTACAGAGATACAGCACTGCATTGCATGGATGCAACACTAAATCGCATGGATGATTTTTTTATTTAAATATTTATTTATTATTTATTTGAATATTGCACAAATATTTTGGAATATTTATATATATTTTTCACAGGCTTATTGAAGCACTCTTATTAATTCATTTTATGGTTTCACAATACCACTTTATTAATTATATATTTATATTTATCAATTTAATAGCACAGCGTTTTATAACTTGATTTGATTATCTTGCATGGTATATGAGACATGCGTAACGTTAGCAGCTGATCCTTTGTAAGATACACTACTTTGGAGACCTGATTTGGTCAACCACCTGGAGGCTCACAGGACTAATAATTAGCATCTCGAAGAATCATTAACCGTTAGGCCCCTTTCACACGATCGGACCGTTCAGGTCCGCCTGTCAGTTTTGACGGCGGACCTGAACGGGCGCTCCATGTTAGTCTATGGAGCGTCGGATGTCAGCGGAGACATGTCCGCTGACATCCGACCCGGTCCGATCCGCTGAAGAGCAGACGGATGGCCCTACGTCCAGGTCCGTCGCTGGCGGATCGGATCGGGGGAGATCTGATGAAAACGGACACGCTGTCCGTTTTCGTCCAATCCCTCCATAGGCGGCAGCGGCACCTGACAAGCCCCTCCCCGCTCAGTGAGCAGAGAGAGACCTGTCATCCGCTGGCTCAGCGGAAATCAACGGACAGATCTCCCGCTGAGCCGGCGGACTGAGGCGGGCTCCGTAGAAACGGAGCCCGCCTCGTGTGAAAGGGGCCTTACTCTCTGAATTCTGTCTTTTAGCCAGTTTTCTATCCATTTACAAACTTATCTTTCCAAACCTGTAGACTTTACCTTACACATGAGCTGTGTGTGGGGAACTGCTTGAACGCTTTTGCAAAATTCAAGTGTAGCACCCTCTTACATTTATTTGCCAAGTGATAGTTGTCTTGGCTAATTGCTAGGGGGTCAACTGACTTCGCCCTAATTCTGGAATTGCTGCACTTCTCTCTTCTCTCGCTAGGTGGCCGGGTACCTGGCAACATTAGATAAGACAAGGGCATTGCAAGGACAGATTAGGAGTATATTATGGGTATCTCAGCCAATTGGCAGGGATTTTCTAGAATCCCTTAGCCTGCTGGGAGAAACGATTTATTTGGGTGGAGTCGGGTGATCAGGGTTCTGTGCCCCCTGGACGTGTTGTACTGCCCCGGGCTGCTAGGCCAGAGCCTGAGGCCTATCCCGGGGACATCTGGCTGCTAGGCTGTCTGAGGGCCTATCCAGAAGCAAGACAGCAGTGCAAGGTTGGGACTGCGGCTTGCAGTCCAACCAAAAGTGAAGGTTCTTCCGGCCGGAGAACTTGTCGTGGTCGAAGGTAGAGGGGAAGCTGTCGCCACTAAGGGACCATCCACATTATTACCAGTAACCACTGTAAGTAGCTGAAGCAAGTACCAGAGCAATATTCTCACCAACCGGGGATGGTGAAAAATTGGGAAACTTCAGCAGGTGTCAAGTCAGGGACCCAGCCAGCGGAGGTGACGCTTGCAGAGCAGTCTTGTGTGCCAAGCCAGGGACCGAGCAGGCCAGTGGGGTGAAGCTTGGAGAGTATCTGAATGCCAAACTAGGGACCCAGCAGTGACACGGGGGTGATGCTTGAGGAAGATACTGTGTGCGAAAATTGGAAGAGCTCAGGTGATCCAGTGGCAGTGGATTTGCAAGTCTAGTGAGAGAGACTGGGAGCTTGGTTGAGTGAAGATCTACAAGAGGAGATTGTAGAGGAAGTAAAGGAGTTTGTTACAACTTGTGTTAGAAACTGTTATAAGACTGTTGCCATAGGAGACAGCAATCCTACTCATGCAGATGTGGTGTCTTTCTGGATGCCTTTCCCTGCATGGCTGTCTGCTTTAGAAGTCTCAGAGTCTGCCAAATTAACAATGCAACTACTAAAGGGTGTCCTGGCCCTAACCCTCTCTCCCACAGTTCTGTTCAAGAGAAAATAAATCTCTTTGCATTCAAGAAGTGTCTGGCACCCATGAATCTACTTTGCACTACACCCACCATGCCTAGTAACCCACTCTACGTAGAAAGATGTCAGCTGTCCCTATCTCTGGAGGTCACCATTAGGCCCCAGGGGCCCCGGGACCTTGCTACACAAGTATACCACGTCCACAGCCACCCCTTTGTCCAAGGTTTTACGTACCTCCTCAAAAAAAATGCTGCTATTGTGTGTCCCTCTAGGTTTGTTGGGGACAGCACTTGGGGCTCCCAATAATTTTCAAGTTGAGCACCTCTGCTGTATTCTATCAAAATCTAAAAATTGTTTTGGCTGTTAATGCACTTTATTCAAGTTTCAAATAGTGCTCAAACTTACTATAGTCTACTAGCTGCTTGTTTAAAGTGAAAGGCAGCATGCCAATTTAGTTGTGTGTTTAGAATCCAGAAATTGGAGTGAAGGCTACTTTGAAAGCTACAAAAAGCTAACATGGGGTTAGCGAAAGCGTTGAAAAGGCTTTGCATACACTGCTATTATACAAGCTAATGCCTGTTATATGCTAGATCTAAGATGGATTTGACTACTGGTAAGAACTGCTAAAAAATCCATATCTGGCTTTTATTTCCCAACACAATTTTCAGTCATGATGCAGCCCTAATGTACAGAATACAGTGGGAGGTAACACTTGTGCAATCACCTGTTTCACTCCTTTATAAAAGTTCTGCCTTCCCTCCCTCTACTGTGATTCCATCCAAGACAGGAAAGCTGGCACGTTGCAGAATTCTCACAATTCTTTCCACGTACCTAATACGCAGGTAATGGCAACTTTGTGCAAATCATTATTTATTGATCTCTATTCTATTCTTTATAGAAGTGTAGTGTAGTAAAGATGAATCTCATTGCATGCTTACATTTTTAGGGTTTTCTCGCTCTAGATTAGTGCTTCCTAAACTATGGATCAGGACCCAAATTGTTTGTGATGGGTAATCACATGACTGAGTAGTAACCTAAAGCTAGTTTATGCAAGCATTAAATAGGAGGTGAGTAATATAGTGCAGTTTTTATGTTCATATTCCGCCATATGAGATTTAACCTATAAGCAATCTCTGGAATTCATAAAGAGTTTTGTAGACAGATTCATGTAACTGTCAGTAAAGTGTATATGAATCTGTTTCAGAATTGGTCTGGAACTTGATATCATTACCATTCATTTACCACCAAATGATGGTCCAATTTATTTTGGAAAAAAAACGAAACAAGGTGTAATTCACTTGGATACACTATGTCATTGCATTGATATTTACAGTTTTACGAACACATGGAAAAGCTGCAAAACTGGTTTTAGGCATTAAGATTTGTTTTACTGTACCTTTGGCATTATGAGGTTAATCATTAATAAGCTTGAGCAGCGTTAGATTAATTACACCATTGGATGTTAGGATTGTTTGTAGTTGCCGCAAAAGAAAATAAATCTTGGTGTCAATGGTTAGTTACTTACCCGTTAGATAAGAGGAAGGGCTCCACTAGTTCCACACCACTGGACCTACTAACAATGGTGCCAGAACTATGCTGGCATTATCACACAGAAGATCAACGCCACTGCTCAAAGAACCCTAGCACACTGCTCAAAGAACCCTAGCACACCGCTCAAAGAACCCTAGCACACTGCTCAAAGAACCCTAGCACACCGCTCAAAGAACCCTAGCACACTGCTCAAAGAACCCTAGCACACTGCTCAAAGAACCCTAGCACACTGCTCAAAGAACCCTAGCACACCGCTCAAAGAACCCTAGCACACCGCTCAAAGAACCCTAGCACACCGCTCAAAGTACCCTAGCACACTGCTTAAAGAACCCTAGCACACTGCTCAAAGAACCCTAGCACACTGCTCAAAGAACCCTAGCACACCGCTCAAAGAACCCTAGCACACCGCTCAAAGAACCCTAGCACACTGCTCAAAGAACCCTAGCACACTGCTCAAAGAACCCTAGCACACCGCTCAAAGAACCCTAGCACACCGCTTAAAGAACCCTAGCACACTGCTCAAAGAACCCTAGCACACTGCTCAAAGAACCCTAGCACACCGCTCAAAGAACCCTAGCACACTGCTCAAAGAACCCTAGCACACAGCTCAAAGAACCCTAGCACACAGCTCAAAGAACCCTAGCACACCGCTCAAAGAACCCTAGCACACTGCTCAAAGAACCCTAGCACACTGCTCAAAGAACCCTAGCACACTGCTCAAAGAACCCTAGCACACTGCTCAAAGAACCCTAGCACACTGCTCAAAAAACCCTAGCACACTGCTCAAAAAACCCTAGCACACCGCTCAAAGAACCCTAGCAATCTCAAGAGCAGCCTTTCTCAACCAGGCTTCCTCCTGAGGTTGCAAAGGGTTACTTGAGCAATGAGGAATGGGGTATTGATCTCCCACCTACGCTTACCACCAATTCTACACTAACCATCAATGTTAGGGAACACTATCATTTTTATTGTCTGCATTCGTTTTCTGTTATTATGATTGATTTCTAATATTATTTATTTAATTTTAAAGCCTGACTCCAGGCAATCTATTTAAGTCTAAGGGAACTATAAAGGAAGACAATTTTCTGCTCCTCCCCACTGCTTGACCGGTCCTTGCAGCACCTTCTCCCCCACACTCCAGCAGTTCGGGAACCTGGGATCATCAAGACCACAGCAGAATCCATAGTCCTGCATGGCTGTGACGACGCAAGTGGACAGTCAACTGCCGGCGCGTGGGGGAGCATCATCTGCCTGGGAGACTGCCCTGAGTTGTGTTTTAAGATTCCTACAAAAAAAATTGTTGTACAGAGCAGAAGCATGTGAAAAATGATCTACCCAGGGTATCAACTATGCTAAGTATTCCTATTAAATCTTTATTGAAAATCTTCTGTAATTTAGTGATTTTAGCATGGGGTTCCCTTAGACCTGAAATACATTATATTGTCAAAAGTATTGGGACACCTGCCTTTACACGCACATGAACTTTAATGGCATCCCAGTCTTAGTCCGTAGGGTTCAATAATGAGTTGGCCCACCCTTTGCAGCTAGAACAGCTTTAACTCTTCTGGGAAGGCTATCCACAAGGTTTAGGAGTGTGTCTATGGGAATGTTTGACCATTCATCCAGAAGTGCATTTGTGAGGTCAGGCACTGATGTGGATGAGAAGGCCTGGCTCGCAGTCTCTGCTTAAATTTATCACAAAGGTGTTCTATCAAGTTGAGGTCAGGACTCTGTGCAGGCCAGTCTAGTTCCTCTACCTCAAACTTGCTCATTCATGTCTTTATGGATTTTGCTTCCTGCACTGGTGGGCAGTCATGTTGGAACAGGAAGGGGCCATCCCCAAACTGTTCCCACAAAGTTGGGAGCATGAAAATGTCCAAAATGTCTTGGTATGCTGACACCTTAAGAGTTCCCTTCCCTGGAAATAAGGGGCCAAGCCCAACCTCTGAAAAGCAACCCCTCACCATAATCCCCCCTCCACCAAATGATTTGGATCAGTGCACAAAGCTAGGTCCATAAAGACATGGCTTGATCGCAAACCGATAGAACACCTTTTGGGATGAATTAGAGCGGAGACTGTGAGCCAGGCTTTCTCATCCAACATCAGTGCCTAACCTCACAAATGTGCTTCTGGTAGAATGGTCAAACATTTCCATAAGATGATGAATATTGTAGCACTTTTAATCAAACAATATATATCAACTTAAACATGTGCAATGGTGACTGCAATTCCTGTATAACAGTGGAAGTAATTATATCATGTGTCTCAAGGATGGACACCAATAAATTCGTACATAAATATCAAAAAAAGATGACGTGCAATGATAATAAGTGACAATAATTCCTGTGAAAGGTGCAAACAATTATATCATGTGTCTCAAGGATGGACACAAATCAATCCTCACAAGAATTGGAAAAAAGGAAAGATGACCATTGCACATATTTAAGTTGATATATATTGTTTGATAGCGCTACACTATTCATCATCTTATTTCATACTAATTAGCCACGGATAAGCTACAGAGTGAGCAGCTGTCTGACTCATAAACTTGTATATTCACGTATGGTGGTAGCGTGAGAGTTACACCATACACAAACATTCCCATAGACACACTTCTAAACCTTGTGGACAGCCTTCCCAGAAGAGTTGAAGCTGTTATAGCTGCAAAGGGTGGACAACTCAATATTGAACCCCACGGGCTAATGCCCCGTACACACGGTCGGATTTTCCGATGGAAAATGTCCGATCGGAGCGTGTTGTCGGAAATTCCGACCGTGTGTGGGCTCCATCGGACATTTTCCATCGGATTTTCCGACACACAAAGTTGGAGAGCAGGAGATAAAATTTTCCGACAACAAAATCCGTTGTCGGAAATTCCGATCGTGTGTACACAAATCCGATGGACAAAGTGCCACGCATGCTCAGAATAAATAAAGAGATGAAAGCTATTGGCCACTGCCCCATTTATAGTCCCGACGTACGTGTTTTACGACACCGCGTTTAGAACGATCGGATTTTCCGACAACTTTGTGTGACCGTGTGTAGACAAAACAAGTTTGAGCCAACATCCGTCAGAAAAAATCCTAGGATTTTGTTGTCGGAATGTCCGAACAAAGTCCGACCGTGTGTACGCCCTATAAGACTGGGATGCCATTAAAGTTCATGTGCGTGTAAAGGCAGGCGTCCCAATACTTTTGACAATATAGTATATATTTCAAGGGTTTCCCTGGGGTAAAAAGGTTGAGAAAGGCTGCTCTAAAGGAACTCTGTCAGAGAAAGGCTGGTTTAGATTCATGGTGCCATTGCAAGGCAATGGGAGGTCCTGGTGACTAATATTTAAAGGAGACCTACACTTTTGGTGCAGATCCTGTAGATGGCACTGGCACTGTATGCTTCTCAAAATTAAATACTCTAACTTACCTGTAAGGTAAGGAAGAATCTACAAAGACAAAATTCTATAGGCTACCATTGCTGACCTTCTTCTGAAAATAGTAGCTGCCTGGCTGCCTCTGGCTTCAGTTCTTTCTGTTTCTGGGTCACAACAAGTCTGAAAAAAACATGCTGTTGATAAAGTCAGAGTAAAGTACAGAACACAGGTCTAGGTTAAGAGCCAGTGAATAAAAAAGTAAATAAGTTACAGGGCAAGATTGAGACAACTAGCATTTTCAGCAGAAGTGTTCTGGATGGATAACTTGGATATTTATCTCATGATAGGATTCCTATAAAGAGATTAGGATATTTGTTTGTGTCCTGCTTCCCACCGCTACTTGAAGAATCTGCTGGGTCACAGGGTCGGAGTTCTATATTCAGGCTTAATAGCCGGCTTAATGCTGACTGTACACACATATGTGTTTACAGGCGACACCTTTTGTGCTGGGAGAACATTTTCTTGGTGTCACCCCAACAGCCAGTGATCATATGCATTGTAAACAATCACCTTGTGCAACCACCCATTCGGCTTAAAATAGAAATGAAAGGCAAAACATTTGTGTATAGATATATATATATTTTTTTAAATAAATGATCACCCAACACAATGTAAACAAAAGCCAAGAGACTGCAGGCTGCAGTGAGGGGATCACATTATTCTCTACAGGAAAGGTACAGAGTGCCATTATTTTACCAGCAAAAGGATCTGAACTGGAAGCATAGTGATCTCTAAAACATCCAACTGCATGGCAGAGAGCCACATGGTTTTGGGAGCTCTAGGTACTCATTTGCGACTGGGCTTTGTAAATTGTTATTCAACATGGATGCGTCTTTTAAACATTAATCCAGATGCTGGCAGACTCTCTGGAAACCCATTGTTTTATTAAGTCATACAGATCTCATGGATGTCCAAGTGCTCTTTGGCAGGCATGGTTTGAATACAGCAAAGCCATGTTTCAAATCTGAGTAAGCAATGTAGTTCAAACAGCAATTGTGGTAGTACAGAGTACAGACTGATAAAAATGGAAAGATGAAAGGAAGAATGTGGCTCTGATTCGGGTTCCTTCTTTCATGTTGTGTGGTCATGCCCGGGGTTAGGGCCACCATCAGGGGGGGTACAGGCAGTACTGAAGTAAGGGGTCCGAGCGTCCCAAGGGGCCCAGCTGGCCAGGGCCCGCTTCACCTACAACACAGCAGCACATGAAATCTATCAACTGCCCCGCCGCGGCACCCGCCCCCGCTATAGAGAAAGAAGCCTCCATTCACTAGCACCCCTCTGTACAGAAGAAGTGGAGAAAGGTATTACTTAGATCAAGCATGAGCCTCCACCGGCCGACTCCTTTCTAACCAGCAATCCCACTCAGCAGGTGATCATGGCCAGCACTAGCGCCTCTTCCTTCCCTGTTGAGGCGGAGCCGGCTGGCTGCTGCTAGGTTCGTTTTTATGATTAGCTGGGACAAGGTCAGGGGGTGTGGTCAGCTCATCTGCATGACCAAGCCCTATCAGGTGCATGCATTGCAGATAGATTCCAGAGAGCAGCGTGGAGGGTAAACCATAAAAGTTGTGTGTGTGTGTGCGCTGCTGTGCCCCCTGTGCTGCCTCTGTATATTTGGACTTTATGTAATCTCCTTCTCCTTGGATGGGACACCTGAGGGCCGAGGCTAACAAGCTGGCATGATTGAGTTGCATTGTGGAAAATGGAATCTGTAACACGATAGAAGCCCCCCAACCCAAAAAACTATTCTACACAGCCTTCTATGCTAGGAAAGCAATTCTCCTCCAATGGAATAAGCCACCCCCACTGTCCATCAATGGAAAGCTCTAGTGAACACAGCCCTACTTCTATATAAGTTAACATATATGGGACATAACTGCCCTAAAAAGTTTGATAAGATATGGGCAGCATGGATCTGAGAGAGACAGCCGACTCTGGAGTAGGGTTTTTGTACAGAGCAGCCCCATCAGTGATCCTGGCTCCTCCCTTCTGCTGAGTGCCCAAATTGCAAACCTCTTGCTATGGGGCACTCAAGCAGGTTTGCTTTCGAGCCGCACTCCTGTGAATGGACATTGTCCATTCACACACACAAAGCATGGCTTGGCCCCGCCCCTGCTCTCTCCTCATTGGGCCACTGGCCATGGGCGTCCGCAAAACTTTTTTCGGGAGGAGGGGGGCATAATTTTAAAGTCACCCTTTTCAACAATGTAATCAGGGTCAGAGACTGCAGACATAGTACAGGAGATGGTCAGAGACTGCGGATAAGTACAGGAGATGGTCAGAGACTGCGGACAAAGTACATATACATTACACCCCATACACCCAGATACATTACATCCCAATACACACAGAAAACAACTAGATACATTACATCCCAATACACACAGATTGCACCCAGATATATTACACCCCCATACACACAGATTGCACCCAGATACATTACACCCCCATACACACAGATTACACCCAGATACATTACATCCTCATACACACAGATTACACCCAGATACATTACATCCTCATACACACAGATTACACCCAGATACATTACATCCTCATACACACAGATTACACCCAGATACATTACACTCCATACACACACATTACACTCCATATACACACACACACACACACACACACACATTACACTCCATACACACACATTATACCCCCATACACACAGATTACACCCCCATACACACAGATTACACACAGATACATTACACCCCCATACACACAGATTACACACAGATACATTACACCCCCATACACACAGATTACACCCAGATACATTACACCCCCATACACACAGATAACACACAGATACATTACACCCCCATACACACAGATTACACACAGATACATTACACCCCCATACACACACATTACATACAGATACATTACACCTCCATACACACAGATTACACACAGATACATTACACCCTCACACACACACATTACACACAGATACATTACACCCCCATACACACAGATACATTACACCCCCATACACACAGATACATTACACCCCCATATACACAGATACATTACACCTCCATACACACATATTACACCCCGATACACACATTACATCACAATACACACAGATACATTACACCCCCATACACACATATTACACACAGACACATTACACCCCCATACACACACAATAATTAGTATGGAGAACTCCCCTCCAATCAATTTCTATATTGCAAGCTTCAGATGACATTAGAGAGAATAGAATGGATTACTAACCCCAGAAAAGGCAGATGGAAGGCTCCAACAACTGCTGCACATGCCAAGTAGCTCAGATGAGGCTGGGGTCCCAGTGCGGTGGGTGTTCTCGGGCCCCTATCTAGAGGGGAGCGCTGGGCCTCTCACACATGTCTAAGCAGAGCACACACAGCCGGCAGTCCGAGTCGAGGAGGAGGAGAGGAGATAAATCATTAGTGATCTGGTCGGGCTGAGCATTAGCAGACACTGTTTGCGGCATGTGAAAGGTAACAGGCAGCTTTGTATTTCCAGCTACTGGCCGCGCTGCCTCCCCCCAGCTCAGGGGCCGCAAACACCATCACTCCTGACACACACTCTATGTTGTGTATGTGACTCCAGGCCCTGGGATATGTAGCGCGGTGTCCCCGATTGATATGCACACTTGCCTATAGGTAGCACTAGGCCTGCCAAGAGGGGGGGGGGGGCACTTGACCCCCCTTGCCCCTACCTGCTGACGCCCATGCCACTGGCTGTGATTGACAGCAGCAGGAGCCATCTTTTCCTGCTAATATCAATGATGAGGCACTATTATTCCCACTGACATCAACCACAGTACATTATTCTTCCTCCTATTGACCACAGACACTGTGTAATTGTGTAATGACCCCCAAGCCAGAGACTTTGTTTACTCCAACTGATGCTGGACTTTTTATACCCCACTGGTCGAAATCTGATACTCCCCAAAGTCTGAAGGACAGTAAACTGGACCTTTGTTTGAAAAGTTTGGAGACCCCTGGTTTAGAAGATAAAATAGCCTAGGGAACATTTGTTTTTGCCCAGTTTGTACAGAACAAATGTGCATGCAAATTCGATTAGACAAATCACTTACTATATTTTTTAATAAATACACCCCCTTAAGTATTTTTATTGGGCTTTTATTAGTGCTTGCAAATGTTGTTAATAATTTAAAAAAATGTATTGTTAATAATAATGTCATTTTTGCTAATAAATTAATATAAACTCAAAAAAGATCTCATAGTACACACACTTCCACAGATCTTATCCCTGCGCCAAAGCATAAACGTGAATAGATAAAAAAATTCTAAAAATAGCTGCCACTTTAAAAAATATTAAACGTAAAGAACATTTACCTCAAATGAAGAAAAACAACCAGGTAAATAGTGGTGCTGAACAAACAATACATAATTAAATGAAACATTAAAAATTGGAAAGTTAAAAATAAAACAATTAAACACCCAGTGAATGAAAGTGCATAATCATAAAAAAAACAGTCCATAATAAAATGTGTCCAAATCTGGATGAAAATATATAATTGATAGTTTGTGATAAACAGTGAGTTGATTGATTCAACGCCACACCAAGTGATAACTAGATGTGTCTCCACTCTTCCTATAGGATGTACACTCACCAACAATATTGCCTCACACTCTCATGTTCGGCAAAAAGAGCATTGTACTCCTCAGGGTTGAAGATATCCTGTCATTTTATCTTTTCTGTTCTGATGAAATTGCTGTGTGTTCCACCTTGTCCTTTCTCAGACTGATTCAGTTGGTGAGTGTACATCCTATAGGTAAAGTGTAGACACGTCTAGTTATCACTTGGTGTGGTGTGGGATCACTCAATCAACTGACTGTTTATCACGGACTATCAATTATATAATTTCATCCAGATTTGGACACATTTTATTATGGACTGTGTTTTATGAATATGCACTTTCATTCATTGGGTGTTTAATTGTTTTATTTTTAACTTTCTAATTTTTAATGTTTAATTTACTTATGTATTGTTTGTTCGGCGCCACTATTTACCTGGTTGTTTTTCTTCATTTGTGGTAGATGTGCTTTATATTATAAAAAATGTATTAATATGTTGTATATTTTCATATATACTATACAGTGGATATAAAAAGTTTACACACCTGTTAATATGTCAGTGATGTAAAAAACTATACCAAGATAAATCATTTCTGAACTTTTTCCACCTTTAATGTGACCTACAAACTGTACAACTCAGTTGAACAACAAACTGAAATCTTTTAGATGGAGGGAAGTAAAAATAAACAACTAAAATAATATGGTTGCATAAGTGTGCACACCCTTAAACTAATACTTTGTTGAAGCCCCTTTTATTACAGAACTCAGTCTTTTTGGGTATGAGTCTATCAGCATGGCACATCTTGACTTGGCAATATTTGCCCACTCTTCTTTACAAAAACACTTCAAATCTGTCAGATTGTGAGGGCATCTCCTGTGCATGGCCCTCTTCAGATCACCCCACAGATTTTCAATGGGATTCAGGTCTGGGCTCTGGCTGGGCCATACCAAAATTTTAATCTTCTTCTAGTGAAGCCATTCCTTTGTTGATTTGGATCCATGCTTTGGGTCGTTGTCATGCTGAAAGATGAAGTTCCTCTTCAAGTTCAGCTTTCTAGCAGAAGCCTGAAGATTTTGTGCCAATATTGACTGACTAGTATTTGGAACTGTTCATAATTCCCTCTACCTTGACTAAGGCCCCTGTTCCAGCTGAAGAAAAATGGCCCCAAAGTATGAAGCTGCCACCACCATGCTTTACTGTGGGTATGGTGTTCTTTTTGTGATGTGCAGTGTTGTTTCTGCACCAAACATATCTTTTGGAATTATGGCTAAAAAGTTCAACCTTGGTTTCATCGGACCATAACACATTTTCCCACATGCTTTTGGGAGACTTCAGATGTGTTTTTGCAAAATTTAGCTGGGCTTGGATGTTTTTCTTGGTAAGAAAAGGCTTCCATTGCCACTCTACCCCATAGCCCAGACATAACACATGAAGAATACGGGAGATTGTTGTCACATATACCACACAGCTAGCACTTGCCAGATATTTGTGCAGCTCCTTTATTTATTTATTTATTTTTACTTTTTTTTTTTCTTAACCACTTCAGCAAACTCTATCGAGGGACTTATTCAACTTTACGTTCATTTACTGTCTCCATCTCGGTTTCACATCATTGTGGTATTTTTTCAGGACTTTATTCATTATTCGGTTTCTTCTATTATCAAATTGTTCTAAATTTAATCTTAAAATCCTAATAACTAGTGTTACCCTCTATATCTGTCTTACAAAGGTTCAATTCTTTCCCTACCCATATTTCTCCATCTTCCCACCCACATCTCTTACTCCCGTCCCCACCCCCCCTCCCCTACCCCGTTTGGTTTGTTCTCGACCCTCTTTCTTATTTCCGGGCCTACTCAGACCCTGCCGCCCTCTATCATCTTTTCTAGGTATTTCTCCGATGTTTTAAAAAATGTATATCTTCTCAAAATACTGTTGTATTTTTCTGGTTGCCCCTTTTTTCTGCTGCATAAGTATTCCATTCTACTTTAGTATTCTATTCACTCGAACCATTCCTTCTGTAGCTCCTTTAATGTTGCTGTAGGCTTCTTGGCAGCCTCCCTGTCCAGTTTTCTTTTCGTCTTTTTATCAATTTTGGAAGGACGTCCAGTTTTTGGTAATGCCACTGTTGTGCCATATTTTCTCCACTTGATGATGACTGTCTTCACTGGCAGGGCTGGTGCTACCTATAGGCAAGTGTGCATATCATACGGGACACCGCACTGCATGTCCCAGGGCCTGGAGTCACATACACAACATAGAGTGTGTGTCAGGAGTGATGGTGTTTGCAGCCCCTGAGCTGGGGGGAGGCAGCGTGGCCAGTAGCTGGAAAACAAATCTCTCCCACAGCTGCCTGTTACCTTTCACATGCTGCAGACAGCGTCTGCTAATGCTCAGCCCGACCGGATCACTAATGATTTATCTCCTCTCCTCCTCCTCGGCTCGGACTGCCGGCTGTGTGTCTTCTGCTTAGACATGTGTGAGAGGCCCAGCGCTCCCTTCTAGATAGGGGCCCGAGAACACCCACCGCATTGGGGCCCCAGCCTCATCTGAGCTGCTTGGCATGTGCAGCTGTTGTTGGAGCCTTCCATCTGCCTTTTCTGGGGTTAGTAATCCATTCTATTCTCTCTATTGTCATCTGAAGCTTGCAATATAGAAATTGATTGGAGGGGAGTTCTCCATACTAATTATTGTGTGTGTATGGGGGTGTAATGTGTCTGTGTATAATATGTGTGTATGGGGGTGTAATGTATCTGTGTGTATGGGGGTGTAATGTATCTGTGTGTATTGTGATGTAATGTGTGTGTATGGGGGTGTAATGTATCTGTGTGTATTGTGATGTAATCTGTGTGTATGGGAGTGTAATATGTGTTTATGGGGTGTAATGTATCTGGGTGTTTTCTGTGTGTATTGGGATGTAATGTATTTGGGTGTATGGGGTGTAATGTGTATGTACTTTGTCCGCAGTCTCTGACCATCTACTGTACTTGTCAGTCTCTGACCATCTCCTGTTCTATGTCTGCCGTCTCTGGCCCTGTTGACATTGTTGAAACGGGGCGGAGCATGGGTGACTGTAAAATTATGCCCCCCCCCCCCCCCCGAAAAAGTTCTGCGGACACCCTTGCTGATACCTTTTAACAATGAGATCCCTCTGATAATTTGTAAGCTCTCTGTGGACCATGGGTTTTGCTGTAGGATATGACTAAGAAAATGTCAGGAAAGACCTACTAGAACAGCTGAGCTTTATTTGGGGTTAATCAGAGGCACTTTAAATGATGGCAGATGTGTACTGACTCCTATTTAACATGAGTTTGAATGTGGTTGCTTAATTCTGAACACAGCTACATCCCCAGTTATAAGAGGGTGTGCAGACTTATGCAACCACATTATTTTAGTTTTTTAGTTTTACTTCCCCCCCTAAAAGATTTTGGTGTGTTTTTCAGTTCTGTTGTACAGTTTATGGGTCACATTAAAGGTGGAAAAAATTCTGCAATGATTTATCTTTGTCTCATTTTTTTTATATCACAGAAACCTGACATTTTAACAGGGGTTCGTAGACTTTTTACATTCAGTGTACATACAGTGCTGTGAAAAAGTATTTGCCCCCTTCCTGATTTTTTTTTTTTTCTGCATATTTCTCACACTCAAATGATTCAGATCATCAAACAAATTTTAATATTACACAAAGATAACCCAAATATAGCCAAGATGCAGTTTTTAAATTATTATTTCATTTATTAAGGGAAAAAAGCTGTTCAAACCTGCCTGGCCCTATGTAAAAAAGTAATTGCCCCCTCCCATGCTGAATCATGAATGAACTGTAATTAACCATATTTTTTTTTGAAAGCTGAGTTAAATTAAACTTGCTACACCCAGGCCTGATTACTGCCAGACCTGTTGATTTAAGAAATCACATAAATAGAAGCTGTCTGACAAAGTGAAGCACGCTAACAGATCACAAAAAGCCACACATCATGCCATGTATCGGTCTAGGAAGGGTTTCAAAGCCATTTCTAAGGCTTTCAAACTTCAGTGAACCATGGGGAGAGCCATTATCCACAAATGGAGATAACTTGGAACAGTGGTGAACCTTCCCAGAAGTGGCCGGCCTACAAAAATTACTCCAAGAGCATGACGACGACTCATCCAGGAGGTCATAAAAGAACCCAGAACAACATTTAACCACTTGTCGACCGTGTCACGCAGATATACTAATGCCGGCCATACACAGTTCGAATTTTGAAAGAATTTTCTTTCGAAAATCGTATCTAAGTATTTTCGTACGAATTTTGCACCATTAGTGGGCTGCAGCAACAGACGATTTTCGTGCGGCAATCAAATTTGAGGAATCGGACATGTTGGAAATTTTTAGAAAAACAAACAATTTTCTAATCAATGATGGGAGAATCATGCGATAAATGTAATAAGAAAAGAAAATTTACGGACAGAAAAGAAGATTCCCAGCAACGAAAATTCTTTTCTGTAGCAACATAAGGTGAAATTAAAGGCTTGGTCACAAGCCTCACAAAAAAAAACGAACTTTCTGATTTTGAAAAGAAAATTTGTTTGAAATTCGACCATGTATGGCCTGCTTTATGCACAATGGCTTTCCTGGGCAAAACCCCATACGGGTACTTCTTACCCGTTTTCGGCTACCAGAGGGCGCGTGCGTCCGTTGCGTGGCCGGCGGGCACGATTTCCGCCAGCCATGCGCGATCACGTACACGAGTGCCAGCACGGGGATTTGTGTGTGTGAACACACAAATTCCTGTGCTGTCAGAGGAGAGGAGCCATATCGTTTGTTCCTACTAAGTAGGAAAATGATATGGCTCCTTTCCTAGTCACTCCCACCCCCACACAATTAGAACATGCTGAGGGAACACACATTTAACCCCTTGATCACCCCCTAGTGTTAACCCCTTCCCTGCCAGTGACATTTACATAGTAATCAGTGCATTTTTATAGCACTGATCTCTGTATCAATGCCAATGGTCCCAAAAAAGTGTCAAAAGTCTCTGATCTGTCCGTCGTACCGTCGCAGTACCATTAAAAATCGCAGATCACCACCATTACTAGTAAAAAAAATAATAATAATAAAAATGCCATAAAAATTTTACTTTTTGGAAGGTGTGCGTCTTGTTACATCTGGCATAGAACAAATACAGCATTTCATAACAAGAACATCATACCAACAGTCAGATATGGTGGTGGTAGCGTGATGGTCTGAGGTTGCAGCTTCAGAACCTGGACAACTTACCATAATTAATGAAACCATGTATTCTAAGCTGTACCAGAAAATCCTAAAGGAGAATGTTCGGCCATCAGTTCCTGACCTCAAGCTCAAGTGCACTTGGGTTATGCAGCAGGACAATGATCCGAAACACAACAGCAAGTCCACCTCCCAATGGTTCAAACAAAGCAAAATTTAGGTTTTGGAGTGGCCTAGTCAAAGCCAGGACTTAAATCCAATTGAGATGCTGTATCATGACATTACACAGGCCGTTCATTCTGGAAAACCCTCCAATGTGGCTGAATTAAAACAATTCTGCAAAGAAGAATGGGCCAAAATTGCTCCACAGCAATGTGAAAGACTCATTGCCAGTTATCGCAAATGCTTGATTGCAGTTGTTGCGCCAAGGGTGGCACAACCAGTTATTTGGTTTAAACAAAATTACTTTTTCACATAAAGCCAGGCAGGTTTGGAAAGCTTTTTTGCCTCAATATATGAAACCATTATTTAAAAACTGCATTATGTATTTACTCGGGTTATCTTTGTAAAATAATAATAATTATATATATATATATATATATATATATATATATATATATATACTGTATATATACAGCGGGTAAAATAAGTATTGAACACGTCACCATTTTTCTAGTTAAATATATTTCTAAAGGTGCCATTGACATATTGACATATTGAAATTTTCATCACATGTCGGTAACAACCCATGCAATCCACACATACAAAGAAACCAAAACAAATAACTTCAGAAATTAAGTTATGTGTAATAAAATGGAATGACATAGGAAAAACATATTGAACATATGAAGAAAATTGGCTGCAAAAAGGCATGCAAAGCCAAGACACCAGCTGAAATCTATCAGTAATTAGAAAGCAATCCTGCCCCTTGTCAACGCAAATTAAAATCAGCTGGTTCAGTCTCAACTGATGGCCTATAAAAAGGTGTCTCATTACTAAGGTGTCACAAGAAAAGTTTCATGATGGGTAAAAGCCAAGAGCTCTCTCAAGACCTTCACAACTATATAGTTGCAAAACATACTGATGACATTCGTTACAGAAGGTTTTCTAAACTTCTGAATGTTCCAGTGAACACTGTTGGGGCCATAATCCGGAAGTGGAAAAAACATAAATTCACCAAACTTAGATGAGACCCAAATTGAACTCTTTTGATGCCATAATACACACCATGTTTGGAGGTCAAATGGCACTGCACATCACCTCAAAAACACCCCCCATACAGTGAAGTTCTGGAGGTGGGAACATCATGGTGTGGGGATGTTTTTCAGCATATGGTACTGGCAAACTTCATGTCATTGAAGGGGGGATGAATGGAAAAATTTACCAAGACATTCTTGATAAAAATCTGCCGCCATCTTCCAGGATGATGAAGATGAAATGAGGGTGGACATTTCAGAAAGACAATGATCCCAAACACAAAGCCAAGGAAACTCTCAATTGGTTTCAAAGAGAGAAAATAAAGCTACTAGAAAGGCCCAGCCAATCACCTGATTGAATCCAATAGAAAATCTATGGAAAGAACTAAAGATCAGAGTTCATAGAAGAGGAAAAAGAGAAAAGGGTTCTTCATGTGTTCAATACTTTTTCCCTGTGTCATTACATTTTATTATACACAACATAACTTCTGAACTTATTTATTGTGAGATACTCACGTTTGTGAGATACTATATATATATATATATATATATATATATATATATATATATATATATATATATTGGTGTAGCCTGGTGTTAGGGGCCTATTTATGCTTTTTTTATGCTGATTTAGCTGTGTTCCTATTGGAGTATTGCCTCTCACTGACCACTGTCATTAGTACGGGAGGTGAATAGAAGTCTTTATGTATAGTGGTCGGAGACAGAAATAAAAACTGTCATTGGAGAGAGAAAAACATTTCCATGCCAGTGCTGTGATGTAAGAACTGCTAAAAAGCTAAAAAATCTGTTGCCATTGAAACAGGCTCTTTTGCCCCCCTCAACATTGCCCTCATTTGCTTTTTCTATTCAGAAGGACAGAGCCATCTTTTCTTTATCGTACATCACGGGACACAGAGCAGCTATAGTAATTACTATCTGGGTTATACGCCACCTATAGGTGAATGGACACTGGCACACCAAAAAGAGAGAAAGTCCCCCTCTATATAACCCTTCCCATAGAGGAAGTACCTCCGTTTTTTCGCCAGTGTCTGCAAGGTGGTGGTCACTGATGTGATACATGTGCTCTTGGAGCATACTTGGAGGTCTAGACAGTTCTATTAGGAATCATGGACTTCAATTGGATCTATTCGAAAAAGCTTTCAGCCAAAATGGATGGTACCCGAGCCTCATTGGAAGGAGAGAAGATTCCACGAGGTTCTGCTGTAATGCAGCCTTATGGCACTAGACCCTGCGTGATGGAACCCTGTGCAGTGTTTGTTCTGACCAAGATGCTTTCCTGCAGGGTTCTACACAGGTCCAGGGAAGTGGACCCCAGTTTAAGGGGGGACCCAGTCTCTGAAGTTCTTTTAGGACAAAGCTCGCATTGATGGGTGAAGATTGGACTCCTGTTATGTTCAGAGTCCTGCAGCAGGAATGGTAAGTCTTCATTTGTTTGCAGTTTCTCTTTAAAAAAAAAAAAAAAGTGAGATCTGACTGTCTGTTCTCTCAGTGGCCACACTGGGAGCAGTGTGCTGTTTAATCATGCTATGTACTTCTTACTCATGTGGGGTGCTGTTTCTCCTCCAGCCATTAGAGGGCACATACTTGCTCAGTATAGCCTATTTTTATATAGGCAGGAAGGGCGGCCATGCCACTTAGCAAAAGGTTCAGTAGGCCTCTGGAGACATAGCAGCAGCCCATGTATACTAACAAAGTGTGAGTACTTACTATGGGAGAACTGTGTGACAGACAAGTCATGATTATATGCTGCATATTTACCGCTTATCCGGGGGTACTGTACAACTGTAAGTCAATACACCCCTGGATGTTAGCAGTTCACTTTAAAGTAGACATGTGCATTCGTTTTTGTCCGAATGCATTTTCGTCCAAATTTCAGGTATTTTCGTTATCGTTTTAACAAACGATAACGAAAGTGCAGAGTACGAAAACCGAAAGATCCGACATAAACAAATGCTTTATTTTCATTTTCGTTGCGACAACAGTTCGATATAGATAGGAGATTCGACATGACGCTGACAATAACAATCTGTGTCTATCGAACCTGTGGTCGAATGTGCCTAACCTTAACTCTATTAGTCCAAGATTATTCTACATAGAGAGAAAAGATTCGACATAGAGAGAAAAGATTCGACATAGAAAGAAAAGATCGCTGCTGGAATTGGGTGGGGGAAGTAAAATACAAATAATGATGATGATGAATGTTATTGGCCGACTGTAACCAAAGAGGAGGGGCAGTAAATTAGCTAGAGTGATAAAGTGTAAAGTCTAAAGTGTGTATCACAAAAATAAAAATAAAATAGATTGCGGCAAAATCTAAAGTGTTCACAGTGACACCAATAAAAACTAGACAATATAGGTGATTTCGCGCAGTGATCCAATAAACTAGGGATATCTCCTCTAAATGTGATAAAGTGAAAAGTGATAACAGGTCTATCAAAATCGCATAAAGTGCATTCAATAAAAAGTGGTCATAAATTCATGACTGATAGAAAGGGCTGGTAGAAAATGACAGCAATACTGATAAAAATAATAATAATAATAATCATATATACTAATCAATGTGCAATATAAATAAATAGTCCATAAAAGGAGGGGATGGATAGGAATGCCAGGTCCTCCTGGGGAATATGGTAAAACTAAAAAGTCACAAGAGATGGGGTGAATGTAATTCCAATAGCTGGTTTCTCAGTAATAGAATATAGTAGTATTGCCCATAGAAACTTCATACAATTAATTAAATGTGGTCTCCCAGAACTCTCACCTCAGGGCTGGTTAATTAATGCATCTGTGAGTTCAGGTTTGCTGATATTGCCACTGTTGTATGTAGTCAGTAGATGGATTGTAGATTTCTCTTTATAAGCCCTCTGCTGGAATACCTATGAAACTCCGGTGTCAGCAACACCGTGATAGGGGGAAGAAAGGAGAAAAGGAAGGGGCTCCACTAGTGTAGTATATTAGAAAGTGCAAAGATGTTTATTGAGTATAAAAGGTGGACTCTTACATGGTAACAATTAGTTAAAAGCGAAATAGAAAAGACAATAAACGTAGAGCGCTCTCATCGCCCTCTCACTTCTCCTCCTGTGTATGTCTCGCTCCGGCCAATCCCTTTCCCAGATTGGCCGGAGCGAGACATACACAGGACTAAATAAATTTATTTTTCAGACGAAAAAGAAATTCCGAAATGAAATATTTCAGTGTGCACATGTCTACTTTAAAATGTTGTTGACTGCTCTGTAGGCAGGTGTAGCGTAGTATACATACTTGCAAACTTGTTGCTTAAATACATGTTTAAATATACATGTTTGGAAAAACATGAGCATGGGTGCATTTTAAGGAGTTGTATCTCCAGTATAGTGCATATGTGCTTGGCTAAATCCTGCAGGACTAGTATGTGCCAACTGCAGTTAAGCAGGTGCTTGCTTGCAAACTAGCTGAAACGCATGGTTGCTGGAACACACGGTTGCTGAAATGCACGGTTGCTCAAGAAACATGTTTTTACATATTCACATAAATATACATAGTTATACATGTTTGCATAAGGATACATGATCATGGTTGCACAGGATACATGGTAGCACAAAGATGCATGTTTATTCATGTTTGCATAAATATATATGGTTATACATGATTGCATAAAGATACATGGTTGCATAAAGATGCATGTTTGGACATGTTTGTATAAATATACATGGTTATACATGATCGCATAAAGATATGTGATCATATAAAGATACATGATCACATAAAGATGCATGTTTATATATGTGTGCTTAAAAAAACATGGTTATACATGATCGCATAAAGATACATGGTTGCATAAAGATACATGGTTGCATAAAGATGCATGCTTAGACATGTTTGTATGGATATACATGGTTTTACATGGTCACATAAAGATACTTGATCGCATAAAGATACATTGTCGCATAAAGATACTTGATCGCATAAAGATACATGATCACATAAAGATACATGGTTGCATAAAGATGCATGTTTATACATGTTTGCTTAAATATGCTTGGTTATACATGATTGCATAAGGATACATGGTTGCATAAAGGTACTCGATCGCATAAAGATACATGATCGCATAGGGATACATGATTGCATAAAGATACATGGTTGCATTAGATGCATGTTTATACATGTCTGCATAGATATATGTTGTGTAATATTGCATAAACATGTTTCATAAACGCATGCTTGCTAATTGCGTAAATGCTTGTTTCCATGGGCACATGTTGCATGAATGCATGTTTACAGCGCACTCTTTCATATTTTGCCTAAATGCATAGTTGCATAAGCACATGCTTCCATAAATGCATGCTTTCATAGATGCATATTGCTTAAACACATGTTGGCATGTTTTCATTTGTACTGCATACGTATGTTTACATTAAGCTGTATACATATGTACTTGTTTTCCTGGGACTATATACATATGTGCTTTTTTGCATAGGACTACATGCATATGGGCTTATTTGCCTGAGGCTACATGCATATGCGCTTGTTTGCCTAGGGGTACATGTGTGTGCTTATTGACCTTGTACTGCATACATAAATGCACGAATGGCAAGAATACTTGTATACCTGCATGTTTGCATACCTAGGTACTTGCATACCTAAGGGGTTGCATAGAGGTAAACCAACATTGTTTTAGGCCTGCATCCTTGAAGGACTGTATATTAGGTTGGCTAATATAGTTGCTCCGCTATTTACCTGTTATACCAGTTAAATGGTTCCAGAAAAGAGAGGCAACCAGGGGAAGCAGGGGCACCGCTCTCAGGTTCAGGGATCTGGCAGTGTCCACATCTCACGATGGACAGTGGTGTCGGGTGGATCTGAGCCACTATGGTGTTTTGCATTGCAGCGTTTTCTGTTGCATTAATTTTTCATTAGACTGCAGCCGCATCACCTTGATCATGCCTGATCTCGGTTGATCGAAGCCTAAGCAGGATCAAGCCTAGTTAGTTTATAGATGGGAGACTGCCCGGGGATACCAGATGCTGTAAGCTTTCCCCACCTGGGTGAGGGAGGCATCTGAGGCTGCTGCGTTTTGAGAGTATCTCAGGCCAGAAAATCTTAGGGTAGTGTCTGAGGTTGTTTGTTCCACGGAGTCGTCAATATTTTGCCTTGCATTTGCTCTTGGAGCAGAAGTTATGGGCTCATTATTGTGAGACAATTAAATGGTAGCAGTTCCAAAGCCAAATAGGGACATGAGGTCTTAAGATCTCAATCCGCTGAACATCCTTCTGTTTCAGATAGGCTAGACCAGTGATGGCGAACCTATGACACGCGTGCCACAGCTGGCACGCCAAGCCCTCTCTGTGGGCACGCAGCGCGCCACCAGAATAGGGGAGGGAATCCCCCAGCAAGGTAGCCTTTTGCACTGACGGTGCAGGCGCGGGGGAGTCGGCTCCCTTCCTATCATCAGTGCGATCGATCAGGCAGCGGGGAGGAAGATGTAAGCAAAACCCTCCCTGCATGCACTGAGGGCAACCCAGTGGGAAGGACACGGAGTGGCTGCCTCTGTAAACAGCGCCGCGATACAGAAGAAGAGAAGAATGACTCCTCTCTTCCTGGACTTTGAGGCCAATAGAAGAGTGGCTTCCTGTGCAGGGGCTCGGGTGGCGGGCGCTAAAGCATGACAATGTGGAGGACTAACCCTTCGATCCATGTATTCTGAGCACAACGCATCTCTGATGCCTGTATTCTGAGCACAATGCATCTCTGATCCCTGAATTCTGAGCACAACGCATCTCTGATCCCTGCATTCTGAGCACAACGCATCTCTGATCCCTGCATTCTGAGCACAATACATCTCTGATCCCTGCATTCTGAGCACAATACATCTCTGATCCCTGTATTCTGAGCACAACGCATCTCTGATCCCTGTATTCTGAGCACAATACATCTCTGATCCCTGCATTCTGAGAACAACGCATCTCTGATCCCTGTATTCTGAGCACAACGTATCTCTGATCCCGGCATTCTGAGCACAACGCATCTCTGATCCCTGCATTCTGAGCACAATACATCTCTGATCCCTGTATTCTGAGCACAATACATCTCTCATCCCTGCATTCTGAGCGTAACGCATCTCTGATCCCTGTATTCTGAACACAGCGCATCTCTGATCCCTGTATGCGGAGCATAACGCACTCCTTTGAAAAAGCACAAAAGGTTTTTTCTGGGCATAATCGTACATTTTTGGTCTCTTAGGGCTCATTCAGAAGGATGATCAGTCCCATCCTCTGTACAGAGCCGCTAGTAGGTTTAATTCCATGTTGGCACTTTAAAATAAATAAGTTGGTTTTGTGTCGCTGTTTGGGCACTCAAGCTCAAAAAGGTTCGCCATAACTGGGCTAGACTGTTCAGTAATGACCTCTGCAAGAGGTAGATTTCGGGGTCCATAATCATCTGTAAACGCACATCTTCATGTGGCGGTTTGTTTCCAGGCTCATCAAAGATTTCTGTAGTTGCAGTGGAAAGCCATTTTTTTTTTTTGGTGAATCTTCCCTTTGGGTTGGCCACAGCTCTGGAGGGTTCACAAAGCATCTAGCCCCAGTGGTGGGCTTGCTGAAGACACCTCAGTATTCTTTACCTCAATCTTTGCTGAGGAAGCAGTCAATTCCAGGGGTTCCTTTATATATTTCTACAGGAGGAAGCTGTGTTTAGGTCAAAGCATTAGCTCTACATACAGCCCTACTCCAGGTCCTGGTAGAGGTTCATTCTCTGTTTGGAACCTGAAGAATCAGGCGTTGCATTGCCAGAAGTCTCTGTTTCCGGGGTGTTGCAGAGCAAAAATTGGTGCTTGATATTCTTTCTTTTCAGAAATTTGGAAAATAATAACCACTTATGCCAGTCTCTCTAAGTTGACTTGAGGCTGGCTACAGTTCAGTGGGCTTGGTCTCCACGGGAGAGAAAACTGTCCAATAGCTTGGAATTTTTGGCAAGTATGCCTTGCTCTGGATTATAGGACAAACCTGTTGTAGGTTCAATTTGGAAATGAATCTGCAGGCATATATATATATATATCAATACCAGGGCGGCACCAGAGGTCATGCGACTCAGGAAGGTGTACCACATTCTGTCTGGGACAGTACAAATGCTGTCTCTATCGCCAATACATATTCCAGGTATAGGATAGTGGCAAGGGAAACTCTGCTGGGGAATCTACTAGATTCCAAGTTCTACAACAGTTTGGGACAGGTGTGTTGGGGGCAAGAGTCCCACTGCCAAAAGGGGCACATGTACTGGTAACACCTCAAGGTCTGGTTCTCCCTTATTTGACTTTTTTTCCCCGTTTTGGATTCTGCCACATCTTTTGCGAAGAATCCGTAAGGTGATAACACTGATATTAGTGTTGGCCGAATTAGCCCGGGGGGCTTGGTACACAGATATAGCGAGCCTTGCAGGGGTTGCCCCTTGGACACTCCCAGTCCAGTGGGACCTGATGGTCTTGCGTCCTGTATCTCAGCATTGTTGAGCCCCTGGAAGCAAGCTTTGGGGAACTTCATTTACAGGACTTGAAAATATTTTTTACCTGGGGTGAAGCCTGGAAGTGGCACCCGCAGAAATATGTGAGTGGGAAATTTTCTTTTTCTTTCTCCAATCGGTAGATGAAAGGAGTTTGGCCTTAAGTACCGTTAAGGGTCAGAGTCCGTCCCTGTCCGTTTTTTTCCAGGGGCCATTGTTTCTCACTCCTTGTTTCATACCTCATACAGCATGTAACTTGAACAGTCCCGCCTATCAGGCCATTCTTGTGTCCAGTGCTGGGACAAGGCCATTTGGTGCCCAGGGCGAAGATAGCAAACTGCGCCCCCCCCCCCCCCCGTTTTTAATAAAGAATCAATGTCGTTTAGACAAGAATATACTTAAAGCAATACAAGTTCAATTATGTTTAATGCGATAGAAACAGAGTTCACTCACACATTTTAATATGTATTTTTATTGGAGGCCCTTTGAAATAATAATGCAACAAATGTGCTTTGTAGAAAGGCCTGGTTAACTGTTTTTTTCTGTCAAGGCCCATGTGAACATACTAAAGTTTTCAGTTTTGCATTATTTTGTGTGAGGTAGTGCCCCAATACCAAATATTCACATAAATAGGAAAAGTGCAAAAATCAAAAAAATTCTCAACCAACATACATGGCCTTCAGCAAAAAAGAACCCTTAATACAAAATACTAATATATAAAAGAGCAAAATCAAGGGATTACACTATTTCTCACTGAAACATATAACATTCAACTGTAATCTTTCCTAAAGGTAGTCAGTGCCCGAATACAAAATATTCATATAAATATGAAAAGTGCACAAAAAAAACAAACAGATATATTTTAAACAACATACAGGGCTCTCAGCCAAAAAGAACCCCTTAGTACAAAATATTCATTTACAAAAGTGCAAAATAGAAATCAAGGCAATAAATTAAAATTTCTGTAAACTTGCTGAAGACAGTTGCAAAAATGTCAAGTACAGTGGGATGGAAAGTATTCAGACCCCCTCAAATTTTTCACTCTTTGTTACGGTATATTGCAGCCATTTGCTAAAATCATTTAAGTTCATTTTTTTCCTCATTAATGTACACACAGCACCCCATATTGACAGAAAAACACAGAATTGTTGACATTTTTGCAGATTTATTAAAAAAGAAAAACTCAAATATCACATGTTCCTAAGTATTCAGACCCTTTGCTGTGACACTCATATATTTAACTCAGGTGCTGTCCATTTTTTCTGATCATCCTTGAGATGGTTCTACACCTTCATTTGAGTCCAGCTGTGTTTGATTATACTGATTGGACTTGATTAGGAAAGCCACACACCTGTCTATATAAGACCTTACAGCTCACAGTGCATGTCAGAGCAAATGAGAATTATGAGGTCAAAGGAACTGCCTGAAGAGCTCAGAGACAGAATTGTGGCAAGGCACAGATCTGGCCAAGGTTACAAAAAAATTTCTGCTGCACTTAAGGTTCCTAAGAGCACAGTGGCATCCATAATCCTTAAATGGAAGACGTTTGGGACGACCAGAACCCTTACTAGAGCTGGCCGTCCGGCCAAACTGAGCTATCGGGGGAGAAGAGCCTTGGTGAGAGAGGTAAAGAAGAACCCAAAGATCACTGTGGCTGAGCTCCGGAGATGCAGTCGGGAGATGGGAGAAAGATGTAGAAAGTCAACCACCACTGCAGCTCTCCACCAGTTTGGGCTTTATGGCAGAGTGGCCCGACGGAAGCCTCTCCTCAGTGCAAGACACATGAAAGCCCGCATGGAGTTTGCTAAAAAACACCTGAAGGGCTCCAAGATGGTGAGAAATAAGATTCTCTGGTCTGATGAGACCAACATAGAACTTTTTGGCCTTAATTCTAAGCGGTATGTGTGGAGAAAACCAGGCAGAAAGAGAAAGAGAAGATGGAAGGAGAGAAAGAAAGAAAGAAAGAAAGAAAGAAAGAAAGAAAGAAAGAAAGAAAGAAAGAAAGAAAGAAAGAAAGAAAGAAAGAAAGAAAAAAAGGGGGGTGGAGAAAGAAGGAAGGAAAGAGAAAGAAAGAAAGACAGACAAAAAGAATGGAAAGAAAGACAGACAAAAAAGAATGGAAAGAAAGACAGACAAAAAGAATGGAAATGAAGAAAGAGAAGATGGAAGGAAAGAAAGAAAGAAAGAAAGAAAGAAAGAAAGAAAGAAAGAAAGAAAGAAAGAAAGAAAGGGGGATGGAGAAAGAAGGAAGGAAAGAGAAAGAAAGAAAGACAGACAAAAAGAATGGAAAGAAAGACAGACAAAAAAGAATGGAAAGAAAGACAGACAAAAAGAATGGAAAGGAAGAAAGAGAAGATGGAAGGAAAGAAAGAAAGAAAGAAAGAAAGAAAGAAAGAAAGAAAGAAAGAAAGAAAGAAAGAAAGAAAGAAAGAAAGAAAGAAAGAAAGAAAGAAAGAAGGAAGGAAAGAGAAAGAAAGAAAGACAGACAAAAAGAATGGAAAGAAAGACAGACAAAAAAGAATGGAAAGAAAGACAGACAAAAAGAATGGAAAGGAAGAAAGTGAAGATGGAAGGAAAGAAAGAAAGAAAGAAAGAAAGAAAGAAAGAAAGAAAGAAAGAAAGAAAGAAAGAAAGAAAGAAAGAAAGAAGGAAAGAAAGAGAAGATTGAAAGAAAAAAAGAGAACATGGAAAGAAAGAAAGAAAGAAAGAAAGAAAGAAAGAAAGAAAGAAAGAGAGAAAGAAAGTAAGAGAGAAAGAAAGAAAAAGAGAAAGAAAGAAAGAAAGAAAGAAAGAAAGAAAGAAAGAAAGAAAGAAAGAAAGAAAGAAAGAAAGAAAGAAAAAGTGGGGGATGGAGAAAGAAGGAAGGAAAGAGAAAGAAAGAAAGACAGACAAAAAGAATGGAAAGAAAGAAAGAGAAGATGGAAGGAGAGAAAGAAAGAAAGAAAGAAAGAAAGAAAGAAAGAAAGAAAGAAAGAAAGAAAGAAAGAAAGAAAGAAAGAAAGGAGAGAAAGAAAGAAAGAAAGAGAAAGAAAGAAAGAAAGAAAGAAAGAAAGAAAGAGAGAAAGAAAGAAAGAAAGAAAGAAAGAAAGAAAGAAAGAAAGAAAGAAAGAAAGAAAGAAAGAAAGAAAGAAAGAAAGAAAGAGAGGGGGATGGAGAAAGAAGGAAGGAAAGAGTTGGTTGGTGGGTGGTACCGTGTTTCTTTGTTTGTTTACAGGTCGGAGATGCCTTGTATGGATCCTGGGACATTCCTTTGTGTACTGGGGAGCCAGGCAGGCGGCGGTTAAGCCAGAAGCCAGGCAGTTAGGTTTACCTAGGGAGTCAGGTAGTGTCCGCTGGATTGGGGTACGGGGCATGATGTGGAATGGGGTAGTCCCTGAAGTTCACCGATTTGCTCGTTGGGATAGGGCCCCGGATATTCTTGTGATACATGCAGGGGGCAACGATCTGGGCATCAGACGTTCTAGGGAACTTATACGAGACATTAGTTTTGATTTTCTCTGGCTTCGTTGTGAATTTCCAGGCACCATTTTAGTTCGGTCGGAGATCGTGGCACATACTGTGTGGCGAGAGGCCAGATCGGTGGAGAAGATCAACAAAGCTCGAGTCAAGGTCAATAAGAAGGTGGGGAGGTTTTTTGTAAGGAATGGGGGCTTGGTGGTCAGGCACTTAGACTTGGAGTCCGAGACGTGGCGATTCCTTAGGGGTATATAAAAAAACGAAAAAATAGGGAGTGCGCTGTTATAGGAAAAAAGGAGTATAATTATTCTCCTTAGAAATATAAAGTGACAAGTGTACCAATGTAATGATTAGTCTTCTTTAAGTTATAAAGTGACAGGTGCTAGGGTTAAAATTAATCAAGTGTATCAATGCGATAATTATTAATTGTGAATATAAAGTTATAAGTGCCAAATAGTGCAAATTTGTAAACAGTATGCAAATAATGATAACACAATCACTATACCATATAAGTGAAAGAACTGAAAAAAACATAAAACACCAAAGTGACATGTGCTTATACGTCTCATATAAATTAGTCCTTCGGTTTGGAGATCCAAAGTGACAGGTGCAAAATAATATACTAAGTATATGTCTTCGTATATTAAACACTGTGCAATAAAAATCAATATGCAATAAAAACGAAAAATAAAAATACAATTCATCAACTTGCTGTGCATCAATTCAAAAAATGTATATAATGTGAAAAAGCAAAAGCAAAATGTTCATAAAGGTGACATGACGTTTCTTCCAATATATCTGAATAGCTCCTTTGCAGTGATATATAAGTGGAGAAGTGCAGTGATTAATGGCGATATCCCCCTATGTGGTTACACTCACCGGAGCGCCCTACCCCTGCAGGGATGCGAGCGTTATGCCGCGTACACACGAGCGGACATTACGGCGGACTTTGCCCGGCGGACTTTTCGACGTACTTTCCGACGGACTTTGTGAATGAACGGACTTGCCTACACACAATCCACCAAAGTCCGTCGAATTCGTACGTGATGACGTACGACCGGACTAAAACAAGGAAGTTCATAGCCAGTAGCCAATAGCTGCCCTAGCGTGGCTTTTTGTCCGTCGAACTAGCATACAGACGGCGGACTTTTCGACCGGACTCGATTTCAACGGATAAATTTAAAACAAGTTTTAAATCTAATTCCGTCCAACTTTTGAGAAAACAAAGTCCGCTGGAGCCCACACACATCGAATTGTCCGACGAAATCCAGTCCGCCGGGCAAAGTCCGCCGTAATGTCCGCTCGTGTGTACGCGGCATTAGATGTTATTCCCCAGGTGTCGATATCCTTCCGGTTCACAGTAGCTAGGGTCATCCACCCGCGGGAAGGAAGAAGGGAGGAAAGGAACTTCACTGGCTCCTATTTCAATGGAGATCCCGGCCGGACATCCACACGATATATTTCATAAGATGAAGACAAAAAAAGTCCACATAGCGTGACTCCGTTTAATTCATTTATTATAAAAAATATATATGTATCCAAGGACGTAGACTTAGTAAAATAAAGATGAAAGGTTTTTTTTGTGGTTCCGGAAAGTCGACCGGTGGAACGCAAGCGGCGATCCTAGGCAGCGTTGCTTCCCCGTGTCGTTTGAAGAGATAGAGAGCCTGCGAGCTCCCTCTCTGGTTTTTTAACCTTTATTTTACTAAGTCTACGTCTTTGGATACATATATATTTTTTATAATAAATGAATTAAACGGAGTCACGCTATGTGGACTTTTTTTGGCCATGTTCGGCCATTTACCCCACCTCAGGTGTTGCGTGGTTATTTTTGTTAGGGTAAAGGTGTTATGGAGGCGTAAGTAAAGGTAATATGTAAATTGCATAGTCGGCTCTTAGTCATGTAAAGTCAGAAAGCATTCTATGCATTACGATAAAAAGCCTTTTGTGTCCAGCATCCCCTCTCAGCCCCCCTAAGACGTACCTGAACCCCATCTCTGTCCAGCTATGTCCATGAGTGTCTCGGCCGTCTGGGTCTCTCCCTCCTGATTGGCTGGGACACAACAGCGGCACCATTGGGCCCAGCTGCTGTCAATCAAAGTAAGTTAGCCAATTAGAAGATAGAGGGGACGGGGCTGAACCACAGCTCTGTGTCTGAATGGACACACAGAGCTGCAGCTCGGCTTGGATGCCCCCATAGCAAGCTGCTTGCTGTGGGGGCACTTAACAGAAGAGAGGGGCCAGGAGCACAGAAGAGGCACCAAGAAGAGGAGGATCCGGCTGCTCTGTGCAAATCCACTGCACAGAGGAGGCAAGTATAACATGTTTATTATTTTCATAGAAAATAAAAGGAGACTTTCCATTGATTTTAAGCAGAGCAAAAGCACAGGAAAAACGAATCAGTGTGAAAGGAACCTAAGTAGCTGATTTGCATTGAAAAAACACAGGTTCACTTTAATGCTGAAGTTTGGACCAACGTAAATATACTTATCTCATACTTCAGCAAGGCCGTGGAAGCAAAGAATCTCTGTAGTAGTCACCATTCATAAAATGCCTATTTCTTCAGTGACTACAAAGCTATCTGTAATTGGACAAAGCGGAGAGACGGGGTGGTGATGTCACAATTCCCACCTTGTCCAATCCGAGAATTCTTTGTACTCATTAAAAAAAATACAATGCGTGCTGTGAATGGCGGCAGTGCAATGTGAGCGACCCCCTGTGCTCACTACAGAAAGGAAACTGCTTAGCGCAGGACCCAGAGGATTGCTGCGATCACTTTTGTAGCTTTGACTACTACAGTGATTGTCACCTTCCACAGAGGTTACTCAGGAATAAGATATGCATACTTCCATTGTTACTAAAATGTAATCATGAAATAAGGGTCTTGCCTGCAATTCAAATGTATTAAAATGTAGCAGACAGAGAAAGTAAAAGAATTTATTTCTGCAATAAAGCAGACAGATAAGAGAGCTTATTAAAGTACACAACCTTGGTGATTCACCGGAAATAAATGTTTGCTTTACTTTTTGTAAAGATATAACTATTTACGTATAAGCATGCCTACGGAGTGTAGAGGCAATCCACACAAGTCCAACTCCAACCCACACAAGTCCAACTCCAACCCACACAAGCACAACCCTTCCAATTCGGTGCAAATAATGGCCTGAACAGGATTCAAATTGGAGACTCCAGTGCTGCAAGGCTGAAGTGCTAACCTATACTATAAGCCTCTGTACAGAACCCTGCAGAAGAGATACTAACATTGCAGGATAAGCCACACAGAGTGCATTGTTTTACTGTCAGTCTGAGCAAGACACAAGACTTGCAAAAGTCAAAGTTCACCACCACTAACTGGGAAGTGTTGGCTGTATATGTATTGATTCAGTATGACTGTAAACCATGTACATATGCACTTACAAAATATACCTATGAACACATTCCCACATATGGTTCATGTAGGGTTGCCACCAGGGGCGGAAGTATAGGGGTCGCAAAAGTCGCTATTGCGACTGGGCCCCATGCTGCAGGGGGCCCGTGGGGGCCCGTGTGCCCCCCTCTCCCCGAGCGGTGGCTGCATATGGGACCGAGCTCCCTCATCCTCAGCCGATGGGTAAATCATTCGGCAGTGCAGGAGCTCGGTCACAAAGTGAAAGTAAGTGAGACGTGTCTAGCACACTGTGTGCTGTGCTCTCTGCCTCCCCCTACAGTGCAGTACCCGGCATGGAGAGTTTAAGGTACAGAGCTGCAGCTGCAGATTTTTAAAAAGCGATCTATATATGTTTGTATGCATGTGTGTGTGCTTATATGTGTGTGCCTGCATGTTTGGGTGTGTGCATGTGTGTGTCTGCATGTGTGTGTGTGTGTTTTATATGTGTGTGCGTTTATTTGTGTGCATGTGCATGTTTACATGTGTGTGCGCATGTGTGTGCATGTGTATAGAGTTATATGTGTGTGCGCATGTGTATAGAGTTATATGTGTGTGCGCATGTGTGTGCATGTGTATAGAGTTATATATGTGTGTGCATGTGTATAGAGTTATATGTGTGTGCGCATGTGTGTGCATGTGTATAGAGTTATATGTGTGTGCGCATGTGTGTGTGTGCATGTGTATAGAGTTATGTGTGTGCACATGTGTGTGCATGTGTATAGAGTTATATGTGTGTGTGCATGTGTATAGAGTTATATGTGTGTGTGCATGTGTATAGAGTTATATGTGTGTGCGCATGTGTGTGTGTGCATGTGTATAGAGTTATATGTGTGTGCACATGTGTGTGCATGTGTATAGAGTTATATGTGTATGTGCATGTTTGTGTGTTTGCTTATGTGTGTGCGTTTATGTGTGTGCGTGTATTTATATGTGTGTATTTGCGTACGTGTGTTTACATGCGTGTATGTATACACATTACTTGTAATTCTGACCCCCTTTTTCTTTACGATCAGAACAGATTTTTTTAGGGTGGGTTCATAATACCAACAAGAAAATACCATTCCTCTGAAAAGCGATGCAGATCGCTTTTCAGAGGCATTTGACAGGCAGTGAAGAGGCAATATGTTGCGCCTTGATTGGTAAAATGTTGAGAAACACTGATCCGGAGAAACTGATCTCTCCATTCTCCTCCTGCAGCTGCTGAAAGGAGATGAGAAGTGGGGGGTAAAGGGAAAGATCAGTTCCTCTATATGCAGCCGCACCCACCATGCCTCCTATGCAGCTTCTTTCTGCTGCCCCCCGTGTGCTCTCCAGCCCCCCTGTACTTTTTCCTGCCCCCCTGCTCTCTCCTGGCCCCTCCCTTTGTCCCCACAGCTCAGCAGAGTTCCCCCCTCCGCTCTCCTGCCAGCTGCTGTAGGATATCTGCATGGAGAGTCAGTGATCCATACTGATCACGGACTCAATCCATTCATAACTGAAACATAGTAAACTATATTTACTATGCTTCAGTTTGCGAATAAAGGGGCAGCTCTATACAGAGCTATTCCTGTCCATTCATTCTGTGCAGCTGAGGCTGTGCTCTCAATCTCCTTCCCAATCTCGATCTCAAAGGTGAAACATCAGAGGTCTGCTTAGACCCCTGATATCTCACCAAAGCCCCCCAACTCTTAAAAAAAAAAAATTAAAATATTTTTTATAAAATAATATTGTAAAACAATAAATAAATGGTAGAAAAATACAAAAAAAATAAAAAAACAGACGCCAGTGGCAGAACTACCAGGGTCACAAACATCACACTTGCGACCGTGCCTTGGCATTTATGCCATTGGCTCGGAGGGAAGGGCACCAGCTGGGGGTCAGGGGGGCCCTTCATGATTTCTTGCACCGGGGCCCTGAAGGTTCTAGTTACGCCACTGGTTGCCACCTTTTCTTCAAGCCAAACTGGAACACTTTAGCGGCACAGAGTAATTGTTTTTTTTTTTTTAAGGGGGAACACTGTGCACTGTGGTATAAAGTGGAACTAGGGGGTTTCTGCTAACCAAAGCCCCCACTTACATCAGAATTCCCAGCATTCCCCCCAAATCAGAATTCCCAAAGCCCCCCCTTACATCAGAGTCCACAGAGTCTCCCTTACCTTAGTGTACTCACTTGCTCAGGGGCAGGACAGAGAAGAGAGGGAGGGGCCTATGCACTTGGTGGTTGTGGTACTTGGTTAATGGGGAGCATAGGTGTGTCCAACCTGGGCAACAGGGGGAATCTGCGCCGTACTGGGTGAATAGGGTGTGCCCAGGAACCTCTAAGTTGGGGGGGGGGGGGTTGCAGTCCAGTCTGAATAATGTGTCTAGTCTAAAACCTAGACACACGATTCAAAACCCGGACTGTCCAGGTGAATCCTGGACAGGTGGCAACCTTAGGTTCACTTTGCATCCCAATGCACTAAAACTGCATGCAGTACTTTTTTCAGCTCACCCCACAGCAATGCTCTGGCCTGTGGGGTGAACTGACACCATACAAAGCAAGGCATTTTACCTTGCCTATGTGTTGGGGTTGTGCTTGAAATACAGTTGCTGCCGCACAGCCCCACTGCATCTGATGTGAACGATCGCAGCGATACCTCACATTTGTGGTTTGAACACCATTTTCATATGCGGGCGCTACTCACATATGTGTTCGCTTCAGCACGCGAGCTCTGCAGGATGGGGCACGTTTATAAATTTTTTTATTTTTACACTACTCTTTTAAAAAAAAATTGTGTCACTTTTATTCCTATTACAAGGAATGTTATAGAAAAAAAGCATGACAGGACCTCTTAAATATGAGATCTGGGGCCAAAAAGACCTCAGATCTCATATTTACACTAAAATGCAATGAAAAAAAAAAAAATTGTCATTTAAAAAAATTCCAAAAAATAAATGTCCCTTTAAGAGCTATGGGCAGAAGTGACGTTTTGACGTTGCTTCCACCCTGGAATAATATGGAGATGGGTGGGGGCCATCTTCCCCTCACACTTCTCCATACCTAACACCGAGAAGGATCCGATCGCCTACGCCGCTACCGACGGCTCCGGTAAGCGGCAGAGGGCACTGGAAAGCAGCGGGAGGGGGAACCTCTTCTGCCGCCGATAAAAGTGATCTCGCAGCGAATCTACCGCAGGGACCACTATTAGCGGAAGCCGGACCGTCTGCTGAAGAAGAGGATACCCGGGTTATGGCAGCTAGCTGCTGCTATAACAACGATAATCCTCTTCAATGTTAGGACGTATATCGGTGTGCGGCGGTCCGGACGTGGTCAACTTTACATTGACACCCTCAGCGGTTTGCAGATGTCAGTGTGAACCGGTGTGCGATTCAGGTATGATGCGTGAAACCCGCACAGGAAAGGTTTCACGCATTGCCCCAGTGTGGATCAGGACTGAAAGTGAATAATTTCAAAACAAAATTCTACTAGCATACAGTGCATCCGGAAAGTATTCACAGCGCTTCACTTTTTCCTACATTTTAATGTGGCTAAACTGACGGTGCCCGTGTGAAAGGGGCCTAACAGCTCACAGTGCATGTCAAAGCAAATGAGAATCATGAGGTCAAAGGAACTGCCTGAAGAGCTCAGAGACAGAATTGTGGCAAGGCACAGATCTGGCCAAGGTTACAAAAACATTTCTGCTGCACTTAAGGTTCCTAAGAGCACAGTGGCCTCCATAATCCTTAAATGGAAGACATTTGGGATGACCAGAACCCTTCCTAGAGCTGGCTGTCCGGCCAAAGTGAGCTATCGGGGGAGAAGAGCCTTGGTGAGAGAGGTAAAGAAGAACTCAAAGATCACTGTGGCTGAGCTCCAGAGATGCAGTCGGGAGATGGGAGAAAGTTGTAGAAAGTCAACCATCACTGCAGCCCTCCACCAGTCGGGGCTTTATGGCAGAGTGCCCTGACGGAAGCCTCTCCTCAGTGCAAGACACATGAAAGCCCGCATAGAGTTTGCTAAAAAACACCTGAAGGACTCCAAGATGGTGAGCAATAAGATTCTTTGGTCTGATGAAACCAAGATAGAACTTTTTGGCCTTAATTCTAAGCGGTATGTGTGAAGAAAACCAGGCACTGCTCATCACCTGTCCAATACAGTCCCAACAGTGAAGCATGGTGGTGGCAGCATCATGCTGTGGGGGTGTTTTTCAGCTGCAGGGACAGGATGACTGGTTGCAATCGAAGGAAAGATGAATGCAGCCAATATACTGCAGTATGCAGGGATATCCTGGACGAAAACCTTCTCCAGAGTGCTCAGGACCTCAGACTGGGCCGAAGGTTTACCTTCCAACAAGACAATGACCCTAAGCACACAGCTAAAATAACGAAGGAGTGGCTTCACAACAACTCCGTGACTGTTCTTGAATGGCCCAGCCAGAGCCCTGACTTAAACCCAATTGAGCATCTCTGGAGAGACCTAAAAATGGCTGTCCACCAACGTTTACCATCTAACCTGACAGAACTGGAGAGGTTCTGCAAGGAGGAATGGCAGAGGATTCCCAAATCCAGGTGTGAAAAACTTGTATCTTTTCCAAAAAGACTCATGGCTGTATTAGATCAAAAGGGTGCTTCTACTAAATACTGAGCAAAGGGTCTGAATACTTAGGCTCGATTCACACAGGGGCAACACGACTTCAGCGTGACTTTGCACGGCGACTTCAACGCGGCTTCAACGCGACTTCAGCGCGACTTCAGCAAATTACAACGCGACTTCAAGTCGCCTCCAGGACAGGCGACTTCAGCTGTGGCCAATCACAGGACAATCAGCTCTCTGGGAGGGAGGGGTTTGCCTGGGCAAACGAAATTTTTTGCCTGCAAAGTCGCTTGACTTTAGAGAGAGATCCGACTTGGAGGCGACTTCCATTGATTTCTATGGTACAGGTCGCCTACCAAGTCGGATCCAAGTAGTACAGGGAGTACGCTCTGAAGTCGGAGCGACTTCAGTAGTGTCTATTAAGACGCTCCCATTCACTATAATGTGAATCTCTTTCTGGGGCGACTTGGGGCGACTTGAGGGCGTACAAGTCGGATCCCAAGTCGTCCCAGTGTGAACCGAGCCTTAGGACCATGTGATATTTCAGCTTTTCTTTTTTAATAAATCTGCAATAATGTCAACAATTCTGTGTTTTTCTGTCAATATGGGGTGCTGTGTGTACATTAATGAGGAAAAAAATGAACTTAAATGATTTTAGCAAATGGCTCCAATATAACAAAGAGTGAAACATTTAAGGGGGTCTGAATACTTTCCGTCCCCACTGTTTATAATATATATACAGTTCTGTCTGAAAATCGTCAAAACAGTCTTTCATTTAACCACTTCAATACCAGGCACTTTCGCCCCTTCCTGCCCAGGACAATTTCTAGCTTTCAGCGCTGTCATACTTTGAATGACAATTGCACAATTGTCTTGTAACACTGTACCCAAGCAACATTTTTTATCATTTTCTTCCAACAAATAGAGCTTTCTTTTGGTGGTATTTGATCACCTCTGGGGTTTTTATTTTTTGATAAACTAAAAAAGACCAACATTTTTGAAAAAAAAAAAGTTTTGCTTAGTTTTTGTCATAAAATTTTGTTTTCCCCTTCATTGACGGGCACTGATGAGGCGGCACTGATGGGCACTGATGAGTTGGCACTGATAAGGTGGCACTGATGGGCACTGGTGAGGAGGTACTGATATGTAGAATTGATGGGCACTGATAGGCGACACTGATATGCAGCACTGATGGGCACCAATAGGCGGCACTGATGGCCACTGACAGGCGGCACTGATGAGCATTGACAGGCGTCTGTGATGGGCACTGACAGGCGGCACTGATTGGCACTGATAGGTGGTACTGATTGGCACTGACAGATGGCTCTGATGGGCAGCACTGATAATGAGTTACTGATGTGTTACTGACAGGTGTTACTGCTGGGTACTGATTGTCACTGTGGTGGGCACTGATTGGCACTGTGTTTGGCTCTGATTGGCACTGTGGTGGCCACTTGAAGGTTTTTTTATTGGGGGAATGCTGGACACCGATTGGTAGCCTTTTTTGCACATCTGAGGGGGCTGTGCTGATAATCAATGTGCTGATTATCAGCACAGACCCCGCCTCTGACAGGGAGAGCTGCCGATCGGCTCCGATCGGCTCTCCCTGTCAGCGCGAACCATGGAATGACGTCTACCGGCACTTCCTGGTTCACGCTGTGATCAGCTGTGATTGGTCACAGCTGATCACGTGGTAGGAAGCCTCTGACAGAGGCTTCTTATCATGATCGGAGATGCGGTGTGTCAGACTGACACACCACACTCGCGATCGCCACGCTGCTGGATGTCATATGACGCCCAGTCAGGATAACAGAACCGCTTCCCGGCCGTCATTCTGCTTTAGGCCGGGCGGGAGGTGGTTAAATAAAAATAGTGATTTCTGAGTCTGATAATACTTACCAGATTCAACCTCTAATGGTATAAACAGTATATCTCTTCTGTCTGTTCTTCTCAGAGTGGTTGCTCTCTAACCATATAGTTGGTTATTTATATTTACCATTGCATATAGATATTTAAAAATAAATTGCCTTTTTTTTTGTTTTTTAACTGTACATATTAACTATATTATACACCACACTTTTTAAGGTTGTTACTCCGATTAATCGATCAATCGAAACAATAATCTGCCAACTAATCGATTATGAAAAAAATCATTCATTGCAGCCCTACTGCACTGTACAGTTACAGGCTGGGGGTTAGGATGTGACCAGGCTGAATGACTAAACTGCAGTATAGAAAGTACACGTCAGGTGCCTGCCTGTGCTGTCTGACAGGATTGTGTAAATCTCAGGGCTGCACAATTATAAATCCTTTGGCAGGCAGCTCCTCTATGTGTACTTTAATTCTGTTTAGCTATGTACCTGCTTTAAAGTTCTGCTTGACAATGACTCTGTCACCACAGAGTCACTTTTAAACTAGGTCAGCTAAGATAATAGCATCAATATTTACCTTTCCAGTGGCCCCTGTCTTCAAACTTTGCTGCTTTGGCGCTTCCCGATATTCAACGCTCTCAGGTGTGTTGAATTCCTGTTCCCCCGCCATTGCATGTTGTGGTTCCTTCCGCCAACTCATACACCCTGTAAGTGATGTAAGAGCCAGTGAGATGAACTACTGGGTGCAGCAGAGGAGCAGAATTTGAAGACACAGATGACAGGGCCACTTTAACTACCTAGCTAACTATGAATGTATATGACAGTACTTTAACATTTTATGCTGTGGAAATTAGATTCTTTATCCTAATTACCGGTATCTTTTGTCAGGTGTGTCCCTGGACTGTGACACAAAACAATCCCAAAATGCCTGGTGAGAACGAAGACAAATGCAAGCCAAAAACTGGAATTTTAAAGTGTAAGTAAAATATTTATTTTGAAATAATCACTCTATATTGTATCTTGACCCGCTAGAATTCATATCTTTACCCAGGCCCCTTCCGCTAGGCCATGCTCACAGCAGTGAAGGCTCCCTTTCCCTATTGGGCTCAAGGGGCCGTCATTTCAGGACACCATGGTACACGCTACAAAACTAAAATATACAATACCTTGTGATGGGATATCTAGACAATTCTTACTCAAATGATTTTAGTTTTAAAGTCTCCTGACAATGCTTTCATTGCTGTCTCTGCCTTTCTATCCTATCCCCCTATTTCTTGTACTGTTTATTGTATGTCACAGAAAGAGAAATCTCCTCAATTGGGACAGAAATACAAACCTTTCAAAAATTTAAGCTGCATTCACATCTGAGTGTTTTCAGCTCGTAAAACGCCAGAAAAACACCAAACAAGCAAAATCCTATTCATTTCAGTGTTCACATCTGAGCGCTTTGTCACCTGAAGAAAAACACCTGAAGCTAAAAAAAGTACATGAGCTTCTTTTTGGGCAGATTACAGGCGTTTTTCTGCTTTTTACATTGGCGACCTTTTGACCTGTGCAAAATCACGGCAAAAAACGTGCGACTTTCTGCCTGAAAACGAAACGCTCAGGTGTGACTGCAGCCTTAAAGTAGTTGTAAAAGCTTGATTTTTCTTTCTAAAATAAACATGTTACACCAGGGGTCTCAAACTGGTGGCCCTCAAGCTGTTGTGAAACTACCAGTTCCATCATGCCTCAGCCTGTGGGAGTCATGCTTGTAAATGTCAGCCTTGCAATGCCTCATGGGACTTGTAGTTTCACAACAGCTGGAGGGCCACCAGTTTGAGACCCCTGTGTTACATGGTACTTACCTGCTCTGTGCAATGGTTTTGCACAGAGCGGACCCGAACCTTCTCTTCTGGGGTCCCCCACCGGCACTGTCACTGGCACTATTCTCCTCTTCTGTGTCTGCCCCCATAGCAAACCACTTTTTATAGGGCAGATGTGGTGGCTTGCTCCTGAGCCAGGCTGTGTACACCCATTGACACACACAAAGCGGCTCAGCCTCACCCTCAGCTCCCTCTTTACGGGATTTGATTGACAGCAGCAGGAGCCAATGGTTCCTGCTGCTGCCTCTGTTGCCTGTGGGTAGAGAAACAGAGACCAGCGCCTCTGCAGAGGGGTACAGCAATGGATTGAGTGAGAATTCAGGTAAGTATATAGGGGGGGTGAGGGGGCAATACTACTACTGGGACATTTTTTTCCTTAATGCAGGGAATGCATAAAGGTTTAAAAATGTTCTAACTTTAGGAACACTTTAAGGCTGAGTGAAATCTTGCAGTGACATATAAAAAAACTTTGCCTTTATAAATGCCTCTTAGGCCCCTTTCACACTTGTGCAACCTGAAAGGCACGCATTTTTTTTGCACGATTTTACCACAATTTTTTGCCGTGAGTTTGATGCGACTTTAACCCTTTCACCGCCTGGTTCGTATGTTGTACGGACCTAACGGTGGGGGGTATTGCACACAATCCAGTGGCTGCAGACACCGGAATTGTGTGTGAAACTGGCACCAATAGTATCAATTTAATATCTCTACATTCTATTATGCCCGACTTTGATTTTGTTCTCAAATTATCAAGAGTCATGTGTTACAAGGATTTATATATAGGAACATTTTATTATTTTTATCTTTTATGTTACATGTTATCCCTGTTGTAGGGGGAAGAGTTACAGCCCCCAAAATGGATTGGATTTTTAAACAATTAGATTAAACTTGTGTTCAGGCTCAAATATTTTGGTATGTTGCTTTGATTTCAAATTGTGTTCATTCCTTCTACAACCCAAAGTGATTATGGATTCCCTCTGGTGTGAAGAAGCTGCCAGATAATATACAGATAATCTGTATTTGCACTATTGTCATACTATTAGTGGATAACAATGTAGATTGAAATGATGTATAAAGAAATCTCAGGCTTCCAGCGCCTCACACCCACTGTTTCTTTTACTGTCCAGATGTAAAAGCAGTTTGGATAATAAACCCTCAGAAACTGTTTCTGGAACTGACATATTGTTTGAAGTACCTGGGTCTAGTCCTGGACACAGTGTTCCCTCCACTAGAGAAATTGCTGACTTACTGGTCCCAGATTCAAACTCTCTAGTCCAAACAGTCTGCTTGCGAGCTCTGAATCTGATGGTAGCATCTTTTGAGTTCCATTTGCCAATTTTCACTTCAGACCTCTACAGTACAATTCTATTGTCTCTGGACAGACCTGTTCATCTGTCACCAAGGACTAGGTTGTCCCTGGCTTTGTGGCTCAGGAATCTGGCTGCGGAGGATCTCTTGGAGGATCCTCATGACAGATGCCAAACTGTTGGACTGAGGAGAAGTTCTGGGCACCCTGTTGGTGCAGAAGACTTGGTCTTCTGAGGATTCTTATGTCCCAATAAACATTCTGGAACTTCTGGCACTTTGGCTGTCTGCAGAGTTGGACAATCCTACTGAATTATAGAATCCTTAATCAAAAATATGTTACAGATACCACCATTAGAAACGCTAATCAATTACACTATAAATTATAATTGTGAAAAAAATGTCCAATTACAGATATGCTTTAAAAGTGATAATGTGTCCATCAGGCAAAGTCCATACGCGGTTAAGTCCAGTTGGCTCCCATCGCCACACCGCGTGTGAAATAATCCCCCAAGGTAATGCACTTACCAGACACCAATAGATATTACGCTTGTGTTTTAACAATCACTGTCATCAGGCACTGCGTCTCTCCATCTAAGGTATTGCTCACCACAAGCAAAAGAAAAGAGTGCACATAGCGTAATCCAGTAACATTTATTTAGTGATAAAAAGTATCCCCTTACAATTTTGCACTTACAATATTAAAAAGTAAAGCAAGCATGAAACAGGCAATAAAGGAATCTAAATATCTCGTCACTTGTCTTGTGAATACCTCTCACCACTCAGCTGATTGCTCATGCTGCGGCGTTCCCAGGCGAGGTAAACAAAAGACCTGATGACGTGGGTTGCTGCGTGTTCGGAAGAGTGTGACCACGCAGCATCCCGCGTCGTCAGATCATTTGTTTACCTCGCCCGGGAACACCGCAGCGCGAGCAATCAGCTGAGCGGTGAGAGGTATTCACAAGACAAGTGGCGAGATATTTGGATTCCTTTATTGCCTGTTTCATGCTTGAAACCTCACCTCCCCAGTCAATGGTGTGCAGGCAGTGAGAAGATGATGTGCTGTAACCTTTAGCAACCAATCAGTGAGCAGTAATGATGTGCACTATACTCTTGCAACCAATCATTGAGCGGTAAGGATATGCAGTAACCTCTAGCAACCCTATTTGTAAGCAGTAATAATGTGCAGTAACCTCTAGCAACCAATTGGTGAATGGTAAGGATGTTCAGTAACCTCAGGCAACCAATCAGTGAGCAGTATTGAAGTACAGTAATCTCTAGCAACCAATCAACAAGCAGAAGTCATGTAATGTAACCTCTAGCAAAAAAAATAAGTGAGCCATAATGTGTGCTCTAACCTCTAGCAACCAGTCAGTGAGTGGTAATGATACACTGTAACCTCTGGCAACCAATCGCAATCGCTGCCTGATCTGATTCAGTAAACTGATTTTGAGTCTAGCTGCTATTTATTGTAGACTCAGAGCAGGTGGAGAGCGAAATTCCCCAAGAAAATGTTTGCCCAGGGTCCAATCAATAATAAAGACGGCCCTGCTTGTTTTGCTGTGTTGCTCTCCCTTCAATTAGGCTGCTTTTTAACATCTTGAAGGTCAAAGACTTCCTGTGTCCCTCAATGGACAAGAAAGGGATTTTTGTACTCACTGTAAAATCCTTTTCTTGGAGTCCAATGTGGGACACAGGTCCCAGCCCTCCGTGTTTATGATCATGCTCTCAGTACTGTTTTGCCACTAAACTCAGATATGCTGGTAGTAGGAGGGGATATCTTGACCTGGCTTACATGTGTTTGTTTTCCAGTGTCCAATCTTCCTGTAAGCGACAGAAGGATTGGGCACAGTAAAAGGCTTTCTGTGTCCCTTAATATATTTCAAGAAAAGGGTTTTACAGTGAGTACAAAAATCCGTTGTTTTTACTATCTTTTTTTCTTTTTGAAGATTTTGCTATAATTGTAGAAAAAGCCAATTCCAACAGAAAACGCAAAGTGAAAGAAGGAGATTGCCAAAACAGAGACAAAACAGATGGACCCACGGCCTGATGGACAAGTTAAATACCAGCTGAGTGGGCTTTAGAACTGGTACGTTAGTACTTGGCATTGGCATTTCTTACATGAACAGGCGTAAAACCTGGCGTTCTTCTTAGTGCTCCTATAATGCAAAGGGATTGATTTACTAAAGGCAAATAGGCTGTGTACTTTGCAAAGTGCAGTTGCATTCAGCAAGTGCAGTTGCTCCAGAGCTTAGTAAATTCAGTGAAGCTTCACTTAGCACAGAATATCCAATCACGTGCAAGGAAAATAAAAAAACAGCATTTTTGCTTGCACATGATTGGATGATGGAAGTCAGCAGAGCTTCTGCTCATTTACTAAGCTCTGGAGCAACTGTGCTTGGAGAGTGCAACTGCACTTTGCAAAGTACACAATCTATTTGCCTTTAGTAAATCAACCCCATAGTATCACTAACACTAAAACTACCCCTTAAAACTAAACCCTCCCCCTGGCTGAACCCTTAGCAAGCCATTAAAATGATCCTATGCTGTAAAGCCAATTGTCCATATTCACCTCCCTTTTCGGCCAGGGTATGGGAGCATATAACTCTGTTTCTCCCACAATGCAGAGCTGAATTTCTGGGCATGCTTATCGTATCACTTGTACTTGATGTAGATTATTAAATTTAACAATGGTCATTAGGTAATGATGGATTTATTTTTTAGAGGATTATTAGTAGGCATATATTTGAGTTATTATTGTGGTGCTTACCTAAATTAATTTTCTTTTGACTTTCAAAGTTTTTACTTAGCTCCTTCATATGTCTTGTATAGTATTTAATAAATAGCTTGGTAATTTAGCAACTAGAGGGAGCTCTCAGCTGCTGAGTGCAATTGTCTTGCTTTTTGGGCCCGTTCACACCACAATTTTGCGATCTAGATGCGTTTCTGCATGCACAATTTTTATGCATTTGTGCGTTTTTGATGTGTTTACTTTTTTGCTAAAGTTTCCTGTTCTTTTTTTTCTTTAATGCATTCGGGTGCATTTTTGATACATTTTGCTGAGTTCTAGATGCATTCCATGCAGAAAAAGTGCAGCATGTTCTACTTTTGTTGACTGCACTGGAACGCACTGCACTGAATTGACTTATGCCATTAAAATCCATGGTAACTATTGTCCATGTGTTTTGATACAGATTAAAAATGCACTGGACTATGTCTGTTTACACCCAGGGTGGATAAAAATCGATGATTTATTAAAAAATATCAGATTTTTTTTATTAAAAATCTAAAAAAATCTGATTTAATCAAATTTATTTGAATAAAATGCTTTTGGAGTAAAAATCTATCGAAAGTTAGTTTTCTAATGTAACCGGTTCCTGACCGCCGCTAGTAGATACACGTCGACAGAATGGCACGGCTGCGCAAATGGGCGTACCTGTACGTCCCTTTGAATTTGCCGCCGTGCCATCGCGTGCGCGCCGGAGGCAGCTCGCGCGCACCCGCCGTGAGCTCCATGTGTAGGATCGCGGGTCTCGTGGACTCGATGTCTGCGGGGATACCCGCGATCATCTCACGGAGAGGAAGAACGGGGAAATGCTAATGTAAACAAGCATTTCCCCCTTCTGCCTAGTGACACTGTCACTGATCACCGCTCCCTGTAATTGGGAGCGGTGATCAGTGATGTGTCACATGTAGCCCCTCCCCCCATAGTTAGAATCACTCCCTAGGACACACTTAACCCCTACAGCGCCACCTGGTATTAACCCCTTCACTGCCAGTCACATTTACACAGTAATCAATGTATTTTTAATCACACTGATCGCTGTATAAACGTGAATGGTCCCAAAAATGTGTCAAAATTGTCCCATGTGTCCGCCATAATGTCACAGTCATGATAAAAATCGCTGATCGCTGCCATTACTAGTAAAAATAAAAATTATTAATAAAAATGCCATAAAACTATCCCCTATTTTGTAGACACTATAACTTTTGCGCAAACCAATCAATAAACACTTATTGCAATTTTTTTTTATTTTTTACCAAAAATATGTAGAATACATATCGGCCTAAACTGAGGAAAAAAAATGTTTTTTTATATATTTTTTGGGATATATATTTTAGCAAAAAGTAAAAAATAATGCGTTTTTTCTCAAAATTGTCACTCATATTTTGTTTTATAGTGCAAAAAATAAAAACCGCAGAGGTGATCAAATACCACCAAAGGAAAGCTCTATTTGTGGGAAAAAAAGGACGTCAGTTTTGTTTGGGAGCCATGTCGCACGACTGCGCAATTGTCAGTTTAAGCGACGCAGTGCAGAATAGCAAAAAGTGTTCTGGTCTTTGGCCAGCCAAATGGTCCGGGGCTGAAGTGGTTAATATACATTCATAATTTAGTTTATTCAGTATGAAATGGAGCTTAGTTATGTAGTATTAGACTGTATATTCTGCAATATTTACATTTTTGGTAAACTCATTCAATGAATCCAAGCTCTGCAAGCTGAGATAGCATGCACTGCCTTGATGCATTCACACAATTTTACAGTAACAATGAGATAAAACAAAGTTCAGGAATATTCTTTTATCCCATTGTTTTGCAAATCTATGTATACTACAAACGGTATGATTGTTTGAAGAGAAATGCATCTGTACTCCACTCTAAGTGTGAGGAGGAAGGAAAAGCAGTAAAAATGAAAGTGAGACCTTCTAAACAGCTTATAAACCTTGTGATCTTTCTGCACATAGCTTGAAGTGCTTTATTTATCCCTTGAGAAGCAAAATGGCAGCAGGCCATAAAAGAGACCCAGTTTGGGAATATTTACTAACCTGACAGCTTATTATCCTAAATAGGAAACCTTCATTTTGTTTGCAAATATTAAAGATTCTAACTACCAGAATGAGTCCTTACATTTTAAGAGCACCTGTCATTTCAGATCCTTCATGGCAGCACATGTTGTCAGGCATCCACTCACCTGCTGCCGCCATGTTCCTCACCTTGTTGTGTCACTGCCACATCACCAGCCATCTCATTAAAGTGAATGGGACTGTCGGTGAGTCAACAGCGGGTCAGAAAAGGAGCCACTGCGGGACAGAGATGACAGTTGCTCTTTAAAAATTATGATTTAAATCAAGTTGATTTAAATCAAGCCTTTTTATTAGGGATTTAAATCATGATTAAAATCGACTTGATTTTAATCAAATCCACCCTGTTTACATCTGTCTACATCCAAACCGGTCAGATGTGCTAAAAACTGATGATTAGAGATCCATTTGGATCGGACAGGAGTTGGGTGTAAATGGACAGGCAGTTTGTCTACATCCGATTGCCCATAGAAGAAAGCAGACCGTGTCTGCTCTGCATAAGTGGAGCAGACACAGACCAGCCAACTGCCTGCTCAGTGGGGGATCAGCGGACAGATCCCCCGCTGTGAAAGTGGACTCTTAGCGAAGTCCTCCCCGTGGAAGTGGCCTTAGGCAAAAAAAAAAAAAAAGCAATTTTTTCTTCTTTGATCAGTGTTCATTAAAAAAAAAATGTGTTACTTTAGATAAAAGCATACATATTTAATTTACAAATAAAAAAAGAGCCTTTTTTTTTCAAATTTGCGCTTTTTTCAATGTGACACTAGAAAAAGTTAACAAAAAGAAATATTAATGGTTAATAATATATAAAACAGCAGGAATATAATAGTTGAAGAATGAAGGGGAAGAAGGAGTTAATTAGGGATGGTTATGGTAAACTAAGGGTTAACAAGGGGTTAAATAGACAAATTTTATTTAAAAAAAGAACTTTTTTTTTTACTGGTCAGGCTAACTTATCCATTTGCGCTGCAGACGAATGAAACAGAGTAGACACAAAAGCCACATGGTGACTTTGTATCTCTCTATTTTCTGTCTGAACCATGAGTCGGACTTCTTTCAAGGTCCAAGAACTGCCGGAAAGTGGTGGGGGATGCGCAGCAGAGGGGCAGAAGACTGCATGTGCTCATGCCCAGTATACTTTGATGATATTTTTTTGTGTAGCACATCCAGTTTCCTCAACTAGTTATTTGCTTGTATACTGTATACATGTGTTGCGTACCTGATTTTGACATGTGTTTGAAACATGCGTCAAATGCAGGTCAGCAGTTTCCTATTTACCTCAATGTTACAGTGTGGAGGACAATTGATTACGACGAGGCTACATTTCACCTATTTTGGGTTTCCTTTTTCTGAGAGCAGCATGTCCCATTGGAGATGCATTTTCATTATAGTTACATAGCTAGTCAGGTTAAAAAAAGACACAAGTCCATCCAGTTCAACCAATAAAAAAAAAAAAAAACAACCACACAATCCCATATACACAATCCTATACCCGCAGTTGATCAAGAGGAAGGCGAAAACCCCAGCAAAGCATGCTCCAATTTGCTCCAGCAGGGGAAAAAAATCCTGATCCCCAAGATTTTCCTTGGATCAACTTTACCTATAAATGTCAGTACCCAGTTATATTATGTACATTTAGGAATGAATCCAGGCCTTTTTTTAAGCAATCCACTGAGCTGGCCAGAACCACCTCTGGAGGGAGTCTATTCCACATTTTCACAGCTCTTAGGCTGCATGCACACCTGAGCATTTTCAGCTCAAAAAACGCTTGTAAAACTATCATCTCAAAAGTTCCAAACCGCCCCACAAGCAAAATCCCATTAATTTCAATGGCACCTGTTCACATCTGAGCGTTCTGTCGCTTGAAGCATAATGCCTGAAGCTCAAAAAAGTACATGAGCTTCTTTTTTGGCAGATTACAGGCGTTTTACTGCTTTTACATTTGTGACCTTCTAACCTTGAAAACGCATGTACAAAAACACTGCAAAACCCTGCAAAAACGCCTGGAAAAACGCCTCAAAAAAACACCCTAAACACCTGAAAACTATACGCTCAGGTGTGAATGCAGCCTTACTGTGAAGAAACCTTTCCGTATTTGGAGATTAAATCTCTTTTCCTTCAGATGTAAAGAGTGCCCCCTTGACCTCTGTGATGACCTTAAAGTAAATAACTCAAAACCAAGTTCACTATATGGACCCCTTAATATATTTGTACATGTTGATCATATCCCCTCTTAATCTCCTCTTCTCAAGAGAGAATAAAATCAGTTCCTCTAAACTTTTCTCATAGCTGAACTCCTCCATGCCTCTTATCAGTATGGTTGCCCTTCTCTGCACTTTCTCCAGTTCCCCGATATCCTTTTTGAGAACTGGTGCCCAAAACTGAACTGGATATTTCAGATGAGGTCTAATGCATGTGAAATATAGAATTTTGTGTTATAATATAAAAGCAAGCTTTTGACTGCAATGCCTTTGTATATAACCCTTAATTGGAATGCTATCATGTTATACTCTCTTGTATAGGATCTAGACTAATCTTTGTATCTTTCCTTTCAGGAAGTTACCAGCTGATGCTGCAAATTTGACACCGGATATATTATGGCACGACATTATATATTTTCCTTTTTCCAGATAAAACAAACATTCCGACCAATGTACCAATTCTGTATCCATTTTCCATTACACTTACATGCACGCACAGTATATGTGCTTCTGTTGTAGATTATATGTTGTCTGTTGCTCACTGACCCAACTACTGAGGGAACACAAAAATTTGCATTAACACCATGATGAAGGATTTATATCACAGTGGGGCAAGACATACAATGTTTTCTGGTCAAGTGTTTGAATGTTGGATTTCATGAGGATTCATCTCCTATTTTTCGATTAATGTATTTAAAAAGTGTATTTGCCATTATTATTTGCTGACATTTTGTCCACCTTTTTTAGGCGGTGCACCTTCTCAATCATGTGACTTCTGTGATTGTCTCTCACAATAGTCATATGATAGGGAGCCCCTCATGCTGGCTCCCTATTAAAAGATGTGACCGAAAGCTGTTGGTGACAACTTGGCCAGTGTGCTGAAAGCATGCTCTCTGCACACAACCTCTCTGCCATGGATGCATATGTGTGATGACTGGATAATAAAGCCCACTTTTCTTTCCGCAGCATATATGCATTTCATGATTACCAAGAAAATAATTGAGATATGTGGTCATTTTGTTTAGAACTCTGGAAGATGGGCAAGCAGAGGACTATTCATTTGTTTTTCCTGTGGTCTCCCTGCAGCTGATCTTTCCCCATTACTCACAGGGCCATCTTTTATATTGATTGGACTCTGGGTGAACATTTTCTTGCTCCCCCCCTCCATTAAATTTCGCTCTCCCATTACACAGGACCCCTCCCCATACTACCCCTCCATCATTACACAAGACCCCCTCCCCCATACTACCCCCATCATTACACAGGACCCCCCTCCTCCATCATTACATATCTATAGATATAGATATCTATCTCTATATAGATATATCTATATATATAGATATATCTATCTATATATATAGATATATAGATATATATATCTATATATCTATATATATATAGATATATAGATATATATCTATATATATAGATAGATAGATATAGATATAGATATATAGATATAGATATATATATAGATATATCTGTATTATACAGTATATATATAGATATATATATAGAGATATATATATATATATATCTATATATATATATCTATATATATGTACGGTATATATATTTATGCTTTAGCTCTGTGGTTTCTGCTTTTTTTTTCATTTTTTTTTATAAAAAAGGATGTAGGGTAATTCATGTATTAATAAAATCCAATATTATAAAGCATTTATTACAATCATTAAATTGTTTGTCTATGTTAACATTTTGTGATTATACAGTATATACGGTATAGAACACATTTATTGGTACCGAAAAAATACATTTTTTCTTTATTATTATTATTTTTTTTTTTGAATGTCCCTACTTAGCTAATACTGGCAGAGTAAACACTGTGGAGTGGGTGAACCATTTAATTGCCATACTAATGGAGCTTATTGGCAACATCCCTACCACAGTCCCACATCACATGATTACACTTTTCACTGTCAGTTTGGTCAGAAGTCTCTTAAAGCGAACTTGTCACTAAGAAGGAGGAAGCCATTTACAGTGGTATTCATCTCAATAAGCAAAGGGCCTCACATAATATTCAGTGTACTAAATGCTACAGAAAACTGTGAGAGGTTGTGAACATGCTACAGAAGATGGTCAAAAGCTGTGGGCATTGCACAGAAAATAGTTGGAGACTGTAGGTATACTATAAGATATAGTCAGAGACAGCATGTGTACTTTAAGAGATGGTTAGAGACTGCCAGGTATATCTAAAATGGGGCAAATAGTGCTAATATATATATATATATATATTACAGTCCTCGCAAAAAATATTGGCACCCCTGCATTTTAGATAATGCACCACTTCGCCCAGAAAATTGTTGCAGTTACAAATATTTAGGCATTCTCATGTTTATTTCTTTTGCTTGTGTTGGTATGACACAAAAAAGTGGAGAAACAAAAAGCCAAATCTGAATGGTGATGGAGGTATGAGTGTTGCTGCCTAATAATAAATATGTGATATCCATTAAAAATGTCCAAACTAAAAATAAATAGAAAAATGGAAATATAGTGACTGTGCGCTCTCTTTAACCACTTGAGCCCCGGACCATTATGCTGCCTAAGGACCAGAGGTCTTTTTCCAATTTGGCACTGCGTCGCTTTAACTGCTAATTGCGCGGTCATGCAATGCTGTACCCAAACGAAATTTGCGTCCTTTTCTTCCCACAAATAGAGCTTTCTTTTGATGGTATTTGATCACCTCTGCGGTTTTTTTTTTTTGCGCTATAAACGGAAAAAGACCGAAAATTTTGAAAAAAATGATATTTTCTAATTTTTGTTATAAAAAAAATCCAATAAACTCAATTTTAGTCATACATTTAGGCCAAAATGTATTCGGCCACATGTCTTTGGTAAAAAAAATGTCAATAAGCGTATATTTATTGGTTTGCGCAAAAGTTATAGCGTCTACAAACTAGGGTACATTTTCTGTAATTTACACAGCTTTTAGTTTATGACTGCCTATGTCATTTCTTGAGGTGCTAAAATGGCAGGGCAGTACAAACCCCCCCCCCAAATGACCCCATTTTGGAAAGTAGACACCCCAAGGAAATTGCTGAGAGGCATGTTGAACCCATTGAATATTTATTTTTTTTGTCCCAAGTAATTGAATAATGACAAAAAAAAAAAAAATATTTACAAAAAGTTGTCACTAAATGATATATTGCTCACACAGGCCATGGGCCTATGTGGAATTGCACCCCAAAATACATTCTGCTGCTTCTCCTGAGTATGGGGATACCACATGTGTGGGACTTTTTGGGAGCCTAGCCGCGTACGGGGCCCCGAAAACCAATCACCGCCTTCAGGATTTCTAAGGGTGTAAATTTATGATTTCACTCTTCACTGCTTATCACAGTTTCGGAGGCCATGGAATGCCCAGGTGGCACAAACCCCCCCCCCCCAAATGACCCCATTTTGGAAAGTAGACACCCCAAGCTATTTGCTGAGAGGCATATTGAGTCCATGGAATATTTTATATTTTGACACAAGTTGCGGGAAAGTGACACATTTTTTATTTTTTTATTTTTTTTTGCACAAAGTTGTCACTAAATGACATATTGCTCACACAGGCTGTCACGGAACGCCCCACACTCCGCTTGAGTGCTTCCGTCATATACCGCTTCCTAAGTTCTGGAACACAAGTCCAATGGATCTGGCTATAGGAACCCCAAGAACTAGACAACACCAGTCTTGGAGTACATCAGAACTAACTTTTTATTTGAGATCTCACAGACCTTTATACAGCAGGGATCACTCAAAGCTAACCTAATTAACATGAGCTAATTTACTACAAAATGTACCCTGACCAGATGACAGTCTTGTGGGCACCGAGCTTCACACATTAATATAAACACAATAGCTGGAGCTAATTACAATTAACAATACAAACAACAATCTCCCCCCTCCTCAGCCTAGACTATTCGTCTCCTAGCCAGGGCTGGTGGCTAATGTGATCAGCTCTCTCAATTAACATAAACACATGTTGATAACACCAGCATCTTCTCACAGGATGTGTCCCAACAGAATGAACCAGTCTTATCAGCAGGGGGCTGCTGGAGGAACCCCCCCTCCCTCTTCAGGGACACAAATCTACAGTAAGGAGTCCCCATACAATATATACATATATACACGACTGAGTCCGATTAATACAGTTCAGACTGGATTTCTCATTCACCTCACAAAGAGTATTGTTCCATTGAAAATCCAGGGCCCATAATCAAAAGGCAACAGGCTTGCATACAGTCCTCTCCAACAGCCTCTGTTCTGGCTATGTCTGTCACATTTCTCCCCTTTCGGCAGGAGACTAACACAGGAGGAGACCCCAGACGGGTTGACTCCGAAGTTAGTCAGTAGTTCCAGTCCTCTACTGCCTGTACCCACACAGTACCCCAAACAAACTACCCCAAACAGTGTATCACTCACCCAGCCATCCTCTGCCTCTCTCAGAGAACATATCTGCCGCTGGGGAGAGGCCCGGACTGGCCCTTCTCCCTGGAATTCTTTCTGCCGCTGGAGAGAAGACAGGGGGACTGGGCTCACTCCATCCTGCTGTTGGGGATCTGGGCCCACTGCCCAGCATCCCTGGGGTATACAGGTGGGGACTGAAGCCCCATCAACCGACACCAGATCAAGCTGCAGTTGTGAGGTGATGACTGCATTCTCTCCTTGGATCCTGATCTGCAGCTCGCGATAGACTGCCACCTCCTCACCTTGGGCCTCCACAATTGCTGCAGGTGTGGGGCAGAGGTCTTGGACCCTCTGTCCGGTTGCCAGCACTTCTGCTGGGGGTTTGCCAGGTGGTTCCTCCTCTACAGAAATGTCTATTAAATCCCCAGTCTCTGGAATTGGTAAAAGTGTGGGATAGAGGTCTTGGACCCTCTGTTCAGTTACCAGATCTTCAGCTGGAGATGTTTGTTTTAACTCCATAGATGCTGCTGGCAGAAAATCACATGTCCCTGTCAGTGTTGTGGGAGAAAGGCCGACTACCTCTTCTCTCAGGAAGGCCGAAGCCACTGTTGGTGCTGGGCAGAACACAGTGAACTTTGGCCCTGATAGCAGCTCTTCTGCTGGAGGCTCATCAGGTTGTTTTTCCTCAGTAGAAAAGTCTATCAAATCCCATGTCTCTGCAACTGATGTCTGGGGATATAGGTTCACCATCTCCTGTCCATGGAACCCAGAAGATGTTATCATTTCTGGACAGAGGTTAGCAGAGCTCTGCCCTGTTGTCAGCACTTCAGGTTTGGGGACGGCAATCTCTGGATTTTCCACTGCCGATTCTCTGGCATGCTGCTGAACTTGTTCTAGCAGTTTCCTGTATGCCCTTTCCAGATGCTGTTCCTTCCTTAGCAAATGGTCCAGATCAGGTTTGAGCTCTGAGACCCCTGCAAGACCGAGCATAGACTCTCTATAGTCTCTCATGTCCTCAAGGTCAGGTTCCCCCTCATCGCCAAACATAAAAAGATCTGTAAGGTTCTCCCACAGCAATCCAGGGCCGCCAAAGTCATATCCCTCCGGAGAGCATTCTGTTGTCTCCCCTAAATATCCCTCCTCTGCGTGCCATTGCAGAGCCCGATAACAATTGTCCAGCTCTATCTCCTGCTGGACCAACCTGTCCAACTCAGTCACCCATTGCTCCTGGGGCTGCTCTCCCAGGAATGCCATCCGCAATGCCCGTTGGTCACTGGCCCGTTGCTCTTGGGTTGGAAAGCACTTGCCCTGTTTTATACCAGCGAGACGGAGGGCTGCAATCCAGAGCTCCACCCGAATTTGCTGCCTGAGCTCCAGGCATTCATCCTCAGACACAGTCCTGGTGTACGTTGAAAGGATGATCCGCAGCAGCCCCGGGAATTCTGATGCCAGGTCCATATCTCCGCTGGGGTGACTGAAGTCTGCTATGCTGATCTTGGATCCAGTTGGAGGTTTGGATGTCCCAGACTTCAGACTTCAGGAAGCTTTCCCGCTGCTTGCCACCATTGTCACGGAACGCCCCACACTCCGCTTGAGTGCTTCCGTCATATACCGCTTCCTAAGTTCTGGAAGACGAGTCCAATGGATCTGGCTATAGGAACCCCAAGAACTAGACAACACCAGTCTTGGAGTACATCAGAACTAACTTTTTATTTGAGATCTCACAGACCTTTATACAGCAGGGATCACTCAAAGCTAACCTAATTAACATGAGCTAATTTACTACAAAATGTACCCTGACCAGATGACAGTCTTGTGGGCACCGAGCTTCACACATTAATATAAACACAATAGCTGGAGCTAATTACAATTAACAATACAAACAACAATCTCCCCCCTCCTCAGCCTAGACTATTCGTCTCCTAGCCAGGGCTGGTGGCTAATGTGATCAGCTCTCTCAATTAACATAAACACATGTTGATAACACCAGCATCTTCTCACAGGATGTGTCCCAACAGAATGAACCAGTCTTATCAGCAGGGGGCTGCTGGAGGAACCCCCCCTCCCTCTTCAGGGACACAAATCTACAGTAAGGAGTCCCCATACAATATATACATATATACACGACTGAGTCCGATTAATACAGTTCAGACTGGATTTCTCATTCACCTCACAAAGAGTATTGTTCCATTGAAAATCCAGGGCCCATAATCAAAAGGCAACAGGCTTGCATACAGTCCTCTCCAACAGCCTCTGTTCTGGCTATGTCTGTCACATTTCTCCCCTTTCGGCAGGAGACTAACACAGGAGGAGACCCCAGACGGGTTGACTCCGAAGTTAGTCAGTAGTTCCAGTCCTCTACTGCCTGTACCCACACAGTACCCCAAACAAACTACCCCAAACAGTGTATCACTCACCCAGCCATCCTCTGCCTCTCTCAGAGAACATATCTGCCGCTGGGGAGAGGCCCGGACTGGCCCTTCTCCCTGGAATTCTTTCTGCCGCTGGAGAGAAGACAGGGGGACTGGGCTCACTCCATCCTGCTGTTGGGGATCTGGGCCCACTGCCCAGCATCCCTGGGGTATACAGGTGGGGACTGAAGCCCCATCAACCGACACCAGATCAAGCTGCAGTTGTGAGGTGATGACTGCATTCTCTCCTTGGATCCTGATCTGCAGCTCGCGATAGACTGCCACCTCCTCACCTTGGGCCTCCACAATTGCTGCAGGTGTGGGGCAGAGGTCTTGGACCCTCTGTCCGGTTGCCAGCACTTCTGCTGGGGGTTTGCCAGGTGGTTCCTCCTCTACAGAAATGTCTATTAAATCCCCAGTCTCTGGAATTGGTAAAAGTGTGGGATAGAGGTCTTGGACCCTCTGTTCAGTTACCAGATCTTCAGCTGGAGAAGTTTGTTTTAACTCCATAGATGCTGCTGGCAGAAAATCACATGTCCCTGTCAGTGTTGTGGGAGAAAGGCCGACTACCTCTTCTCTCAGGAAGGCCGAAGCCACTGTTGGTGCTGGGCAGAACACAGTGAACTTTGGCCCTGATAGCAGCTCTTCTGCTGGAGGCTCATCAGGTTGTTTTTCCTCAGTAGAAAAGTCTATCAAATCCCATGTCTCTGCAACTGATGTCTGGGGATATAGGTTCACCATCTCCTGTCCATGGAACCCAGAAGATGTTATCATTTCTGGACAGAGGTTAGCAGAGCTCTGCCCTGTTGTCAGCACTTCAGGTTTGGGGACGGCAATCTCTGGATTTTCCACTGCCGATTCTCTGGCATGCTGCTGAACTTGTTCTAGCAGTTTCCTGTATGCCCTTTCCAGATGCTGTTCCTTCCTTAGCAAATGGTCCAGATCAGGTTTGAGCTCTGAGACCCCTGCAAGACCGAGCATAGACTCTCTATAGTCTCTCATGTCCTCAAGGTCAGGTTCCCCCTCATCGCCAAACATAAAAAGATCTGTAAGGTTCTCCCACAGCAATCCAGGGCCGCCAAAGTCATATCCCTCCGGAGAGCATTCTGTTGTCTCCCCTAAATATCCCTCCTCTGCGTGCCATTGCAGAGCCCGATAACAATTGTCCAGCTCTATCTCCTGCTGGACCAACCTGTCCAACTCAGTCACCCATTGCTCCTGGGGCTGCTCTCCCAGGAATGCCATCCGCAATGCCCGTTGGTCACTGGCCCGTTGCTCTTGGGTTGGAAAGCACTTGCCCTGTTTTATACCAGCGAGACGGAGGGCTGCAATCCAGAGCTCCACCCGAATTTGCTGCCTGAGCTCCAGGCATTCATCCTCAGACACAGTCCTGGTGTACGTTGAAAGGATGATCCGCAGCAGCCCCGGGAATTCTGATGCCAGGTCCATATCTCCGCTGGGGTGACTGAAGTCTGCTATGCTGATCTTGGATCCAGTTGGAGGTTTGGATGTCCCAGACTTCAGACTTCAGGAAGCTTTCCCGCTGCTTGCCACCATTGTCACGGAACGCCCCACACTCCGCTTGAGTGCTTCCGTCATATACCGCTTCCTAAGTTCTGGAAGACGAGTCCAATGGATCTGGCTATAGGAACCCCAAGAACTAGACAACACCAGTCTTGGAGTACATCAGAACTAACTATTTATTTGAGATCTCACAGACCTTTATACAGCAGGGATCACTCAAAGCTAACCTAATTAACATGAGCTAATTTACTACAAAATGTACCCAGACCAGATGACAGTCTTGTGGGCACCGAGCTTCACACATTAATATAAACACAATAGCTGGAGCTAATTACAATTAACAATACAAACAACAATCTCCCCCCTCCTCAGCCTAGACCATTCGTCTCCTAGCCAGGGCTGGTGGCTAATGTGATCAGCTCTCTCAATTAACATAAACACATGTTGATAACACCAGCATCTCCTCACAGGATGTGTCCCAACAGAATGAACCAGTCTTATCAGCAGGGGGCTGCTGGAGGAACCCCCCCTCCCTCTTCTCCCGTCCCCATACAATATATACATATATACACGACTGAGTCCGATTAATACAGTTCAGACTGTATTTCTCATTCACCTCACAAAGAGTATTGTTCCATTGAAAATCCAGGGCCCATAATCAAAAGGCAACAGGCTTGCATACAGTCCTCTCCAACAGCCTCTGTTCTGGCTATGTCTGTCACACAGGCCATGGGCATATGTGGAATTGCACCCCAAAATACATTTAGCTACTTCTCCTGAGTACGGGGATACCACATGTGTGGGACTTTTTGGGAGCCTAGCCGTGCACGGGACCCCGAAAACCAATCACCGCCTTCAGGATTTCTAAGGGTGTAAATTTATGATTTCACTCTTCACTGCTTATCACAGTTTCGGAGGCCATGGAATGCCCAGGTGGCACAAACCCCCCCCCCCAAATGACCCCATTTTGGAAAGTAGACACCCCAAGCTATTTGCTGAGAGGCATATTGAGTCCATGGAATATTTTATATTTTGACACAAGTTGCGGGAAAGTGACACATTTTTTATTTTTTATTTTTTTTTGCACAAAGTTGTCACTAAATGATATATTGCTCACACAGGCCATGGGCATATGTGGAATTGCACCCCAAAATACATTTAGATACTTATCCTGAGTACGGGGATACCACATGTGTGGGACTTTTTTGGAGCCTAGCCGTGCACGGGACCCCGAAAACCAATCACCGCCTTCAGGATTTCTAAGGGTGAAAATTTTTGATTTCACTCTTCACTGCCTATCACAGTTTCGGAGGCCATGGAATGCCCAGGTGGCACAAAAGCACCCCAAATGACCCCATTTTGGAAAGTAGACACCCCAAGCTATTTGCTGAGAGGCATGGTGAGTATTTTGCAGCTCTCATTTGTTTTTGAAAATGAAGAAAGACAAGAAAAAACTTTTTTTTTTTTTTTTTTCAATTTTCAAAACTTTGTGACAAAAAGTGAGGTCTGCAAAATACACACTATACCTCTCAGCAAATAGCTTTGGGTGTCTACTTTCCAAAATGGGGTCATTTGGGGGCTTTTTGTGCCACCTGGGCATTCCATGGCATCCGAAACTGTAATAGGCAGTCAAGAGTGAAATCAAAAATTCACGCCCTTAGAAAGCCTGAAGGCGTTGCTTGGTTTTCGGGGTTCCGTACGCGGCTAGGCTCCCAAAAAGTCTCACACATGTGGTATCCCTGTACTCAGGAGAAGCAGCAGAATGTATTTTGGGGTGTAATTTCACATATTCCCATGGCATGTTTGAGCAATATATCATTTAGTGACAATTTTGTGCAAAAAAAAAAAAAATTTGTCTCTTTCCCGCAACTTGTGTCGCAATATAAAATATTCCATGGACTCGACATGCCTCTCAGCAAATAGCTTGGGGTGTCTACTTTCCAAAATGGGGTCATTTGGGGGGGTTTTGAACTGTCCTGGCATTTTATGCACAACATTTAGAAGCTTATGTCACACATCACCCACTCTTCTAACCACTTGAAGACAAAGCCCTTTCTGACACTTATTGTTTACATGAAAAAGTTTTGTTTTTTTTTGCAAGAAAATTACTTTGAACCCCCAAACATTATATATATTTTTTAAAGCAAATGCCCTACAGATTAAAATGGTGGGTGTTTCATTTTTTTTTTCACACAGTATTTGCGCAGCGATTTTTCAAACGCATTTTTTGGGGAAAAAACACACTTTTTTAAATTTTAATGCACTAAAACACACTATATTGCCCAAATGTTTGATGAAATAAAAAAGATGATCTTAGGCCGAGTACATGGATACCAAACATGACATGCTTTACAATTGCGCACAAACGTGCAGTGGCAACAAAATAAATACATTTTTAAAAGCCCTTAAAAGCCTTTACAGGTTACCACTTTAGATTTACAGAGGAGGCCTACTGCAAAAATTACTGCCCTCGATCTAACCTTCGCGGTGATACCTCACATACATTGTGCAATTGCTGTTTACGTTTGACGACAGACCGCCGCTTGCGTTCGCCTTAGCGCGAGAGCAGGGGGCGACAGGGGTGCTTTTTTTTTTTTTTTTCTTTATTATTTTTTTGCTTTTTTATCTTATTTTTAAACTGTTCCTTTCATTTTTTTTTTTTTAATCATTTTTATTGTTATCTCGGGGAATGTAAATATCCCCTATGATAGCAATAGGTAGTGACAGGTAATCTTTTTTGAAAAAATTGGGGTCTATTAGACCCTAGATCTCTCCTCTGCCCTCAAAGCATCTGACCACACCAAGATCGGTGTGATAAAATGCTTCCCCAATTTCCCAATGGCGCTATTTACATCCGGCGAAATCGAAGTCATAAAATGCTCGTAGCTTCCGGTTTCTTAGGCCATAGAGATGTTTGGAGCCACTCTGGTCTCTGATCAGCTCTATGGTCAGCTGGCTGAATCACCGGCTGCATTTTCAGGTTCCCTGTTGAGACAGGAGAGCCAGAGAAAAACACGGAAGACGGTGGGGGGGGGGAATTCCCTCCCACGGCTTGTAAAAGCAGTCTAGAGGCTAATTAGCCGCTAGGATTGCTTTTACATGAAAGCCGACCGCTGGCTGAAAAGAATGATACCAAGATGATACCTAAACCTGCAGGCATCATTCTGGTATAACCACTCAAAGTTGTGAATGGCGTACCTGAAGACAAAAAAATGGTTAACAATAAAGCACAGTAAACGGTAAAGTATAAAAAATTGCATACCTGAAAAGCAAACATGATAAAACATAATAACAATAAAACATTGCAGAATAGAATACAGTAAAAAAGAGCAGAACAATAGAGAGAATAGAGAGAGAGAGAACAATAAAACGACAACTATTTTCTTTTATTTTATATATATATATTTTTTTTTTACACTTTTTTTGTAACTAACTTTTATAACTGTAACCGGTTCCAGGTTCGGGTCTCTCAAAATGCGATGGCATCTTGAGAGACCCTGTGAAAGTGTGCCTAGTCTGTGCAATGCTGTACCCTACGCTAATACTCAACTAGTGCATAGTAGCGTTCAAAACATTCACCAATGCAAAGACCAGGATTGTCAGGACAGGAGGGACAATAATAGCGGGTGTCATGCCTATATCTGTGCTTGCTGCAGACACAACATCTTTTTTGGGGGGGTTCCTTGGGTAGGGGTACTCGGGAGGACATAAAGAAAATGCCTCTCATGCAGCCGACTGCATTTGGTTGGGGATGTGAATGGGGGAAGTACGGGCGCTGCAGAAGCGGTGGGTTCCCAATTAGGATTGGCGAATGCAGCAGGAAGGGCACTATGGGCACGACGGGCCTGTGTTTGTCTTTTTGGTGGCAGCGGGACACTACTTGTGCTTGCCACCTCACCAGCTTGAACTGCACTTATGGGACTCGCCACGTCACCAAGTGTTACTGCAGTGCTGGTTTGACTACGACCGGGGTGTACTAGGCCGCTGGCGCTTGCCAGTTCACCAAAACGCTACCAAAAAAACTGTTAGCGATCGCAGGGATCAGGCCTGACTCTGCGAACGCTGCAGTTATGCGTTTAGTCTTTTGTAAGTGACAGTGATCGATCGATACTGCACTTGGGTGGGCTGGGCTGGGCCGGGCGGAGGGGCAAAACGCAGGTGCTAGCAGGTATCTGTGCTGATCCCGCTAACACTGCGTTTTTGGGAACCCTAAACTGCTGGGGATGCTAGTATAGATCTGATCGGATCAGATATTGATCCGTTCAGATACTATACCACTAAGGGAGGTGTATGCTGCGTGCGTGGGTGTTAGTGCTACTGGCGCTAACCTGACGCTGCTTGGGGCAGGTGCTTGCCAGTTCACCAAAATACTACCAAAAAAACTGTTAGCGATCGCAGGGATCAGGCCTGACTCTGCGAACGCTGCAGTTATGCATTTAGTGTTTTGTAAGTGTCAGTGATCGATCGATACTGCACTTGGGTGGGCTGGGCTGGGCCGGGCGGAGGGGCAAAACGCAGGTGCTAGCAGGTATCTGGGCTGATTCCGCTAACACTGCGTTTTTGGGAACCCTAAACTGCTGGGGACGCTAGTATAGATCTGATCGGATCAGATATTGATCCGTACAGATACTATACCACTAAGGGAGGTGTATGCTGCGTGCGTGGGTGTTAGTGCTACTGGCGCTAACCTGACGCTGCCTGGGGCTGGTGCTTGCCAGTTCACCAAAATACTACCAAAAAAACTGTTAGCGATCGCAGGGATCAGGCCTGACTCTGCGAACGCTGCAGTTATGTGTTTAGTGTTTTGTAAGTGACAGTGATCGATCGATACTGCACTTGGGTGGGCTGGGTGGAGGGGCAAAACGCAGGTGCTAGCAGGTATCTGGGCTGATCCCGCTAACACTGCGTTTTTGGGAACCCTAAACTGCTGGGGACGCTAGTATAGATCTGATCGGATCAGATATTGATCCGTACAGATACTATACCACTAAGGGAGGTGTATGCTGCGTGCGTGGGTGTTAGCGGTACTGGCGCTAATCTGACGCTGCCTGGGGCGACACATATCACCGCCGGGCGATCAGGGGGCCAAACCTTTATTCGGTAATAAACGGCGGGTGCCCTTAAACTATAAAAAATAAACAAACTAACCAGCGTCACCCGTAACACTTATACGGTGATCAGTGGTGAAAGGGTTAACTAAGGGGCCATCAAGGGGTTAAAACATTTATTCGGTAGTATATGGGAGTCCCTGACGCTATAAAACGCTGACGGCGAACCTAAATATTTACGTCCCTAACTAGCGTCACCAACGACACTAATACAGCGATCAGAAAAATGATCGCTTAGCGACACTGGTGACAGGGGGTGATCAAGGGGTTAAAACTTTATTAGGGGGGGTTAGGGGGGTACCCTAGACCTAAAGGGGGGTAACAGTAACTGTCCCAACACTGTAATTGTCACAAACTGACACCAATGCAGTAATCAGAAAAAAAAAAAAAACAGCTTGGTGTCAGTTTGTGACAGGGGGGGGGGGATCGGGGGGGGGGGATCGGGGGGCGATCGGGGGGGATCGGGGTGTTTTGTGTGCCTGGCATGTTCTACTGTGTGTGTGTAGTGTTGTGCACTCACTCACATGTCTTCTCTCCTCGGGCCGGAACGGAAATTACCGAGCTGAGGAGAGATGACATCATTTCCTTTGCTGCTGTTTAGCATACAGCAGCAAAGGAATGATTCGATTGGCCGGCGGCGATCACGAGGGGGGGGGCCACGAACGGATGGTCTCCCCTTCACCTCTGATCGCCGCTGGACAAAAGACGACCGCCTCGGGCACCGGGGGGGGTCCGATCGGACCCCCCACCCGCGGAAGGCAAATCACGTACATGTACGTGATTTTGCCTGTCCGTGCCACCTTGCCGACGTACATCGGCGTGAGGCGGTCGTCAAGTGGTTAAAGTGGGGTTCCACCCAAAAATGGAACTTCCGCTTGAAGTGTTGGTGACCCCCTGACGTGCCACATTTGGCATGTAATTTTTTTTGGGGGGTGGATATACATATGTGCAAAAAAGAAGAATTCTTACGCAAAACAGCAAATAATAACTATGTATAAAAAATCATGAGTCCATATAAATGTTCCCAATCCAAAGGGTCTTGTGCTTAAAAAGTCCATGCAAGTGTAGCGAGCACCTACTTTTTATGTAGGTGACCTTTTTGCTAGTTTACAATGTCAGGTAAATTTAGGCAGGCTTGTACCATTACAGCAGGCCTGTTTGTTTCATTTGGGATTTGAGTGGCAGGTGGTTTGTATGCGAGTCTCGGCCAATCATTAATTTGCTGAGCAATGTCCCGGGACTCTCATATAAAAGCTGGGTCACATGGTCAGTAGAGAGTCCTGTCGAGTATGGACAAGCCAGCCTGGTTCCCGGAGGGGTGAGGTTCCCCCTCCGGGGAGCCAGCGGAGCTCCTTCCTTGCGAGAAGGGTGGGGAACCGGTCTCCATAGAGGAAGAGACGACACCGTACAGCATGTAGTCGCTGGTGTCGTTGGCCGCCCCTGTGGGGAAGGGAGTGGGCCAGAAAGGAGAAAAGGGAACAAAGAATCATTGCGGAAGAAGTAGCAACAAAGCGGAAGGAAACTGGGCGATCGATCGTTTATGAGTGGCACATGGACTATTGATCACGTGAGTGAAAGCCCAAGGGAAGGGTACTGCCAGAGGCTGAGGGATGTTGGTACGCAGGTCAGCGAGACAGGCGGTGATGGCCTGTGACTTTGGGTTCAGCAATGTCCCGGGATTCCAATCAGTCAAGCGGGAGGAGTTATTCAGAGTGACTTTTCTTTAGCTCAACTTGGAAGTACCATGCAGATGGGAAGTAGTGGTAAAAAGGTAGCGGTAGAGCTGCAAGCACACATATAGAGATACAGACTGTTCTTGAAAAATTCTGCAGATGAAGAAGTTATTCAGAGTGACTCTTTATCAATTATTCTCTATCAAATCTACTTCCATCTTCCCTGTTTGAAGAAATCACACAAAGTGATTTCCTATTATCCGCAAATGATTCTAGTTCTTCCATAAGAGACAGTGAAAAGATGATAATGCAACAAAAGAGCATCTCAAAAGAAGTCCTTCTCCTATCCCAGTTCATGTTACTTAATAAAGCAAGAGAAAAAAGCATTATGGACTGTGTTTTTGAATTCATGGGCTGCGATGGGTTGGGTGGTAAACGTGAATTACGGATATAACAAATATTTAGCCGCTCCTTCGTGGGTAAGCACTTCACAAGTCTAGGCAGATGGTGAATAGGTGAAAATCACTCATGCCCCCCCCTTTAGACCTCCACTCACCAGGTAGCTTCACCCCTGCAGGGGTCAAAGGCACCACATATAAAATGTTTTTCACTCCTTATGGGTGATAAAAACATTGTCCAGTCCATTTTTGGAGTTTTGTGTGAAATGTGTCAGATTTGTCTTTTTGTTTCTCAATTTTTTTATGTCATACCAATACAAACAAAAGAAATAAACATAAGAATGCCTAAACCTTTGTAATTAGTCATGACTGCTGAGGTGCAATAAAACCAGGTCCACACCATGATCCATCCAACTTAGACCTTACCCCTTCTTCCCATCCAATAAAGACCACTTACCACCATTCATGTTGGAAAGGGCAAGGCCACAGCTTTTATTAAATTCAACTCTTTAACAACTTAAACATACATTTAACATTCCACAGTGCCAGTCACAGTAGCACTGTGAGCACTCAGTTCCGACTGGTGGAAAGGGAGATAACTGAGGGGCCTGTCCTTACCATAAGTGCCGGACTGCCGTCTATCTCCCAATTAGCGTGAAGGGCGTACCTCTTACCGCCGTGTTTTGCTGGCAAGGTCACCAAAAACCGCCACCCGCCTGTCAGTAAGCTACTGACTGGCGCCCCACCGCAGCCAGCGCCTGTTCCACGCCCCTCTGGAGACCCAAATTAAAAATATCCAGCCCGATGTCATTCAGATGAACTCCATCCCTCCGCAACAAATCGCGATTATCACCCTCCAGGTCCCTGTGGCGGACCACTACACCCCCTATCTGGCGCACAAACTTAGCCACTTGGGCATTGACCTTCCTACGAAAATGTTCTAGAAGGGGGCCAGGGACATCACGCGCCCATACCGAGCGGGGCACGATTTCCGACCAAACAACTGTCAGGTTATTAAAGAAAGCACAACATTGGGCAATGTCACTTTTTACAGCAGATATGATGTCCACGGATCGCATATATCCAACGTCATTCCCACCCGCATGTATGACCAGGATGATGGGACCAGAAACGTGGGCACGAAGTTGCTGACACTCCTGAAGAACCTGAGTCCAACGTAACCCACGCAACCCGATCCATCGTATCCTCGCCACATCGTAGGAGAATCCCAAGTTCCTGCCGTAAGTTCGGATCTCCGCCCGGCGAGCGGCCCAGTATACGAAAGAATCCCCGAGGATCCAAATCTGTGCCGGAAAGGAACCTGGAAATCAACACAACAGATGTGGTCGGACATACAGCGAAAAACGAGAAGACTCCCATCTACCCAAACGCTGAAGTTCCGTATCAGAGAAACCCAAACCCGACGCGGCGGTCGCTGCGCCAATGCGAAAAGAGTGGGTGGAAAATTCCTTTGCAGGAAAACGTAAAATCTCCAGACAACGACGAAAAACACGCAAAAATTGAAAACGGCTGAGAGAAGTTGCATCAGCATGGACAAAAAATGTAGGGGACAGGGGGCGCGAAGGCACGAAAGAGAGGGCCAGGGACAGCGGACAAAAGGGGCCGCCGCAATAATGCAAGACTACTCGGCGGCCCTTGCCAAAACAATCAGTCTTGGATGAACGCAAGAAAATGGTGGCACTTCGGTGCGACAACGCCACGTCCTCCCATAGGATGCCCCCCGGAATCAATTTTGACTTAGACACCAATTCGCCAATACGAAAGGCACCAAAGAAAGCCCAAGAAAAAGCTACCCTGAAAAGGAGAGTCTCATATTCCGATGAACATACATTCGGAAGAAGAGACAAGATGCCCAAAAGAATCTGAACAGATATAGGGCGTCTGGTATCCGGGAGGTGCGTAACCCGCTTCCAACCCCGGATAACCCGCCGGACAAGAAAAGCTTTCGTTACGTCCTCCCACCCTAAGAGCTGGAACCAAAATGATAGGGCCGACAACGCAGAAGAGACCGTCGACCCGGAAACGCCTTTTTCCGATAGAAATAATAAATAGGCAAATAAGGTTAAACGACGGTCATCCGGAGAATAAATGTTAAACTCACCGCCCGACGCCTGGACCCATTCATGCCAAACCCGGCAGTACGCCGCCCACGTCTGCGAGGAAAGCGATGACCGGAGGAGCTCAGTCAAACGCCGGAAACGAGGTTCCATAAGTGGGCCGGACAGGGGAGGCCCTCCAAAGAAGCCATCGGAGCCAGTGTTCGAAAACGGCAAAACTGTTGACGAGAAAGAGCATCGGCAATATCATTAGAGGTACCCGGCACATGCCTAGCCCTAACGCAGATATTGAAACGTAAACATTTTAAAACTAAAAACCGTAGCAACGAAACGACCGGAGGAGAACTGGCTGACTGTTTATTCACCACCTGCACCACACTCACGTTATCCGACCAGAAGACCACCTGCTGATTGCGCAACCTTTCACCCCAGAGCTCAACAGCAACAATAATTGGAAACAGCTCCAGCAGGGTGAGGTTGCGCAGCAAATCCATGTGGGCCCATGAGGCCGGCCAGCGTTCAGCAGCCCATTCCCCTTGAAAGAAAGCGCCGAACCCACAGGAGCCTGCAGCATCGGTATATAGCTCCAGCTGTGAGTTCGGTACTTCCTCCCGCAACCAGCACGACTGTCCATTGTAAGTCTGCAAAAATGATAGCCATATCCCCAAGTCATCCCTCATAGGCTTGGTGATCCTGACATAGTGGTGAGGGGCAGTTATGCCCTTCGTGGCCCATGACAGTCGCCTACAGAAAGCCCTCCCCATCCGGATGACCCTACAGGCGAAAACCAGATGACCCAGCAATGACTGTAGCTGTTTCAGCTGTAATTTCTTCGCCCCTTTCGCCAAGTGGACCAACGAGAGGAGCCTGGACAACTTGTCACTAGGCAGCCTAAAAACCATCGCCACCGTGTCTATCTCAATACCTAAAAAGACAGGACTGTGGCGGGACCCTCCGTCTTGTCAGCGGACAACGGGACGGCGAAAAGCCGGCATGTATCCTGAAAAACAGTGAGCAGCCGCAGACACCGCCCACTGCCCGCTGGACCCACAAAAAGAAAGTCATCAAGATAATGCAGAATGGACTGAATACCCGCCTCCTGGGTGACCACCCAGTCAAGGAAGCTACTAAATAGCTCAAAAAAATAACACGAGATGGCACAACCCATAGGGAGGCACATGTCGAAAAAATAGCTACCCTGAAAGTAGCAACCCAGGAGGTGGAAACAGTCCGGATGGACCGGGAGGAGGCGAAATGCGGACTCAATGTCCGCTTTTGCCAGAAGGGCAGACTGTCCCGCTGCCCTGACCAGCTGAAGCGCCCTGTCAAAGGACGCATAGTGCACTCTGGATTCCTCCCTGTCAATGCCATCGTTCACCGAGGAGCCAGAAGGGTAGGAAAGGTGATGAATGAGGCGAAACTTTCCCTCCACCTTTTTCGGGACCACGCCGAGAGGGGATACCCTCATGTTGTGGAAAGGAGGGAGATCAAAGGGGCCTGCCATTCTTCCCAGTTCCAATTCCCTCCAGAGCTTCTCGGCCACGACGGACTCAAATTCTTCCGCCGATTTTAAGTTGTGAGACATGGTCGGGGCGTCCGATGGGGTAAAGGGGATCCAGAAACCGTGGTCCAGACCGTCCCGCAGAATCAGGGCCTCTCTACGAAGGGGGTACCGGTCTAGCCAAGGAAGCATCTTTATGACGTTCACCGGCGTCCTCCGGCTTAAGAATGTCGGTCTTGGCTCCGGGTCTGGAAAACGACTGTTTTCCCTTTCGAAAACACTTACTGGCGGGGTGAGCCCCTCCACAACTGGAGCACTCATGCCTGAAACGACAGGCGGAGTACCACTTGCAGTGGCTTTCGTTGAAAAGCCAGCAGATACCCTTCTTTGGAGCGGCCGACGCTCCGGACTGAGGGGCGCCGACCGCGGACTGAAAGGACGAAGGCCTGTGAGGGCACATAAGCAGCAACCACAGGCTACCGTCCTGACAATCAAAACGAAATTCCCGACGTGCCGCCATTTTCTGCCGAAATTGAGTGTCATAATGGAACCAGCACTGACCCCCATAGACCTTGTATGCACCCCAAATAAGGTCTAAATAGCAAAATAACGAAGTGGCCAGCTCCGGGAACCGCTCACAGAGCACTCCCGCATAGGCACAAAACCCCTGCAGCCAGTTCCCGAACGTTCTAGGAAGCTGTTTGGGTTTGTCACCCTGCGCCGATACGCCAACCCGTCGAGATTTGTCGATCGTCTCCCTATCCGGCGGAACGAGGGTAAGAAAGTCGACGAATTCGCGACGCCACATCTTTTCTTTTGTTTCGTCCGCCAAGTGGGTACCCTTCGGCGACACTGCCCATAACGCACCCCCATAAGCGGAGGTAGGGTTGGGAGATCCCGAGACACCCATACTAGAGAGAACTGATTTCACAACCGACGCTATGCGGTCATCCGGGCCCGATACGGAAGCATCAGCAGCTCTACCCCAAATTAACTCACAGTCATACTCACTTGGACGAGGAGGCATCGCGGGTGATGGACGATCGGCCACCGGGCCCGGCAGCGAATCCGGCTCCAAGGCGATCCCGGAGGACTGTAAGCGTAGGCGGGCCGCGTAATCTGCTGGGCTGTCCCGACTCAAGGAAAGGTCCAAGGGCGGGGGTCCAACCACGGACCCGGTCGAATCCGACTGACCATGGACAGAGGCTGAGCAACGGCAGGTACACCTGTCTGCTCCTCTTGTTTGACCCGGGGCGGATGCCGCCGCCAGCCCGGGTCTGGAGCTGAGATCCTCCGCCCTGGCGGGCGCAGGGGGATGATGTTGGGCAACCGGTGCAGGCATCCCATCAGGACCGCCAGCCCGGACGGGGGCGTAGGGAAGCGGTTGCCCCACCGCTGGGGTGGAGGTCAAACGCACCCGGCTGGCCTCCGCCCTGTGGGGCGCAGGAGGCTGCCGGCGTGCACGGGGTATCAGCGGGGGAGGGGTAAACTGCACATTGCCCGCCCTGTCGGGCGCAGGGGAAATGTGCCTTCCGCCAATCCCCGCAGCCTGGGACGTGGAGGGAAGAAACCTGTCCCCTGCCCTGCCGGGCACAGAAGGAACTCCACAGGATAGATCCTGCACTAGTGATCCCATGCCCGCCCAGGCGGGCGCAGGGGGACGGTGCTGTGGCCGATCATGTCCATCTCCACACACCACACTGCTGCGCTGCCCAACGTGCCCAGTATCCAGCTGTGGTGTGTGGAGATTCAAATCTCCCGCCCAGTCAGGCGCAGGGAGCGTTGCGTCCACCAGATGGCGCCGGTCCCGCTCCAAGTCTCCGGCGGAGCGAACATCACCAGCGCCGAGGACAGCTGCAGAGGACGCAGCAGCGGCCGGCCGACCGACCCGCCTCCTCCTCCCCCTCGTCCCGGAGGGTCGCCCGGCGGAGGAGAAAACGGATCCGCCGCTCAGCACCCCCCCGCCATCCGCGGCCGGAGGTATGCTGACACCACATTGGGAAGGAAGGGGGGGGGCGGGGAGCGCTGCGGCTCCAGCCCGGCCGCCTCCTGTATTAGCAGGGGGGAGGGGGGGGGCGAACACTGGGGCGGGGGCTGCGTGAGCGGGGACAGCGCGAGGAGGCCCGAGTAGAGGCCTTAGCCCGCACAGGGGATCTCCGACGCGCCGGCGAACTACGGGGGGTGACAGAGGAAGGACCCTTCCCCGTCGGGGTAGGCAGGTGGGAGACAGGCAAAGGAGGGGGGGAAGGGGAGGAAGGATGAGGAGGAGAGCAGTAGGAGGCCCTAGAGGGACTGGGGCTAAGGCGGGAAGGCGGACGAGTTCGCCTTCTAACCCTGGGAGGGGGGTCCTGAGGGGGATCAGGTGTGGGAATAGGGGAAGAATCCCCAGGAGTCAGGAGGGAGAAAAGCCACCCTGCCTGACCCTGAAGAGCCATCTCTCGGACCCTGGCCAAAAGGAGCTCGGTGTCCATGGTTGGAGGGACAGGGTGGGGTTCAGCCAGCTCTTACCGATCTTCTTCACCAAAAGGCCCAGAATCCCCTGGGGCAACCACCTTAGTGAGCTCAGGCCCAACCCCACTCCGTCCCCCACCAATCCACCGTGACCCCTAGTCACCATACTCCGCCCTGGTTATGCCCCCAACAGTCAGGGCTCTCTTTCCCAATGGGTTCAAGAGGCCTGCATTTCTGGGCTAAATGGTGCATTATCTGACAGAGATGCAGGGTTACCAATATTTTTGCCCATGACTTTATGTGTATACCGTATTTATCGGCGTATAACACGCACCCCAAGTTTAGGAGGGAATTTTAAGGAAAAAAAACTTTTAGGAGGGAAGTTTAAGGAAAAAACTTACATTAAAATGCCCATCAATGCAGCCTTATCTGTCCATCTGCAGCCTTTTCAGTGTCAGTGCAGCCTTGCCCCAGTGCAGTCTTGTCAGTGCAGTCTTGTCAGTGCAGCCTTGTCAGTGCAGCCTTGTCAGTGCAGCTTTGTCAGTGCAGCCTTGTCAGTGCAGCCTTGTCAGTGCAGCTTTGCCCCAGTGCAGCCTTGCCCCAGTGCAGCTTTGTTAGTGCAGCTTTGGCAGTGCAGGTTTGCCCGTGCAGCTTTGCCCCAGTCCAGCCATGTCAGTGCAGCTTTGTGCACTCGCCGCCGACATACACAGCCGTGTGTAGATTCAAATATGGCGCCGAGACTGCAGGGATTCGTCAGGGCCGAGATACACATACCCGAGTGTTCTCGGCTTTTTTCGGCGCCGCCGTCATGCCCAGTCCCGCCCCTGGACCTGTGTTATGTCCATCATAGGGCAGGACTGGGCATGACTGTGGGCGGCGCCGAAAAAAGCCGAGAACACTCGGGTATGTGTATCTCGGCTCCGACGAATCCCTGCAGTCTCGGCACCATATTTGAATCTACCCACGGCTGTGTATGTCGGCGGCGACCGCGGCAATTGCCGCGATCGCTCCGATGACACAAAATCGGCGGGGATCGGCCTATAACACGCACCCACGATTTTTCCCTGATTTTCAGGAGAAAAAAGTGTGTGTTATATGCCGATAAATACGGTATATATATATAATATACACAGTGAGGGAAAAAAGTATTTGATCCCCTGCTGATTTTGTACATTTGCCCACTGACAAAGAAATGATCAGTCTATAATTTTAATGGTAGGTTTATTTTAACAGTGAGAGACAGAATAACAACAAAAATATCCAGAAAAAAACACATTTCAAAAACGTTTTTAAATTAATTTGCATTTTAATGAGTTAAATAAGTATTTGACCCCTTCACAAAACATGACTTAGTACTTGGTGGCAAAACTCTTGTTGGCAATCACAGAGGTCAGACATTTATTGTAGGTGGCCACCAGGGTTGCATACATCTCAGGAGGAGTTTTGTCCCACTCCTCTTTGCAAATCCTCTCCTCTCAAGCCATTAAGGTTTCGAGGCTGACGTTTGGTAACTTGAACCTTCAGCATCCTCCACATATTTTTTTCGGGATTAGGGTCTGGAGACTGGCTAGGCCACTCCAGGAGCTTAATGTGCTTCTTCTTGAGCCACTCTTTTGTTGCCTTGGCCACGTGTTTTGGGTCATTGTCATGCTGGAATAACCATCCACGACCCATTTTCAATTGGTGTCTCCTCAAAATAACTCAACACAGCCATTAATGTCTAAACCGCTGGCAACAAAAGTGAGTACACTCCTAAGTGAAAATGTACAAATTGGGCCCAAAGTGTCAATATTTTGTGTGGCCACCATTATTTTCTAGCACTGCCTTAACCCTCTTGGGCATGGAGTTCACCAGAGAATCACAGGTTGCCCCTGGAGTCCTCTTCCACTCCTCCATGACGACATCATAGAGCTGGTGGATGTTAGAGACCTTGCACTCCTCCACCTTCCGTTTGAAGATGCCCCACAGATGCTCAATAGGGTTTAGGTCTGAAGACATGCTTTGCCAGTCCATCCCCTTTACCCTCAGCTTCTTTAGTAAGGCAGTGGTCGTCTTGGAGGTATGTTTGGGGTCGTTATCATGTTGGAATACTGCCCTGCGGCCCAGTCTCCAAAGAGAGGGGATCATGCTCTGCTTCAGTATGTCACAGTACATGTTGACATTTATGGTTCCCTCAAGGAACTGTAGCTCCCCATTGCTGACAGCACTCATGCAGCCCCAGACCATGACACTTCCACAACCATGCTTGACTGTAGGCAAGACACACTTGTCTTTGTACTCCTCATCTGTTAGCCGCCACACACGCTTGACACCATCTGATCCAAGTAAGTTTATCTTGCTCTCATTAGACCACAGGACATGGTTCCAGTAATCCATGTCCTTAGTCTGTTTGTCTTCAGCAAACTGTTTCCAGGCTTTCTTGTGCATCATCTTTAGAAGAGGCTTCTTTCTAGGATGACAGTCATGCAGACCAATTTGATGCAGTGTGCGGCGTATTGGCTGAGCACTGACAGGCTGACCCCCCGCCCCTTCAACCTCTGCAGCAATGCTGGCAGCACTCATACGTCTATTTCCCAAGACAACCTCTGGAAATGATGCTTAGCACATGCACTCAACTTCTTTGGTCGACCATGGCGAGGCCTGTTCTTAACCCCTTCCCGACCGGCGCACGCCGATGTATGTCAGGCAGAATGGCACGGCTGGGCAAATGGACTTACAGGTACGCCCATTTGAATTTCCCGCCGTGCCATTGCGTGCGCTCCGCCGGGAGCTCCGTGAGTCGGGTCGCGGGTCCCGCAGACTCGATCGCCGCGGGGATACCCGCGATCGCCTCACGGAGAGGACGAACAGGGAGATGCTGATGTAAACAGCATCTCCCTGTTCTGCCTAGTGACAAGTGTCACTGATCTCTGCTCCCTGTCATCGGGAGCAGTGATCAGAGTAGTGACACAGCTAGCCCATCCCCCCTACAGTTAGAAATCACTCCCTAGTACTGACTTAACCCCTCCCCGCCCCCTAGTGGTTAACCCCTTCACTGCCAGTGTCATTTATACAGGAATCAATGCATTTTTATAGCACTGATTGCTGTATAAATGACAATGGTCCCAAAAAATGTGTCAAAAATGTCTGCCATGTCCGACAACGTCGCAGTCACAATAAAAATCGCTGATCGCCGCCATTACTAGTAAAAAAAAAATTATTAATAAAAATGCCATAAAACTATCCCCTATTTTGTAAATGCTATAACTTTTGCGCAAACCAATCAATAAACGCTTATTGCGATTTTTTTTAACAAAAATATGTAGAAGAATACGCATCGGCCTAAACTGAGGAAAAAAATTTTTTTTATATATTTTTGGGGATATTTATTATAGCAAAATGTAAAAAATAATGCGTTTTTTCAAAATTGTCGCTCTTATTTTGTTTATAGCGCAAAAATTTAAAATCGCAGAGGTGATCAAATACCACCAAAAGAAAGCTCTATTTGTGGGAAAAAAAGAACGTCAATTTTGTTCGGGTGAAACGTCGCACGACCGCGCAATTGTCAGTTAAAGTGACGCAGTGCCGAATCGCAAAAAGTGCTCTGGTCAGGAAGGGGGTAAATTCTTCTGGGGCTGAAGTGGTTAATGTAACCTGTCCTGTTAAACTGCTGTATGGTCTTGGCCACCATGCTGCAGCTCAGTTTCAGGGTCTTGGCAATCTTCTTATAGCCTAGGCCATCTTTATGTAGAGCAATAATTATTTTTTTCAGATCCTCAGAGAGTTCTTTGCCATGAGGTGCCATATTGAACTTCCAGTGACCAGTATCAGAGAGTGAGAGCGATAACATCAAATTTAACACACCTGCTCCCCATTCAGACCTGAGCCCTTGTAACACTAACGAGTCACATGACATCGGGGAGGGAAAATGGCTAATTGGGTTCAGTTTTGACATTTTCACTTAAGGGTGTACTCACTTTTGTTGCCAGTGGTTTAGACATTAATGGCTGTGTGTTGAGTTATTTTGAGGGGACAGCAAGTTTACACTGTCATACAAGCTGTACACTCACTACTTTACATTGTAGCAAAGTGTAATTTCTTCAGTGTTGTCACATGAAAAGATGTAATAAAATATTTACAAAAATGTGAGGAGTGTACTCACTTTTGCGAGATACTGTGTATATGTAGCAATAACTCTCGGTGGAGCTGCTGGTTTAAGCGGGCTTGTTACCTTCACTCTCCTTCCCTCTGTTTCACCGGCACCGGGTCTAGGGTTCCGTTGAGTTTACACGTACCAACACTTGAGTACGTTTTCAATGCTTTATTGAACAATTAACGAAGGAAGTAGCAGGAAAGAGGTAGAAGGGAAACTGCAGAGGAAACTCAAATACCTTTCTGTAGGATTCTTGACAAATGTCCTTTAGAGTTGAATATTACAGTAGAATGCGCTCCCTTTGTAGGACACACTCCTAGCTCACCTGGATAGGCCTCTCTCACTTGCCTAGCAGCCAGTACGTAGCACGAACAAAAGTCTCTGCCACAGACTTGCTTGGGATGAACCCGTACGATCCTCTGCCACAAGGATGTATTGGTTTTGCAGTGAATGTCAGTCACAGTGCTTGAACCTTTAAGTCAAACCCGGCAACACTATGCTATATAGTTACTTTAGGATACGTCCTCCAACCGAGTCACCAGGCCCCTCTCCAGACCAGCACGTTGCATGATCCTTCCATGACGGGTCCTCCCCTGGGATCTCATCGGTTGTCCAGCTTCTTCACTCTGGATAGACAGCTCATGACCATTCCTCGGCTGCTGTGGTAGGCCCCAGACAAGCTTCTGGGCCCACCCATGCGCCGCAGTGACGCGGGCCTCCGGAACGGAGGACCATGAGGTAGCACTCTAACGCATACCTGTCGGCCAGGAGGGCCAGCAGGTGGCTGTAAATCCGACCCTAAAACATGGCGTCTGTCCCATAAATACCCTCTCCCAGAATCCCACTCGGAGGACCACCTCCACCGAGTTGTCTCCGGGACAGAAGAGCATCCATACGCTTTGACACGTTGCCTTTCCAACACTAGCCAATAGTAACAACGACACCCACCGGCCCAGTATGGAAACACATACAACGTCAGCCAAGCTGGAACAAAGGCAAATCTTACTTAACCTAAGGAGCAATTTACTAAATTTACCTATCAGATGGTAGATCGCAAATCTACCAGCGCTACATACTCCCCCACTACAGTAGACGTTGTCCCCAACGTCTGTCCAAAAACAATGACAGTAACTCCCAAGCCTGGGAGTAGGTATTTAAGCTTTTAATAACTTGGATAGACAAAGAAGAGAGAAAGACAGTGGAAAGACATTATAAGACTTACATCTACAAAACATTATGTTCACGTCCGTAAACAAAACCATCCTATGACTGTACATAACCTCACTATCTATCCAGCTGAAAAGCCTCCCAGCTTGATAGGAGATCCAATAGTTCCTGAAAAGGAAAACATATTAAACACACACATATACTGTACAATATCAGGAGCAAAGCCTCATCTTTTTTTTTTTTTTTTAAATGAGCCTCTCTTCCTTTTTACCCATATCAAAATAATCTTAAGGAGTCCATCCCTGTATAATGATTTCTTTAAATGAACTAAAATCCGGATAGCAAAAAGAAGTCCTTGGATGTGAAACACTGAACAGAATATGCAGATCTTGACCACGAAGATCTCTTTATACTGACTATCTAACTTCAAAGTTCTTTTGTCCATAATCACCAATAAAACCGGGGATCTAGCAAGGTCATTGTCTTTCCCGTTTTATCCACTGTGGTAATGAAATAGACAACGTCATCTTTTCCGGGCCTGCAGATGACCACTTTGTCAGCATAGATGTGCCGACCGAAGTTCCAGTGCATAAAACATCCACTAAAACGTTCATCCATTTTAACAGAACATCCAGTCTTTCGGAAAGGCTAAGGCACAGACAAATAGTCCCAAACAGCTTCACTGTACCAAAGTTCCAGATTAAGTTCAATCACTTGCATTATATCCTGGGGCACATAGGGGAATTCCAAACCATACTCTGCAGCCACACGCTTATTTAACATTCTCTGCAAACGTGCAAGTTTAGGCAAAGATCTGTCTTTCCCTATACCAGGAGGCACACAGGAATCCAATGATTTGCTCACTATAGACCCAGCCGGTGTCTGTAGTGAACTAGCAACTTTCGATAAAGTCTCAGTAACAGTACTGTGCGATTCCACACAGGGTGACATCTTCCCAGAACTCAGGGCTGTCCATTCAGGGAAAGTCATAGTAGAGGCGACATCTTCACCTTGTGACCATAACAGCTCTTGTGACATAGTCTCAAATAGGTCATCATCACCGGAAAGATCCGACATGGATTCTATTTCCGAATCTCCCAACTCTTCTGCTGGCAGATACTTATTTACAGTCCCAGATACATTCCCTATCAGTGGCTTACCCTTTCCTGACGTGGACTTTGGTAGCTCCTATTCAGGTAACCTCTGAGGTAGGCCTCGACCACGGCCGCGGGAAGCCTTCACATATCCCACCTTCCTTTGAACAGGTACAACAGGAGTAGGTGTAGTGGACGCAGAAATCAAAGTAATGTCCCCTGATGAGACGGCAACAGCAGTGTCTCTCTCCGGAACATTGTCAGTAACAACAGGCGAAGTGGTGGCCTGCTGTTCTCTCTCTGTAGTAGTGGCAGCTTCTACTGTGGCGATACCTGTTGCCCAATCCATCCGATAAGCACGGGGCGACGTGGTAGGTTGCTCCACCACAAACAAGTACTCTCCACATTGCGGACATCGGCCAAACGGACGAAGATGCACGGCCAGTCCTTCACATCAGTGGCAGATCATGCCCAGTCCCTCAATATCTCCTGAGGTATACAGAACAAACCTCCCCTGCGGCTTCAAATGAACTCCAGTATCCGTAAGCAGGGTTCCGGTCAGCACAGTATTCAACACGGTGTTTGCAGGGAACATTCTCGGTCCCATAATTGGCTGCATCGCCGGAAAAGACATGGCCACACTCTGATCTTCTCAGCACGATCACGAGGCTTCTCTTTTCCTCTGGCGCCAAACACATACACGCTTTCCACGCGGTATCAAGTAGGGTAGACTCCTCCCACTTGTTCCTCTCATCACGTAGTTCCCGGGCTTTTACTGGCGCCCACCGTCTACGCACTCAGAAATAAAGTCCTGCAGTTTTAACCCCTTCTCTTCCTGCAAAATTTTGACAAAGTACAGCTCTCACTGTAAACTCCCGATGAAACACTTCTCTGGGTTGCGAGAATTGACGGTCAACAAATCCCAGACAACGCCCCCACATGTAGCAATAACTCTCGGTGAAGCTGCTGGTTTAAGCGGGCTTGTTACCTTCCCTCTCCTTCCCCCTGTTTCACCGGCACCGGGTCTAGGGTTCCGTTGAGTTTACCTCCGGACGATACACGCACCAACACTTGAGTACGTTTTCAATGCTTTAATGAACAATTAACGAAGGAAGTAGCAGGAAAGAGGTAGAAGGGAAACTGCAGGGGAAACTCAAATACCTTTCTGTAGGATTCTTGACAAATGTCCTTTAGAGTTGAATATTACAGTAGAATGCGCTCCCTTTGTGGGACACACTCCTAGCTCACCTGGATAGGCCTCTCTCACTTGCCTAGCAGCCAGTACGTAGCACGAACAAAAGTCTCTGCCACAGACTTGCTTGGGATGAACCCGTACGATCCTCTGCCACAAGGATGTATTGGTTTTGCAGTGAATGTCAGTCACAGTGCTTGAACCTTTAAGTCAAACCCGGCAACACTATGCTGTATAGTTACTTTAGGATTCGTCCTCCAACCGAGTCAACAGGCCCCTCTCCAGACCAGCATGTTGCATGATCCTTCCATGACGGGTCCTCCCCTGGGATCTCCTCGGTTGTCCAGCTTCTTTACTCTGGATAGACAGCTCAGGACCATTCCTCGGCTGCTGTGGTAGGCCCCAGACAAGCTTCTGGGCCCACCCATGCGGCGCAGTGACGCGGGCCTCCGGAACGGAGGACCATGAGGTAGCACTCTAACGCATACCTGTCGGCCAGGAGGGCCAGCAGGTGGCTGTAAATCCGACCCTAAAACATGGCGTCTGTCCCATAAATACCCTCTCCCAGAATCCCACTCGGAGGACCACCTCCACCGAGTTGTCTCCGGGACAGAAGAGCATCCATACGCTTTGACACGTTGCCTTTCCAACACTAGCCAATAGTAACAACGACACCCTCCGGCCCAGTATGGAAACACATACAACGTCAGGCAAGCTGGAACAGAGGCAAATCTTACTTAACCTAAGGAGCAATTTACTAAATTTACCTATCAGATGGTAGATCGCAAATCTACCAGCGCTACATACTCCCCCACTACAGTAGACGTTGTCCCCAACGTCTGTCCAAAAACAATGACAGTAACTCCCAAGCCTGGGAGTAGGTATTTAAGCTTTTAATAACTTGGATAGACAAAGAAGAGAGAAAGACAGTGGAAAGACATTATAAGACTTACATCTACAAAACATTATGTTCACGTCCGTAAACAAAACCATCCTATGACTGTACATAACCTCACTATCTATCCAGCTGAAAAGCCTCCCAGCTTGATAGGAGATCCCATAGTTCCTGAAAAGGAAAACATATTAAACACACACATATACTGTACAATATCAGGAGCAAAGCCTCATCTTTTTTTTTTTTTTTTAAATGAGCCTCTCTTCCTTTTTACCCATATCAAAATAATCTTAAGGAGTCCATCCCTGTATAATGATTTCTTTAAATGAACTAAAATCCGGCTAGCAAAAAGAAGTCCTTGGATTTGAAACACTGAACAGAATATGCAGATCTTGACCACGAAGATCTCTTTATACTGACTATCTAACTTCAAAGTTCTTTTGTCCATAATCACCAATAAAACCGGGGATCTAGCAAGGTCATTGTCTTTCCCGTTTTATCCACTGCGGTAATGAAATAGACAACGTCATCTTTTCCGGGCCTGCAGATGACCACTTTGTCAGCATAGATGTGCCGACCGAAGTTCCAGTGCATAAAACATCCACTAAAACGTTCATCCATTTTAACAGAACATCCAGTCTTTCGGAAAGGCTAAGGCACAGACAAATAGTCCCAAACAGCTTCACTGTACCAAAGTTCCAGATTAAGTTCAATCACTTGCATTATATCCTGGGGCACATAGGGGAATTCCAAACCATACTCTGCAGCAGAGGCGTCGCCAGGGGGTGGCTATTGGGGCTATAGCCCCGAATCTGGGTCCCATAGCCCCGAGTCTCTTGCTGCAGAGACTCGGGCTGCGGCGGGCGGACTGCATGAGAGGCGTATGAGGAGAGAAGCGGGGGTGTGTCCTTGCCGCCGAGCAGTATGGCTGTGTGATCCGATTCACGGGGTGAAAAACCCGGCTCTCTGCCACTCAGCCTGTCTGTCCCAGGGAGGAGGAGATCCCTGCAAACCAGCAGATCACAGCGGCGATTGCAGAGTGCAGACATCGTGTCCCGGCCAGCGTTGCTATGGGGGTGGGGGGGGCTGCACCGGGGCCGCCGCCCACCGCTACACAGTGTGTAGTACACACTGTGCTTCTGCTTGCAGAGCCGCAGCGGAGCGGTGTGAGCAGAGTACCAAGCCGTGCGGGGGAGGCTGCCTGTAGCACTCCCCCGTCTTAAGCTGTCCCTCGGCCTCGGGGATCTACAATGTCTCCGGAGGCAGCCGGAGTTGGTGGGCGGAGCTGGGGGTGTGGCTGCCTCCTCCACTCCTCCCACAGACTCCTTCACTCACTGGCTGATCCCACAGCTGAAGGAGAAAGAGACAAGGACACAGCAGTCCAGAGCGTCTTCAGCTCCAGGCATGCTGTAAGTTACTGCACCACTGCACATGTCACTACTTGGAGTCCTAACCTGGCACCATACCACCCCAGCCTTCCCTTTGCCACCGCAATCTGCCCTATGCCACCGCAACCTCCCCTTTGCCACTGCAACCTGCCCTATGCCACCCCAGCCTGCTCTATGCCACTGCAACCTGCCCTATGCCACCCCAGCCTGCTCTATGCCACTGCAACCTGCCCTATGCCACCCCAGCCTGCTCTATGCCACTGCAACCTGCCCTATGCCACCGCAACCTACCCTATGCCACCGCAACCTGCCCTATGTCACCCCAGCCTTCCCTATGCCACCGCAACTTGCCCTATGCCACTCCAGCCTGCCCTACATCACCCCAACCTGCCCTATACCACCGCAACCTGCCCTATACCACCCCAGCCTGCCCTATACCACCGCAAACTGCCCTATACCACCCCAGCCTGCCCTATGCCACCGCAACCAGCCCTATACCACCACAACCTGCCCTATACCACCCCAGCCTGCCCTATACCACCACAAACTACCCTATACCACCCCAGCCTGTCCTATACCACCGCAAACTGCCCTATACCACCGCAACCTGCCCTATACCACCCCAGCCAGCCCTATACCACCGCAACCTGCCCTATACCACCCCAGCCTGCCCTATACCACCGCAAACTGCCCTATACCACCCCAGCCTGCCCTATGCCACCGCAACCAGCCCTATACCACCCCAGCCAGCCCTATACCACCGCAACCTGCCCTATACCACCCCAGCCTGCCCTATACCACCCCAGCCTGTCCTATACCACCACAAACTGCCCTATACCACCCCAGCCTGCCCTATACCAACCCAGGCTGTCCTATACCACCGCAAACTGCCCTACACCACCCCAGCCTGCCCTATACCACCCCAGCCTGCCGTATATCACCCCAGCCTGCCGTATACCACCCCAACCTGCCCTATACCACCCCAGCCTGCCCTATATCTCCCCAACCTGACCCATGCCACCGCAAACTGCCCTATACCACCCCAGCCTGCCCTTTACAAATCCAGCCTGCCCTATACAACCCCAGCCTGCACTATACAACCCCAACCTGCCCTATATCAAACCAGCCTGCCCAATACCACCCTATACTTTAATTTACAGGATAGACCGGAGGGGAGTGACACCATGTTTTGCCGCACCAGGTGACACCAACCCTAGTGACCCCACTGCCCGCTGCCTCACAGATTTATTCATGAAGCACACAGCAGTCCAAGATGGCTCTGAAGAAAACGGCCGCCCTGCCTCACCACAACCACTGCCCAGAGACTTTGTCACCCAGACTCTGACATGGACGAAGCCTCCCTCTCCTCCTCATCTGAAAGAAGTAAGAGAGCTGCAGTCTCCCCAGCCTCATCACCCACTAAGCTGCCCTAAGCCAAAAAGCAGCACTAGGCTTCACTGCCAGCACAGCCCGCTGATCATGAGGAGAACACTGACTCCCTCTCTGCATTCCTTGCAGCAGATGTCCCACACACAGAGGCTACTGTAAGGGCACTTTCACACTGTGGTGGGGGGACATCGACGGTAAAGCGCCGCTATTTTTAGCGGCGTTTTACCGTAGTTTAAACAGTGCTTTTCGGCCACTAGCGGGGTGCTTTTAACCCCCCGCTAGTGGCTGATTAAGGGGTTAATAGCGCCCGCGAAGCTCTGCTACCGAAGCCCTTTGCAGGTGCTTTGGTGGCACTGCACATTGATTTCAATGGCTGGGGCACTTTAGGAGCGGTGTATACACCGCTCCTAAAGCACCCGAAAGATGCTGCTTGCAGAACTTTTTTTAACGTCCTGCAAGCGCACCGCCCCAGTGTGAAAGCACACTGTCACTGGAGTGACAGGAGAGGTGCATTACAGCCGCTTTGCAGGCGCAATATTTAGCGTAAAGTGCCTCAGTGTGAAAGTAGCCTAAAAGAGAGGAAAGAAGTGAGTGGGTGGACGAGCAGAGATGACATCATCTCTCACTGCCCGCCCGCATCACCGCTCACTTGCCCTCACTAAATGGACCAGTGCTACCAGCCTGCCACCAATGCAGCGAAATGCACATTTGGTGACTCTGACACCATATCAACCATGGTGCCATAATGATTGCACGGCCAACACCGGCCATTGCCCACGAAAATTTGCTTACCACCGGCGTGCACCCCAGCCCCCCCCCCCCGGTTGGTGACCGGTGACCGCTGCTATGGGCTCTAGCCCCAGATCTTTTGCAGACCTAGCAACGCCCCTGCTCTGCAGCCACACGCTTATTTAACATTCTCTGCAAACGTGCAAGTTTAGGCAAAGATCTGTCTTTCCCTATACCAGGAGGCACACAGGAATCCAATGATTTGCTCACTATAGACCCAGCCGGTGTCTGTAGTGAACTAGCAACTTTCGATAAAGTCTCAGTAACAGTACTGTGCGATTCCACACAGGGTGACATCTTCCCAGAACTCAGGGCTGTCCATTCAGGGAAAGTCATAGTAGAGGCGACATCTTCACCTTGTGACCATAACAGCTCTTGTGACATAGTCTCAAATAGGTCATCATCACCGGAAAGATCCGACATGGATTCTATTTCCGAATCTCCCAACTCTTCTGCTGGCAGATACTTATTTACAGTCCCAGATACATTCCCCATCAGTGGCTTACCCTTTCCTGACGTGGACTTTGGTAGCTCCGATTCAGGTAACCTCTGAGGTAGGCCTCGACCACGGCCGCGGGAAGCCTTCACATATCCCACCTTCCTTTGAACAGGTACAACAGGAGTAGGTGTAGTGGACGCAGAAATCAAAGTAATGTACCCTGATGAGACGGCAACAGCAGTGTTTCTCTCCGGAACATTGTCAGTAACAACAGGCGAAGTGGTGGCCTGCTGTTCTCTCTCTGTAGTAGTGGCAGCTTCTACTGTGGCGATACCTGTTGCCCAATCCATCCGATAAGCACGGGGCGACGTGGTAGGTTGCTCCACCACAAACAAGTACTCTCCACATTGCGGACATCGGCCAAACGGACGAAGATGCACGGCCAGTCCTTCACATCAGTGGCAGATCATGCCCAGTCCCTCAATATCTCCTGAGGTATACAGAACAAACCTCCCCTGCGGCTTCAAACGAACTCCAGTATCCGTAAGCAGGGTTCCGGTCAGCACAGTATTCAACATGGTGTTTGCAGGGAACATTCTCGCTCCCATAATTGGCTGCATCGCCGGAAAAGACATGGCCACACTCTGATCTTCTCAGCACGATCACGAGGCTTCTCTTTTCCTCTGGCGCCAAACACATACACGCTTTCCACGCGGTATCAAGTAGGGTAGACTCCTCCCACTTGTTCCTCTCATCACGTAGTTCCCGGGCTTTTACTGGCGCCCGCCGTCTACGCACTCAGAAATAAAGTCCTGCAGTTTTAATCCCTTCTCTTCCTGCAAAATTTTGACAAAGTACAGCTCTCACTGTAAACTCCCGATGAAACACTTCTCTGGGTTGCGAGAATTGACGGTCAACAAATCCCAGACAACGCCCCCACATGTAGCAATAAATCTCGGTGGAGCTGCTGGTTTAAGCGGGCTTGTTACCTTCACTCTCCTTCCCCCTGTTTCACCGGCACCAGGTCTAGGGTTCCGTTGAGTTTACCTCCGGACGATACACGCACCAACACTTGAGTACGTTTTCAATGCTTTAATGAACAATTAACGAAGGAAGTAGCAGGAAAGAGGTAGAAGGGAAACTGCAGGGGAAACTCAAATACCTTTCTGTAGGATTCTTGACAAATGTCCTTTAGAGTTGAATATTACAGTAGAATGCGCTCCCTTTGTGGGACACACTCCTTGCTCGCCTGGATAGGCCTCTCTCACTTGCCTAGCAGCCAGTACGTAGCACGAACAAAAGTCTCTGCCACAGACTTGCTTGGGATGAACCCGTACAATCCTCTGCCACAGGATGTATTGGTTTTGCGGTGAATGTCAGTCACAGTGCTTGAACCTTTAGGCCAAACCCGGCAACACTATGCTGTAAAGTTACTTTAGCATAAGTCCTCCAACCGAGTCACCAGGCCCCTCTCCAGACCAGCACATTGCATGATCCTTCCATGACGGGTCCCCCCCTGGGATCTCCTCGGTTGTCCAGCTTCTTCACTCTGGATAGACAGCTCAGGAACATTCCTCGGCTGCTGTGGTAGGCCCCAGACAAGCTTCTGGGCCCACCCATGCGCCGCAGCGACGCGGGCCTCTGGAACGGAGGACCACGAGGTAGCACTCTAACGCAAATCTAACTTCCCCTAACGAGCAATTTACAAAATTTACCTATCAGATGGTAGATCGCAAATCTACCAGCGCTACATACATATATACATATATATAGATGTTAAACATACAAATACACACCCTCTAAAATGGGTTGAGTTTTCTCTCAAGTACAGCTGGAAATTAAACTTTGAAATATAAACACACAAAGTACCTTTCTACTTGGGTCTGATGTTCGATAAAGTTTTAGGTTGCCTGAATGATTAGAATCACGTTGCTGCTAAGTATTCTGGTGGTCTGGGAATCCGAGTTCCAGAGCCCATGATTGAGCATTTCATGTATTCCCAACTGCATCCAATCAAAGAGAAACATCTGGTAATTGATTGAGGGTTCACATGTAAGAAGATGGTCTGAGCACAGTTACAAAGAAATAACATGAGATTAAAGGCATAGTCCACCTCTTGCAAAAGTGTAATAAATTCACCCACATTATAAAAACTGGTTGGCTAGTGAGCTCAAACAGCTATGCTGAATTCAAAAACAGACAGATGGCTGCAGGGAGAATCACCCCACGATTCATGTAAGTTGGGGACATTTTGAGGGTGTGTGTTACTGCTACAGCTCTGCAGTTAGCAGAGAATGTAAACGTTGCTGATTGCAGAGCTATTGGTCTGATCTGGGGGATAGGTAGGAGGGCATGATGGACTGCTGCAGAGAGAGACAATTTTGGCAGCATGCTGCCTGTACTTTGGATTTTAGACTGGCGCTGGGGAGCAGTTTAAATATAGGAAGAGTGAGTAATTTACATTTAAAGTGTACCTGCAGAGTATGGATAATGAAGCATTTGCATATTCCTAACAACCAGCTATTGAGTTGCAAAACAAAGCCTCCTTGACCTCACTAGCTGCAGAAATTGTGGAGTAATTCATCCTCAAGTTTCACAGCAGAGATTTTAAAGTCAGGAGTCAATCAATTTTGTGACAGACTCTGGACACCCTGTTGGGTATTTCCTCCAAGAAGCTACTTCCCAAGTCCTGGAACACGAGACCAATAAATCTGGCTATAGAAACTCAAAGGACCAGACAACACCAGTCTTGGAGTACACCAGAAAATGAACTGCTTTATTTTTAGAAACACGCGGAATTTATACAGCAACCATCAGATAAGGGCTACTCCCATTATCTCAGACAAATGTCACATTACACAGTAGAGCTAGTCCTATTATCATAACAATAACCTCCTTAGACAGTCTGGCTCCCCGGACTAACTTGCATAAGAAGCCACAAGCAATTAGTGACCAGCTCTAGATAACTTAAGAACACATTATAACACAGAGTTCTCCAGGCCATGGTTCTCCTGCAGCCCAAAGTCTGTGACAGTACTCCCCCCCTGTTCCATAGAATGGCAGACCTGGCTAGATCCAATAGGGTCAGCTTGGGGATGTCCGGGAGCTATAGTTCAGTTTGCCACAAAGGTCCATCTGAATTGCCGTTTTGACGGCCCGGCCTGTACTGCACAGTAAAATTGTAGGGCTGCAGGGTAAGACTTCATCTCAATAAGCGTCTGTTGTCCCCGGATACTCGATTTAACCAGATCAAAGGGTTGTGGTCCGTGAGCACCGTGAAGGATCATCCATAGAGAAACATGTGAAGTGTTTTAAAGGCCCACACCAGCGCCAAACATTCTTTTTCTATGGCTGCATACCCCACCTCCCACTGCTGTCGGCTCCCACTTGGCTTAGCACTGCTCCCAAACCGAAGGTAGAAGCATCTGTATGTACACAAAAACGTTTGTTTGAGTCAGGAGCAGCCAAAACTGGGGCAGAAACCAAAAGCATTTTTCAGGCGCTGGAAAGCATTTTCTCACTCTGGGGACCACAGGACCTGGCGGGGAAGATTCTTTCTGGTCAAGTCAGTCAGGGGTTTAGCTATCATGCTATAGTCGGGAACAAACCTCCTATAGTATCCTGCAGTGTCTACTAATGCCAAGACCTGGGTTTTTGTCCGGGGGATGGGCCAGTTGGCAACGGCCTCTACTTTAGCTGGTTCAGGACACTGTTGCCCATGGCCTAAGTACTGAACCTCAGACATCCCTATGCTACATTTCTCTGGCTTTAATGTTAGTCTAGCAGTCCTGATGCGGTCTAACACAGTACCCAGGTGGAGTAGATGTTCCTCCCAAGTATCGCTGTAGATCGCAATGTCATCCAGGTATGCACATGCATAATCCTGAATGCCATCGAGGAGTTGATCTACCATCCTCTGGAACGTTGCCGAAGCATTTTTCATTCCAAGTGGCATGACCTGCTGACTTCTAAACAGATTTCGGAATCTGCCAGTACCCTTTGCATATAAGTCAAGGGTAGTTAGGAAATTACCTCGGGCGATGCTGTCTAACAGTTCATCGACCCGGGGCATGGGGTAGGCGTCAGTCGTTGTGCAGTCATTTCGTCGGCAGTAATCTACGCAGAAGTACCATCTCGCTTTGGTACTAACACTACTGGGGATGCCCAGGGGCTGTTGAAGGGCTCGATGACTTCTAAATCAAGCATGTTCTTTATCTTCTGCCTCATACCCTCTCTCACCGACTCAGGTGCCCGGTAAGCCGACTGCCGGATAGGTGGCTGTCCCGGGGTTTCCACTAGGTGCACTGTCATAGTAGTGTATCCAGGCTTGGTGGAAAACATTTCCTGATGCTGCCTAAGGACCAGCCTGGCCTGGTTCTGCTGCTCCGGCCCCAGATGCCCGTTTAACCTCACTGTCTCTACACCTGCTCCGTCTCCATCTCTCACCGGTAGCTGTGGCAGGGGAAGGTTCTCGGAATCGTCCCCGGTTGGAGCACATATGGCAGCTTATCTCCTCAGGCCTCCTCTCTTGGTATGCTTTGAGCATGTTCACATGGAAGGTCCATCGGACTCTTTCATCTGAGCACTTACCTACCAGGTAGGTAGAGTCACATATTTGCTGCACTATCTTGTAGGGTCCCTGCCAAGAGGCCTGTAATTTGTCTGACTTGGTAGGCTTGAGGGCAAGAACTTTCTGCTCTACAGCCAAGGTGCGATTCCGGGCGTTATGATCATACCACCACTTCTGCCCCCCTGTGCAGTCTGAAGGTTCACCTGTACAGTGTCTGTGAGTTCCTTCAGCCAGTCCCTGAGCGCTAGTATGTAGCGCTGGTAGATTTTTAATCTACCGCTGATAGGTAAATTTTGTGGGTTACTTGTTAGAGGAAGTTAGATTTGCCTCTGTTCCAGCTTGGCTGAGTTGCCTGTAGTTCCACACTGCACCGGTGGGTGTCGTTGTCACCATGGGCTGGTGTTGGAAAGGCAACGTGTTGAAGAGTATGAGTGCTCCTCTGTCGGTAAAGGTGGTCCTCCGAGTTGCATTCTGGGAGAGGGTATTTATGGGACAGATGCCATGTTTAAGGGTTTGTTTTCAGCCACCTGCTGGCCCTCCTGGCCGACAGGTATGCGTTAAGAGTACCACCTCGTGGTCCTCCGTTCCGGAGGCCCACATCGCTGCGGCGTGTGGGTGGGCCCAGAAGCCTGTCTGAAGCCTACCACAGCAGCAGAGGAGTGAAGAAGCTGGACAACCGGGGAGATCCCAGGGGAGGACCCGTCATGGAAGGATCATGCAGAGTGCTGGTCTGGAGAGGGGGCTGGGGACTCAGTTGGAGGACGTATCCTGAAGTAATCTTACTGCATAGTACTGCCGGGTTGGCTTAAAGGTTCAAGTACTGTGTCTGACATTCATCGCAAACCAATACATCCTGTGGCAGAGGATCGTACGGGTTTCATTCCAAACAAGTCTGTGGCAGAGACTTTTGTTCGTGCTGCGTACTGGCTTCTAGGCAAGTGAGAGAGGCCTATCCAGGCGGGCAAAGATTGAATTCCACAAGGGGAGTGCTTTCAACTACAAGTGTTCAATTCCAAAGAATGTTCTAAAGAATACTAAGGAAAGGTATTTGAGCTTCCCTGCAACTTTCCTTCTGCCTCTTTCCTGCTACTTCCTTTGTTACTTGTTCATTAAATCATTGGAAAACATACTCAAGTGTTTGGTGCTTATATCGTCCAGAGGTAAACTCAACGGGACCCTAGACCCGGTGTCGGTGAAACAGAGGTATCGAGAGTGAAGGTAACAGCCCGCTTTAAACCAGCAGCTCCAACAGAGAGACAGTGCTACATGTGGGGGCTTGTCCGGGATTTGTTAGCCATCAGTTCTTGCAACCTGGAGAAGTGTTTCACCGGGAGTTTACGGTGAGAGCTGGACTTTGTCAATTTCTCAGGAGAAGAAGAGGTTAAAAGTTGCAGGACTTTATTTCTGAATGCGTAGGCGGCGGGCGCCAGTAAAAGCCCGGGAGCTCCGTGATCAGAAGAACAAGTGGGAGGAGCCTACCCTACTTGATACCGCGTGGGACGCATGTATGTGTTTGGTGCTAGAGAAGAAGAGAGGCCTCGTGATCGTGCTGAGAAGATCAGAGTGTGGCCATCTCTTTTTCAGCGATACAGCCAATTATGGGACCAAGAATGTTCCCTGCGAGCACCGTGTCGAGTACTGTGCTGACCGGAACCCTGCTTACAGATACCGGTATTCGTCTGAAGCCGCGGGGGAGGTTTGTTCTCTATACCGCCGGAGATATCGAAGGGCTGGGCATAATTTGCCACAAATGTGAAGGACTGGCCGTACATCTCCGTCCATTTGGTCGCTGCCCGCAATGTGAAGAATATTTGTTTGTGGTGGAGCAACCTATCATGTCGCCCCGTGCTTATCGAATGGATTGGGCTACAGGTATCGCCACAGTAGAAGCTGCTACTGCTGCGGAAAGAGAACGGCAGGCCGTGACTTTGCCTGTTGTAGCCGAGAATATTCCGGAGAGAGACACTGCTGTTGCTGTCTCATCAGCGGACATTACCTTAATTTCTACATCCACCACACCTATCCCTGTTGTACCTGTCCAGAGGAAGGTGGGATATGTGAAGGCTTCCCGCAGCCGTGGCCTACCCCAGAGACTACCCGAACCGGATCCAACAAAGTCCACGACAGGAACGGGTGAGCAATTAATGGGGAATGTATCTGGGACTGTAAGTAAATATCTGCCAGCAGAAGAGCTGGGAGATTCGGAGATAGAATCCATGTCGGATCTCTCCGGTGATGATGACCTATTTGAGACTATGTCACAAGAGCTGTTATGGGCCCAAGGTGAAGATGTCGCCTCTGCTATGACTTTCCCTGAATGGACAGCCCTGAGTTCTTGGAAGACGTCACCTTGTGTGGAGCCACATAGCACTGTAAATGAGACATTGTCAAAAGTTGCTAGTTATTATTATTATTATTATACGAGATTTATATTGCGCCAACAGTTTACGCAGCACTTTACAGTGTACAAGGGGGACAACACAATTACAGTACAGTTCAATACAAAAGGTACAGGAGGGCCCTGCTCGTAGAGCTTACATTCTAAAGGGAGGGGGTGGTGGTACAAAAGGTAATAGCTGCAAAGAATGATTTGATGGGGGTGGCTCAGGGACAGTTATGTGGGTGTGGGATAGGCTTCCCTGAATAAATGAGTTTTCAGGGATCTCCTAAAGGTGGACAGGGTAGGGGCTGATCAGACATACTGGGGCAGGGAATTCCAGAGGATGGGAGAGGCTCTGGAGAAGTCCTGAAGGCGAGCATGGGAGGAGGTAACAAGGGAGCTAGAGAGCAGGAGGTCCTGGGAGGAGCGGAGGGGGCGATTTGGGAGATATCTGCAGATGAGGTTGGTGACGTAGATGGGGGCGATGTTGTGAATGGCCTTGTATGTTATGGTTAGCATTTTGAATTTTACACGGTGGGATAGGGGAAGCCAGTGAAGGGATTGGCAGAGAGGAGCAGCAGTCACGGATCGATTAGTGAGGTGTATTAGTCTAGCAGCAGCATTCATAATAGACTGAAGGGGGGATAGCCTGCTTAAGGGTAGGCCATTAAGGAGAGAGTTTCAGTAGTCGAGGCGGGAAATAATCAAGGAGTGAATAAGTTGCTTTGTGGTGTCATTAGTCAGGAAGGGTCGAATTCTGGAGATGTTGCGGAGGTTAGGGCAGCAGGATTTAGCCAGTGATTGGATATGGGGGCTGAAAGAGAGGTCAGAGTCAAGGATTACACCCAGGACCCTGGCATGTGTGGAAGGACCAATGGTTGTGTTGTTGATATTAATGGTGAAGTCACAGGAGGGGGACCGTGAAGGAGGAAATATAACAAGTTCAGTTTTAGAAAGATTAAGTTTGAGGAAGTGGTGTGACATCCATACCGATATGTTATTCAGCAAGTTTGAGATCCGTGAGGAGATAGTGGGGGTGAGTTGAGGAGTGGAGAGATAGATCTGTGTGTCATCGGCATAGAGGTGGTATTGGAAGCCATGGGAGGTTATCAACTGGCCCAGGGAAGAGGTATAGAGTGAGAAAAGCAGAGGCCCAAGGACGGAGCCTTGGGGTACCCCAACAGAAAGAGGAAGGGGAGCGGAGGAGATGGAGTTGTAAGTGACACTGAAAGTGCGCTGAATTAGGTAGGAGAAGAACCAGGATAATGCAGAATCACGGAGGCCAAGGGAGTGTAATTTGCTGAGGAGCAGGAGGTGGTAAACTGTGTCAAAGGCAGCAGAGAGGTCTAAAAGTATGAGTATGGAGTAGTGGCCATTGGTTTTGGCAGTTATTAGGTCATTGGTGAGTTTTAGTAGGGCAGTTTTAGTAGAATGTTGTAGGCGGAAGCCAGACTGTAGGGGGTCGAGAAGGTTGTTGTCCGTGAGGTGCTAGTTCACTTCAGACACCGGCTGGGTCTATGGTGAGCAAGTCATTGAATTCATGTGTGCCTCCTGGTATGGGAAAAAATAGATCCTTACCGAAACTTGCACGTTTGCAGAGAATGTTGAACAAGCGTGTAGCTACGGAATATGGTTTGGAGTTCCCTTATGTCCCTCAGGACATAATGCAAGTGATTGAAGCTAACCAGGAGCTTTGGTACAGTGAAGCTGTTTGGGACTATTTGTCTGTGCCTAAGCCTTTCTGAAAGACTGGATGTTCCGTTAAAATGGATGAACGTTTCAGTGGATGTTTTATGCACTGGAATTTCGGTCGGCACATCTATGCTGACAGAGTGGTCATCTGCAGGCCCGGAAAAGATGACATTGTGTACTTTATCACTACAGTGGATAAACAAGGAAAAACACTGACATTGCCAGATCGCCGGTTTTATTGGTAATTATGGACAAAAGAACTTTGGGGTAGTTAGTTAGTTAGTGTCAGTATATAGAGATCTTCATGGTCAAGATCTGAATACTCATCTCAGTGTTTCAAATCCAAGGACTTCTTTTTGCTAGCCGGATTTCTTTCATTTAAAAAAAAAAAATGTATATATAGGGATGGACCCCATAAAGATTATTCTGATGTAGATAATTGCAAGAGAGTTTCATTTTTTTCAAATGAGACTTTGCTCCTGAAATTGTATAGGTTGCATGTGTGTTTAATATGTTTTCCTTTTCAGGAACCATTTGATCTCCTATCAAGCTGTTAGGATTTTCAGCTAGATAGATAGTGGGGTTATGTACAATCATAGGATGGTTTTGTTTGCGGACGTGAACATATTGTTTTACAAATGTTAATCTTATAATGTCTTTCTACTGTCTTTCCTTCTTCTTTACTTTAATCCAAGTTTTAAGCTCAAATACCTGCTCTCAGGCTTGGGAGTTATTATTTTTGTGACAGACGTTGAGGACAACGTCTATTGTAGTCAGGGGATTATGTAGCGCTGGTAGATTTTTAATCTACCGCTGATAGGTACATCTTGTGGGTCATTTGTTAGAGGAAGTTAGATTTGCCTCTGTTCCAGCTTGGCTGAGTTGCGTGTAGTTCCACACTGCGCCAGTGGGTGTCGTTGTCACCATGGGCTGGTGTTGGAAAGGCAACGTGTTGAAGAGTATGAGTGCTCCTCTGTCCCGGAGACAACTCGGTGGAGGTGGTCCTCCGAGTTGCATTTTGGGAGAGGGTATTTATGGGACAGATGCCATGTTTAAGGGTTCGTTTTCAGCCACCTGCTGGCCCTCCTGGCCGACAGGTATGTGTTAAGAGTACCACCTCGTGGTCCTCTGTTCCAGGGGCCCACGTCGCTACGGCGTGTGGGTGGGCCCAGAAGCCTGTCTGGGGCTACCATAGCAGCAGAGGAATGGTCCTGAGCTGTCTATCCTGAGTGAAGAAGCTGGACAACCGGGGAGATCCCAGGGGAGGACCCGTCATGGAAGGATCATGCAGAGTGCTGGTTTGGAGAGGGGCCTGGTGACTCTGTTGGAGGTCGTATCCTGAAGTAATCTTACTGCATAGTACTGCCGGGTTGGCTTAAAGGTTCAAGTACTGTGTCTGACATTCATCACAAACCAATACATCCTGTGGCAGAGGATCGTACGGGTTTCATTCCAAACAAGTCTGTGGCAGAGACTTTTGTTCGTGCTGCGTACTGGCTGCTAGGCAAGTGAGAAAGGCCTATCCAGGCGGGCAAAGATTGAATCCCACAAGGGGAGTGCTTTCAACTACAAGTGTTCAATTCCAAAGAATGTTCTAAAGAATACTAAGGAAAGGTATTTGAGCTTCCCTGCAACTTTCCTTCTGCCTCTTTCCTGCTACTTCCTTTGTTACTTGCTCATTAAAGCATTGGAAAACATACTCAAGTGTTTGGTGCTTATATCGTCCAGAGGTAAACTCAACGGGACCCTAGACCCGGTGGCGGTGAAACAGAGGTATCAAGAGTGAACATAACAGCCCGCTTTAAACCAGCAGCTCCACCGAGAGTTAGTGCTACAAGTACGTACCATACCATAGAGGTCTCTTCAGCCCCTACACCTCCTTCCCAATGGGCTCTAAGCAGATCTAGTGGCCCCCTCACCTGTCTCCCATACAATAACTAAAACCCTGTAGATTCCTGCGGCACATCCCTGTAAGTGAACAGGAGGTGCGACAGAAATTTCTCCCAATCCCAGTGAGAAGTTGCAAACAGCTGCAGCAATTGCTTTAGCGTTGTATTGAACCGCTCACATAGTCCATTAGTCTGGGGGTGGTAGGGAGAGCTGTGTATAGGTTTAATTCCACAGAGCTTCCACAACTGCTGGGTTAGGTCCACAGTAAACTGAGTCCCTTGGTCTGAGATAAACTCCTGAGGGAAACCCACCCTGGCAAAGATTCGGAGCAGGGCCTCCACTACTGGCTCTGCATGGATGTTTGTCAGAGGAACTGCCTCTGGGTAACGAGTAGCAAAATCCATCACCGCCAAGATATATCTCTTCCCAGAGGGACTGGGTCGGGGTAATGGTCCTACCAGGTCTACGGCTATCCGGCTAAAGGGCTCAGCTATGATTGGTAAGGGGCATAAAGGAGCTTTAGATCGGTCGGCCTTCTTTACCACATGCTGACAAGTATCACAGGTACGGCAAATACTGTCTAATATCCCCAGTTATCCCTGGCTAGAAGAATAGCTGAGTCAAACGGTGAACAATTTTGGTCACTCTAAAGTGACCAGCTAAGGTAATGTCATCATGTCCGATGCTAAGCAGGTCACCCGATCCCACTCTATCCGTTATCTTTCTAATTAGAGATGAGCCAGATGTTCGAGTCGAACGTAAGTGAAACAATAAAAGTGAAATATTCCTTTGAATTTCGTACCGGGGGGGGGGGGGGGGGGGGGTGTCTATAGTATGCCTGTAAAGTGGCGCATTTTTCCCGTGTTTATAACAGTCCCTTCCCAAAATGACATTTCTAAAGGAAAAAAAGTCATTTAAAAGTACTCGCGGCTATAATGAATTGTCGGTCCCGGCAATACAGATAAAATATGTCATGGGATCCCCCCAGTCTATTACCAGGCCCTTTGGGTCTGGTATGAATATTAAGGGGAACCCCAAACCAAAATTTAAAAAAAAAATTGCGTGGGGGTCCCCCAAATTCCATACCAGGCCCTTCAGATCTGGTATGGATATTAAGGGAAACCCCGCACCAAAAAAAAATGGCATGGGGATGCCCCTCAAAATCCATACCAGACCCTTCAGGTCTGGTATGGATTTTAAGGGGAACCCCGCACCAAAATAAAAAAAAAAGGTGTGGGGTCCCCCCAAAAATCCATACCAGACCCTTATCTGAGCACGCAACCTGGCAGGCCACAGGAAAAGAGGGGGGATGGGGACAAGGGCCTCATCCCCACAACCCTTGCCCGGAGATTGTGGGGGTCTGCGGGCGGGGGGCTTATCGAAATCTGGAAGTCCCCTTTAACAAGACGACCCCCAGATCCCGGCTTCCCCCCTGTGTGAAATGGTAACGGGGTACAAATGTAATGGGGTACAAACGCCATATGACGCGTCCTCTCAGGTGACAGCTCTTTTATAATTGAGGGCGGGGCCACAGGGTGATGTTCCCGGGTGATCCTGCCCCCCTCTGATGCACAGGGACTTCCCTATGGCTTTCCCGGGGTATCAGAGGGGGGCGGGGCCACACGGTTACATAACCGCCCTGTCTGATGCCCCGGGAAAGCCATAAGGAAGTCCCCGTGCGTCAGAGGGGGCGGGGTCACCCGGGAAAGGCACGGTGTGGCCCCGCCCTCAGTTATAAAAGAACTGTCACCTGCGAGTACGCGTCATAGGGCGGGTGCCTCCCATGGAGGCGGGTCGGTTGCAGCTTTTTTTTTTGGTCCGCGGAGCGAGAGAAGAAGATGAATGGACTTCGTGGGACATTTTTACTTTTTTATTTTTTAATAAAGGATTTGTCCCAAGCCATGTCTTGTCATTTGTACCATTTTGATACTTTTTTTGTGAAATGGTAGGGGTACATTTGTACCCCGTTACCATTTCACATAGGGGGAGGCTGGGATCTGGGGGTCCCCTTGTTAAAGGGGGCTTCCAGATTCCGATAAGCCCCCCGCCAGTACTTTTAAATGACTTTTTTTCCTTTAGAAATGTCATTTTGTGCAGGGACTGTTATAAACACGGGAAAAATGCTCCACTTTACAGGCATACTGTAAACACCCCCCAGGTACAAAATTTAAAGGAATATTTCACTTTTATTGTTAAGCATTATTAAAATCACTGCTCCCGAAAAAATTGCTTTTTTTTTAAAACTTTTTTTGTATTGATACATGTCCCCTGGGGCAGGACTAGGACTGGTCGGCTAGTTCCGCTGCTTTGTCTACCGTCAAGGGCTTTTGGTCTTGGATCCACTGGCGAACTTCACTAGGGGATTGGTTGTAAAACTGTTCCAGTAGGATCAGTTGGGCAGCATCCGCTAAGGTAGTTGCCTGACAGCCGGAGAACCATGCATCTACTGATCAGGACATCTGATGAGCCCATTCTGTATAGGGCTGGCTGGTCCTCTTTCCGTTGTAGGCTGCGAAATTTGGACCACCAGCTTGGGGGTGATCGCGTATCTTACCAGCAGTCGCTCCTTGACACGCTCGTAGTCTTTTTTGTCTTCCCCAGTTATGGCTTTAAAAGCATCCAATACTTGACCAGACAGCTTGCTGATGAGGATGGTGACCCAGTCAGCTTCGTCAATTTCCTGAAGATCGCACTGGGTCTCGAAGACATGAAGGTACTGGTCGATTTCCTCCACCCCATCCTGGAAGGGTCGAAAAGCTGTGTAGGGAAGTTTCTTGCGGCTACCCCGTTCTGAAGCTGCAGTACTCCCGATCTCCTTCTGAACCTCAAGCATTTTCAGCCGTGTTGTGTCTGCAATTATCTGGGTGATCACCTCTTGGGGGGGAGTGGTGCCGTATAGCAACAGCCGCCACTGGATCTCTCGCTGGAGTTTGGCCATCCTGTACCCTTCAATGCTGGCCCTCTGCTTCGGTCGCTGGCCTGGTCACTTTCCATCAACTTGGCAATTAGAGTTGCCTTTGACTTGTTGCTGGTGTTCTGTCCCCTTGATTCCAGCATATCCTTGAGTGTGCTTTATTTAAGGCTGGAGTAGCAAAAATCCATCCGACAAGGTCCCGTTGGTGGTTTGGATGTTCCAGGCACAAGAAAGCATCCCACCGCTGCCAACCAAATGTGACGGACCCTGGACACCCTGTTGGGTATTTCCGCCAAGAAGCTGCTTCCCAAGTCCTGGAACGCGAGACCAATGGATCTGGCTATAGAAACTCCAAGGACCAGACAACACCAGTCTTGGAGTACACCAGAAAATGAACTGCTTTATTTTTAGAAACACTGAATTTATACAGCAAACCATCAGATAAGGGCTACTCCCATTATCTCAGACAAAGGTCACCTTACACAGTAGAGCTAGTCCTATTATCATAACAATGACCTCCTTAGACAGTCTGGCTCCCCGGACTAACTTGCATAAGAAGCCACAAGCAATTAGTGACCAGCTCTGGATAACTTAAAGTGGTGTTCCGGCCGAAATTATACTTTTTAAATAAAAATATTCCTATAATACACAAGCTTAACGTATTCTAGTAAAGTTAGTCTGTAAACTAAGGTCTGTTTTGTTAGTTTATAGCAGTAGTATGTTATTTTATAAAATTACAGCAGGCCATGGCCATCTTAAGTGTGGGCATCTGAAGCCAGACTGTATTTCTTCCTGGATCTCATCCTTGCAGATCTCGCACATGCTCAGTGCAGCACAAGCAGTGTAATAGGTTTCAGGTCAGGTTTCCATAGCAACGGCAGTTTCAGAGGAAGTTGCCGCCCCTTCCCAGAAGGCATTGCAAACAGGAAATGATGCGATGGGCCGCGGCCGGGCAGGAGGAAGTGAAAAATGAATACAGCAGATATATAGTAGGTGCTGAGAAAAAAAATAAAAAAATATCCAATTTGTTTACAGTGCACAGTTTAGTGAGGGATGCTGAAGAGTTGTAAAAGTGGGTGGAACTCCACTTTAAGAACACATTATAACACAGAGTTCTCCAGGCCATGGTTCTCCTGCAGCCCAAAGTCTGTGACAAATTTCTAACAGCTTTTGTTGGATTTTAAATATTTAGGGAAGCCTATAGTGATCGAAATATATAGGCTGCTGTTGTTGACCTCCATTTAAAATGCTAGCTGTCTGACTGTCATGTTAATTCAAAGGCTTTAAAGAATATATAAAACCAACATTTCATATTCCTGATATGTGCCTGCTGTACCATATACTTGTATGAAAAAGTATCCTGTTCTCTTTGTATTGCTTCCTTTATGTGAAATCCATTGTGTTCCTTTCAGTTCCTCGGCTTTCCAATTAAAAGATAACCACACTAAGCAGGAGAACATACCATGGTCAGTTCTCTAGCTATGCTGGGAACTCATTGTGTTCTACTCCAATGATTAGACTTATCCTGACTCACCCACTGCAATAGCAACCTCTGCATTTATCTTACCGCCGATTTCTCTTAATGATATGTTTACTAAGTGAAGTTGAAATATAAAAAGTATTTTGCCTATTTAAAAATTTATGAATAGTTTTTCTATGAAAAAAAAATATTAGGTCAGTGCAGCCCATATTTAGTTATAAGCTGTACGCCCTGGCAGTTATGAAATGTGTTTTTAGTGTAGAGTACAAAGTACCGGTCGTATAGATGTACTGTAATTTTTCCCTCCTTCACCGAAGCTAAAGTTTTTATGTACAGCATCTGGTTAACACATCGATTGCAAGTGACTAACCAGAAAGCCCTCTCACAAACGCTGTTTCATTATTTGGGCTGTCATCATGCATCAGTTTAGACTTTGTCTCAGGAGTCTTCATCCCATTTATCTATTTTTTACATGACAGCTGCTCCCAGGTAAGACAGTTATATCTAGCCTGCAGCGAAATTGATACACAGGCAATATAAACTTGGCTTGATCGTCAACATGAGCTGCATAAACGACCTCGTTTGTTTTAGAGCATTCATCTGCTCACCAGGCTGGCACTTACCAAGCTGCGCTGAGATGCCGGAACCAGCAAACATACTAGCCTGTCAACAGTCTAAGGGCATTTTGGAATGTGATGATACAGAAAGGATTTAGCTAGCAGGATATCTTGGCAAAAATTACCAAAATAAAAATTAGGGTTAAAAATAAGGGATGACTGCACTTCCAGTGAAATTTAAAAAAAAAACTTTATTAATACAAATACTCTATGATTAAGTGCTTTTTAGCATGAAACTTGTCAAACTTCTCCCACTTTTTTGATTTGTATTGATGAAGGAGAATTTTTGAAGTTCACAGGAAATGCGGTCATCCCCTAATTTAAAGTGGAGTTCCACACAAAAGTGGAACTTCCACTCATCAGATTCCTCCCCCCCTCCGGTGACACAGTTGGCACCTTTCAGGGAGGAGGGGGGTACAGATACCTGTATATTACAGGTATCTGTACCCACTTCCGGCATAGATAGCCGCAGAATCTGCGGTTATTTACGCCACTTCCTGTCCCCCCCCCGCTGCCTGCTGGGAAACACACGGGTCCCAGAGGCAGCAGGGACCATCTGTATTGCGATGCGCGACTTGCGCATGCGCAGTAGGGAACCGGGAAGTGAAGCCGCACGGCTTCACTTCCTGATTCCCTTACTGAAGATGGAGGCGGCAGCACCCGAGGACGGAGAGACGGTTCGGCCTCGGGTGCCGACATCGCGGGCGCCCTGGACAGGTAAGTGTCCATGTTTTAAAAGTCAGCAGCTGCAGTATTTGTAGCTGTTGACTTTTAAAAGAAAAAATTTCGGCGGCGCTCTGCTTTAACTCACCTACACCAGTGACAAGCTGGATGTGAACCTAGTAGTAGTGTGGGCAAGGGTGGACCAACCTGGAGCACTTTCTTAACACCAAAATAAAAATTACAGCCATGCTATTGTTTCCCATGAGTCTGCTCAGCTGGAAAATGTTTATGTTTTGTTGGAAGGTATCCTGAAAGGAGAAGTATGGGCAAAGTTTTTTTGGCCTTACTTGTCCTATGGATCAAAGGAGTGCAGTTCGTTCTACACTCCTCTGACCCGTTTTCAGTCAACAGTGGGCCAAAGTCTGCATTTGGCTGACGTCACTCAGCCAGTCCAGTTGCTGGATCGATCCTAATTTTATAGTCAGGATCCACCCAGATGCCTGGACTGGCAGCTAGCTCAGCCTCTCAGCGAGCTGCTGAGTATCTGAGGCAGCCACTCCCACCACCTCCACAGCCCAGCACTCCTGTGAACACTGGAGGGGCAGAGCACAGAGCAGGTGATGGACAGTCACCGCTCTCTGCTTCGAGACCTGAGCGATCGACGGGGAAAGATGCAACATCTGATTGATGCTGTATCCACCTAGGTGAATATAATTTTTTTTCTCTTTCAACCCCTTTATACTGGTGTAAGCCGCTGATTTAAATGGGCCATGACAGGAAGGAGCTACTCCCCATCATGCGGCACTGTAATTGGCTACACAGTGCAGACGTCATCAGTAGCCTATCCTACCAGCTCTCTATTGTTGTTAGTAGCTGACCATGAGCTGTCAGTGAACATGACAGTGACGCTGCAAACAGCCCCCCCCCCACAGCTGCCCTAGTGTCAATGCAGCGTGAGGTGTACCACATACAGCGTGACCTGTGCCCAATGCAGCGTGACCTGTGCCCCATACAGCGTGACCTGTGCCCCATACAACGTGACCTGTGCCCAATGCATTGTGACCTGTGCCCAATGCAGCATGACCTGTACCCCATACAGCGTGACCTGTGCCCCATACAGCGTGACCTGTGCCCCATACAACGTGACCTGTGCCCAATGCAGTGTGACCTGTGCCCAATGCAGCATGACCTGTGTCCCATACAGCCTCACCTATGCAGAGGAAGAGGCAAGCCACACAGATCAGCAGAGAGCGGGATTGCCCGCTCTAATAGCTTTCATTTGAATTTCCCGTCTTCCCGGTGCTCATCGTCACATAGCCCCACCTCTTGGCCCGACGCCTTTGATGACGTCACATGTCCCGCATTGGATCGGCGTTCTGTCTATCAAAGGGGCCGGGCCAAGAGGTGGAGCTATGTGACGTGAGCCCCGGGAACACTGGAAGTTCTAATGAAAGCTATTACATCGAGCAATTCAGCTCTCTGCTGATACTGACAGCTCGCCTCTTCCTCTCCTCTCTCTTCCCCTGGCTGGGAGACTGTGCCAGCGGTGCTCTCATCCTCACTGGGTCCCACTCGGCTGCGGGCCCCATAGCACCCGCATGGGTCGCTATGGTGGTAGTTCCGCCCCTGCAGTGACGCATATATGTGGTGGCTAGGCATAAAGGCTACATGCACTGCCACCGCATATACTGTATGCATATTGTTGTCATAAAGGGGTTTACGTGCTTTTTGTGCACATTTCCCAATGGTTTGTCTCTTAAAAAATGCTGAATGTTCAGAAACGTGTTGGTGTTCTGTTGAGCTCCTATCTTCCCTTTGTCAGCTGACAACTCAAAAATATCAAACAGTGCTCTCAGCCCTGCCTCTGTTTTACCTTTCTGGACTACAGACTTATGTTATGAAGATAAGGAGAGGGAGGGATGAAATTCTCAGTATAAATTCTATCTATATGTCATCAATCTGTTGATGGACTTTTCATTAAGATTAACAGAGTTGGTATGCAAATGTCTGGGATGCATAATTTTGGACTGGAATAATTTATGTGCCTTGGCTCTGCAGCTCCAGCTGGGACACACAGCGAAGAACATCAGTAGACTGTATTCCAGGTAAGTAGAATTTGTCACAAAATGTTAGAGGAGGAGCTTGAAAAAGGATAAATGTACTAAGCTTGTGATCTCTCTTATCACATGCTAAAAATGGTATATCACATGATAATCTAATTTTTACTGGATGAAAAAGCCAAATCTAAGTGTAGTTAGAAACATAGGTGAGTGATCCCTTTTTTCTTTATATATATATATATATATATATATATATATATATATATATATATATATATATATATATATATATATATATATATATATATTTTTTGTATACAGTATATCTATGTTTATCCAAAGCATGTTTGCATGCACTTATTGTTGACTGACTCACTACCTCTGCTGGAAGTCTATTCCAAGCATCAACTACTCTTTCAGTAAAATAATACTTTCTAAGATTCGTGTTGAACTTTTCTCCTGCTAATTTGAAGTCATGTCCTTGTGTTCTTGATCTTGGCTTCATGTTAAAAATACTGTCCTCCTGAACCTTATTGACCCTGTATTTAAAGGTTTCACCCATGTCTCCCCTTTCCCTTCTTTCCTACAGGCTGTACATATTAAAGTGGTTGTTAACCCACTAAATTGTCTTATCCACTCTGTACCATAATAATAAGTGTCCCTGTGCCTGTGTATCGTAAATGTAGCACGACTCCCTTGAGGACTGATTGGATTTACCTGCTCATCTGCACCACCATGACCTTGTGAACATTCCAACCCACATGACACTCTGGGTTCAGACATCTTTGCACCACCTTAAAGTAATAAGTCAAATAAATCAGTGAGTTTATATCCTATTAATGTTTACTGGAATAACTCAAAGAAGATCTTGTTGCAAAGAGGAGGTAATAGATCAACTGCGCTTTGGATAACAGTCGTGACTCAGCAGAAGAATTCCTCTACAATAATACAAGTTAAGACAATTTTGCAATAACAGTATATTATATACATGTATGTACAATGCAGTACCACTTGAACATAACCTGAAAGGTTTAAGCAAGAGTTAGGCATTAATTCTGGCAAGACTTCTATGGGTGTATGGGTTGGCAGATGGTATGGGTGGGCAGGTTTTTCCGGCCCTAGGCCTCAGCGTAGGGGACTGATAAGTCTCTAAGCAAGAGGATGGGGGTACTCGGACAGCCTCGGATATAGGCAGCAAATGGTTTTGATGCCAAGTCTTCAAAGGGCCAGTCTTCCCTTCAGGCTGAATCTGGTACACAGGGAGTCCAGGTAATCACTTACAGACAATGTAGGGTTGAGAGTGCCATCGATCAGCCAGCTTATGTTTCCCAGGCACCCCTAGATTGTGCAACAACACTCGATCTCCAGGTTGTAGATCCTGAACCCTTACTCTGAGATCAAAGTTTTTCTTGTTCCTCTGTTCTCTGATGGTAAAGGCTTCTTTCAAAGTCTGTGAAAATACTTCGATAGGATATATATATATATCTATACACACACATATACATATATATATATTTCACACAAACCAAACACACAGAACTCTGTGTACATAGGAATAGTGATCTGGTCCTTTCTTGTCCCTGAAGAGCAGGGAGAAAAAACAGCCAGACTAGTAAGTAAAGCACACTTTTTCACATTGTTAGACTCACAGTTAACCCCTTGATGTTAACCCTTTCCCAGCCAGTGTCATTAGTACAGTGTACAGTATTATCACTGTATTACTGTATTATCACTGCACTAGTGACATCAGTGTCAGTTTGTGACCCCGCCAGCCATTGTCAGTTAGTACCAGATTGCCCGCAAAGGGGCACAGTGCCCCCTGACATCAGAGCATGGCACAGTGCCTCCTTACATCTGAGAATGGCACAGTACCCCTTACATCAGAGCATGGCACAGTAGTTCCCCCTGACATCAGAGCATTGCACAGTGCCCCTTTACACCACAGCATGGCACAGTGTCCCCTGACATCACATCAGAGGATGGCACAGTGCCCCTTACATCACATCAGAGCATGGTACAGTGCCCCCTGACATCAGAACATGGCACAGTGCCCCCTGACATCAGAACAAGGCACAGTGCCCCCTCACATCAGAGCATGGCACAGTGCCCCCTGACATCAGAGCATGGCACAGTGCCCCCTGACATCAGAACATGGCACAGTGCCCCCTGACATCAGAGCATGGCACAGTGCCCCCTGACAATAGAGCATGGCACAGTGCCCCCTGACATCAGAGCATGGCACAGTGCCCCCTGACAATAGAGCATGGCACAGTGCCCCCTGACATCAAAGCATGGCACAGTGCCCCCTGACATCAGAACATGGCACAGTGCCCCCTGACTTAACAGTTAAGTCATTCCTATGTGCTAGCTGGACAAGAAAGCAACTTGGTAGCTCCTGGAGGGGGGGGGGCAGATGGGGGAGAAAGGGAGGGAGATGTGAGGGACTGCTCACTCACCTGGCTGGTATCTGTAGGATCACACAGGACAATCAGTGTAGCAGCCCCCACGGATCTTCCAGCTGCTGTACATAAACTCTCCTGTCCACACATCTCCTTTCTCAGACACAGGCTGCACACAAGGAATGCTGTGTGGGCAGGGCAGACACAGGGGATGGGGGCTGGAGGAGCCAGAGAGGGTCGAGCCCTTTCTCCTCTCCTGTTCAGGTGGTGTGGAGGGGGGAGGAAGGGGGGATTTCTGCTGGCAGAGCATTCTAAATTTAGTGAAATCTACCCTCCTAGATTCACCCATGCTCCCCACTAGATGCTGCTTACCTCCTATCCTATGGCAGCAGAATAGACACTGGAGGGCAGGCGGAGTGCAGCTGTATGACCCTGCCGCCTACAGTAAGAGATCACTTGCTGGAACTATAGATGGAGCATTGGGAAATGTGGCCAGCTGTCAGCTTACTCCGCGGCTGCAGTTCTCATAAGGGGAGTCTAGGGGGTATACTTACTAATCAAAATTGTCTCACTGGCAGCACTGTCACTGCCAGTGAGTGTCCATTAGCAAACCCAGCATTTTCCCTAGAAAAAAGCCCTGGCTCTCACAGGGGGGATTAGGATGTGCCCAGGCAGACCCGGCACACCACATGTGCACGCCTATGAATCTATAGGAGGATTATCAAGTAGAATCATTCGAGATGCTCAAAATCCCAGCCTCGATCCGAGTGTAGGCGCTGAGGTAAGGAACGAAAAACTTCTCCACTAGAGTCTTTGCTACAGTACTGGCTTGTTGGTCCCTAGTGGGGAAAGCTTGAGCATGACGGGTGAAATGATCTGTCACAACCAGAACATTACTCCATCCATTCAGGCCAGGTTCCAAACACAAGAAATCAATGCACACCAACTCCATTGGTCCCTGGCTTTGAAGATGGCCCATTGGGGCTGCCCATCCTAGTAAAGTCTTTCTCTGAATGCATCTGATGCAAGAGCGACAGTAGCGCTCCACCTCCGCTCTTATGGATGGCCAACAAAATCGCTCCCTGACTATCTTGAAGGTTCTATCTGGGCCTAAGTGACCATGATCATTATGAAGCTGATAACAATTTCCTCATAAGATTCTCCAAAGGATCTTCACGTTGGTCCTGTCCCATGTCCTCTCTTGTCAACTGAGGCAGTTCTTGGCTGCGCACTTGGGTCAAATCTGTGTTTATTCTCTATCCTTGACACACAGCTCATACTCCTTCCAAGAGTAAATGGACCCAACTCTTGGTGAAGTGAGGCCAGAGCGTCAGTGTCTCGATTTCCCACTCCTGGTCGGTATTTCAAACTGAACTGGAATTCAGACAGAATGACCAACCACTGATGTCCAGTGACATCCAGCTTGGCAGTGGACAGTAGGTAAGTCAATGGGTTGTTATAAGTCTTCACCACAAAGGTAGCCCTGTACAGATAATCACGTAGCTTATCTACCACAGCCCACTTGAGGGCCAAGAACTCCAATTTGTGTACAGGATAGTTCTTCTCAGGGAAGTGAGACTGCAACTCACATAGGCCACCGGGCAGATTCTCCTCTCCGACTCCTGATGCAACACTCCCCCAAGGCCATCTCTGCTGGCATCCACGTGCAATTCATAAGGTTTAGATGGATCAGCATAGACCAACACTGGTGCTTTAACAAGGCTCCCCTTCAATCGCTCAAAAGCCCCTTCACACTTCACCGTCCATTGCTCTTGAATAGATTCACGGGGTGCTTCCTGGGGCCTCCCTTCTAGGCTGTCTGCTGATTCCTCTCCGTTTCTGTAAAAGCTTGTTCAATGGCTGGGCAATTTGTGAGAAGCTCTTCAATAATCTTCTATTGTAAGAGCAGAAACTCAAAAACGACCTTAACTCAATGACAGTGCTCGGGCAAGGCCAGGAAGTGACAGCCTCCAACTTCTGAGAGTCAGTAGCTATTCCCTCAGCTGATACTACATGCCCCAGATACGTGACTCAAGTCTGGTAGAACTGATACTTCTCTAATGACAGCTTCAGCCCCTCTGTGTTTAATCGTTGGAAAACTTTCTCCAGCTGAGCTTCATGCTCCTCCAACGTTCTGCTGAACGCAATGATATCATCAAGATACACTAGCACTTCTACCAAGTTCATATCACCCACAGTGTTCTCCATCAGTCTCTGGAAAGTGGCAGGGGCCCCTGTTAATCTTTGTGGCATTCGTTCAAACTCGAAAAACCCTAGAGGACTGATTAAGGCCGTCTTTCCTCAGTCATCCGAATGCATGGGTATTTGGTAGTATCCACTCTTTAGATTCAGCACACTGAACCATTTAGCCCCTGTTAAGCATTGCAGGGCCTCTTCTATGCGGGCGGGAGGTTGTGTACTGATCTGGGATGGTCCTTCAATTCAAGGTTCGGTAGTCAATACACATCTGGAGGGACCCATTCTTCTTTCTCAGTACCACGGGGAAGCATAAGGGCTCCTGGATTCTTTAATGACCCCTGACCTCTTCAGTTCAGCCAGCTGTTTGAAGATCCTCCAAATCACACAAAGGAATTCGCCTGGCTATTTCATAAAATGGGTTATCTTCAGTTAGCCGAATTCGATATTGAGCAATCCAGGCACAGCCCACATCAAAATCATTCTTGGAGAACATTTTCTCCCATTGGGCTATTTGAGCTTTGATCCTCTCCTCCCATCCAGAGGGTAGGTTTGGGCAGTGGACGGTAGTCTCTCTTCCATCTCCCTTCTAGACTAGCTCATTCCCCATCACTGGGATGGCAGCACTCACTTTCCCAATCACCATCCTGGGCTTTAGGCTGATTGGGGGACCAGTGACATTCCTCACACTGACAGGAATTCGCCCCCCGCTTCTCTGTAAGGCCCTAGTGGGTATGATCTCCAAGACCACTTCTATTCCAACTTCCTCCTCTGATGAATCAGCTTCCACCACTACACGAGGACCCGGCTGGTTCCATGACCGTGGCGTTCAGACAGGCTCTCTCACCCAACTGCAACACCCTTTCATGGGTATCCAATCGCCACAGTTTTCCTACCCCTTCCGCTGGGCCTTCTTCTCTTGCAACACTTGCTGGAAAGCCTGTCGCAGCTGAGGATGGATCTTCCCTACTGGAGCACCCTCCAAGACCAGTGGAGTGAGTAGTCTCTGCACAAGATTGGTGTTGGTGCCTATAAACAAGGAATTTCGGCCTGCCCCAGGAGGTCGGGGGCAGACAACTGCCAACGTATCAAAAGCAACTGCCAACGTTTTAAAAGTCTCTGGTTTTCCAGCCAAGGCAGTATCAAAGGTTATCTTGATGGGTATGTATCCGTTGTATGGGCACTTCTGGGTCCCTATGCCCCAAATCTCTAATTCCTCGAGTTTGCACAAAGGGATATGCCTCAAGTACTTGTGGTAAAAGTCTCAGTACAGCAACGTCACCTGGGCTCCAGTATCCAGTAGGACTTCTAGATTCTTTGGCAGGTTTCCAGTGGGTGACTCTATAGTTTGTGCTCTAATCAGCCTCTTTGAAAGCAGTGGTGTTGGTCTAACTACTCGCTCAGTAGGGTGTGCATTGATTTCCTGCCCTTTTGTTTCCTTCCCTGAGGGTTTTGTTTCTTTTGGTTTTCTCGGTAGGGAAGGGGCAACAGGTGGCCTGCGTCCCTTTTTCTTCTTAGATCTTCTCTTGACTTTGGAGCGCAGTTTTCCCTCGGGACTCTCAACTAGCTCCTTCACTAAGGTCCCCTGAAGTTTCCCGCTGGCTTTGGGAAGAGTAACTTCTTTAAGGCTTTCAGAACTTCCATGAGTAATTGAGAGCTGATGCTAGTCTCTGGGACACTCAGCCCGAAAGTGTCCACCTTTTCCACACCCGTAACATCTCTTTTCTTGCCCTTGGGGAAGTTTCGGTTTCCCTTGACAAGTCCCTTGTTCTTGGACCTTCGCTTGGGTCTCCATCACCCGCATTAAAGCATGATACATCTGGGTTTGATGAAATTAATATTCTCGAGCTGCCTAAACTGTAATAAATAAATATGGTGCTTGGTTGCGGGACTCACCGAATGCGTCAAACACTGCCCAGCAGAAAATATAATAAAAAATCAATATATGGTGCTGTGCTCCAAGTAATAGAAAACAAATAAAGTGCTCAGTGATTCATATAAAGTGCTAAGTGTACAAGATAATAGACTCCAAAAAATATTCAAATTCATATACTAAAAAGACAGTAGATACAGAATCTAAAGTGCTAAATAATCAAAGAGATAGGTGATAAACTTTCCATATGCAATAGGTGCAAATAGTCCAATATAGTACAGCGTCCAGACCGACGCTAACCCAAACAGGATAAGGTGCAAGTGACACAAAGTTGAAAGTAAACATATATCTTCAGAATGGTGCTAGTGATTGAAGTGTTAAGTGCTGTATTCCAACTGGTATTCTGTGTTGTGATGATGTGAATAAGTGATCATTTTCTTCAGTGCGGTTACACCTAAGGGTGCAGTGGCTCCTTACCTTACCACTGTAAGGTAACAGCATAAAGATAACCAAGGGTAATCTGAATTCCAAGATCCTGCAATGGGTCTCCCTGAATATTTCTTTGTGGATGGCGGTCTATATGGAGCCTGGTATCCTGGTGAATGCTTCTTATTTCTATGTATCTCCTTTACATGGGTTACTAGTGATGGAGATCCTCTCAGGTGGACATATCAACAGATGGAGAAAAAAGAGAGCGGGGGGGCCCCAATGATGAAGTATATAAAACTAGAAATGTATTTGCTTACAGCCAAAGTAAGGTACTCACATAAAAGCAGTTAAAATGAAGTAAAACACAGAACGAGCAGCGAGCTTGCGGCCTGATGTCACTTCCGGTGCCCGTCTATTCCGATGCGTATCGTCATAATTACGTGACTTCATCAGAGAATAAATATTAGCACTGGAAGTGTCCTTAAAAAGGTTTAAAGTTGTGTTGTAACGAACGGCCATTTTCTTGTAGTCCTATAGTTAAAACAGTATGGCGGCCATTTTTTAGTAGATGTTTGTGAAAAAACTACAACTGCTGCCATTTTCTTGTAGTCTACAATCAGTAAACAAAACAGCTGCCATTTTTTAGCTGATCTTGAAACAACTATTACACACAGTCTACAATCATAATTACTAAAATAAATACCGTAATAAGTTATGTACTGCTTGGATTGCACATATCCCACCAAATTTGATGATACCAAGTAACAAAGAAATGTTTATATCTCTGGGTGTATATCTATTCTTAGGTATGGGAAATGGCCGAGACAGAGGGTACTGGGGACACTGGAAATGATGTCAATAACTCAACATATCTCTTATATACATAAAACAATGCCTGGATTGATAAATATGGGGGAAGTGAAACATATCTTATATACAAAAAAAAGGGGGAGGGGGCTGGAGAGTAAGTAAAAATATGTAAAATATATAATATATATTAAAAATTCATAGTATATATACTTATAAAAAATACGACCAAGCTAGCGCTAAAAATTCTTAAACCTGTTTCTTGCTAGTTAAAAATCACTAATAAAACAGTTAAGGTCGAATTCAATGTTCAATCCCTAAGGTTCAAAAGTGTTCAAAATAAAAATCTATTTGGACTTTCCACAAAAGATATATTGATGACATTTTTATTTTGTGGAAAGGTGAACCGAACCAGTTGGTCTATTTCCTAGAAAAACTGAATCATAACGATAGAAATATTAAACTAACCTGGGACATCAGTAAAAAGACCATACCATTTTTGGATTTAGAAATAATACAAGAAGGGTGCATACTCAGTTCAAAAACTTATTTTAAAAACGTAGATAAAAACAGCTATCTCCCATTGTCATCATCAAAATTGGCTCTATAATATCCCGAAAGGCCAATTGATGCGCTTAAGACGAAACTGCACCCAAAGGAATGACTTTCTAGCCCAAGCAGATAAAATAGGACACAGATTCGTCAATAAAGGATACAACAGCAAACATATAAAAGAGAAAATATTAGAAGTAGCAGAAATTGATCGAAAATAACTAATTAAAGACAAGAAAAAACGAGATTCTAGGGTAAATACAGTACCGATCATTTTGGATTACAATGCCCAATATAAAAAAATTGAAAGAATCATAAAACGGCATTGGCACATAATGCTAACGGATAAACATCTTCAAGAGCTCTTACCTCAGAACCCTAAATTCATATACAAATGGTCCCGACAATACGAGATAAGATTGTTAAAAGTATCCCAGATCCACCTTCGAGAGGATTCACGTTCTTTACAGAAATAGGGATTCTTTCCATGCAAACGGTGTTTTCCATACATTAAAACAAAACGCCCGGCTGAAAAGAAATTCACGTTCACATGTGCAAGTACAGGCAACACCTATGAGGTCAACGACTTCATATGTTGTAACACAGAAGGAGCAGATTACCCCTGAAAGTATGCATTAAAGAACATGGACAGAATATTATTAAGGGATTCGACAAACATGTTTTTCCAAACATTTTGCCACACATCATAACAAAGACCCCACCCAATTGAGGTTTTAGGCATAGAACCATACAACAAACACTGGCGTGGTGGTCATAAAGTATGGACCCTTAGTCAGAGTGCAAATGTATTTTTATATTGGACACTTTTGCACCTCGGGGATTGAACATTGAATTCGACCTTAACTGTTTTATCGGTGATTTTTAACTAGCAAGAAACAGGTTTAAGAATTTTTAGCGCTAGCTTGGTCATCTTTTTATAAATATTTATACTATGGATTTTTAATATATATTATATATTTTACATATTTTTACTTACTCTCCAGCCCTCTCCCCTCTTTTTTTTTGTATATAAGATATGTTTCACTCCCCCCCCCCCCATATCTATCAATCCAGGCATTGTTTTATGTATATAAGAGATATGTTGAGTTATTGACATAATTTCCGGTGTCCCCAGTACCCTCTCTCTCGGCCGTTTCCCATACCTAAGAATAGATATACATCCAGAGATATAAACATTTCTATGTTCCTTGATATCATCAAATTTGCTGGGATACGTGCCATCCAAGCAGTACATAACATAAAACCTAGCTTATTATTTATTTTAGTAATTATGATTGTAGACTCTGTGTTTAATATTTGTTTCAAGATCACTTAAAAAATGGCAGCTGTTTTGTTTACTGATTGTAGACTACAAGAAAATGGCCGCTGATTGTAGACTACAAGAAAATGTAGTTTTTTCACGAACATCTACTAAAAAATATCCCCCATACTGTTTTAACTATAGGACTACAAGAAAATGGCCACTCATTATCACACAACATAAAACCTTTTTAAGGACACTTCCAGTGCTAATATTTATTCCCTGATAAAGTCACGTGACGATACGCGTCCAAATAGGCACCGGAAGTGACATCAGTCCGCGAGCTTGCTGCTCGTTTTGTGTTTTACTTAATTTTAACTGCTTTTTTGTGAGTACCTTACTTTGGCTGTAAGCAAATAAATTTCTAGTTTTATATACTTCACCATTGGGGCCCCCGCTCTCTTTTTTCTCTATCTGTCGATGTGTCCACCTGAGAGGATCTCCATTACTAGTAACCCATGTAAAGGAGACACATAGAAATAAGAAGCATTCACCAGGATACCGGCTCCATATAGACCGCCATCTGGTATTCAGATTACCCTCGGTTATCTTTATGCTGTTACCTTACAGCGGTAAGGTAAGGAGCCACTGCACCCTTAGGTGTAACCGCACTTTAGAAAAGGATCACTTATTCACATCATCACAACACAGAATACCAGTTGGAATACAGCACTTAACACTTTAATCACAAGCACCATTTTGAAGATATATGTTTACTTTCAACTTTTGTCACTTGCACCTTATCCTGTTTAGGTTAGCGTGGTCTGGACGCTATACTATATTGGACTATTTTCACCTATTGCATATGGGAAGTTTATCACCTATCTCTTTGATTATTTAGCACTTTAGATTCTGTATTTACTGTGTTTTTAGTGTATGAAGTTATTTTTTATTTTTTTAGCACTTTATATGAATCACTGAGCACTTTATTTGTTTTCTATTACTTGGAGCGCAGCACCATATATTGATTTTTTATTACATCTGGGTTTGAGCCTGAGCTACCTAAGCCATCAGTTCGTTTGGCCCAAGTTCACTTACTGGCTTATCAGTTTCAGGAATGGCCAGTCCTGCCGGTTCAGACTCGGTTCCACCGTCCTCATCCAAGAAACCCATCTTCGCATGAACAGCTCGAGCCACCACTTTCTCTCTATTTCCAGCGATAGAGCTCAATTCTGTCGATCTTTGGCTTTTCTCTTCTAATAGAGCCTTCTCTTCCCGTATGTCTCTTATCAATTCAGGGCATGTAGGCACCACCTTGGTTCTCTTCAGTAACAACTTTAATACAATAGGATGGTTTGGCCGGGCCCCTTGCAAAACCCGGTTTAGACGAGCTTGATCAACATCCTTGGTATCAATACCCCTCTTGAGGATAATTTGATGCAGCATTCTGTCTGCTCGAGATATGTATTTAGACAGACTCTCCCCCTTTTGTTGGTGAGTGTGGTTGAATTTGTGTATCAGGTCTGCGGTAGTTTCAACCCCCCCCCCCCCCGAATACAGCATACAGAGCATCTATGTAGTCCATGGCAACACAAGTTTTCTTTCCCATCCTCAGGTTACGGATCACATCAGTCACTGGGCCTCGAAGGCTCTCATTCCTCAGGGTAAAGCTGTCTCTACACAGTGTCCCAGTGAAGCAACAAAGAAAGGTTTGCAAAGGTGGGCAATTGCCCTCTCACCAACGATCAGGCCGATTCAATGCCTTCCAAACATCGGCCCCCCGAGAGGCGTCCTTGCAACGTATCCCCTTTGCGACGATCATCTGATGCATGAAGAATGGGTTGTCGGACTGTCGAGGTGGTGTTGGATAGATGTCTGATGAACAGCAAGCTGTGCTAGACCCTTCTCGGCCGGTTTGGAATGTTGTACACCGCATGGAAGGCCGTGACCTCACTCTCCCTGCACAGAGAGGTGCGTCACTCACAAGGCCCAGGAGTAAGAGAGCGTGGGACGGTTCTCTGGCCTCCTTTATAGCTCTTCCCAGCAATCTCTCTGATGTTAGCAAAGATCCCCAGGATATGTAGTCCGGGTGTATAGTCATGGGGGGCAATTGCCATTCTGAGGAACTGCTAATCCCACAATCCCTTTGGTTTGGCTCACAGAGATGATGTCAGCTAGTGATGCTGGGTACTAGAGGGACAATACAGTACATAGAAATGACTGGGAATCACCACACTTTGCAATTGTAGTCCATATTGCTACATTAAAAAACTGCCGGATTGTACCTATATAAGCTCGCCTCCCGGCACTCAGCTGACCTGTCAGCTCTCTTCTCTCTCTGCTCACAGTTCCAGTAGGTGGGGCCAAGCCCTCCCGCTGACATCAGCCAGGGAGGAGGGGGAGAGAGGAGAGAGAGAGCCGACAGTCAGATGAGTGCCAGGAACCGCTGTCATATAGGTACAGATCGGCATATTTTTTATATTACACAGGGACACTTATTATTATTATAGTACAAAGCTGATGGGGGGATTTAGCAGACAGGGAGGGGGGTGAGAACAGAAGGAGAACAGGGCAGCAGATGATGGAGGCACGTACACTGACAACTGTGTCAGGGCTCAGGAGCCCTGATATATCAGACTCGGCGTACAGGGAGAAGGGTATAGCCAGGCAGGATCAGTCAGGTATTACAAGTTTTAAAGGGGGCCAAATTTCACAGCACAAGCACTGTGCTGTATAACATGCTTTAAGGGAACAGGATCTGTTGTTATTTTGGGGGGTTAACAAACGCTTTAAGTTCCTGGAGTCTCTCCTGATGTTTTATCCCTCAGACCTTACACCATTTTTATTGCCCTTCTCTGGACTTGTTCTATCTTATCAATATCTAATTGGGCTTTAAGTATTGTCAGAGGAATCTTAAACAGTGTTAGGATGCTGGTCTGTGAGCCCTGATAAAGGTTTCGCCATGTTTTAAACCAGCATGTAGTCAGAGTTCACAGCATACTTCATATTGGAACAATGTCCATTTCCAAACTGACAATTCATGTGCCGTCCTTGTAAACAACTCCAAATGAAGTCAACAGACATAGGGCAACTTTATATTGTCTGGAACCAGTGTTCCTGCCTCTTCCTAGAACCGGTTTTCCTTCAGTGATTTTATAGCAAATGCTGAATGCAAAGCGGCAGAACATTGAGCACTTAGTTATCCATCATTGTCACAATCCCTGTCACTGTCCCAAAAACAATCAAGATTAACTGATCATCTAATGTTCTGTCTGGAGATTAGACGGGAATTTTTGCCAAGCCTGCTGGCTGAGGACATTGAAACATATTGAGCACTTTATTGGTGAGTGTCTGCAGCACAGGTATTAAATCAGCACCTGTCATTTCCAAAATCAATATATGGTCACTGGGAGAATATAAAGTTTGTAGACTTCAGCTTCTGGATTTAGATCTGGTTGTGCTCTTCACTATAGTATCCCCTACTATAGTATTTAACAAATTAGATAATTGTTAGCCTGAGGAAGTGTGGATAGACACCAAAAACACCATAAAGGCATAAGGACCTGTTTTTCTCACTTCAAGTTGTTTTTGCCTTCCCATACAAGTCTACAGAAATGCAAACCCTGCTTGAAGCAGGTTAGACGATGTCAACTTCAGGTCACATACACCTGTCAATGAATCCTTAATGATCTCAGACTCATCTCAAACTGATGTCAAACTGATACTATTGACACAAGCCCAAAGCCCAGAGACACAGGTCCTAAAGTTGTAAGAATGGGGCCTAGTCATCCATTATTTACATCAGGGGTCTCCAAACTTCAGCCCGGGGACCATATCTGGCCGCTACAAGATTTTACCCAGGCAGCAGCAGCTTTATCTGGTATTTATGCTATGCGATTCCATGGTGCAGGTGGGCTGGGTACCAGCACCATAAAGACCAATGCTGCTGAGCAACCAGGATGCGTAGTCTCATTCATTGCTATGATGCTGGCGTCCAGGGCAACTGCACTATATAAACACGTGACGCTGATGTAGCACCATCCTAGCATTCAGTCCCCGGTGTCGCCAGACTAGTGTAAGCCAACAAAAGTCTTCTAAATCGCCGCCACAACAGTCCCAACGCCACCAGACCAGTGCAGCATTCAGAAGAGGACCTCCTACCATCTATCCAGTTCTGCTCTACCTTCTACCCTGTGCCATGTAGTATCGCCATACTCGTGAGGAGTAGCAGAATTTGTTCTGGGTTGTAATTCTGTCCTGTATGCCAATGCTGTCTGTGAGAAGCATCTTATTAAATTCTGCATTTTCCAAAAACTTGTGGCAAAAAAATTAAGGACTTCAAAAGACATACCATGCCTCTTAAAAAATACTTTGGGGTGTTTACTCTCCAAAATGTGGTCACTATGGGGAAACTACACTGCTTTTGTGACAGCATGGGAAAAATGCCATTGCATCTGATCACCGCCACACCAGTCACAGTGTCCCTAATCACCGCCACACCAGTCACAGTGTCCCTAATCACTGCCACACCAATCACAGTGTCCCTAATCACTACCAGATCAGTCACAATGTCCCTGATCATCACAGCACCAGTCACAGTGTCCCTCCTGATCACCATCACTCCAGTCACAGTGTCCCTGATCACCACACCAGTCCCAGTGTCACCAGACCAGTTTAGCTAGAAACAGTTTCTGCCACCACACCCGACCAGTGCAGCCAGCAACAGTTTTCCTGGTCACCACCACACCAGACCAGTGTATACCAGCAACAGTCGCAGTGTCACCACACCAGTGTCAGTCAGCAACAGTGTTCCTCATTGCTGCCACACTAGTCCCCAGTGTCACCAGCCTAGTGTAAGCCAACAAAAGTGTTCTTTAACGCCACCAAACCAGTCCCAGTGCCACCAAACCAGTGCAGCCAGCAACAGTGTTCCATATCAGGGCCCCAGTAGTGCAGTGTTGTCTCTGCCTGCCGCCTGTACTGACCCTGGCCCAGTGGCGTAGCGTGGGTTGTCAGCACCCGGGGCAAGGCAAGTGATTTGCGCCCCACAACCTGCGGACTTTTAGCACTCCCCGAGTCCCTTCAAATACAATAGTACTGACCTACCTGATTCCTATACTGACCATTACACTGAGAACTACACTGTCCACTACACTACATTGTCCACTACACTATACTGTCCACTACACTACACTGACCACTACACTGTCCACTACACTGACCACTATACTGTCCACTACACTACACTGTCCACTATACTGTCCACTATACTACACTATACTGACCACCATACTACACTGTCCACTATACTACACTACACTGACCACCATACTACACTGTCCACTATACTACACTACACTGACCACCATACTACACTACACTGACCACCATACTACACTGTCCACCATACTACACGACACTGACCACCATACTACACTACACTGACCACCATACTACACTACCCTGACCACCATACTACACTGTCCACCATACTACACTACACTGACCACCATACTACACTACACTGACCACCATACTACACTACACTGTCCACCATACTACACTACACTGTCCACCATACTACACTGTCCACCATACTACACTATCTACAAAACTACACTGTCCACCATACTACACTGTCCACCATACTACACTGTCCACCATACTACACTGTCCACTATACTACACTGTCCACTATACTACACTACACTGACCACTATACTACACTACACTGACCACCATACTACCCAACATACTACACTGTCCACTATACTACACTACACTGACCACCATACTACACTGTCCACTATACTACACTACACTGACCACTATACTACACTACACTGACCACCATACTACCCAACATACTACACTGTCCACTATACTACACTACACTGACCACCATACTACACTACACTGACCACCATACTACACTACACTGACCACTATACTACCCTACACTGACCACCATACTACACTGTCCACTATACTACACTATACTGACCACCATACTACACTGTCCACTATACTACACTGACCACCATACTACACTACACTGACCACCATACTACACTACACTGACCACTATACTACACTACACTGACCACCATACTACACTGACCACCATACTACACTGACCACTATACTACACTGACCACTATACTACCCTACACTGACCACTATACTACACTGACCACCATACTACACTACACTGACCACCATACTACACTGGCCACCATACTACACTACACTGACCACCATACTACATTACACTGACCACCATACTACACTGGCCACCATACTACACTACACTGACCACCATACTACACTACACTGACCACCATACTACATTGTCCACCATACTACATTATACTGACCACCATACTACCCTACACTGACCACTATACTACACTGACCACCATACTACACTACACTGACCACCATACTACACTGTCCACTATACTACACTGTCCACTATACTACACTGACCACCATACTACACTGACCACCATACTACACTGACCACCATACTACACTACACTGACCACCATACTACACTGACCACCATACTACACTGTCCACCATACTACACTGTCCACCATACTACACTGACCACCATACTACACTGACCACCATACTACACTGACCACCATACTACACTACACTGACCACCATACTACACTACACTGACCACTATACTGACCACCATACTACACTGTCCACTATACTACACTACACTGACCACCATACTACACTGACCACTATACTACACTACACTGACCACCATACTACACTGCCCACTACACTACACTGACCTCCATACTAAACTACACTACACTAACCACTATATTGACCACTATACTACACTGACCACTATACTGACCACCATACTAAACTACACTGACCACTATACTACACTGTCTGTTATACTACACTGTCCACCATACTACATTGTACTGACCACCATACTACACTGTCCACTATACTACACTATACTGACCACTATACTACACTGTCCACTATACATTACACTGACCACCATACTACACTATACTGACCACCATACTACACTACACTGACCACCATACTACACTACACTGACCACCATACTACACTACACTGACCACCATACTACACTGACCACCATACTACACTACACTGACCACCATACTACACTACACTGACCACCATACTACACTGACCACTATACTACACTACACTGACCACCATACTACACTACACTGACCACCATACTACACTACACTGACCACCATACTACACTGACCACTATACTACACTACACTGACCACCATACTACACTGTCCACTATACTACACTGACCACCATACTACACTGTCCCCTATACTACACTGACCACTACACTATACTACACTGACCACTATACTACACTGTCCACTACACTGACCTCCATACTAAACTACACTACACTGACCACTATACTACACTGTACACTATACTACATTACACTGACTACCATACTGTCCACTACACTACACTGACCTCCATACTAAACTACACTATACTGACCACTATACTGACCACCATATTACACTACACTGTCCACTATACTACACTGTCCACTACACTATACTGACCACTATACTGTCCACTACACTAAACACCATACTAACCACTATACTACACTGACCTCCATACTAAACTACACTATACTGACCACTATGCTAACCACTATACTGACCACCATACTACACTGTCCACTATACTATACTGTCCACTACACTGACCTCCATACTAAACTACACTATACTGACCACTATACTACACTGCCCCCCATACTGACCACTACACTACACTGACTTCCATACTAAACTACACTGTCCTGCCTACAGTCTCTCCCCCCCCCCCCCCCCCCGCCGCCAGTAACAAGACTCTCACTCACCTTCTTATCTTGGCCTGCATCGATCCGGAGGAGGAGGAGAAGGAGAAGACAGCGGTGACTCAAATTCTTCTCTCCCCTGCGCTCTGGCTGCAGCCATGTTCAGTGTCCGGCGCCCTGTGATTGGGCGTATGAGGGGTCATCTGCGGAGGCGGGACTTCAGGAGCGATCTAGGACAGGCCAGCCCAACGCCTCACATGACCCCCATACGCCCAATCACAGGGCGCTGGCCAACGCCTCACATGACCCCCATACGCCCAATCACAGTGCGCCGGCCAACGCCTCACATGACCCCCATACGCCCAATCACAGGGCGCCGGCCAACGCCTCACATGACCCCCATACGCCCAATCACAGGGCGCCGGCCACTTAACATGGCCGCCGGGCCGGGGACACAGGATCGAGAAATTAGGAGGAGGCAGCCAGTGACACATACTGGCGCCCCCCTAAATGTCGCGCCCGGGGCCACGGCACCCCCTGCACCCCCCACGCTACGCCACTGCCCTGGCCTGTTTATTGACCAGATTTCTGCCTGCAGCCTGAACTGATCCTTTGCCTCTTTGCTGCCCATGTATCTACCTGCTGCCTGAACTGACCCATCTGCACGTCTGAATGACTATGCTCCTATGAGACACCATTCCCAACCATTCCCTGTGGACAAATGCACTCCTGGAACTGCAGGAAATCTTTTGTTCTTTCTTTCTTCAGCCTCCTGTACTCCCTAGCCAGTAAGCATGGCATTCCCTGATGCAGCCACGTACTGGTAGGTTAGGTTTGCTTGGTTACAACGTTCAGTACATAATCAGTTCAAACATTGAAAAAGTCTCACACATGTGGTATCACCATACTCACGAGGAGCAGCAGAATGTGTTTTGGGTTGTAATTCTAAGTATGTCCATGCTGGGTGTGAGAAGTATCTTATTGAATTGACAGATTTGTGTAAAAAAAAAAATTGTTGTATTTTCTTTCCGCATTTTCTAAAAACATGTGGCAAAAAATGAAGTCTTCAAAAGACTCAATAGCATCCTAAAAATTACTGTGGGATGTTTACTCTCCAAAAATGTGGTCATTTTGTGGGTATTTCTACTGTCCTGGTGCTTCAGGGCCTCACAAAATTGTGATAGGTTGTCAAAAAATTAGATGCAGAATTTATGCCCTTAGAAACCCTTAAAGTGTTTGTTACCCTAAAAGAAAAAATGGATCCTGTTCCTTTAAAGCATGTTATACAGCACAGTGCTTGTGCTGTGCAATTTGGCCCCTTCTATCACCTTAAATACCTGGCTGAGCCTGCCTGGTTCTGCCCTCCCCCATGTAAACTGACCATGGTTTATCATGGCTGTTGAGCCCTGACACCGTGGTCAGTTTATGTGCCTCCATCATCCGCAGCTCTCCTCTGTCCTACTCTGTTCTTTCCCCCCTCCCCTCCCTGCCTATTAGCTCCTGTATGTGTATGTGAGCCTCCCCTCCTGCCGCTATTAGTAGTATTTTAAACTTTAAAAAAATGTACTGCCAGCCCCTCTTTTGTATCCAACTATAACATGCAGTGTATGTGTTTGTGAAAAACGAAGCGTCTAAATACCTTTTTGCAGATATCTTCAGGCTGGGCACCTGACTCCTGGCCGCTGTCTGCCACCATCTAAGGGCTACAGCGGGAGGGGCCGAGCAGCCAGCACAATGGTCACTTGACCTCCCGGGCTGATGTCAGCTGGAAATCTGGGCTCCTCCCACTGTAGCCCTGGATCATAGTAGGAGAGCGGCCAGGAGTCAGGTGACCGGCCTGAAGATATCTGCAAAAAAGGTATTTAGACGCTTCGTTTTCCACAAACACATACACTGCATGTTATAGCTGGATATAGTTGGAGAGGGGCTGGCAGCTGGCTTGCGATGTAAGGCTACAAACACTTTAAGGTGCTCCCATATTTTGAGCCTCTCTATGTGGTTAGCCTGTGAAAAAGTCTCATGTTGGAATGAGTAGCAGAATCTGTTTTGTGGTGTAATTCTAAGTATGCCTATGCTGTGTGTTAGAAATATCTTATTAATTGACAACTTTGTGTAAAAAATACATTTTCATTTTCATTCTGCATTTTCCAAAAACTTGTGGCAAATAAATTAAATCTTCCAAAGATTCACTATGCCTCTTAGCGAATATCTTGGTGTGTTTACTGTCCAAAATGTGGTCATTTTGTAGGTGTTTCCACTGTCTTGGTGCTCTAAGGCCTCCAAAAATGTGATAGGTAGTCAAGAAATGAGATGTATAATTGATGTCACTAGAATGCTTGAAGGTGCTCCTTGGACTTTGGGCCTGTCTATATAGTTGGCTCTGAAATATTCTCACACGTTATCGCCATTCTTGAGAGGAGTAGCAGACTGTGTTTTCGGGTGTAATTCTAAATATGCTCATGCTGTGAGTTAGAAATATAAGTGTAAAATAACATTTACATTTTCTTTCCTGCATTTTCCAAAAACCTGTGGCAAAAAATTTAATTTTCAAAAGAGTTACTATGCCTTTCAGAAAATACCTTGAGGTGTTTGCTTTCCAAAATATGGTCATTTTGTGGGTGTTTCCGCTGCACTGTTGCTCCAGGGCCACAAAAAATGTGATAGGTGGTCAGGAAACTAGATGCATAATTTATGTTTCTTGAAAACCCAAAGCTGCTTCCTGGATTTTGGGCCTCCTGATGCTTTAAAGCTGTGAAAAACTCTTACACATGTGGTATCCCCATACTCGGAAAGAGTAGCATAATGTGGTTTGGGGTGTAATTGCCTATAGGCAGGTGCAATTCAGCCTCCCTGCTGTAGGTGGCACCATTCTGGCAGCCACTATGTGGAGGAAATGGAGGCTGAGAGGAGCTTCCCCGTAAGTGTCATCAGGGGAGCAGCTGTCTGTTTGGATGCTGTCCCGCTGAATGACCTCTATGACCATCTTTAGTGAGGACAATGCTAATAAATAGCACTGTCAAACTGCAGTTGGCATGCATTTGCAAAGTGGCTAGATTATGAACAGGAACCCATTGGTAAAGGACAGAGTTTCTAGAGTAGGGAAAGGTTCCAGTGGAGAAGGGAAAGAGTATGGACCTCATGCCTTACGCTGTTAACTAGTATACTCTGTGGGATCTGGATTAGGAAGTTCTATCAGCCTCCCAAGCACTCTTGCCACCACACTGCCTATCGGGCACCTCCTTCATCAGATGCTGCCTAGTCTTGTAAGATTGCTCACATGTCTTCAACATAGAGAGTGTGAGCCGATAACCCTAACTGTGAGGAGCTGTTGTACTTGAGTTGGCCATGATATTTAGGCCCTGTTGCCACCTTTATGGAACTGTAAGAGAGCTCTTTGCCACTATCTACTAAGTTTGTAACTTATCTTTGTTCAAATATTTCATGCCACATTCTTTGGTCTCCGTGTTGTGACAGTGTGGTGTCCTGTCACGGTGTTAAAAGGGTTTTAGGGCACCCAGGATTCTCAACTAGGCAGGCTGAGGGGGCTCCAGGATGCTTATTTTATTGGGAGGAAACTGGGTTTCCAATTTCCTCAGTGACTGGTAAAACCTGGTTTGGGGCACGGAGCCCAGAAATTTTCTAGAAATTTGAGAGGGAGAAATCTCTGATCCTGCAACCAGGTTTTGCAGGCAACCGGCACACTGATGGCACAGGTGTTCACACCTGTTATAGTCTGGAACCTGATGGTAGATCGGGCTCCACCCTCCAGAGGAGTCCGTGTGTTAGCAATAGAGCAGCCAGAAGTGTGCATGTCTGCATGGTGCAGTCTGTGATAGAACAGACAGAGCGCAAAGGCCTGAGGGCTGGAGCATCAGGAAGCTGCCAGAAGGAGAGCTGACAGCAGTACAAGGTTTGTACATGAACACAGGGAGGTTGCATTAGATGGGCAGGAGGACCAGAGCACAAGGCCTGAACAGTTGCACTGCTGAAGAGAGCCAGGAGGCTGAATATTACTTTATTTCACGCTGATGGTGGAAAACCCTGTAAGGGAAACCATTTGTTCGGTTTCTCATTCTGTCTTTTTCATTCTGATTTAATAAAAGAGGTCCAACAAGCTCTTAACGGAAACATCTGGTGTGGACTGTACTCACTGGTGAGCGCTACACTTGAGCTAAATAACCCCAAACATCACAGTGTGCATTTACTCCACTTTGGGTACCAACATCCAGCGCCACCCACACTTTGGCATAAGTCAGCAGTATATGCCTCACACACTGGTTGGCATGGATGGGGGCACAGGGGCCACCATGGCGCCGATTAGAGTGGCCTTAGCTCTGGTTCCAAATTTCAACTGGTGTAAAATCTCACTAACGGAGTGGGGAAAAAGACTGGAAAGTGCTGTACCTCTCTACTAGGTACTCATTCGGCTGATCGCAGAATTGGCTTTTAACTCTTTAGAGGATGATGCCTGTCAAGCCATTATGGAATCTAGACCTCTGGACCCTGGCTGCCCTGAAGGTGAAAGCCAGACTGTTCCTCTTGAGGGCCAGGCTGGGGAAATGTGTGAGAAAATTGAGTGTCTTGTTGAGACCACAGATCCCTCTATCGATGCTGTTGTCGACCCAGCTGAGGGTGTTATGCCGTCCATGATAACCCCAAGCACCTGAGGTCTCTGAGCAGCCCCCAGTAAGTGAAATATCTGATGCTGAGCCAAACAATGACAGTAAGACTCGTCGCTTTGTCCGGTTTAACCAAGGACATTTACCTTTATAGCACCCTCCTAGGTAGGTGCTAGAGAGTGTATATCGTTTTTGGCTTTTCTGCCTATCCCCATGCAGCCATGCAGCCTCAGATGCCAGACCTGAGGGCCTGAAGCCTGAAGGCTACAACCCAGGGTTCCTGTGAAAGCTCACTGAGGGAAGAAGTCTATGGATCTGGTTGTATGTCACTGGTATAGAGTGTCGCTTGAAAGTTGGAAGGAGGCTACCAGCTGTCTCTGGACATTTTGTGAGTACAGACCCTGAAGGGATCCTTGAGACTTATAGGGCGTACACACGGTCGGACTTTGTTCGGACATTCCGACAACAAAATCCTAGGATTTTTTCCGACGGATGTTGGCTCAAACTTGTTTTGTCTACACACGGTCGCACAAAGTTGTCGGAAAATCCGATCGTTCTGAACGCGGTGACGTACAACACGTACGTCGGGACTATAAACAGGGCAGTGGCCAATAGCTTTCATCTCTTTATTTATTCTGAGTAGGGATGAGCTTCGTATTCGAGTCGAACCCATGTTCGACTCGAACATCGGCTGTTCGACCGTCCGTCGAATTGCGAACGTTATGGGCCGTTCGCGCCAAATTCGTGTGGCGCGTCACGGCCCATAATTCACTGCGGCATCGCAGTGCATTGCTGGCTGATGATTGGCCAAGCATGCACTATGACCCGCATGCTTGGCCAATCACAGCGCCGTCAGTAGAGAGAGCTGTAATTGGCCAAAGCCAGGGTGGCTTTGGCCAATTATGGCTCAGGGGATTTAGTACACGCCCCACACTATATAAGGCCGCCTGCACGGCGGCCCTGTGTAGTGTGTTCCGGTGTGCTGATAGAGAGACAGACAGTGTCATTTGATTTGAGAGCTAGATTAGGCTAGATCTGTTCCTGCTCTTTACATTTAGTGCAGTGCGTCCTGCTCACAGTGTTCAGCTAGATCTGTTCCTGCTCTTTACATTTAGTGCAGTGCGTCCTGCTCACAGTGTTCAGCTAGATCCGTTCCTGCTCTTTACATTTAGTGCAGTGCGTCCTGCTCACAGTGTTCAGCTAGATCTGTTCCTGCTATTTACATTTAGTGCAGTCAGTGCGTCCTGCTCACAGTGTTCAGCTAGATCCGTTCCTGCTATTTACATTTAGTGCAGTCAGTGCGTCCTGCTCACAGTGTTCAGCTAGATCCGTTCCTGCTATTTACATTTAGTGCAGTGCGTCCTGCTCACAGTGTTCAGCTAGATCCGTTCCTGCTATTTACATTTAGTGCAGTGCGTCCTGCTCACAGTGTTCAGCTAGATCCGTTCCTGCTATTTACATTTAGTGCAGTCAGTGCGTCCTGCTCACAGTGTTCAGCTAGATCCGTTCCTGCTATTTACATTTAGTGCAGTGCGTCCTGCTCACAGTGTTCAGCTAGATCCGTTCCTGCTATTTACATTTAGTGCAGTGCGTCCTGCTCACAGTGTTCAGCTAGATCCGTTCCTGCTATTTACATTTAGTGCAGTGCGTCCTGCTCACAGTGTTCAGCTAGATCCGTTCCTGCTATTTACATTTAGTGCAGTGCGTCCTGCTCACAGTGTTCAGCTAGATCCGTTCCTGCTATTTACATTTAGTGCAGTGCGTCCTGCTCACAGTGTTCAGCTAGATCCGTTCCTGCTATTTACATTTAGTGCAGTGCGTCCTGCTCACAGTGTTCAGCTAGATCCGTTCCTGCTATTTACATTTAGTGCAGTGCGTCCTGCTCACAGTGTTCAGCTAGATCCGTTCCTGCTATTTACATTTAGTGCAGTGCGTCCTGCTCACAGTGTTCAGCTAGATCCGTTCCTGCTATTTACATTTAGTGCAGTGCGTCCTGCTCACAGTGTTCAGCTAGATCCGTTCCTGCTATTTACATTTAGTGCAGTGCTTCCTGCTCACAGTGTTCAGCTAGATCCGTTCCTGCTATTTACATTTAGTGCAGTCAGTGCGTCCTGCTCACAGTGTTCAGCTAGATCCGTTCCTGCTATTTACATTTAGTGCAGTGCGTCCTGCTCACAGTGTTCAGCTAGATCTGTTCCTGCTATTTACATTTAGTGCAGTCAGTGCGTCCTGCTCACAGTGTTCAGCTAGATCCGTTCCTGCTATTTACATTTAGTGCAGTCAGTGCGTCCTGCTCACAGTGTTCAGCTAGATCCGTTCCTGCTATTTACATTTAGTGCAGTCAGTGCGTCCTGCTCACAGTGTTCAGCTAGATCCGTTCCTGCTATTTACATTTAGTGCAGTGCGTCCTGCTCACAGTGTTCAGCTAGATCTGTTCCTGCTATTTACATTTAGTGCAGTCAGTGCGTCCTGCTCACAGTGTTCAGCTAGATCCGTTCCTGCTATTTACATTTAGTGCAGTGCGTCCTGCTCACAGTGTTCAGCTAGATCCGTTCCTGCTATTTACATTTAGTGCAGTGCGTCCTGCTCACAGTGTTCAGCTAGATCCGTTCCTGCTATTTACATTTAGTGCAGTGCGTCCTGCTCACAGTGTTCAGCTAGATCCGTTCCTGCTATTTACATTTAGTGCAGTCAGTGCGTCCTGCTCACAGTGTTCAGCTAGATCCGTTCCTGCTATTTACATTTAGTGCAGTGCGTCCTGCTCACAGTGTTCAGCTAGATCTGTTCCTGCTATTTACATTTAGTGCAGTCAGTGCGTCCTGCTCACAGTGTTCAGCTAGATCCGTTCCTGCTATTTACATTTAGTGCAGTCAGTGCGTCCTGCTCACAGTGTTCAGCTAGATCCGTTCCTGCTATTTACATTTAGTGCAGTGCGTCCTGCTCACAGTGTTCAGCTAGATCCGTTCCTGTTATCTTCCTACTGACAGGCAGGCTTGTCTGGTTACAGTATATAAAGCTACCTGAAGAAAATTACAGGTGTTCTATCCCAGCTTAGTGCAGCTACAGGCCATTAGTATGTCTGGAAGGCCAAGAAGGAGAGGCAGACAGTCACAAGCCAATAAGAGAGGGCAAGCAGGCTCTGTGTCTAGTGCTGGTCGTGGAGACGGTGCATCCTCATCAGCACGTGGCCATGGGACACGCTTGGCCTTTTTTTCGGCAGCTGGCCGTGTTGAGCCGCAACATGCGGAAAACTTGGTCGAGTGGATGACCAAGCCGTCCTCATCCTCCTCATCCTCTCTCACCCATGCCCAGGGTGCTTTGTCTGGCAAAGCAGCGGCCTCTTCCCTCAGCTCAATGTCATCAGTGACTCCTTCCCTAGCTCCACCATGTCCTCATGAGGATTCCCTCGAACTGTTTGACCACAGTGTTGGGTACATGCTCCAGGAGGATGCCCAGCGTTTGGAAGGCTCTGATGATGATACTGAGCTCGATGAAGGCAGTAACATGAGCACGGACAGAGGGGGTGCCCAAGAAGGACAGCAATCTGGCAGTCATGCTCCCCCTGCTGCAGCATACTGCCAGGTTTGCTCCAGTGATGAGGAGGGAGGGGATGATGAGGTCACTGACTCAACGTGGGTGCCTGATAGGAGAGAGGAGGAGGAGGAGGAGGAGGAGGCGGCACATCACCAACGAGGCAGGATGCCCTCCAGGGGCCAGCCTAAGGGCAGCACATTGACTGCATCACACCCCAAAGCTCCACATGTGCAGGGCGCTGCAGTCTCTGCGCGTTATTCAAAAAGTTCTTTGGTGTGGGCCTTTTTTGAGACGAGTGCATCAGATCGCACCGCTGCTATTTGCAACATATGTCTCAAGCGTATCTCGCGTGGCCAAAACATCTCCCGCTTGGGTACCACATGCTTGACCAGACATATGTTGACCTGCCATGCAGTTCGTTGGCAAGCATATCTAAAAGACCCACACCAAAGAACAAAGAGGATCTCTCCTTGCTCCTCATCAGCTGAGATTTCCAACCCCACTAGACCTTCAGTCCTCTCTGAGACCTGCAGTGAGAGGAATGAAGGTGTAGAATTAGGTGTGTCACAGCCAAGTACTTGTGGGCAATCTGCTTTTGGTACACCGACGCCAGATTGTACCAGGCAAATTTCCCTGCCCCAGCTGCTGCACCGCCGAAAGAAGTTTGCTCCCAGCCATCCACATGCCCAGCGGTTGAATGCTAGCTTGGCAAAATTGCTAACACTTCAACTGCTGCCTTTTCAGTTTGTAGACTCTGCCCCCTTCCGTGAGTTTGTGGAATGTGCGGTTCCTCAGTGGCAGGTACCCAAACGCCACTTTTTCTCACGGAAGGCGATTCCAGCTCTCTACCGGCATGTGGAAGGCAATGTCCATGCCTCGCTGGACAGGGCGGTCAGCGGTAAGGTGCATATTACCGCTGACTCATGGTCCAGCAGGCATGGACAGGGACGTTACTTAAGTTTCACGGCGCATTGGGTGACTCTGCTGGCAGCTGGGAAGGATGCAGGACAAGGTGCAGTAGTGTTGGAGGTTGTTCCGCCACCACGCCTCCAAAATGCTGATTGTGACACACCTCTCTCCTCCACCCCCTCCTCTTCTTCTTCCTCCATGGCCTCTTCCTCGGAACCAGCGGTGCTCCGTAGGCGTTCAAGGGGCTACGCAAGTACGCAGGCCAAAAGATGCCATGCGGTGCTTGAGCTGGTGTGCTTGGGGGACAGGAGCCACACTGGGGCAGAGGTTCTGTCAGCTCTGCAGGGGCAGGTTCAGAGGTGGTTGACGCCACGCCAACTTAAGGCAGGAATGGTGGTTTGCGACAATGGCACCAACCTCCTCTCTGCCCTCCGACAGGGACAACTGACCCATGTGCCCTGTTTGGCTCACGTCCTTAACTTGGTGGTGCAGCGGTTCTTGGGCAGGTACCCGGGCTTACAGGATGTCCTGAGGCAGGCCAGGAAAGTCTGTGTGCATTTCCGCCGGTCATATAATGCCAGTGCTCGGCTGACGGACCTCCAAAAGGAGTTTAACCTGCCCAAGAACCGCCTAATCTGTGACATGCCCACCAGGTGGAACTCGACATTGGCCATGCTGCAGCGGCTGCACACGCAGCAGAGGGCCATAAATGAGTACCTGTGCGACTATGGCACCAGGACAGGGTCAGGGGACCTTGGTTTTTTTTCCCCACGCCAGTGGGCCATGATCAGGGATGCATGCACTGTCCTGTCACCATTCGAGGAGGCCACGAGGATGGTGAGCACTGACAGTGCATGCATCAGTGACACTGTCCCCCTTGTCCACCTGTTGGAGCACACGCTGCGTGGAATAATGGACAGGGCACTTGAGGCAGAACAGAGGCAGGAAGAGGAGGACTTCCTTAGCTCTCAAGGCCCCCTTTATCCAGACAGTGTTCCTGCGTGCCCGCCGATCACACAGGAAGAGGACGAGGAGGAGGAGGAGGAGGAGGAGGAGGAAGATTGTGTCAGTATGGAGGTGGAGCCTGGCACTCAGCATCAGCAGTCTTTAAGGGATCAGTCCCAAGGAACACATGGACTTGTACGTGGCTGGGAGGAGGTGGCTGCGGACGTTGTTGTCCTTAGTGACCCAGAGGACTCCGGACCGAATGCCTCAGCAAACCTACGCTGCATGGCCTCCCTGATCCTGCAAAGCCTGCGTAAGGATCCTCGTATTCGTGGTATCAAGGAGAAGGACCAATACTGGCTGGCAACCCTCCTTGATCCACGTTACAAGGGTAAGGTTGCGGACCTTATCTTGCCATCGCAGAGGGAGCAGAGGATGAAACATCTTCGGGAGGCCTTGCAGAAAGGTCTGTGCAACGCGTTCCCAGAGACTGGGAGGTTACAAACTCCTGTTTCTGGACAACGTGTTGCTGAGGCTTCGGTCAGTCAAAGAAGGAGCGGTGGAGAAGGTGGCCGTCTGACCGATGCGTTGAGACAATTTTTTGGTCCGCAGCCCCAAGGTATGATCGGTTCCAGCAACCATCGCCAGCGTCTGTTTTACATGGTGCAGGAATACCTAGGGGCAAGATCAGACTTGGACACCTTTCCCACCGAAAATCCTCTGGGTTACTGGGTCTTGAGGATGGATCACTGGCCAGAGCTTGCACAGTATGCAATTGAGCTACTGGCCTGTCCTGCATCCAGCGTTCTTTCGGAACGCACATTCAGTGCTGCTGGAGGCGTGGTAACCGATCACAGGGTGCGTCTGTCCACTGACTCGGTCGATCGGCTGACCTTCATAAAAATGAATCAGTCTTGGATCACCACCAGCTACCAAGCACCTGATGCTGATGTAACTGAATAATTTTTTTCAGATCCCTTCAAAGACTGCCTATGCTGATGCTGAGTGACTATCCCTGAGTAATTATCCTCTTCCTCCTCAATCATCACGCTGATAGCTTGTAAGAACATTTTTGGTTCTGGGCGCCACCACCAGTGCCTAAGGCACAATTTTTCAGCCCCTGTATAACAGGGGCGTGTAATTACAATTTTTGATGTAATACTTTGCAGCACGGCTCGTTCCTGCATTCCAACTAGAGTGTCTGTGAGGGGTTGCAGTGTTGTGGCACCAGCACCAGTGCCTAAGGCCCAATTTTTCTGCCCCTGTCTAACAGGGGCGTGTAATTACAATTTTTGATGCAATACTTTGCAGCAGGGCTCGTTCCTGCGTTCCAACTAGAGTGTCTGTGAGGGGTTGCAGTGTTGTGGCACCAGCACCAGTGCCTAAGGCCCAATTTTTCTGCCCCTGTCTAACAGGGGCGTGTAATTACAATTTTTGATGCAATACTTTGCAGCAGGGCTCCTTCCTGCGTTCCAACTAGAGTGTCTGTGAGGGGTTGCAGTGTTGTGGCACCAGCACCAGTGCCTAAGGCCCAATTTTTCTGCCCCTGTCTAACAGGGGCGTGTAATTACAATTTTTGATGCAATACTTTGCAGCAGGGCTCGTTCCTGCGTTCCAACTAGAGTGTCTGTGAGGGGTTGCAGTGTTGTGGCACCAGCACCAGTGCCTAAGGCCTAATTTTTCAGCTCCTGTTCAACAGGGGCATGTAATTACAATTCTTGATCTAATATTTCACAGCAGGGCCCTGTGAGGGCTTACAGTGTTTTGGCCACAGCAACACCTAAGGCCCAAATTTCTGCTGAGTATATAGGGCAGGACCCTACTTTCAAACATCTAACTTACAAACGACTCCTACTTGCAAACGGAAGGAGACAACAGGAAGTGAGATGAAATCTACCCCTAGGAAGGGAAATTCTCTCATGTAAGAGTTAATATGGGAAAACAATTTCTCCTTTCCACTGATGCTTTCCAATCCTTGTTCCACAAAAAAACCCAAATTTTCAAAAAACATTTTTCATTGGGACAAAAAAGTGAGGTGAAATCTTCTGAAGAGGAGGAAAGACGCAAAACAAATGTCACAGGGGTGATAACCCTTCCCTATGTTTTCCAAAAAGCTTAGAAAAGATTTTTTGGCTGGAGCTAAACACGTTAAAAATGTTCAAAATTACAAACAGATTCTACTTAACAACAAACCTACAGTCCCTGTCTTGTTTGCACCGCCTGTATACTGCTGTTCAGAGTATATAGGGACCTTTCCTTATTTTAATTTGGGTGCAGGGTTCCCCTTAATATCCATACAAGACCCAAAGGGCCTGGTAATGGACTGGGGGGTACCCATGCCGTTTGTCTCACTGATTTTCATCCATATTGGCAGGACCCGACATGACATTAAACCCGCAAGCAGTTTTAAATGAGATTTTTTCCTTTAAAAATGACATTTGGTGCAGGGACTGTTCTAAACATGGGAAACACGCGTCACTTTACAGGCATACTATAGACACCCCCCAGGTACGATATTTAAAGGAATATTTCACTTTTTTTTTTTTACTTTAAGCATCATTAAAATCACTGCTCCCGAAAAAACGGCCGTTTTTAAAAGTTTTTTATGCATTGATACATGTCCCCTGGGGTAGGACCCGGGTCCCCACACCCTTTTTAGGACAATACCATGCAAATTAGCCTTTAAAATGAGCACTTTTGATTTCGAACGTTCGAGTCCCATAGACGTCAATGGGGTTCTAACGTTCGTGCGAACTTGCGGTCCGTTCGCGGGTTCTGGTGCGAACCGAACCGGGGGGTGTTCGGCTCATCCCTAATTCTGAGCATGCGTAGCACTTTGTCCGTCGGATTTATGTACACACGATCGGAATTTACGACAACGGATTTTGTTGTCGGAAAATTTTATCTCCTGCTCTCCAACTTTGTGTGTCGGAAAATCCGATGGAAAATGTCCGATGGAGCCCACTTACGGTCGGAATTTCCGGCAACACGCTCCGATCGGACATTTTCCATCGGAAAATCCGACCATGTGTACAGGGCATTAGTGTGTGTTGCTGCAATTCCCCCCCCTGGTTCTAGAAGTCAGCATACTGGGTTTGTGAGCTAAAGGAGACACTGGCTAGTGTATTGAAGACTTAAGTCCACTGACAAAGTCCACTGAGTCTCTTCTGCTACAGAGAGACTTGTCCTTCCATACAGACGCTGAATGGTTCAACAGATAATCTTCTCCACAGTTCTACAGAGAGAGAGAGAGTTGTCCTCACTTGTGCATAGTTAATTTGGAGCATCCTACTAATTCCCTTCTTCTATCTCCTAAGTTCTCCAAATAAAACATAAAAACAAATCCCCTAGGCTGGTCATTGAAGAGAACGAGCGGAAGAGTGAGTGTATCCGGCGTGATAACATCGCCTAACTGGCTGCAGGATAATCAGTGGGAGACCCAGGTAAAGAAACTCCAGCAGTTCCTGCGGGAGCAGTGCTACATTTGGGGGCTCATCCGGGATAAACATCCCCTGAAATATAGCAGCAGTGGTTGCTACCAGCAACGGCTGAGTAAAGTGTCCAAGAAACTGTCATGTCTTGCTGTGTGGATTGTGGGATTGCAATTGAAAAGAAATTGTGTTGTGTCATGGAAGAAAGTAATGTCTGCTTCATAGTATTTATTGAAAGTGTGCTTTCAAGTTATGGTTAAGGACGCAGTAACCTGGGACGCAGGGATCGGTGCGTATGGGGCTGTGTCGGTACATGTGCTGTAGAAGAAAATGTCTGCTGTACAGTCAGTAACAGCACAACAGTTTCAAGCAATAGCAGTGAAGTAGTTCAGTCAGCGCACTGGAGCGGGAGTGCAGCTGAGACTCGTGCAAGGACAGGTGAAGTCGCTCTCTGTGTGTTTCCTGTAATGGATACTGTCTGCATCACAGTAGAGTTTGTTGATGCTAAACAGTGTTCAAATGGCATAAACAAAAGGGTTAACTTGCAGCGCGGGAAAGAGCACGCTGAAGAGACCCGCCCAACAGGAGGAGTCACTGCCGCAGGGTCAGTTAGCCTCTGGGAGTGCGGATGGAGTCGCCAATACGGAAAGTGGGGAGGAGCTGTGATGTCACTTCCACCTCCGGGTGTAGCCGAGAAGAAACCACGTTGTAGGAGCAGCAAGATGGAGGATGCCGGAGTGAGCCAGAGAGCTGTGATTGCTATTCGAGGTGACGGAGAGCCAGGCCAGCAAACTGATCTGCAGAATCGAGCATTGACACCGGAGTGCTGCTATCGACCCGAGGAAGTCTGGCACTGTGCAGCAGGGAGGACACAGAACAAATCAGTCTAGTATGTGGCAGATACCAACGTGTGACTGTGAAGCTGCGTGCCTGGGGTCAGTGTGGTCATCTGCTAGCCAAAAATCCTGTATGTTGCTTGGGAGACAGGGTTTACCACAGAGATGTCCACTGTCTCTGCGACTTCTGGGGAAGACAGGCGTGCTTTGAGGGCACCGCTGGGGCCGGGTCCAGTGGTCTACACCCACACTACCGTCTGCCAAACCAGGGAGACCAGCATCTCTAAGGTGCAGAACACCCAGCTAGTCCGAACTGGGCAGCAAGGGCAGCAGCTGCAGCTATCAGCAGCCATTCCCATGATTCATCATCTGGCTCCTAAAGCAGCAGAGGGAACCCAGAAGATCCAGAGGCCAAGGCCTGCAAGTTCCCCAGGTGAGGAGGGGCCAGGGATCATTGATGTGGGGTCACCTAGCCTTCTGAACCACTTTGGGTCCATATAAAAAGGGATTGCAGAGGGGGGTTTAGAGATCGGTACAGAGTGGGACTGTGAGGCCAAAGAGAGGGAAGATTCTCCATGTTCTGACCAGCAAGATGACAGCAGTGACATAGGGGCTATCCTTGTTCAATGTGCAAGGAATATGGGGTTTTGTGAGGCATATGCCAATAGGGTCCCTGATCTATCCCTTCCGCGCAACTAAGCTCGGACTCAAGCACAGAACAAGGCGTACACCCTCCTGATTAGAAGAGCCGAGACCATGTATACCCCACCTGGGAGAGGTGACAGGCAGAAGCTACCGAAGTCCTCCTGTCTACAGAGGTGCAGCAGAAGGTCGCAATGGAGTATGGGTGCGACTACCCCTATGCTCCTAGGGAGATCATGGAAGAGATAGAAGTCAAGAGAGTTTCCTGGTGTGAGGAGGCCGTCTGGGACTTCATGTTCATCTCTAAACCTTATTGCAACAAGTTAAAACATCAGCTTGGGAGGAATTCCGGTTGCAAAGAAAAGAAAACAAGCCAAGCAGGTTTGTAAAGGGGCTTCAATATGGAACTCATCGCTTGTGAGTTCCATATTGAAGCTCCTTTACAAACCTGCTTGGCTTGTTTTCTTTTCTTTGCATATTCTATTTGGCTTTGAGAACCCCTACCTACTAAGTTGAGTCGGTAAACTACATACCAGCTTAACTTTCAGTGTTGATATTTTCCTTATTTTATCATGTAATTTTGAGGAGTTCTGGTTGGTCAGATAGAATTAGAGTCTGGAAAGATCCATTCACATTGACGGGGTAGTGGTCAGAGGGCCTGGAAAGAAGAATCTGGAGTGGTACAGCAATATCTGGGGTCCTGATGGGAAAATGGTCCAGATACCGCACCCAGTTTTCTATTGTTGAGTCAAGTCAAGGTGTTGCTACCAATGGCGACCCTAGGGGGGGGGCCAGAGGGGGCCCTGACCCCCCCAACATTATGCTGGGCCCCACCATGTGCCCCCCCAAAAAAAAAAAAAAATTTTTTAATTTTTTTTTTTTTTTTACAAAAAGGCAATTTCTTTTTGTTTGTATTCATATCGGATGTGCCGCATCTTACTCGGGCCACCGCTGGGGTAACACAGTCTCTATTGAGAGGGAGAGCATCCCCAGTCAGCTCCTGCGGGTGATTCCTTCCCCCTCCCTCTGCTCGCTGACACTGCATAATGCAAGCGCTCACACAACCATGGCCGCCCGATCTGCTCCTTCCCCTGCATCCTCATTGGCAGGGAGAAGAGTGAGTTGCAGGAAGGACTCCACCAGGACTCTCAGTTACTAAAAAAACAGACTAATTTCTCCCGTCCTTAGGACAGGAGAACCAGCCTGTAAATTCCAAGAAATGCCAGACCAGCGCTGTCAATAGCAGGGGCAGGACAGCAAGAGGAGGCTGGGGAACCCCACAGTGGCAGAACACCAGGGCCCGGTGGCAAGACAACCTTTGCAACCCTGATAGTTCTCCCACTGCTTTGGACCCTTATATTTTCTTGGTATGCTGGTGACATATATCTCTTGTTCTCTGTCACCCTGGGGGGGGGGAGCAATACAGTAGGAAGGGAGTTCACTGCAGAACATGTGAAAGGGCCGTTGTGGGATCGTAGTAAAGGGGTAAAGGGCCAAAGGATAGATAAAATATATATAGATAGATAGATATATCTATATATACTCGAGTATAAGTCGTTCCGAGTATAAGTCGAGGCCCTAATTTACCACAAAAAAAATGGGAAAAACGTATTGACCCGAGTATAAGACGAGGGTGAGAAATGCACAGCTACTGTAAGTGGAAAAGAGGGTCAACAATGCCCATTTGCAGCATCACTGTGCCCATTTGCAGCCATAGGTCCCCTGAACTTCAAACTCAGTAGTTAAGGGTTCCTAGATACCCCTAGCTGCAGCCAAAATTTGGGGTCTCTGAACCCAAAGGGTCCCGAAATGACATTTCTGCAGATGGACACAGTTGACCGAATTTGGTGCCCCGTATCTCGGGGCCACTTAGTGCTAAGAACCCCAAATTTGGTGTGCAAACCCAGTGGAACTAGCACCATAACATTTCCAAGCACCAAGTGGACCCGAGATACATGGCCCCAAAAATCAGTTCAGAAAATGTCAAGCACTTTTCTGCAGCAGAGAATGACATTTTCCGAACCAGTTTTGGGGCCCCGTATTTCAGGGCCACTTGGAGCTAGGAACCCCAGCTTTGGATATGTTGTGGTACCACTGAGTTTGCACACAAAATTTGGGGTTCCTAGCACCAAGTGGCCCTGAGATACGGGGCCCCAAAGTCGGTTCGGAAAATGAAATTTTTTGCCGCAGAAAAGTGCTTGACTCGAGTATAAAAGTATATATATATATATATGCATTTTATATTGCCCCCCTATTTTTGTCCCTGTCCCCCCATGTGCCCCCCCTAAATATGAAAGCTGGAGACGCCACTGGTTGCTACCCATTGTAGCTGAACTGTTGCTATCAAGGAAGTTGTTGAGTTCAAAAGGCTACTGTGCTGGGAGCCAAAGAAAGAAGAGTACTGGTTCTTTTATTGCTGTTGTGCCTAAAAGGCTGTTGAAATCCAAATCCACTTTCCCTTCTGTCCTTGCAAGTGAAGTAGGGGGCAACTGAAGCCACTGTTGCTTCACCACCTGGTATTAAGAACTTCTGCCACAGAGGACTAATCCTGTTAAAGCCGGGGGCTGCTATCCAGAGTGGGTAAACCCCTAGTTGCTACAAAAGGACACTTCGCGAAGACCCTTTACTTGCTGGACACTTTGCGAAGATCCTTTAACCACTAGACATCCGCGCTATGGCCGAATGACGGCCACAGCGCGGACCTACATTCCCGGGAGGCCGTCATATGACGGCCTCCCCTGTGCACGCTCCCTGCGCGCGCCCTGCAGGGCGCGCGCCGGGCGCGGTGTGATCACCGAGTCACTGAGACTCGGCTGATCACCGATCTGAGTAAGGGGCCGGTCCCGGCCCCTTACCATGTGATCAGCTGTCAGCCAATGACAGCTGATCACATGATGTAAACAGGAAGATCGGTAATCGGTTTTTTTTTTACTCGCGCTGACAGCGCGAGTAGAGAAAAAAGCCGATCACCGGCTCAGATGCCAGGGACATCGGTCCCAAAGAGGAAGCACAAAAAATTCCTCATAAGTGCCACCCAAAAGTGCCACCTAACAGTGCCACCTAGCAGTGCCCACAGTGCCACCTAGCAGTGCCCACAGTGCCACCTAGCAGTGCCCACAGTGCCACCTATCAATGCCAACAAGTGCCACCTATCAATGCTCACAAGTGCCACCTACCAATGCCCACCTGTAGTGCCAATCAGTGCCACCTGTCAGTGCTGCCCATCACTGCCACCCATCAGTGCCCATCACTGCCACCCATCAGTGCCCATCACTGCCACCTATCAGTGCCCATCACTGCCGCCTCATCAACGTACATCAATGAAGGAGAAAAATTACCCGTTAAAAATTTTTTATAACAAAATATAAAAAAAAAAAATTTTTTTTTAAAAAAAATTCTGGTTTTTACATTTTTTTAACAAAAAGTAAAAACCGCAGAGGTGATCAAATACCACCAAAAGAAAGCTCTATTTGTGGGAAAAAAATGATAAAAAATTCATTTGGGTAAAGCGTTGTATGACCGCGCAATTGTCATTCAAAATGCGTTAGCGCTGAAAGCTAAAAATTGGTCTGGATAGGAGGGGGGTTTAAGTGCCCGGTAAGCAAGTGGTTAAGCACTGGACACTTTGCAAAGATCCTTTGGCCAGTGGGCCACTATCTGTCACAAAGTCAAGTTGTGAAAGTGCTGGCATGTCAGAGGGCAGTAGCTCGCGACCCTTCTTCAAGTGAAGTGTCAGGGAAAAGGACTTCCACTGAAAAGCTTCTCCAGATTCAATTTTGTATACAGGTGAGCTATTGCTGTAGGCTCAGGCAATGGCTTACACCAACAAGAAGATATGTTGCTCCTGATGCTGCAGAGGTGATAGCACTGCAGGTACCAGTTGAGTGGACTTCACATTTTTCTTCATGCTGGTTCCTGGATTTGACTAGTAAATGTCAGAACCCTGGCACCTAAAGGGACTTTACATGTTTTAGTCTGATTGCTAAAGTCCAGTTTATTGCTGAACATGCCTAGCCAGTTAGATTGGTAGGATCTTTGTTTTGTCTCTTTTACAAGGGGTTTTATTGATAATCATAGCAATTTCACAGTTTAACAGTGTAGATAATGCATCATGAATAAACATAACATAAAGTTTAGCATCTTATAAATAAAATAAGTATGCTAGTAAATCAAAGAAAAACAAAACAATAAGAATATAACAGAGGCTGAAAACAGTTTTGAGAGGGAGGTTAAAGAAGAGCTAGGGGCAGAGATTAGTTAAGAAGGGAGGAGTAAAGAATAGGGGGAAAGGAGAGAAGAGGAAGAAAGGGGGGAGGGTGGGTCCTCGTGGTGGGGGTTTGTTTTGTCTCTTACAAGGGATACAAGGAGACAACATGTCAAAAGTTGCCCTTAGGGGGCAGGATTCACAGAAATGCATCTACGTGAATGTTAGCAGTAGATGCATGTCAAGTGAGAAATTCGCCTCTGCGGAGCGGATGTTCCCACTGTTAGTTGCTCAGGATGTGTACATATGTGTGCTTTTCTCTTTTCCTTTGCAGGACTGCAAGGAGCTTCAACGCCTCAGCCGATAGATGATACACTGTAAATATGTGACTGTACTATATTGTGTAGCATAGTTAGTCAGGTTGTGTTTGGCTATTTTACCCCCCCACCAACCATTCTATGTTTAGCGGGGGGTGGACTAATAACGTACACTTGGTAGAGTTCTATCTTAACGTGTAAATACATTGTGCAGCAGATGTCATATATTTTTTAACGTTAACTTATTTTTGTATATACTGGCCACATATGGTGTATGTCCCATGGCCCTGTTCATTTGTTATTTCCCTTTTACCCCGTTCCATGTTTGTGGGATACTCTGCTTAGATTTTTGTAGGGGCGGCTGCCCAAAGCCACTGAGGACATGGCTTAATTTTGGCGGGGGTGGATTTAGCACCCTCCTAAGTAGGTGCTAGAGAGTGTATATAGTGTATATAGTATATTGTTTTTGGCTTTTCTGCTTAACAGAGAAGAAGACAGACAGGGTTAACAGAGAGCAGGGATTAATTAGTGAGGTCTGCTCAGTGTGCTCTGGTGCAGCTCAAGCTGTTTTGAAGTCTCACACTGATCCAAAAGCAAGAAGGCATATTGGACAGTGGGAGGAAACCTAGCAGGTGAGAGCAGGGACGTAACAGGCTGGCGAGACCGGCGTCCGCCAGGGGCGCAGGCCGGGAGGGGGCGCAAATTGGCAGGCCGTGGCACCGGGCGCAACATTGGGGGGGGCGAAATCCCGCACCAGTTTGTGTCACTGACTGTGTCCCCTGCAATACGGCCGCCATGTTGCGGCAGCTGACGCCCTGTGATTAGGCGAATGTGGTCATGTGCTGTGGCGGAGCTGGCTAGTCCTTGAACGCGGGTGGCGCATGCGTGAAGGCTGCTCCTGGAGTCCTGCCTGTGCTTCTGTAAGCCGCCGCCGTCTTCTCCTTCACCCTTCCTCCTGACCGCGCCGGATCTGGAAGTGCAGTGGGACTTCATCTTTGACTGGGAATCATTCAGTGAGTGATCCAATCGATGGAGAACAAAAAAAGGAGGTGAGTGTGTGTGAGCCTGTAAGGGAGGCCATCTCAGGTGGGAGCAGCCGCCGGTCAGCAGAAGTTAGGGTGAGCATGTAAAGGGGTGAAATGTTGCTGGTTCTGCTAGGTATTTGGCTTGTCAAATGCCCTGAGGGATGGAGTGGGTCTGTGGGTGCTGCATTCATGGCAATACGGTGGGTGCTGCATTCATGGCAATATGGTGGGTACTGCATTCATGGCAATACGGTGGGTGAAGCATTCATGGCAATACAGTGGGTGCTGCATTCATGGCAATATGGTGGGTGCTGCATTCATGGCAATGGAGTGCGGCATTCATGGCAATAGAGTGGGTGCTGCATTCATGGCAATGGAGTGGGTGCTGCATTCATGGCAATATGGTGGGTGCTGCATTCCTGGCAATACGGTGGGTGCTGCATTCATGGCAATACAGTGGGTGCTGCATTCATGGCAATGGAGTGGGTGCTGCATTCATGGCAATATGGTGGGTGCTGCATTCATGGCAATACGGTGGGTGCTGCATTCATGGCAATACGGTGGGTGCTGCATTCATGGCAATATGGTGGGTGCTGCATTCATGGCAACAGAATGCGGCATTCATGGCAATGGAGTGGGTGCTGCATTCATGCAATGGTGGGTGCTGCATTCATGGCAATACGGTGGGTGCTGCATTCATGGCACTTGTGAGGCTGCAGATGGGCACTGATTAGGCTGCGTTGATGGGCACTGACCCATATTTTGCTTCACAGTTCTTTATTTAAAATTTAAGATTTTTTCCTAAAACTTCCTTTTTAAAGTATAGGTGCGTGTTATAAGCCGATAAATACGGTATATCCAAATAACACACCCAAGCTCCTCTCTTCACCACACACAGCCACAAAGGCAAGATAATTCTTGTTGGGCAGTGTATTAGTGCTCGGACGAACACACTTAGACCGAATTTTAATGGTTTAAATAAGGTTGCACCGATACCACTTTTTTAACACAGAGTACGAGTACTGATACTTTTTTGTAAGTACTCGCCGATACCAATTACCAATACCTATCGCGTAGGTAGGGGGGTGGTTTGGGAGGGGGTTGTTAGGGAGTCTGGCGAGGCTGGGGTGAGGACAGAGTGGGAAGTAGAGGGGTAAGTGAGGGCAGGGTAGTTGAGGGTGGGGTGAAATAGGGATTGTGGAGTGGGAGAATTGAGAAGAAAAAGGCTGTGATTGCTGGGGGAAGAGGATGGGAGGGTCATTGAGAGACATGGGGGCAGAGGTGGCAACAGGTGGGGGGGAAGGAGGAGGCAGCACAGGGAGGGCACAGTACAGGGTGTTAGGAGGGCGCAGTACAGTGCATTAGGAGGGTGTTAGGAAGGCGCAGTACAGGGCGTTAGGAGGGTGTTAGGAAGGCGCAGTACAGGGCATTAGGAGAGAGTTAGGAAGGCGCAGTACAGGGCATTAGGAGGGTGTTAGGAAGGCACGGTACAGGGCGTTAGGAGGGTGTTAGGATGGCACAGTACAGGGCATTAGGAGGGTGTTAGGAGGGCGCAGTACAGGGCGTTAGGAGGGTGTTAGGATGGCACAGTACAGGGCATTTGGAGGGCGCAGTACAGGGCATTAGAAGGGCGCAGTACAGGGCATTAGGTACAGACCAGTCTGCACACTGACACCGTACCTTACATTATTTACAGACTGGTGTGTGTATAACATATACAGTACAGTGTTGGGGTACAGACTGGTCTTTATATACTGTATGGTGCTAGTGTATAAGACTAGTCTGTACCCTGCTGACACTATCCTGTACATACTACACTAACCTGTTTGAAGGACTTGCTCTCCTCATTACTCGGTTCTGCTTCCAGGGACGATTCCACAGCTGTATATATAGAAACACATGTGCTGATGCTGTCCAGCCTCTTGCCCTTTGGCGACCCACCCACTCTCTGTTATTGGATAGCGGCCAGTCATCCAGCTAGCTCTCTCTCTCTGTGCAGGAACAGGATGGGAGGAGTCATGTCATCACCCACCCTTTTCTTATTTACAGAGGCAGGAGAGGATCGCAGCAGTGCTGCATAATGAAAAAAAGACAGCCAGGAGCAGGAGTGTCGGAGTGGCCAGCTGTCAGCCTGTTCCCACTGTGCTGTGGATTTTCCCCAGGCCCCCCCCCCTCGTCCTGGTGTCGTAAGACGCATACTGCTCTGAACCCCACTGCCGGAGGGAAGGAGGAGGTTCCCCGCCCCCAACTGACGTCACTGGTATCGGTTTTCAGTATCGGAGCATTTTCCCGAGTACGATACTCGTGAAAATGCCTAGCATCGGCACCGATACCGATACCAGTATCGGTATCGGTGCATCCCTAGCTTAAGTAATGTTATGCGAAATGGTGGGCCCTCAAAATATTTACTATTAGTCTTGAAAATCTAGAGGAATTAGTAAAATCCATGTTGGGTGCTGCTGTCCTGTATGACAATATTACACCATGTGGAGCTTTAGCATTAGTTTAAACAGTACTAAGCTTTATCTAATGATGTGAGTCGTAACTCTTAATGATGGTTTTGTGTGTTATCTATGCATTCAGAAAAGCATTTTGCCTTACCTAGGATTTTCGTGCTGCAAGCGAAGCCTACAGAAGTGTTCCCTGAACTTTGTACAAAGTGATAGAGGAGTTGTTTAATGACCCAGGTCATTCAGGGGTGCCCAATACCTTGTACGAAGTAGAGGTGAGTGCTATTGAATGGTATTTTTAATGGAAAGATTATGTCAAGTTTAAGCAATTTTAATAGCAATCATTTAATTAAATAATACACTTGATGCAATATTTCAATTAAACATAAGTTTACATAACATCGCAATGCATTGCTGGCTGATGATTGACCAAGCATGCACTATGACCCACATGCTTTGGCCAATCACAGCGCCGTCAGCGAAGAGAGCCATAATTGGCCAAAGGCACGGTGCCTTTGGCCAATTATGGCTCAGGGGGTTAAGTCCACGCCCCACACTATATAAGGCCTCCTGCACGTCGGCCATGTGTAGTGTGTTGGTGGCGTTGTTAAGAGAGAGACAGAGAGAGACAGAGAGAGGCAGTGAGAGTGTCATTTCATTTAGTTTGAGCAGGCAGGCAATTCAGTTAGCTGCAGTGTATTTCATATATACAGTCAGGTCCATAAATATTGGGACATTGACACACTTCTAATTGTTTTGCTCTATACACCACCACAATGAATTTAAATGAAACAAACAAGATGTGCTTTAACTGCAGACTTTCAGCTTTAATTTGAGGGTATTTACATCCAAATCAGGTGAACGGTGTAGGAATTATAACAGTTTGTATATGTGCCTCCCACTTTTTAAAGGACCAAAAGTAATGGGACAATTGGCTGCTCAGCTGTTCCATGGTCAAGTGTGTGTTATTCCCTCATTATCCCATTTACAAGGAGCAGATAAAAGGTCCAGAGTTCATTTCAAGTGTGCTATTTGCATTTGGAATCTGTTGCTGTCAACTCTCAATATGAGATCCAAAGAGCTGGTGGTGGTAGTGTCATGGCGTGGGCATGTATGGCTGTCAATGGAACTGGTTCGCTTGTATTTATTGATGATGTGACTGCTGACAAAAGCAGCAGGATGAATTCTGAAGTGTTTCGGGCAATATTATCTGCTCATATTCAGCAAAATGCTTCAGAACTCGTTGGACGGTGCTTCACAGTGCAGATGGACAATGACCCGGAGCATACTGCGAAAGCAACCAAAGAGTTTTTTAAGGGAAAGAAGTGGAATGTTATGCAATGGCCAAGTCAATCACCTGACCTGAATCCGATTGAGCATGCATTTCACTTGCTGAAGACAAAACTGAAGGGAAAATGCCCCAAGAACAAGCAGGAACTGAAGACAGTTGCAGTAGAGGCCTGGCAGAGCATCAACAGGGATGAAACCCAGCGTCTGGTGATGTCTATGCGTTCCAGACTTCAGGCTGTAATTGACTGCAAATGATTTGAAACCAAGTATTGAAAAGTGAAAGTTTGATGGATGATTGTTAATCGGTCCCATTACTTTTGGTCCCTTAAAAAGTGGGAGGCACATATACAAACTGTTGTAATTCCTACACCGTTCACCTGAATTGAATGTAAATACCCTCAAATTAAAGCTGAAAGTCTGCAGTTAAAGCACATCTTGTTCGTTTCATTTCAAATCCATTGTGGTGGTGTATAGAGCCAAAAAGATTAGAATTGTGTCGATCCTCCCCACAGTATCTATGTCTTACATGGACGGTGACAGACACAGTGCCTTGCAGGTACATGACAGGGTACAATTGGAGACATCACCTCTATCCCACCCTATAGAATTTCTGGGTTTTCTTGGCCCCCCAAGGATGCACGCATGCCGCAGCTACTTCACACTGCTCTGGAAATAGGTTAGTCATCCAGGCATCCCCCACACACTCAGGGCACTCCTTATTTCTATCCTATGCAGTTACATTTGACACCCATTTAGCTCTCTTGGGAGCCTTCACCCAGGTTTATCCTTTCTGCTCCATCCGGTTTTCTTTTTGGTTTATTTCTTCTGTAGGTACACCAGACAGTCCTACCCCAAAAAGAAGGATTGCATTGCACGTATCAATTTTGTCGCTATAGGTAGGTGCAACTGATTTTTTTCCCACCTACATCCACCAGTATGTCACCTTCACCTAGGTTATCAAGCTCCTCTATGCACCCATTACATACGCATTCCCCTGCATGCGTGGCTCATCTACATTGCCATATTCCTTACCAATCTGCTCACTACTATGGTGACTCCCACCTCACAGATAAGGACGTACACCTAGGCACATGTACACAAGTGCATTCTCACTCAGGTTTTCATCCAACCATCCACACATGCCTGCATCTTTTTGTGCTCCTGTGCAGTGGTTCATATGCTAGCATGGGTACATGCAGACGCATGTGCCTGCCCACTTTGCATGAACACAAAATGACAACTAATGCGTTGAGCTCCTTTTACATTGTATTTACGTATGGGCATGTGTATATGTACGTGCACATCTACGTGTATATATGTATGTATATATATGTATATATGTATATTTGTAGCTATCTTTTATCCTATTTTCATATATGCCCTTCAGGTGTTTCATGTGCAGGTGTGCATCTTTCTATTAGGCGTATGAGCATGATCATTTTCTACCACATTCTGTTCTTACTAATCACTCTAAGCATTACCAGTAGTATTTAACCACCATTCTAATAAGGCTTCTGTATGGTCACACTACCATCGATATGTAATTATTTACAATTGTCATGGTTATGTCTGCATATTTCAATATGTTACCATTATACTACCTTTTATTGTATTATTTCATTGTATTATTTTATTTCTTTTTATTGTACTAATTTATCATTTTTTAATACATTTTAATACATTGTTAACTCCTTCACTACTACTAATATTACTCCAAACAAAAATATGTGCAATTATTTTTTATCATATTATTTTGAATCTATCGATCCATCACAAGTCTCCAGTCTGCTTTGTGTAACACACATTTACCATGCGCTCTGCATCACACATATATGATTTTTATCCATCTATTTTCTATTTAGAGCACTCTGATGTGGACTTACATGGAGCTAAGGAGAACTAACTATCCTTCACATAATATGTCTCCCCACTAACCACTCCTTCCCATGTGCATACGTGTTGGTCCATTTGTTTATACAGACTGTGTTCCTTCTCTCAAAGCTCTGATGAAGAGGTCATCCTCGAAGCGCGTCAGCCTATTTTTTAGAACTTGCCCCTGTTTGGGCATGTCCCACTTGTAATTCTACGAGTGCATATTTTGTAACCCTATTTTATGAAACGTAGTATGTTTTTATTTCCTACATGTATGTATTCTATTGCTCGTGAATAAACTGTATGATTTGATGCAAGTGTTTGATCACGCGCCTTCCATCCATCTTTCCCACACTATCTTCTTCAGACCACCCCTGGTCAGTCTACGCAGCAGGACACACATGACCACCTTCTCTAGTTTGGCCATTTCAACAGTACTATGTACCCACACCAATAACGTCCTCACTAGCGCAGGAGTAAGTCTTTTTTGTTCATATTTTGCGTCACCGCTATACGTCCAGTCCCGGAAGCTACGGGCTGTTTTGAAGCCGGCGGCCTCGTTTTTATGCATATTATTGTCTGCTTTGCTGTAAGTTTTTACTTGTCTTACTACTATTAATAAATGTAAAGGATTTTATGCTATGTGAAGCCTTTATTGTTTTATGGGGAACATACCACTCATCCGAATTGATCCATCCACGGACCGGTTCCATTGAGGCTGAGGAACCCAGTGCATGCCAGAGAGATCCCAGGCTGGGGTACAGTCATCTGCTCTGTGTGGTCCCCTGTAACAAGGGACCACCGGGTTCTGGTAAGCGGCAGTTTTTTTCTGTGGTGGAGACATCTATCACTTGTCACAATTTTTTGTGGTATCCTACAGCACATCACTATTGAAGAATTACTGTTTTTTTATGGACCAATTATTTTAAAATGGTTATTTTTAAATTTATTATGGACTTTTTTCACTCAGTCACCTGATTTGATATACAGTTTATTTTATTTATTTATTTTTCTCATTTTTTGTTACATTTTCACCAGTCCATCACGGTTGTATTTTTCACTCCTTTATTGCAGTACATTTTGTTTTATCATGTAGTACATTTTGATGTATCATGTAGACTATTGAGCATCACTATTTAATGTAGCCATTTACTCACTCTTGTTCCTTCACCGAGAGGATCTGGTAATTTCAGGTTTACTCAGTGTGGCATATTGGCACTCATTATTGTGAGTACATATCTTATTGTCTCACGATTTCAATCATTTTAGCGCGACTTTTTGTTCCTTATTTCTACTTAGTGTTGTATAACGCTTTTTAGTCGCAGCTTAACGTTTTTTCCACTAATATCGCAGTTTTTTTCTTTTTAATATACAAGTTGATCTTGGTCTCATCTGTCCATAGGATGTTCTTCCAGAACTGTGAAGGCTTTTTTAGATGTTGTTTGGCAAACTCTAATCTGGCCTTCCTGTTTTTGAGGCTCACCAATGGTTTACATCTTGTGGTGAACCCTCTGTATTCACTCTGGTGAAGTCTTCTCTTGATTGTTGACTTTGACACACATACATCTACCTTCTGGAGAGTGTTCTTGATCTGGCCAACTGTTGTGAAGGGCGTTTTCTTCACCAGGGAAAGAATTCTTCGGTCATCCACCACAGTTGTTTTCCTTGGTCTTCTGGGTCTTTGGTGTTGCTGAGCTCACCGGTGCGTTCTTTCTTTTTAAGGATGATCCAAACAGTTGATTTGGCCACACCTAATGTTTTTGCTATCTCTCTGATGGGTTTGTTTTGTTTTTTCAGCCTAATGATGGCTTGCTTCACTGATAGTGACAGCTCTTTGGATCTCATATTGAGAGTTGACAGCAACAGATTCCAAATGCAAATAGCACACTTGAAATGAACTCTGGACCTTTTATCTGCTCCTTGTAAATGGTATAATGAGAGAATAACACACACCTGACCATGGAACAGCTGAGCAGCCAATTGTCCCATTACTTTTGGTCCCTTAAAAAGAGGGAGGCACATATACAAACTGTTGTAATTCCTACACTATTCACCTGATTTGGATGTAATTTGAATACCCTCAAATTAAAGTTGAAAGTCTGCAGTTAAAGCACATCTTGTCCATTTCATTTCAAATCCATTGTGGTGGTGTATAGAGCCAAAAAGATTAGAATTGTGTCGATGTCCCAATATTTATGGACCTGACTGTATATATACACATCCCGGCTTTGTATATATATATATATATATATATATATATATATATATATATACAGTTTAGCTTCATCTCACTGCAGGCCGTTCCTGGTGTACTGTTTCTAATATACTTCAGGCAGGCAGTTGATTCAGCTAGCTGCAGTGCATTTAATATATATATACAGAGGCTTGTATATATATATATATATATAGTCTAACAAAGCCTATACCAGACTGTAGGCCGTTCGTGGAGTACGTGTTCAAAGACACTTTCAGGCAGGTGACTCAGTGAGCTGCACTTCATTTAATAGCTAAGAAGGACAAGAAACTGGCACTCATGTTCCCAAAGCTGCAGCACACTGCCAGGTTTGCTCCAGTGGCAAGGAGGGAGGGGATGATGAGGTCACTGACTCTAAGTGGGTACCAGATAGAAGAGGGGAGGAGGAGGAGGCACATCGCCAAGGAGGCGGGATGCCCTCCAGGGGCCAGCTTAAGGGCAGACAACCGACTACATAACACCGCAGAGCTCCGCATGTGCAGGGCGCTGCTAACTCCATGCGTTTTTCCAAAAGTTCTTTGGTGTGGGCCTTTTTTGAGACGTCTGCAGCAGATCGCACCATTGCTGTTTGCAACATATGTCTGAAGGGTATCAAGCATGGCCAAAACAGCAGCCGCTTGGGCACCACATGCTTGACCAGACATATGTCCAGCTCCCATGCAGTCCATTGGCAATAGTACTTAAAAGACCCACACCAAGGAACAAGGCAGACCTCTCCTTGCTCCTCATCAGCTGGGATCTCCAACCCCACTATAACTTCAGTCCTCTCAGAGACCTGCACTGAGCGGAATGAAGGTATAGAATTAGGTGTCCCAAGCACTTCCGGGCAATCTGCTAGCGGTACACCAACATCCGATTGTAGCAGGCAAATACCTCAGTGGCAGGTTCCCAAACACCAATTTTTTTCCTTTGAAGGCCATTCCGGCTCTCTACCGACATGTGGAAGGCGATGTCTTGGCCTCGTTGGACAGGGCAGTCAGCAATAAGGTGCATACTACCGCTGACTCATGGTCCAGCAGGCATGGACAGGGACGTTACCTTTCTTTCACGGCGCACTGGGTAACCCTGCTGGCAGCTGGGAAGGATGCAGGACAGGGTGCAGTATTGTTGGAGCTTGTTCCGCCACCACGCCTCCAAAATGCTGGTAGTGGTGATTCTGCTCTGCCCCTTCCTCTTCTTCTTCTTCTATGGCCTCTTCCTGTGCAGATTTGTCCTCGGAACCAGCAGTGCTCCATAGGTGTTCTAGGGGCTTCGCAAGCACTCAGGCAAAAAGATGCCATTCGGTGCTTGAGTTGGTCTGCTTAGGGGACAGGAGCCACACTGGGGCAGAGATTCTGGCAGCTCTGCAGGGGCAGGCTCAGAGGTGGCTGACGCCACGCCAGCTTCAGCCAGCAATGGTGGTTTGCGTCAATGGCACCAACCTCCTCTCCGCCCTCCGACAGGGACACTTCACCCATGTTCCCTGTTTGGCTCACATCCTTAATTTGGTGGTGCAGCGGTTCTTGTGCAGGTACCCGGGCTTACAGGCCAGGAAAGTCTGTGGGCAGATCCGCCAGTCATATAATGCCAGTGCTCGGCTGGCTGACTTCCAAAAGGAATGCAACCTGCCCAAGAACCGCCTCATCTGTGACATGCCCACCAGGTGGAACTCAACGTTGGTAATGCTGCAGCGGCTGCACACGCAGCAGAGGGCCATCAATGACTACCTGTGCGAGTATGGCACCAGGAAAGGTTCAGGGGAGCTTGGCTTTTTTTCTCCACGCCAGTGGCTCATGATCAAGGATGCATGCACTGTCCTGTCACCATTTCAGGAGGCCACGAGGATGGTGAGCAGTGACAGTGCATGCATCAGTGATACTGTCCCTCTTGCCTACCTGTTGGAGCACATGCTGCGTGGAATAATGGACAGGGCACTTGAGGCAGAACAGACAGAGGAAGAGGAGGACTTCCTTACCTCTCAAGGCCCCTTTTATCCAGACAGTATTCCTGCAGGCCTGCCTATCACACAGGAAGAGGAGAATGAGGAGGAGGATTGTGTCAGCATGGAGGTGGAGCCTGGCACTCAGCATCAGCAGCAGTCTTCAAGGGATCATTTCCAGTCCCCAGAAACCCATGGACTTGTACGTGGCTGGCAGGAGGTAGCTGCGGATCAGGTCGTCCTTAGTGACCCAGAGGACTCCGGACCGAATGCCTCAGCAAACCTACGCTGCATGGCCTCCCTGGTACTGCAAAGCTTGCGAAAGGACCCTCGGATTCGTGGTATCAAGGAGAGGGATCAGTACTGGCTGGCAACCCTTCTTGATCTACGATACAAGGGTAAGGTGATGGAACTTATTCAGCCGTCGCAGAGAGAGCAGAGGATGAAACATCTTTGGGAGGCCTTGCAGAAAGGTTTGTGCAATGCGTTTCCAGAGCCTGGGAGGTTACAATTTCTTGGTCCTCCTGGACAACGTGTTGCTGAGGCTTCGGTCAGTCACAGAAGGAGCGGTGGAGAAGGTGGCCTGTCCTGCATTCAGCATTCTTTCGGAACGCACATTCAGTGCTGCTGGAGGCTTTGTAACCATCACAGAGTGCGCCTGTCCACGGACTCGGTTGATCGGCTCACCTTCATAAAAATGAATCAGTCTTGGATCACCAGCTACCAAGCACCTGATGCTGATGTAACCGATTCATTTTTTTATGAATGTGAGATCCCTTCAAGACTACCTATGCTGATGCTGAGTGACTATCCTGTTATGCTGAGTGACTATCCTATTCCTCCTCAATGTTCATGTTGATAGCTTCTAAGAACATTTTTGGTTGTGGGCACCACCAGTGGCTAAGGCCCAATTTTTCTGCCCCTGTTTAACAGGGGCATGTAATTACAGTTTTTGCTGTAATATTTTGCAGCAGTACTCGTTCCTGCGCTCAACAAGAGTATCGGTGAGGGGTTGCAGTGTTGGGGCACCACTACCAGTGGCTAAGGCCCAATTTTTCTGCCCCTGTTTAACAGGGGTGTGTAGTTACAATTTTTGCTGTAATATTTTGCAGCAGGGCTCCTTCCTGCGCTCAACAAGAGTATCTGTGAGGGGTTGCAGTGTTGTGGCACCATCACCACTGCCTATGGCCCAATTTTTATGCCCCTGTTTAACAGGGGCGTGTAATTACAATTTTTGATCAAATATTTACCAGCAGGGCTCGTTTCTTCGCTTAACAAGAGTATCTGTGAGGGGTTGCAGTGTTGTGGCACCACCACCACTGCCTAAGGCCCAATTTTTATGCCCCTGTTTAACAGGGGCGTGTAATTACAAATTTTGATCTAATATTTCACAGCAGGGCCTGTTCCTGCGCTCAACAAAAGTATCTGTGAGGCTTTACAGTGTTGTGCCACCACCACCACCGCCTAAGAACCCAATTTTTCTGCGCCTGTTTAAAAGGGGCATGTAATTACAATTCTTGATATAATATTTCACAGCAGGGCCCGTTCCAGCGCCCACCTAAAGTAACTGTGAGGGCTTAAAGTGTTCTGGTACCACCAACACCTAAGGCCCAATTTTCCACAGAGTGTATAGGGCAGGCCGTATAGTATATACAGGCGGTCTCCTATTTTCAAAAATCTGACTTACAAACGACTCCTACTTACAAACGGAGGGAGACAACAGGAAGTGAGAGGAAATCTACCGCTAGGAAGGGAAATTCTCTCCTGTAAGAAATAATATGGGAAAAAGGTGTCTCCTCCACTGATTTATCACCAATCCCTTAAAACCCCAAATTTTCAAAATCCAATTGTCATTGGGACAGGAAGTGAGGTGAAATCTTCTGAACAGGGGCAAAGACAGCAAAACAAATGTTACAGGGGTGATAACCCTTCCCTATGTTTTCCAAAAAGTTTTAAAATAGATTTTCCTGACAGGCTCCATGGCATCATACGTGTGGGTTGACCCCGCCTCCATAACTACCCAATAGGACCCCTCCCTTATAAATTTCAGCTGTGGGCTCTCAGCCGTGTTCCTTTTTTGTCCTCCTCAGTAGGATCTTATGTTTGGTTCTCCTACCTGAAGACGATGTCCTGCGATTGTATCGGCCGACCAATGTGATGTCTCATCCCTCCAATAAGCCTTGACTGTTAGCAGGGTATGGAGTGTATTGCAGAGTAAAGCACTGAAGAGCTGGAGTCATTTGGAATGAAAAGCGCGCACAGGCCGATCGCCTAGCAGTATGCAGGTGGCCATTATCTGCCAAAAAGCCCGGTGTGTGTATGGATGTTCCGGCCGAGTCGATCGTAGGTGGTGGTGAGCATGTATCACCTTCATGGCAGCAGTGTATATATTTGTTGTTGTTGTTTTTCTCTCTGTGTGCTCTTTGTTAAATTGCCTATGCAGCGGCTGGTTCCCTGTGCGTTCCAGCCGCCGCTCCCTCTACTTCCGGGTTCTGTCTGCGTTCTGTGCAGGCGCAGTCCCGGAACGAAAGCGAGGCCTGGTTTCGCGCATGCGCACGAGGACCGTGGGCCTGGCGTGGCCGTGACGTCACGTGGCGCCAATTTTAAAAGCCTGGGGAGGCTTGCAGAGCTCGGGAATGATCGTGGGCATAGCGGCGACTTCCCTGAGCACCTGCAGAGCCTTCCCCAGGTAAGTGCAGTACAGATGGGTCTGTGCTTGCTGTTTTTGCTTTCTGGTATATCTGATTTGATCTGTGTTCACCTGCAGTGATTCCCAGCATCAGCCATGGACTCTTCACTGCCTCCTGGTGGCCAGTCCTCTCGCAGCAGGTAGGATTTGAAAGTATTTTCTTTACTTGCCTGCTGGGGGGAAGAGAGCGGAGTGTAGGGCATTATTCTGACTTTGTGCCTTTCTCTTTCTCTATTCCTGTCTTCCTTCTTTCCTTAGCCCTTCTAGGTCTGACCAAAGACAAAGTAGTTCCCGCAGAAGGAGCGGGTCGTCTAAATCACACCACCGGCATTCCTCCTCTGGCTCTAGACACCATGGTTCATCCTCTAAGTCTAAAGACCACAGTAGAGGCTCTCCTCACCCCCCCTCATCTCATAATAAGGGACCGGAGAAAATATGTTGGGGATGCAGGGCCCCAGTTCCTGCCAGCAAGTCTCTCTGTGACCGCTGTTTCTCTAAAGCAGCTAATGAGAGGGAAGGTGCAGACCAACACCTGGAAACATTAATCAAGCGAGTCGTGAAAGAATCGCTGCAGGAGAGAGACGCTGTAAAGCCTCATGATTCTCCTCAAGATCCACTGATTCCCCTGTCAGAAGAGGGTCCAGTCCATGAGACGTGGGAGTCTTCTCAACCTAGTCACCAGTCAGCTCCCCCTTCAGATAGTGGGTCAGAAGCGGATGATTCTGGGATGGGCTTTGAATATGCCCTGGCTCCTTCTCTGGTGAAAGCTGTTAAAAACGCTTTGGTTTGGGAAGACCCAGTTATTTCTCCTGCTAAACAGAGAAAGTCTTTCAAACAACTCAGCAAGGAGCGTCATTATTTTCCTTTCCTCACGGAAGTAGGAGCTATAATTTTTGAAGAATGGGGCAAGATGGATAGAAAAAGCTCTATGCAATCTAAAGTCTCAAAACTATACCCTTTCAAGGAAGAAGAGGTTAAACACCTTGAGTCAGCTCCCTTGGTAGATGCTGCATTAATGAGGCTTGTGAGATATGTGACTCTGCCTCTTGAAGATACAGTCTCATTTAAAGATCCGCTGGAGAGACGGGTTGATGCCGACCTAAAAAGGATTTATCTGACAGCAGGCACAGTGTGCAAACCCGCTCTGGCCTTAGCAGCAGTCTCTAAAGCTTTAGAGGCATGGTCAGACAATGTGAATGATTCTCTTAGAGGTATCTCTGAAGAAGCGGCTAAGAGCTCCCCTATTCAGGAAATCAGGCTTGCCACTGCCTTTCTGGGGGAGGTCGCTATTGACATTGTTCGCCTAGTGGCTTGGGTGATGTTGTCATCGGTCACCGCCCGTCGGGCCTTGTGGCTGCGACCTTGGTTGGCGGATCCAGCCTCTAAGCAGGCCTGGTGCCGTATTCCATTTGAGGGTTCATCCCTCTTCGGCAACAAGCTTGATAGCACCATTACCCGGGCTACGGGTGGTAAATCGGGGTTCCTCCCTCAAGACAGGCATTTACAGAACCAAAAACGCACCTTTTCAAGATCGCAGAACACCGACCGTGCAAGGGAAGCACGTAGTTATAGGCCTGGTCGGGAATTTTCTAGATCCTGGAAATCCAGGCAGTCCTCTTTTAAAAAGCCCACAAAAGGGGCTTCTACTAGTAACCAGGACTCCACTAAGTCCTTTTGAAGTTGGGCCCGCTCAAACATGTCAGGTGGGGGCTCGTCTGCTCCATTTCCGGCATGTTTGGGCGGCCTCAATTCGGGATTTCTGGACTGTCAAGACAGTGTCCTCAGGCCACACCTGGGTTTTCAACAGCACTCCCAGACTAAGATTTATACCAACAAATCTTCCAAGTTCAAGGGAGAAGAAACAAGTTCTTTTAGCTTACATAAGCTCTTTATTAGCTCAAAACGCAGCCATTCCTGTTCCAGATGGCGAACGAGGAGAAGGCATGTATTACCCTCTGTTTCTGGTACAGAAGAAGAACGGCACATGGAGGCCTGTTATAGACCTGACTCATCTCAACCGGTTTATCCGAAAGGAAAAATTCAAGATGGAGTCACTGTTAACGATTCAACAATCAGTTCATCTAGGAGACTGGCTGGTGTCAATAGACTTGAAAGACGCCTACTTTCATGTCCCAGTGGCAGCAGACTTCCAAAAGTTTCTTCGCTTTGCTGTAGACGATCAACACTTACAGTTTACCTGCCTTCCATTTGGTCTCACGACATCACCTCGGGTGTTTTCCAAGGTTCTGCTGGCTGTTGTTGCTCTGCTCCGAGCCAAAGGAGTTCGCCTTCACCACTATCTCGACGACCTCCACCTTCTAGCCCAGGACAAGGGTCAGCTTCTAAAGCACAGGAGTCTAGTAATTGCCACTCTCCAAGAGTTTGGGTGGCTCCTGAATTTGGAGAAAAGTCACCTGATTCCATCTCAGTCTCTCATATTTCTAGGTGCCCATTTCAACACACTAGAAGGCACCATCTCGCTACCCGAGGAGAAGATTGTGGTGATCCGGGACAGGATCCGTTCAACCCTTGCTTCATCTCACCTATCTGCTCTTCAATGTCTGAAGGTGATTGGCACAATGGCAGCCACCATTCCCATGGTGAAGTGGGCTCAATGGCACACTCGCCCATTCCAGAAAGGGTTTCTCCAACAGTGGGATTCTCCCAGCAAGAATCAGCGCATCCTCCTCACTCCATCCATGAGAGAGTCTCTCCTTTGGTGGCTCCAAGGGAAAAATCTCCGCAATTGCCATTCGATTCTCCCCATCACATGGGTCACAGTGACCTCAGATGCCAGCAATCGGGGCTGGGGGGCTCATTGCCTGTCAGAAGTGGCTCAGGGCAGATGGAACTCGCCATCTCAGAAGACTGTATCCAACATTCTGGAACTTCGAGCGGCCTTTCAGGCGCTCAGATCCTTCTACCATCTGATAAAGAACTCCTCAGTGATGCTCCGGTTGGACAATACAACCGCTGTGGCCTATATAAGGAAACAAGGTGGGACTCGCAGCTGGTCCCTCCTACGGGAAGTGGAGCCAATCATGAACTGGGCTCAGAAGAATCTGTCCAACATTTCGGCAGTCTACATTCCGGGGGTCCAGAATGTTCAGGCGGACTTTCTGTCCTGTGTTCAAATGGACAACAACGAGTGGTCCCTGCACAAAGAGGTGTTCAAGTGGCTCCTGACACTGGGAGTGTTCCCAGAAGTGGACCTGTTTGCATCCCCATGCAATTACAAACTGACCAAGTATTACTCGAGGTTCCAGGATCCCCAAACATATGGGATAGATGCCCTCACGGATCGGTGGAGGTTCAACAAGGCGTATGCCTTCCCTCCGGTACCTGTGATACTCCAGTTTCTCCACAGGCTCAGAACAGAGGAAGTGGAAGTCATGGCAGTGATACCGTTTTGGCCCAACAGACCATGGTTTCCCCTCTTAACTCTCCTCAGTTATCGGGAGTCAATACCTCTGCCTCTCAGGGCGGATCTTCTGTCCCAAGGTTCTATCCTGCATCCATGCCCTGCTCATCTACATCTCAGGGTTTGGTTTTTGAGAGGGGAAGGCTTGAAGCCTTAGGTTGTCCAGAAGAAGCCATCCCGACGCTTCTGAATGCCAGACGGAAGAGCACTAATAGAGTGTATGAACGTATCTGGTCCAAGTTCACAGAGCACATGGCCTCTAGACCTAATCCTTGTGGTTCTCCAAAAGTCCAGGATATCCTCAGCTTTCTGCAAACAGGGTTGGATTTGCCTCTAGCAGTAAGTTCCCTTCGTGTGCAAATATCAGCCATCTCGGCATTTACAGGAATTTCATGGGCTAACCACGCCCTGGTTCGCCAATTCTTCAAGGGTGCTATCAGGCTAAGACCTCAAAGGAAACCGAGATTCCCTAAATGGGATCTTCCCCTTGTTCTAGATTTTCTTTCCACGCTTGGAACAGATCCTGAAAATCCTCTATCAGTTAAAGACCTCACACTCAAGACCGTCTTCCTGGTGGCAGTAACTTCAGCCAAAAGAGTGTCTGAAATCAGGAACTTAGGTTCCAAAGAGCCTTTCCTGACCTTTTTTCCGGATAGAGCAGTATTAATTCCCATGTTGGGCTCAAACCCTAAAGTGACATCTATTTTTCACGAAAATCAGGAAATTGTGTTGCCTACCTTTAGCACAACAGAAGGTCAAGATGTCCATCCCCTTGATGTGGGACATACTTTGAGTCAATAGTTAGAAGCTACAAAATCATTTAGACAGACGGATTTTCTTTTCATTCTTCTACAGGGAAAAAATAGAGGAAAACGGGCTTCAATCAGATCCATCTCTGCTTGGATAGTACAGACCATTCAAAGGGCTTATAAAGCAAAGGGCTTGGCTCCTCCAGAGGCAGTGACTGCACACTCAACTCGGAGTATTTCAACCTCGTGGGCGGCTTTTCTTCATGTCGCACCCGAAGTCATATGTAGAGCGGCTTCTTGGTCATCTATCAATACGTTTGTTTCCCACCATTGCGTTGAACCAGCCGCTTTGTCATCCATTAATTTTGGTTTGAAAGTGCTGTCAGTGGACAGTGTTAAATAAATTTATTTTCTTGCTCAGCATTGTGCCCACCCGGGTGTGTTTGGTGAGTTATTTCCCACACGTATGCTGCCATGGAGCCTGTCAGGAAAACGGAAAATTTATATCAAATACTTACCGTAATTTTCCTTTCCTGATAGGCTCCATGGCAGCAGGAGTCCCTCCCAATGCTTGGAGTAGGCTAGTTACGAAACACGACTGAGAGCCCACAGCTGAAATTTATAAGGGAGGGGTCCTATTGGGTAGTTATGGAGGCGGGGTCAACCCACACGTATGCTGCCATGGAGCCTATCAGGAAAGGAAAATTACGGTAAATATTTGATATAAATTTTCCGTTTTTTTGGCTGGAGCTACACTTACAAAATGTACCTGTTCCAAATTACAAACAGATTCTACATAAGAACAAACCTACAGTCCCTGTCTTGTTTGCACCGTCTGTATACTGCTGTTCATGGTATATAGGGCCTGGGGGCCCAATGCCTTTTCTTTTTTTAATTTGGGTGCGGGGTTCCCCTTAATATCCATACAAGACCCAAAGGGCCTGGTAATGGGCTGGGGGGTACCCATGCCATTTGTCTCACTGATTTTCATCCATATTGGACCCAACAATACATTAAAGTGTATGTAAACCCGAAAAAAATTTTTTTTATTATATCATACTGTAGAGTATAAGATTTCCTATCATTTGAGCCCAGTATTGCCACAAAGAGTTAATCCATCTCTGAGCAATCCTCTTTTTATTGTTCAGTGAGAAAAATCTTGACAAACTGACAAAAACTTTGTCAAATACTCCATAGCAGAAGTTCAGTTATAAATACACAGGAGAAAATGCATATTGACAAGGGGAGTGTAGAGGTGGGCGGGGAGTCTACTGACATCACGTCTCCACCCACCGAGCTCCAGACAACAGATCCACCCACAGAATCTGCAGTTTTTCAGCTCTCATAACAGACGGAGGGGAGACATTTGACAGGTAAAGATACATGCAGGAGGCATGTATATCCTTATAGATAACTCCTATGGCAGTAGTTTAGAGAGGATGACATTCGGTTTACATCCACTTTAAAGCCTCAAGCGGTTTTAAATGACTTTTATTCCTTTAGAAATGTCATTTTGTGCAGAGACTGTTCTAAGCACAGGAAACATGTGCCACTTTACAGGCATACTATTGACACCCCCTGGTACGATATTTAAAGGAATATTTTACTTTTATTTTTTCACTTTAAGCATCATTAAAATCACTGCTCCCGAAAAAACGTCCGTTTTTAAAACTTTTTTTACATTAATACATGTCCCCTGGGGCAGCACCTGGGTCCCCAAACCCTTTTTTTAGGACAATAACTTGCATATTAGCCTTTAAAATTCGCACTTTTGATTTCTCACGGGTTCCAGTCCCATAGACTTTAAAGGGGTTGTAAAGGTAAAAATTTTTTCACCTTAATGCATTCTATGCATTAAGGTGAAAAAACTTCTGACAATACCGCCGCCCCCAGCCCCCCCGTTTTACTTACCTGACGCCTCGAAAGTCAGCTTCGTGTTCCCGACAGCTATTCCTCCGCTCACCCTGGCCGCTGATTGGCTACAGTGGATGGATTGGAAGCAGCGCAGCCATTGGCTCGCGCTGCTGTCAATCACATCCAATGACGCGGCGCGCTGGGGGGTGGGGCCGAGTGATACAGTGAGCGGCTATAGCCACCGGCTGTATCACGGGAGCGCGCCCGCAAGCACTAACCACCATGCGAGGGAGCTCGCATTAAGGTGGTTAATGCTTGCGGGGAGGAGCTGAAACAGCCGCCGAGGGACCCCAGAAGACCACTTTCGGGGCCACTCTGTGCAGAACGAGCTGCACAGTGAAGGTAAGTATAACATGTTTGTTATTTTTAAAAAAAAAAAAAATTACCTTTACAACCCCTTTAACGGTGTTCGAATGTTCGCGTGAACTTTTGGTCCGTTCGCATGTTCTGGATGCGAACCGAACCGGGGCCTGTTCGGCCCATCCCTACTTACCATTGACCGTCTTGTGAACGCAGCTTTAGCAAACTCAAGTCAATAAAGGATTATCTACGTTCTACGATGAACCAAGAAAGATTAACCAGCCTTGCCTTATTATCACTCGAACATAAAATGGTTTCACAGATTCATGTAGACGCCATAGAAGAAGATTTTGCAAAAGAAATTTTACAGTCAAAGCGAGAAAAGTGAAATTTTAGATAGCCAAGCTAAGCACAGTATGAAGCATAAGCATAATATGAATACAGATTCTTATCTTTTATTATATTTAGCACCTTTAGAAATGTAAAATGAGTTATATTAGAAAAAATATAAAACCTATTAAGGTTTATAAGGTTTTAAATTTCTTCTGAATGTGATACCATGTGTTTATCTAAATCTCATCTGACTACTATGTTTATATGCAAAATCTTTTTTCAAAAGTCAAAACAATTGAAAAGGGACTGTATAGCCTAAACATTATCTTTAATGGATATCCAGACAATAAAAAATTAAAGGAAATTGATGTAAAAAACAAACAACTGAAATTCTAACTCTTTAATGAAGGGGGGGGGGGCGCCGATACAGATTCTCGCCAAGGGCGCTGGAGACCCTAGGAACGCCTCTGGGTGAGACCATGGATGTAGATTCAGCCCTGGCCAATTAGAAGGGGATGTGCCCCAAGGAATGCTGGGTGCCTGTATTTAAAAGAAAAGTATATATTTTTTTTGTTTTTTTTACCGTCATACTTAGCTAGGTGGATGCAGCATCGGACTGATGCTGCATCTGTCCCCCGGTAACTCTGCACTGAGAACCGAGCTATTAAACACCGCTGATGGCTCGGTTCTCTCAGCTCCCCAAGCAGAGAGCTGCTGCCTGTTAGTCAGCAGCTTTCCGCTCTGCCCCCCCCCCCCACGCTCACTGGAGCGCTGAGCTGTGCAGGGGTGGGAAACGACCGTATCAGTCTCTCAGCGGCTCGCTGAGAGGCTGAGACAGGCATCAGTCCAGGCACCTTGCAGATCCAGACTTTATTGTCATGATGACGCAGTGCCTGAACTGATTCCAGTGACCTCAGCAGAGAGCGGACTTCAGACCTCTCTCTGCTAAAAATGGGTCACGGGAGTGCAAAACGAATTGCACTCCTGTGACCCATAGGAGAAGCCCAGCCAAACAAACTCAGGCTGGACTTCTCCTTTAAGTCTGAGGAGCACATGGGCTCAGGGTTCCAGTCCAGCCCACCTCTGAGGAGAGAGGTTTAGGTGGGGAGGAGGGGGCTGCCTGTCCCCAGCAAAGGTTGCTATGCGGCCTCAGGTGCCAGACCTGAGGGCCTGAAGCCTGAAAGCTACAACCCAGTGTTCCTGTGCAAGCTGACTGAGGGAGAAAGACTATGGATATGGTCACTGTTATAGAGCGTTGCTTGGAAGTTGGAAGGAGGCTACCAGCTGTCCCTGGACATTTTGTGAGCACAGACCCTGAAGGGATCCTTGAGACTGAGTGTGTGTTGCTGCAATTCCCCCTCTGGTTCTAGAAGTCAGCATACTGGGTTTGTGAACTAAAGCAGACACTGGCTAGTGTCTTGAAGACTTAAAGGGGTTGTAAAGGTAAAAATTTTTTCACCTTAATGCATTATATGCATTAAGGTGAAAAACTTTTGACAATACCGCCGCCCCCAGCCCCCCCGTTTTACTTACCTGACACCTCGAATCTTCGTTGCTCGTTCCAGTCATCTCTATTGCAGCTCAGCCTGGTCGCTGATTGGCTGCAGTGGATGGATTGAAAGCAGCGCAGCCATTGGCTCGCGCTGCTGTCAATCACATCCGATGACGCGGCGCGCCGGGGGGCGGGCCCGAGTGATACAGTGAGCGGCTATAGCCGCCGGCTGTATCACGGGAGCGCGCCCGCAAGAACTAGCCACCATGCGAGGGAGCTCACATTAAGGTGGATAGTTCTTGCGGGGAGGAGCTGAAACAGCCGCCGAGGGACCCCAGAAAAGCAGGTTCAGGGCCACTCTGTGCAGAACGAGCTGCACAGTGAAGGTAAGTATAACATGTTTGTTATTTTTAAACAATAAAAAAATTACCTTTACAACCCCTTTAAGTCCACTGACAAAGTCCACTGACTCTCTTCTGCTACAGGGAGACTTGTCCTTCCATACAGACGCTGTATGGTTCAGCAGATAATCTGCTCCACAGTTCTACAGAGAAAGAGAGAAAGAGTTGTCCTCGCTTGTGCATAGTTAATTTGGAGTATTCTACTAACTCCCTTCTACTATCCAGGTTCTCCAAATAAAACATAAAAACAAATCCTATAGGCTGGTCATTAAAGACAACGAGCGAAAGAGTGAGTGCATCTGGCTGTGTGATAACTCTGTGTAACTGGCTACAAGATAATCAGTGGAAGACCCAGGTACAGAAATTCCAGCAGTTCCTGCGGGATCAGTGCTGCACCTGCAAAGTATTCTCATTATGCTGTATAAAGTTGCTTGTCTTCACTGCCATTTTGTGCCTCACAAAAAGTTGTATTCTGTTATTTACTTGATGCCGAGGACAGCATCTGTCAAAGGGGGGAGGGGGGGTTTAGGGTTTAGGCAAGTTCAGTTCAGCCTTCCTGCTATAGGTGGTGCCATTCTGACAGCCACTATGCACAGGGAATGGAACTTGAGAGGGGCTTCTGTTAATTGAGGCCTGAGGTGTCATCAGGGGAGCAACTGTCCGAATTGATGCTGCTGTGCTGATTGACCTCTATTGCCATTTTAGAAAAGGCAATGCTAATAATGAGCACTCAGATCTGAAACATCTATAAAGTAAACTTATAACTAGATGAAGAGTGGCGCTATCCCCTGTCCGTGGGATATAGGTGAGTGTCCACACCAAAACCAATCCTAGATCCCTATAACAGAGAGCGGATTTAAGAATAGTGAAAAATCAATTGTCACACCTAGCATCAATAACTTAATGTGAAAGTGACTACTAAAAAAATATATACTCAAACTTTGTGTGCTCAGGGGCATTCGCCCACAATAGACGTCTCCCCTCCGAGTGGAGGGAAAGTCGGAGGCGTCTCCAAAGGGGTTTTTTTTTTTTTTTTTTTTTTTTTTCTCCGTTAAACGGCACCGAGGTCTCGCGCCGTTCGGAGTGTGACCTCCAATTGGTACAAGGGGGGTCTCCTTTTCTTTTTTTTTTTTTTTTTTTTTTTTTTTTTTTTTCCTGGGGTCCTGATGGGGGACTCCTCTCCTCGGAAATACCAATAGACCGCAAAAAGAAAGGTTAAGAAAGGAAGGAAACATGACTAGAATAAAATTCACCTCATATAATGTCAAGGGACTGAATATCCCGGAGAAACGGATTAGGCTGCTTGCGGAGATGGGAAGGATGGGGACGCAGATTGGCTTCCTCCAAGAGACACACTTTAGAAGGGACAGAATACCAAAACTTGGAAATCATAAATTCTCTACAGTCTATCATAGTACATCTCCGAGTTCTAAAACCAATGGAGTATCAATTATAATCTCAAAACAAATCCCATGGAAGGAATTGAAGGTAGTTACAGATGAGGAGGGTCGCCTTTTAATTGTAAAGGGACAAATGGGACCACAGAGGATCACATTGGTGAACCTATACCTTCCAAATGAAGAACAGGTTAGCTATCTGGAGACTTGTTTACAAATGGTACACCAACATAAGGAGGGTATTTTAGTGATAGGAGGTGACCTAAATTTAGCATTAGACCCGCTCCTGGACACGTCAAGGGGAGCCTCACATCTCTCTTCGACAAAAATACGAAGAATTAAGAAACTATTGAGTAATCTGCAAGTAATAGACACATGGAGGTCAATCCATGTCCAGGACAGGGACTATACGTTCTACTCGGCAAAGCATAAAACATACACGCGCATTGACTATGTTATGATATCGCAGACAGTCATATCATCACTGGTGAGTGCGGAAATAGGTTCATTTACCCTTTCAGACCACGCCCCGACAGATTGTATGTTGATTCTGGGGGAGGATGAACGCCGGGAATGGCACTGGAAGATTAATGAAACGTTATTAAAAGACAAGGAGTATGAGCAAAAACTTAACCAGGAGTTGGACTCCTTTTTTTTGATAAATGAGTCGAGTGAAGTCACCCCATTTTGTGTGTGGGAGACACACAAGTGCGTGATGAGGGGTGTTCTGATATCGCTCGGGGCGCATAGGAAAAAGAAGCTTAACGCACAGATTGAGGATCTGCTCGAAAAAATTAGGGCAGTAGAGCTGAAACATAAAGAATCTCATACACAGGCGTTAGAGGAGAAACTAGGGGGCCTCAGAGGTGACCTGAACTTGCTCCTCATCGAACAGGCTAAAGCAAAACTGAAATGGGGAAGGCGGACACTATATGAATTTGGGAACAAACCAAGTAGGATGCTGGCAAAGGCCCTTAAGGATGCCACAACACCATCCCATTTGACGGGTATTAAAACACAGCAGGGGGTTACGGCGAAATCATCACAGGAGATGGCACAGATTTTTAAGGGGTACTATGAGGGGTTGTACCAGCTGGAGGGCCATCAGCTCCCACACAGGTGCAGAAATAAACAAGAAAGGGCAAAAGAATATCTAAACAACTCAGAAATGCCAAGGTTAACGGAGGAGGTAGCAAGAGATCTAGACGCACCAATCTCAATAGAAGAATTTAAAAAAGCAATAAACCTGCTAAAAGTAGGGAAAGCCCCGGGCCCAGACGGGTATACTCTGACGTACTATAGATTTTTTGCTGAGAAACTGGCTCCAAGGTTTATAGCGGCCTTTAACTCCCTACGGGAAGGGTGGAGGATACCTAAAGAAACTTTGATGGCACATATAGCAGTAATCCCTAAGGAAGGAAAGGACCCAACCCAATGCTCTAGCTATCGGCCAATTGCGCTACTCAACGTGGACTTGAAAATTTTTTCTAAGATCCTGGCGCTAAGACTAGAAGAACACATCCCGGCACTGATTCATCCAGACCAGGTGGGATTCACGGCAGGAAGGGAAGGTAGGGAAAACACACAAAGAGTAATAAATGCAATATATACAGTACAGAGCAGACAGGAACCCCTCGTATTGTTCTCGGCAGATGCAGAAAAAGCTTTCGATAGGGTTGATTGGATCTTTCTTAAAACAACCCTGCAACATATTGGATTGGGGGAAGGAATGTTGAGCTGGTTCTCAAACCTTTACTCAGTCCCAAGTGCAAGGGTTAAGGTCAATGACAGGCTATCGGATCCCTTTGAGATCCAGAATGGAACGCGACAGGGGTGTCCCCTTTCACCAATCATTTTCATACTTACACTGGAACCGTTCCTAAGGAAAATACGAGCGGATTGCAATATTAGGGGTATTAAGACGGAGGGAGAGGAACACAAATTAGCAGCATATGCTGATGATTTGATCTTCTTCATAACCTCTCCAACTATATCCCTCCCTTCCCTTCTAAGCGAGGTCAATGAGTATGGGGAGTTAGCAAACTATAAGGTAAACTATACTAAGTCCGAAGCGATGGGATTGGAGATGGATACAACTGAAATACATCGGATAAAAGCACAATTTAATTTTAGGTGGACAGATTCCCATATAAATTATCTGGGGACTAAAATTCCAAAGAAGCTTAGCAGAATGTTTGAATTAAACTATGCCCCACTGTCAAGACAAATTAAACAAGACTTTAGGAGATGGGACAGAGACATCTTCACCTGGTTTGGAAGGACAAATATCATAAAGATGAACGTGATGCCCAGAATTCTCTATTTGTTTCAAACGTTACCAATAAAGATTCCATCAAACTTTCTTAAGGACCTCAGATCAGGATTTCTAAGGTTTATATGGGCAGGTAAACCAGCAAGGATAAGGAGAAATATCCTAATACTCCCAAAAGGGAAAGGAGGTATTGGTTTCCCAGACCCAGTACATTACTGGGAAGCCCTACAACTAGCGAGAGTGGTGGAATGGTGCGCCTCGGTAAGGAAACCGCATATACAGCTAGAGCAGGCGATGTCTAAAATTCCATTGGAAGGATTAGCATGGATTAAAAAATCAGAATTATCTACCACAGTGAAAAAACACCCGTTAACAGGGGCAACTATCCGCTCTATTTACATGATCTTCAAAAAAACAAATCTTTCACCAACTCCGAGCCCAATGACCCCGGTATTGGGTGCCCCGGACTTCCTACCAGGTTTAACCGACCGGAGGTACGAAGCAATAAAACATAAAGGGAAAAGCAGGCTGATAGACTTCTCTAGGGACCGCCGCCTGATGACAAGAGGCGAGATAGAGGGTGAGGTAATAGAAGACCTGGACTATTTCAGGGCTATGCAGCTAGGAGCGTATATTCGCTCAAAAAATAAAAAATTTTCAGTAATAAGGGAGCTGACTAGGTTTGAACGGACCTGCCTAAATGGCGAAAGCATCAGGCATTCCTTATCACATTTCTATGAAACATTAACATGCCCGGAAGTGACACAGGAGCTCAATTTTATACTAGCCTGGGAGAGAGAGCTAGGAGTAACGTTTACTCAAAAGCAGAAGACGAAAATATTAAAATCAGTACATAAAACATCAATTGCCAGTAGATACCAAGAAGGAGGATACAAAATTCTTACCAGATGGTATAGAACACCAGCAGCCCTTCAAAAAATTTACCCTCAAGTATCAGATAGATGTTGGCGCTGTATGAGGGGGGAGGGAACGATGATACATATATTCTGGGAATGTGAGGAGATTAAAGGCTTCTGGGAAACAGTGGAGGAAACGATTAAGGATATTACAGGTGTGTCCCTTGGGAGCAATCCGGCTGCATTTTTATTAAATGATGTCCCCCTGTCGGTGGAAAAATATAGGAGATCTCTGCTCAAACACCTTCTCACCGCCGCAAGGGCGTGTATCCCGGCTCTCTGGAAGAGTACAGTCCCCCCGACTAAATTTCAGTGGTGGGCTAGAATTACAGAAATTCAACAAATGGAAAAATTGACGATGATGCTGAAAGAACAAGATGAGAAATATCGGAGGACTTGGTCTCCCCTAGTAGAGTATAGAATTAGAGAACAGGAGAAGGGGGACAGATAAGACCGAAGGGAGCCGAGGAGAGGGGTTCCCCCCTCCCTCCCCCTGGGGGGGGTGGGGTAAACTACGTTTTTTTTTTTTGTTTTTTTTTTTTTTTTGTTTTTTTTCTGGTGGGGTGGGGGGGGGGTAATGGGGTTAGGGAAAATGGAAAAGGGGGAATTATATGCTTTGCCCTTGGGACAGAAGAGATTTAGAATCAATTGGTAATGAAACGAGTGAAAAAGCTATATCATGACAAAAAGAATATGCATATGTTGATATGATGTTTGAGAAATGTTTCAAGTGGCATGTGACTCATGATTGTTGAAAAATAAAGAATTTATAAAAAAAAAAAAAAATATATTAGAAATTATAAAAAATCCTAATGTGATATTACTAAAACATCAAATGACATATAAATTATTGCAAGTGCCACCCGTGAATGGTGAAAAACAATATTGTGATAACACCAATTTATAATAAAATCAAAAAAAAATTCCACAAATCATGTACAAAGTGTGTGTAGAATATATGATAAACCTTAAGAAAAAAAAAAAAACAATCCAATAATATAAGGAAATCTTAGAGTCCACTTCTATTAGTGAATGATAAAGATCAATAAAATAGTGGAAAAAAAGTTGAAAGAAAGTTCAAAAAGTTCCAGTTTCTTCAGTCTGCAACTGCTGTAATTCCGTGTACACCACCGCTCAGTGCCGTGATTCCACTCCCTAGTGAATTGCTCACTCACCAGCTGTTAAGGCCTCCGGCGTTCACACTCCCTGGGTCCGCTGTGGCCGTCCCTGTTAATGTTACTGCGTGCTGTGGTTCGTTTTTGCTGTGATACAGTTCCAATTTGCTGTGAAGTGCTGAGTTGATTTTAGCTGCCATGTGAGTGCATATGTATGGTTTTAAGTTTCTGATTAAATTTTTAAACGATATCACGCTATTTGGAGCATTTTTTTCCTTTTTTATGTGGAGTCATATTCTCAAGGGAAAAAGTGTATGGTACACTCAACAGCGGATATCGGTGGCTGCATGATAACCCCCATGTTAGTGGGTTAAGGTCTTTTGCCGGCCAAACATGAGAGTGGGAGGCCTTAACAGCTGGTGAGTGAGCAATTCACTAGGGAGTGGAATCACGGCACTGAGTGGTGGTGTACACGGAATTACAGCAGTTGCAGACTGAAGACACTGGCACTTTTTGAACTTTCTTTCAACTTTTTTTCCACTATTTTATTGATCTTTATCATTCACTAATAGAAGTGGACTCTAAGATTTCCTTATATTATTGGATTGTTTTTCTTTTTTTTTTCTTAAGGTTTATCATATATTGTACACACACTTTGTACATGATTTGTGGAATTTTTTTTTGATTTTATTATATATTGGTGTTATCACAATATTGTTTTTCACCATTCACGGGTGGCACTTGCAATAATTTATATGTCATTTGATGTTTTAGTAATATCACATTAGGATTTTTTATAATTTCTAATATATTTTTTTAGTAGTCACTTTCACATTAAGTTATTGATGCTAGGTGTGACAATTGATTTTTCACTATTCTTAAATCCGCTCTCTGTTATAGGGATCTAGGATTGGTTTTGGTGTGGACACTCACCTATATCCCACGGACAGGGGATAGCACCACTCTTCATCTAGTTATAAGTTTACTTTATAGATGTTTCAGATCTGAATATTTTTATTTTAAAGTGGCAGCTAGCATAAGGCATAAGGCATAGCTTATTAAGACCAGGGCGCAGTGGTAGTAGGACAAGTTTTAGGGGCCTGTTATCTTGTTCACTCACAGTTTTTATAATAATGAGCACTGTTCCACTGCAGTTGGCGCACATTTGCGAAGTGGCTAGGTTAGGGACAGGAACCCACTAGTGAAGAACAGTGGCGGGAATGCAATAAAGCTACAGAGCCAATTTTCTGGAGGTAATTACTCTTGTTACTGTACTGCGCCAAATTCATGAAGCATTTGCAACAGTTATGGTTGTGACAGTGACTCGTGCACCGAATTCAGGTAGTTCTAAACTGCGCCACTTTTACATTGAGTCGCACTGAATGCACCACTTTTACATTGTGTCGTATTGAATGTGCAAAATGTAAAAGTGGAACTAATTAAGACCAACTCTCTTTTGGTATACAGAGAAAAACTGGTCTCACGTGCATTCTAAAAGTAGCTCAGCATGAGCCAAATTCAAGTACAGGTTCTAGAAAGGTATGTGAATTTGGCGCATTCTTCACCACTTTTAGAATGCATGAGAGACACTTTTGCAAAAGCTGCCTGCACCAGTCTTTGCAAATTCAAGGGAGTTTGTCTAGCACATTGAAATGTTCAGATGAGACAGAGTATGGGCCTCACACCTGACCCTGGTAGCTTGTATACACTGTGGGATCTAGGCTAGGAACTTCTATCAGCATTCTGGGTGCCTCTGCCGCCGCCTAAACCAGGGGTGTCAAACCCAATTTCATCATGGGCCACATCAGCATTATGGTTGCCCTTAAAGGGCCGGTCGTATCTGTAAGACTGTATAAAGGTATCTACTATCATATTAAATAACTGCCTCTGCACAGTGGCGGCTCGTAATGCAGGGCGCAGGGGCGCCGCCCCCCTAATCCATGTGCCCGGCCCCTAATTTCCATGCAGGGCGCCGGACGCATGGATTCCAATTGGATTTTTTTTTAAGCACATGATTAGAGCCTGAAGCTCTAATTTGCTTCAAAAAAGGGTGGGCTCGGGGCGCAGGGAGCCCACCCACTTGAGTGACAATGGTGAATGAATATTCGCTATTGTCTTCCTGATTCTTCTCCCGGCCAATCAGGATGCCCCGATTGGCCAGGGAGTCTTAGGATCATCGCCGTCCATCTCCCACGGGGGGGTGGGGGGTGATCGTTGCCGTTCGTCTCCAGGGGGGGTGTTTTTTTTTTAGTTTGCTCCCCCCCAAAATATTGAGCACCAGCCACCACCGCCTCTGCATTTGATTATCACTAGTTTTAGTAATAATGTAAGACTTAAGCTGTGAAGGGCAAGTGCAGGCAGGAACAGACCCCACTCATATGCCTGCAGTAGATGATGCAAGTCTGAAAAGGGGTGTCGCACACCGATGGTATCACCCACAAGCAACTTTATTGGAGACTGCTCAGACAGAACACGGTTCTGCCAATGTTGTTCTGTCTGAGCAGTTTCCAATAAAGTTTCTTGTGTAGGATACCAGCGGTGTGCCACCGTCCTTTCCAACTTTCATAGAATTGTAATGTACTTATAATAATTAAAAGCAGATGTCCAGACCCCCCCCCCCCCACTTTTAGATCAGATGTAAAGAGCCCCCCCTATCAGAAGTCAAGAGTTCCCCACCATCCCAGGACCAGAGGAGGGCTGGAGTCAGCTGCTGGAGTCTTCTTAATGCTGAGACTAGGGAAAGTGATGAGGGGGTGCTGTGGCTGCACAGGGAGGTGCAGGATCTGTAGGAGGAGTCCTATCTTCCTCTCTGCTGCCAACTGCTGAGACTGGGGGAAGGTGGGAGAGACAAGGCTCTGTGTGGCTGCATGGAGAAGCACAGGATCTGGTAGAAGAGTTCTGTCCACCTCTCTGCTGCTGACTACTGAGACAAGGTAGGGGCAGAGACGTGGAGGTTGCCGCTGCTGCAGGAGAGGTGCAAGGGCCACATGAAATGGCCTGGAGGGTCGTATTCGGCCCATGGGCCTTGAATTTGACACATGTGGCTTAGAGTGTTGGTCAGAATTCCATACTTACAGACAGCTAAAATGATCATTGATGTCATGCTGCTGGCTTTGTCAAGTGGAGTTGGCTCTGGAATTATGCAGGCAATATCAAATGGAAGGTCAATCCGCCACAGCTCAACGTATTCCAGGCAATCTCTGGAAGTCCACCTGCTCTCACCTATCCATCTGAATGCATGTGCCTCCACGGTGGGGACACTTATATTTTAGTGTTAGGTACCACAGATACCGGGGTGCCTTGACGAGGCTCTGTGGCTTACGCATGCATTTGCAAATGTGTGCAGACTAAACCCCTGCTTTTAATGCATACTTTTAGACAGGTTATTTGGTTGTCTGTGGGCTGGTGGTAAGTCAAGCTTGTTTTTTTCATGGATTTATCCATGGCCTTGTTTGAATCTCTGGAAGAGCCATAGGGTTTCATTGAACCCTGGTTGAGAATGACTGTACTAAAACAACTGATGTTCAGAGATTGTAGACATGCTACAGGTTTGGTTGGAGCCTGAAGACATGCTGCAGAAGACAATGAGGGACTGGGGACTTGTTACATGAAGCTAGTAGGGATCACTGTCATTACCCTTTTCCAAATCATTGCTCCCTTTCCGATAACAGACTGCTGAGGTCCAAGCGAGCTGCAGGAATCTGCTAAATTCTGAGAGAAGACGAGGCAGAGACGAGGGGATACTGCGGCTGCACAGAGAGGTGCAGGTTCTGTAGGATGAGTTCTGTATTCCTTTCTGCTGTCGACTGCTGAGACAAGGTGGGGGCAGAGAAAATGGGGGTGTGTTGCAGCTGCAAGATAGGTGCGAGGGCCACATGACATGGCCTGGTGGGCTGGATTCGGCGTGTTGTGTTTGACACGTGGTCTAAACTGTGTTTACTATGCTTTGGCTTGTGAATGGACAGGGAGACAGTGCAGAGTTCTTCCTGTTCATTCATTCTGTGCAGCTGAGGCTGAAGAAATTGAGATTGAGGAGTGGGTCTTCAATCTCCTTCTCTGTCTCAAAAGTGAGACATCAGCGCTCTTTCACCAAAGCCCCCAAGCCCCCCAACAAGGTTGCTTAAAAATTGTAAAAATAATGAAAAATAAAAATGGAAAAAAAAAATAAAACAAAAAAAAGATTGTAAAAAATAATTAGGAAAAATAAAAAACTACTGACACCATCCACTGCCCTCTGAGCTTCACATTACAGACTGTATAAATATAGGCAGAAACCAGCACTAAGCTATAACCTTACAGACAGATCCAAGAGTATGTAGCCATCATGTACAATGTGACAAGAGTTTTCATACAGTAGAGATCATGATGGATACATGTGTTAACTAATGAGCTGGGGTAGTAGTAGGAAACAAAAATGGAATAAACAGCAGTGCTATTTAGCTCTCCCAGTCTGGAAAAGGAACTAGACAGGAAAAATGAGGCACTGCTGATGATACATGGAGATACCGTAGTTAAATCAGTAACTATAAAAATATAGTCAATGTACCAGGTTCAGGTTAGATGAAAAAAAGGAGAAGTGTGTCCTGTTAAGGAAAGGAAGAAAAGGAGCAAAAGTAAGTTGCTGAGAAAATTAGATGGATGGATGGGGGAGAGAGATGGGGGCAGGAAGGCAGGGCCACTGGGTATAGCCATGAGTGATGTAAATGTTACATTTGAGGGTTTGACATCTCTGAGAGGGTATTTAAATAGGATTCTGTGAATTTAAAGTGCTGCCAGGGCCTCCAAGTCAGTCTGAACGTTTCCTCTGAGTTATGTAAATTAGCAGTGAGGTCCTCCATGTTTAGAACATCATTGAATTTCAAGAACCATAGGACTTTCATGGGGAAACAAGACTGCTACCATAGGATTGGAATACAGGCCTTTGGTACATTTCAAAGTTTAATAGTTAGGGAAGACTTGTATTTCAGGATAGGTCTTTCCGTGAAGTATATAAGGCATGCTTCCAGGTTATTGTTCAAATCTACAGAGGTAAGTTGAATAGTGTCAGTGACATCTTTTCAGAAAGATATTTAAGGGCTTTTATTGAGAATGCAATTTGGAAAGGCTGAGTGGTACCCCTGTTTGTGCCAAAGTTTCTGGAGAGAAAAGGAGGGTGTGTTGGCACTATTCTGTATCATTTGTACTATTTCTACGTTGTTCAAGCAAAGCATCTGGAAAGACTAATCATGTGGAGAATCATTTATTTTAGGAAACCTAAATGTTTTTAAAAGCGGGCCTCAGGCCAGGAATACCTGAGAAGCCCGGATGGTGGAGCCCCTCTATAATTCTGGTGTTTTGTAACCCCTTCCCGTTCCTGGCATCAAATAAGGGTCCTGCATATATACTCTAGAACTATTTTGGAACAGGTGTTGGAAAATGTACCAAATTGTGGTAGGTAAACGTGGATCAGATGCATGAGAGGAGGGATAGCTGCTGATTTAAAGGGATATTGTCAAAAAGCAAAACACCAGTGGAAGTAGCCATTCCCCTACTAAAAGTGGAGCCATGCTTAGTGAATAGCTTCAGCTTCGCTGCCCTAGAGGCAACACATGCATTGAGGGATGGCTTCTTCATCAGAACCTTCTCAGACAGGTGTTTGCTTCATGATAGCTTCCAGTTAAAACGGAACCAAATCCAACGATTTAACTGTTTCCCAAAATAATTACATTCAATTAATGCCATGAATGATAACTGTTATGCCGCGTACAGACGATCGGACATTCTGACAACAAAACCGTGGATTTTTTTCCCGATGAATGTTGGCTCAAACTTGTCTTGCATACACACGGTCACACAAATGTTGTCGGAAAGTCCGAACGTCAAGAACGCGGTGACCTACAGCACGTACGATGAGCCGAGAAAAATTAAATTCAATAGCCAGTACGGCTCTTCTGCTTGATTCCGAGCATGGAATTTTGTGGTCGGAAAGTTTGAGAACCAGCTCTCAAACATTTGTTGTCGGAAATTCTGACAGCAAATGTCTGATGGAGCATACACACGGTCGGATTTTCCGACAACAAGCTCACATCGAACATTTGTTGTCTGAAATTCCGTTCGTGTTTATGCCACATTACAGTTACTAGTGTGCTTATTTCAGCTCTCAACTAAGCTTTCAAGCCATCAAATGGCTGGTTTCATTGCTGATTTCATATGCAGCAGCAGGACAACTTCAGAACAAACAGAAGCTAAGATGGGAACTTCTTGGATGTCAAGGATAGGAAGTATAAATGCCTTTTTAAATGACGTTTAGAACACAGAGAATTGCCCTTACTAAGTACTCCAGTCTTGCTTGCTTTATAAATGAATGAATTGCTTGTTTGTTTTTTTTCTTACTAACTTATGTGAAAATGTATAAACACTCATTCTTACTGACAGAGGTCTAAAATGACAGTTCTCATCCTACCCTTTATAATAAGTTTTTACCAATAAATATATAAACAGGATACAGATGGCCTAAAAACCACCCTGTTCTGCAGCAACTGGAGGAGCCCACATAGTAGGCTCTATGTTGTTTAGAAGAATGCAAATATTATTGGGGTACCTCGGCTTATCCCAATATAATGTGGCAACTTTGCAATGTTACCTCTCCCTAGTTTGTGACATTGTTGGCTGACTTGAATATTCTTACCTCCCAGAAAACCTTTACTGCTTGCTTCCCAACCACACACCATGACCAGGAGGAGCCTAGGACCTCACTACTACTTGGTCTGCCATGACCAATGTAATAAAAGAACGAAAAAGTGTAGCGCTATAGTGTGTCAACAGTTGATGTCTTTGCAGACGAAACGCGTCGGGTGTAGGACGCTACCTTAACCATCTGTCTACTGCGCTAAACACATCTTTTTACGTTTGTATGAACTTTGCTTTTACTCAAAATTTTATTGGAACCTTTTATACAATAAAATTTCCTGGTAATCCGGAATTTACACTATGTGGAGCCTTCTTTCTCCTGTTTCCCCTGTCTCAATTGCATGAGACCCAAACGATTGCTGGAGGACGAATCCGGGGTATCGCTCAGGATTGGGGACCCTTCCAGGATCCTTCTGTTGTGGACCAAGAACAGCTGTCACCTTACCGTACTTAACGGTGCAAGCTCGTATGACTCACCGCCAACGGCCTGTGAGTCCACCACGTCCGGTAAGGGCATTTTACATTACTCTTTTGCCTGGTTGAATATTGGAAGAGTCCATCGGAGATAGGAATAGATGCTACTGTGAGATTTACATCTATGCTCCAGGATTTCTCTGCTTGATTCAATGAACTGTCCAATACCCCAGGGACCTGTCATTTATCCCCACCCCATTTTCTATCATACATGCTTGTGTTTGATTTGAGGGTTTGGGTTTAGCTTTATGATGCACACATAATTCACATTGTTTATTACACATGATATGTTGTTAGTAGTGTTTTTCTTTAGAACATAAGATTTTTTAACTGGTCCACTGTTTTTCCTGCGAGGTCTAGCAGGACCTAGCATCTGATATACACATAGGTGTGTTACTTAATATACTTTATATTGTTGTTGATTGACACACTATAGCGCTACACTTTTTCGTTCTTTTATTAATCTTTACAATTAGTCTAATTGGTGGTGTTGGCTGCTTGTTGTTTATTTGGTTGGCGCAGCAGATTTTTCTTGTTTTATTTTATGACCGACCCTCCTAAGCTTCAAGAAATCATTCTCTGGTTTGCCTGTAGAATCCTCATTACAAGTTTTGGTACTTTACCATTCCTTAAGTGGTTTCTAGAAACTATACATCATTTTAGGATAATTGAACTAAAATATGAAAAAGTTGGTATTATTTATTTATTTATTAAGATCCGATAGCCATTTAATAGCTTGGTATTAAACAATTTTCTAATTTAATTGCACCCAAATCACAGTCTGTACTATACACTTCAGTTTTTTTTTTCTCTGAATAAAAAAACTAAGAAGCTTAATGTTCTAATGTGGCGTTTCTCTAATCCCCCAACCAAAAGTCCTCTTATCCAGTAATACTGAACCCATTTGGATTAACCCATTCATAACCAGACCTAGATTGCACAGCTTGATGGTGGCTCAGTTAAACAAGGACACCCACAAGCTGTTGCTATCATTTTGTTATTGATAGAGAACTAGGCCTCGCAGATCTCGATGTTCTATGTTACATTCCCCTTATAGAAACCACCTGGACAGAGTTTACATTAGGGTTGCCACCTTTTCTTCGAGCCAAACCCAAACACTTCAGCGGGGCTTGGCATTTTTTTGTAGCGTACACTATGAGATTGTAAAATACCCGGGACAACCCTGTGTGCCCTAGGGGGGTAGTAATGTGGCACATGCAGCAGAGAATAGTGATTGCATATAGTGCAGGCGTGCGTAATGTACAATATAGTGTATATGTAGTGTGTAATGTTTGGTGGGAGCCTCCCAGTGTAATATTGGGGGGTGGGGGGAGGTCTCCTGGTGTGTGTAGATAGATAGATAGATAGATAGATAGATAGATAGATAGATAGATAGATAGATAGATAGATAGATAGATAGATAGATAGATAGATAGTATATGGTGGGGAGGGGGAGTGGTGAGGACTGTATGTATGGTGTATGGGGGGAACTCTGATGTAAGGGGGGGGGGACTCTGATGTAAGGGAGGGCTCTGGTGACAACATCAACTTATATCAGAGTCCACTGCATTCCCCTTTACATCAGAGTTCCCGTTTATGTAATTGTCCACAGAGTTCTAACTTGCATTTAAAATGGAAACTCTAATGTGGGGGGGGGGGGGGGGGTTCTGGTCACTATAGAGCACCTTCCGCAGAGTGAATTCACTAAGGTGGGGGGGGGGCTACTGATATAAGGGGTAACCTTTATATCAGTGCCCCTTTACCTTACTGCATTCACTGCCCCCCTCAGACTGGCCTTGCTACGCTGTCACTGACCACCACTCAGGTACACCGTGCAGGGCTCAGTCAGATGGTCCTCTCTGGGCTCCAGCTTGGTGGCTCTCGTTTGATCCTATATTACACTACGAGACTATGCGACCATAATACAAGAGATGATCAGCGGCTACAGACATGATACAAAAGATGGTCAGAGACTGCAAACATACTACAGGAGATGGTCAGAGACTGCAGACATGATACAGGAGATGGTCAGAGACTGCAGACATACTACAGGAGATGGTCAGAGACTACAGACATAGTACAGGAGATGTTAAGAAACTGCAGACATGGTACAAAAGATGGTCAGAGACTGCAGACATGATACAGGAGATGGTCAGAGAGTGCAGACATGATACAAGAGATGGTCACAGAGTGCAGACATGATACAGACATGATACAGGAGATGGTTAGAGAGTGCAGACATGATACAGGAGATGATCAGAGAGTGCAGACATGATACAGGAGATGGTCACGGAGTGCAGACATGATACAGGAGATGGAGATTCCTTCTGGTGCTTCGGTTCCTCCCATGGTCTTACAGCCATCCCCAGACAAAAAAAATATTTTAGCATTGATTTGGGTGCGGAAAGGTGAGCACTGTCCAGTTTTTAATTTTGTATTTGTCCCCAATAGGAAGATTTTCATAATTTCCTGTCTCTGACACAAAATGTCACTTGAACAATAAGTGAAATGGCTGAAGGGAATCAACAGCACTAAGGTAAAAAAAATGTTTTTATGCACTTCACTCATTTCTTATCCTCTGTGTTCTTTTGGGTTTCTAGGTTTATAATTAGGGTGAAGCAGTATTTGCTATTAAAAGAAACAGTGTCGCTAAAAAAGGCAACAAAAACTTTGTGATTAGAAATGTTTTCTCCAGAATAACTCTATTTCGTTATACTTAAGCCACACCCATTTTGCTACGAGGGGGGGAGGGGGGGGCCTTGTCAGAAGTTTGTTGTGTGACCCTGTAATTTCTAGTTACACCCCTGACTGCAGCCTAAAACAGCTTTTATGGAACAGAAATTTGCATTTAATAGGAACAGCTGTTATATTTATGGCTGCAGCTTTGATTTGTAATTTTTTTGGGGCTCTTTCAAGTTACAGTTTGTGATTTTTTAAGTAGTTTTTTTTTTACATTATAATATATTCTATTGTAGGGAGCATATAATACTTTAATAGTTTGTGACACTTTTCTAAAAACAGGTTTAACCAGATAGTGATTTACAAACTTGACGCAGAAGAAATATATCTTTTTGACCCATGAGAACCTGTCACTAGAAAATGTCATCTGAAACAGAGATAGCATAGTTGCCAACATTCCCGGGACTTAGACTCCATTCCCGAATTTGTGGTGTCCCGGGAAATGTCCCGAGAAATCCGGTTCTTCACGATTTTCGCCGCCGCTAGAGGTCCGCGGCCGGCGGAGACATTGTCTCCGCCAGCCGCCATCTTAAAGAAGTTCAGGAAGACGGCTGGGGGGGCTAGACGGAGCTCCTGCGTCGCCGCCCACCCTCCGCCCTGCTCCGCCTCGCCCCGCCTACCCCCGCCCCGCTGCCAGTCTGTTATGGACAGGGGTGGGGGTTCTAGCCATGCGGCCGGCGGACACACTAGGACACCTCTGAGGTGGGGGGGGGGGCGCACCACTGTGGGAATCTGATGTAAGGGGGGCTCCACTGGGGACACCTGATGTAAGGGGTGCTCCACTGGGGACACCTGATGTGAGGGGGGGCTCCGCCGGGGACACCTGATGTGAGGGGGGGCTCCACTGGGGACACCTAATGTGAGGGGGGACTCCGCCGGGGACACCTAATGTGAGGGGGGGCTCCACTGGGGACACCTAATGTGAGGGGGGCTCCACTGGGGACACCTGATGTGAGGGGGGGCTCTGCCGGGGACACCTGATGTGAGGGGGCTCTGCCGGGGACACCTGATGTGAGGGGAGCTCCACTGGGGACACCTAATGTGAGGGGGGACTCCACTGGGGACACCTAATGTGAGGGGGGCTCCACTGGGGACACCTAATGTGAGGGGGGGCTCCACTGGGGACACCTGATGTGAGGGGGGTCTCTCCCGGTGACACCTGATGTGAGGGGGGCTCTTCCGGGGACACCTGATCTGAGGGGGGGCTCTGCCGGGGACACCTGATGTGAGGGGGGCTCTGCTGGGGACACCTGATGTGAGGGGGGCTCCGCTGCGGACTCCTGATGTGAGGGGGGCTCCACCGGGGACACCTGATGTGAGGGGGGCTCTGCCGGGGACACCTGATGTGAGGGGGAGCTCCGCCGGGGACACCTGATGTGAGGGGGGGCTCCGCCGGGGACTCCTGATGTGAGGGGGGCTCCGCCGTGGACTCTTGGTGTGAGGGGGGGCTCTGCCGGGGACTCCTGGTGTGAGGAGGGGCTTCGCCGGGGACTCCTGATGTGAAGGGGGCTCCGCCGGGGACTCCTGGTGTGCGGGGGGGCTCCGCCGGGGACTCCTGGTGTGAGGGGGGCTCCGCTGGGGACATCTGATGTAAGGGGGGCTCCGCTGGGGGCACCTGATGCAAGGACGGACTCTGCTGGGACACCTGATGCAAGGACGGACTCTGCTGGGACACCTGATGCAAGGACGGACTCTGCTGGGACATCTGACGCAAGGACGGACGGCTGGTGGCAGGCAACGTGGCTAGTGACACGCTCAGGGATCCCACTAATTCTGCATTATGGTGAGTTGAATGATTTTATTTTATATTACAATGTAATAATAGAAATAATGCACTTCAATCATCCTGACACCATAACAACCATGGTGCCGGGATGATTGAAGTGCTAACACCAGGTGCTTGGAGTATCGTTATCTGCTGATTGTTAAACTTTCTAGAATACACATATTTTTATTGTGTAGGATCTGGGGCTGCTGTCCCGTCATTTCCCTCTCCCCTTTCCCCCTCTCCCCCTTTCCCCCTCTCCCCCTCTCCCCCTTTCCCTCTCCATAACTCATTCATCTCAGACTCTAACCACACCCTCTTGAGCCATGCCCATTTAAGCCACGCCCACTATGTCACGTAAACCACACCCATTTTTCACCGAAACGCGCTTCACACTTGTATATTTTTTCCTAAACCACACCTACAAACAAATGCCCCGCCCCCTAATTATTGTACGGCTCCGCCTGCAGCCACAAAAGTGTCCCACATTTTTTTTTTACAATGTTGCCAACTTTGAGATAGTTGTCACTTTTCTACTTGACATAGCAACTTACCTTTCCACGTAAACTCAAGGCATATCTGTGACTGATTCCATTTATTGTCTTAACCACTTAAGGACCGCCTCACGCCGATGTACGTCGGCAAGGCGGCACGGGCAGGCAAAATCACGTACATGCACGTGATTTGCCTCCCGCGGGTGAGGGGTCCGATCGGACCCCCCCCCCGGTGCCCGAGGCGGTCCTATTTTGTCCCCCGGCGATCGGAGGTGAGGGGGAGGCCATCCGTTCGTGGCCTCCCCCTCGCGATCGCCGCCGGCCAATGGGAACATTCCTTTGCTGCTGTATGCTAAACAGCAGCAAAGGAAATGATGTCATCTCTCCTCGGCTCGGTATTTTCCGTTCCGGCGCCGAGGAGAGAAGACTGAAATGTGAGTGCACCAACACTACACACTCAGTAGAACATGCCAGGCACACAAAACACCCCGATCCCCCCCCGATCGCCCCCCGATCCCCCCCCCAATCACCCCCCCCCGTCACAAACTGACACCAAGCAGGTTTTTTTTTTTTTTTCTGATTACTGTATTGGTGTCAGTTTGTGACAGTTACAGTGTTAGGACAGTTAGGGTTAGCCCCCTGTAGGTCTAGGGTACCCCCCTAACCCCCCCTAATAAAGTTTTAACCCCTTGATCACCCCCCCTCACCAGTGTCACTAAGCGATCATTTTTCTGATCGCTGTATTAGTGTCGCTGGTGACGCTAGTTAGGGACGTAAATATTTAGGTTCACCGTCAGCGTTTTATAGCGTCAGGGACCCCCATATACTACCTAATAAATGTTTTAACCCCTTGATTGCCCCCTAATTAACCCTTTCACCACTGATCACCGTATAACTGTTACGGGTGACGCTCGTTAGTTCGTTTATTTTTTATAGTGTCAGGGCACCCGCCGTTTATTACCGAATAAAGGTTTAGCCCCCTGATCGCCCGGCGGTGATATGCGTCGCCCCAGGCAGCATCAGATTAGCGCCAGTACCGCTAACACCCACGCACGCAGCATGCGCCTCCCTTAGTGGTATAGTATCTGAACGGATCAATATCTGATCCGATCAGATCTATACTAGCGTCCCCAGCAGTTTAGGGTTCCTAAAAACGCAGTGTTAGCGGGATCAGCCCAGATACCTGCTAGCACCTGCGTTTTGCCCCTCCGCCCAGCCCACCCAAGTGCAGTATCGATCGATCACTGTCACTTACAAAACACTAAACGCATATCTGCAGCGTTCGCAGAGTCAGGCCTGATCCCTGCGATCGCTAACAGTTTTTTTGGTAGCATTTTGGTGAACTGGCAAGCAAGCACCAGCCCCAGGCAGCGTCAGGTTAGCGCCAGTAGCGCTAACACCCACGCACGCACCGTACACCTCCCTTAGTGGTATAGTATCTGATCGGATCAATACCTGATCCGATCAGATCTATACTAGCGTCCCCAGCAGTTTAGGGTTCCCAAAAACGCAGTGTTAGCGGGATCAGCCCAGATACCTGCTAGCACCTGCGTTTTGCCCCTCCGCCCGGCCCGGCCCAGCCCACCCAAGTGCAGTATCGATCGATCACTGACACTTACAAAACACTAAATGCATAACTGCAGCGTTCGCAGAGTCAGGCCTGATCCCTGCGATCGCTAACAGTTTTTTTGGTAGTATTTTGGTGAACTGGCAAGCACCAGCCCCAGGCAGCGTCAGGGAAGCGCCAGTACCGCTAACACCCACGCACGCACCGTACACCTCCCTTAGTGGTATAGTATCTGAACGGATCAATATCTGATCCGATCAGATCTATACTAGCGTCCCCAGCAGTTTAGGGTTCTCAAAAACGCAGTGTTAGTGGGATCAGCCCAGATACCTGCTAGCACCTGCATTTTGCCCCTCCGCCCGGCCCAGCTCAGCCCACCCAAATGCAGTATCGATCGATCACTGTCACTTACAAAACACTTAACGCATAACTGCAGCGTTCGCAGAGTCAGGCCTGATCCCTGCGATCGCTAACAGTTTTTTTTGGTAGCTTTTTATTGAACTGGCAAGCACCAGCGGCCTAGTACACCCCGGTCGTGGTCAAACCAGCACTGCAGTAACACTTGGTGACGTGGCGAGTCCCATAAGTGCAGTTCAAGCTGGTGAGGTGGCAAGCACAAGTAGTGTCCCGCTGCCACCAAAAAGACAAACACAGGCCCGTCGTGCCCATAGTGCCCTTCCTGCTGCATTCGCCAATCCTAATTGGGAACCCACCACTTCTGCAGCGCCCGTACTTCCCCCACTCACATCCCCAACCAAATGCAGTCGGCTGCATGAGAGGCATTTTCTTTATGTCCTCCCAAGTACCCCTACCCAACAAACCCCCCCAAAAAAGATGTCGTGTCTGCAGCAAGCGCGGATATAGGTGTGACACCCGCTATTATTGTCCCTCCTGTCCTGACAATCCTGGTCTTTGCATTGGTGAATGTTTTGAACGCTACCATGCACTAGTTGAGTATTAGCGTAGGGTACAGCATTGCACAGACTAGGCGCCATTTCACAGGGTCTCCCAAGATGCCATCGCATTTTGAGAGACCCGAACCTGGAACGGTTACAGTTATAAAAGTTAGTTACAAAAAAAGTGTAAAAAAATAAATATATAAAATAAAAAAAAATAGTTGTCGTTTTATTGTTCTCTCTCTCTCTATTCTCTCTATTGTTCTGCTCTTTTTTACTGTATTCTATTCTGCAATGTTTTATTGTTATTATGTTTTATCATGTTTGCTTTTCAGGTATGCAATTTTTTATACTTTACCGTTTACTGTGCTTTATTGTTAACCATTTTTTTGTCTTCAGGTACGCCATTCACGACTTTGAGTGGTTATACCAGAATGATGCCTGCAGGTTTAGGTATCATCTTGGTATCATTCTTTTCAGCCAGCGGTCGGCTTTCATGTAAAAGCAATCCTAGTGGCTAATTAGCCTCTAGACTGCTTTTACAAGCCGTGGGAGCGAATGCCCCCCCCCCCCACCGTCTTCCGTGTTTTTCTCTGGCTCTCCTGTCTCAACAGGGAACCTGAGAATGCAGCCGGTGATTCAGCCAGATGACTATAGAGCTGATCAGAGGCCAGAGTGGCTCCAAACATCTCTATGGCCTAAGAAACCGGAAGCTACGAGCATTTTATGACTTAGATTTCGCCGAATGTAAATAGCGCCATTGGGAAATTGGGGAAGCATTTTATCACACCGATCTTGGTGTGGTCAGATGCTTTGAGGGCAGAGGAGAGATCTAGGGTCTAATAGACCCCAATTTTTTCAAAAAAGAGTACCTGTCACTACCTATTGCTATCATAGGGGATTCCCCGAGATAACAATAAAAATGATTAAAAAAAAAAATATGAAAGGAACAGTTTAAAAATAAGATAAAAAAGCAAAAAAATAATAAAGAAAAAAAAAAAAAAAAAAAGCACCCCTGTCGCCCCCTGCTCTCGCGCTAAGGCGAACGCAAGCGGCGGTCTGTCGTCAAACGTAAACAGCAATTGCACCATGCATGTGAGGTATTACCGCGAAGGTCAGATCGAGGGCAGTAATTTTTGCAGTAGACCTCCTCTGTAAATCTAAAGTGGTAACCTGTAAAGGCTTTTAAAGGCTTTTAAAAATGTATTTATTTTGTTGCCACTACACGTTTGTGCGCAATTGTAAAGCATGTCATGTTTGGTATCCATGTACTCGGCCTAAGATCATCTTTTTTATTTCATCAAACATTTGGGCAATATAGTGTGTTTTAGTGCATTAAAATTTAAAAAAGTGTGTTTTTTCCTCAAAAAAAATGCGTTTGAAAAATCGCTGCGCAAATACTGTGTGGAAAAAAAAAAAATGAAACACCCACCATTTTAATCTGTAGGGCATTTGCTTTAAAAAAATATATAATGTTTGGGGGTTCAAAGTAATTTTCTTGCAAAAAAAAAAAACTTTTTTCATGTAAACAATAAGTGTCAGAAAGGGCTTTGTCTTCAAGTGGTTAGAAGAGTGGGTGATGTGTGACATAAGCTTCTAAATGTTGTGCATAAAATGCCAGGACAGTTCAAAACCCCCCCAAATGACCCCATTTTGGAAAGTAGACACCCCAAGCTATTTGCTGAGAGGCATGTCGAGTCCATGGAATATTTTTTTTTTTTTTGCACAAAGTTGTCACTAAATGATATATTGCTCAAACATGCCATGGGAATATGTGAAATTACACCCCAAAATACATTCTGCTGCTTCTCCTGAGTACGGGGATACCACATGTGTAAGACTTTTTGGGAGCCTAGCTGCGTACGGGACCCCGAAAACCAAGCACCGCCTTCAGGCTTTCTAAGGGCGTGAATTTTTGATTTCACTCTTCACTGCCTATCACAGTTTCGGAGGCCATGGAATGCCCAGGTGGCACAAAACCCCCCCAAATGACCCCATTTTGGAAAGTAGACACCCAAAGCTATTTGCTGAGAGGTATAGTGAGTATTTTGCAGACCTCACTTTTTGTCACAAAGTTTTGAAAATTGAAAAAAGAAAAAAAAATGTTTTTTCTTGTCTTTCTTCATTTTCAAAAACAAATGAGAGCTGCAAAATACTCACCATGCCTCTCAGCAAATAGCTTGGGGTGTCTACTTTCCAAAATGGGGTCATTTGGGGGGGTTTTGTGCCACCTGGGCATTCCATGGCCTCCGAAACTGTGATAGGCAGTGAAGAGTGAAATCAAAAATTTACACCCTTAGAAATCCTGAAGGCGGTGATTGGTTTTCGGGGCCCCGTACGCGGCTAGGCTCCCAAAAAGTCCCACACATGTGGTATCCCCATACTCAGGAGAAGAAGCTGAATGTATTTTGGGGTGCAATTCCACATAGGTCCATGGCCTGTGTGAGCAATATATCATTTACTGACAACTTTTTGTAAATATTTTTTTTTTTTTTGTCATTCAATCACAAAAAAAATAAATATTCAATGGGTTCAACATGCCTCTCAGCAATTTCCTTGGGGTGTCTACTTTCCAAAATGGGGTCATTTGGGGGGTTTGTACTGCCCTGCCATTTTAGCACCTCAAGAAATGACATAGGCAGTCATAAACTAAAAGCTGTGTAAATTACAGAAAATGTACCCTAGTTTGTAGACGCTATAACTTTTGCGCAAACCAATAAATATACGCTTATTGACATTTTTTTTACCAAAGACATGTGGCCGAATACATTTTGGCCTAAATGTATGACTAAAATTGAGTTTATTGGATTTTTTTTATAACAAAAAGTAGAAAATATCATTTTTTTTCAAAATTTTCGGTCTTTTTCCGTTTTTAGCGCAAAAAATAAAAACCGCAGAGGTGATCAAATACCATCAAAAGAAAGCTCTATTTGTGGGAAGAAAAGGACGCAAATTTCGTTTGGGTACAGCATTGCATGACCGCGCAATTAGCAGTTAAAGCGACGCAGTGCCAAATTGGAAAAAGACCTCTGGTCCTTAGGCAGCATAATGGTCCGGGGCTCAAGTGGTTAAACAACTGTCCTTCTAGGCCCCTGGTGCCCAAACCACGGCCTGAGGGCTACATGCGGACCTCTGGTACTTGTGGTGAGGGCCTTGGACCTCAGCAGTCTGTAATGGGAAAGGGAGCATTGATTTGGAAAAGGGTAATGGCAGTGATCCCTACTAGCCTCATGTAACAAGTCCCCAGTCCCTCTTTGTGTTCTGCAGCATGTCTTCAGACTGCAACCAAACCTATAGCATGTATACAATGTCTGAACATCAGTTGTTCTAGTACAGGCTTTCTCAACCAGGTATCATTGAAACCCTATAGTTCTTCCAGAGATTGCCTGGGTTCCATTTGATATGGCCTGCTTAGTTCCAGGGCCAATTACACTTGACAAAGCCAGCAGCATGACATCAATGATCATTCTAGCTGTCTGTAAGTATGGAATTCTGACCAACACTCTAATGCCCTGTACACACGGTCGGATTTTCCGATGGAAAATGTCCGATCGGAGCGTGTTGTCGGAAATTCCGACCGTGTGTGGGCTCCATCGGACATTTTCCATCGGATTTTCCGACACACAAAGTTTGAGAGCAGGATATAAAATTTTCTGACAACAAAATCTGTTGTCGGAAATTCTGATCGTGTGTACACAAATCCGACGGACAAAGTGCCACGCATGCTCAGAATAAATAAAGAGATGAAAGCTATTGGCCACTGCTCCGTTTATAGTCCCGACGTACGTGTTTTACGTCACCGCGTTTAGAACGATCGGATTTTCCGACAACTTTGTGTGACCGTGTGTATGCAAGACAAGTTTGAGCCAACATCCGTCGGAAAAAATCCTAGGATTTTGTTGTCGGAATGTCCGAACAAAGTCTGACCGTGTGTACGGGGCATAAGGGTTGCATTATTCCTAATGATCACCAATGTATGGGCCATATTCCCACTGACCACCAATGGAATGGTTTTTGTAAGGGTTCCCAGAAACCTGAAAGTTATTTTAGGAAATCCTCTAGGGTAAGAAAGGCTGCTCTAAAATGTAAACATTCTCTCGTGATCACTTCTTCTAGTAGGACTGCAGTCTGACAGTTCTCACTAGTATTAAACATTTTGAACATTATACGTGGCCCTTTGGTGTTCAGGCATTGCAGTTAAGGTCCATATACTTTGCAAGTTGACAAGGATTGACCTAGGTTGATTGTTTGCACTGCTCCCCACCCATGTCCACTGGCTAGCCTTAGGCAGGCCATAGATTAAAACTCAAATCCCTTCCACAGAGCTATTGTGTTCTCTCGGTGGGGGAGGCACAGAGAGCCTTCCCTGCCAGGAGAACACAATGATTATTGCTGATGGCTATAGTAAGGTGATGATTGTATGATATATACGTGCTCCGGATGACCCAACCGACCGGTGCGGGTTACCTTACCCGACCAGTGGGGGAGTGGCTGTGGGTACACTGTTTGCCGCCCCCCCACAAAATGTACCACCAGCCGCCACTGCTGCTATATTAAGAATGCAGGGCTCAGGAGTGCACTACATAAAGAATGCAGGGCTCAGCAGTGCGCTACATAAAGAATGCAGGGCTCAGGAGTGCACTACATAAAGAATGCAGGGCTCAGGAGTGTGCTACATAAAGATTGCAGGGCTCAAGAGTGCGCTACATAAAGAATGTAGGGCTCAGCAGTGCGCTATATATAGAATGCAGAGCTCGGCTGTGCCCATCAATGCAGCCTGACCAGTGCCCATTAATGCAGCCTGACCAGTGCCCAGCAATGCAGCCTGACCAGTACCCAACTATGCAGCCTCACCAGTGCTTAGCAATGCAGCCTCACCATTGCTCAGCAATGCAGCCTGACCAGTACTTATCAGTGCAGCCTATCAGTGCCAACTTATCAGTGCCCAATCAGTGCAGCCTATTAGTGCAAACTCATCAGTGCCCAGCCATCAGTGAAGGAGAAAAATTACTTAATAACCACTTCCGGACTGCCACACACCCATATACGTCCTAATTTTGAAGAGGAATATCATTGTTATGGCAGCAGCTAGCTGCCATAACCCCGTTATCCTCTTCTTCGACCAGCAGTCCGGTATCCGATAATAGTGGTCTCTGCGGCGGATTCGTCGCAAGATCACTTTTATCGGCGGCAGGAGGGGGCTTCCCACCACGCTCTGGTGCCCTCTGCCGCTTACCAGAGCCGTCAGCAGCGGCGGAGGCGACTGGATGCTCTTCCCTGCTGGGTATGGATACGAGTGAGGGTAAGATGGCCCCCACCCGTCTCCATACCATTGCAGGGCAGAAATGTCACTTCCGCCCATAGCTCTTAAAGGGCCATTTTATTTTATGTTTTATGTAGCGCTGGTAGATTTGCGATCTACCATATGTTAGGTAAATTTAGTAATTTGTTCGTTAAGAAGGTTAGGTTTGCCTCTGTTCCAGCTTGGCTGACGTTGTGTGTGTTTCCATGCTGACCGGCGCGTGTCGCTGTTATCACTGGTTAGTGTTGGAAAGGCAACGTGTCGAAGCGTATGGACGCTCTTCTGTCCCGGAGACAACTCAGGTGGAGGTGGTCCTCCGAGTTGCATTCTGGGCGAGGGTATATATGGGACAGACGCCATTTTTTGGGGTTCGTTTTACAGCCACCTGCTGGCCCTCCTGGCCAACAGGTATGCGTTAGAGAGCTATCTCGTGGTCCTCTGTTCCGGAGGCCCACGTTACTGCGGCGCAGGGGTGGGCCCAGAAGCTTGTCTGGGGCCTACCACAGCGGCCGTGTAATGGTCCTGAGCTGTCTATCCCGTGTGAAGAAGCTGGACAACCGAGGAGATCCCAGGGAAGGACCAATCATGGAAGGATCCCGCAACGTGCTGGTCTGGAGAGGGGCCTGGTGACTCGGTTGGAGGACATATCCTAAAGTAACTATACAGCATAGTGTTGCCGGTTTGGCTTAAAGGTTCAGGCACTGTGACTGACGTTCATTGCAGAAAAAAAACAATACATCCTGTGGCAGAGGATCGTACAGGTTTATCCCAAACACGTCTGTGGCAGAGACTTTTGTTCGTGCTACGTACTGGCTGCTAGGCAAGTGAGAGAGGCCTATCCAGGCGGGCAAGGAGTGTGTCCCACGAGGGGAGAGCATTCTATTATAATATCCAAATTCCACCAGGACATTTGTAAAGAACCCTACAAGAAGATATTTGAGTTTCTTCTGCAATTTCCTTTCTGCCTCTTTCCTGCTACTTCCTGAGTAAATTGTTTAATAAAGCATTGAAAATGTACTCAAGTGTTGGTGCGTGTGTCGTCCAGAGGTAAACTCAACGGAACCCTAGACCCGGTGCCAGTGAAACAGAGGGAAGGAGAGTGAAGGTAACAAGCCCGCTTAAATCAGCATCTCCACCGACAGTTATTGCTACATGTGGGGGCATCGCCTGGGATTTGTTGACCGTCAGTTCTCGCAAACCCAGAGAAGTGTTTTACCGGGAGTTTACGGAGAGAGCTGGACTTTGAAAAAATCTTTCCAGAAGAGAAAAGGTTAAACTGTAGGCCTTTGTTTCTAAGTGCTTAGACAGTGGGCGCCAGTAAAACCCCTGTGAGCTACGTGACCAGAAGAACAAGTGGGAGGAGTCTACCCTACTTGCTACCGAGTGGGACGCGTGTGTGTGTTTGGCGCCAGGGGAAAAGAGAAGCCTCATGATCGTGCTGAGAAGATCAGAGAGTGGCCATGTCTTTTCCATCGATGCAGCCAATTATGGGACCGAGAATGTTCCCTGCAAGCACCGTGATGAATACTGTGTTATCTGGAACTCTGCTTACGGATACTGGAGTTTGTTTGAAGCTGCAGGGGAGGTTTGTCCTGTATACCTCAGGAGATATTGAGGGACTGGGTATGATCTGCCACCGATGTGAAGGTTTGGCCGTACATCTCCATCCATGTGGAGAGTACTTGTTTGTGGTGGAGCAACCTACCACGTCGCCCTGTGCTTATCGGGTGGATTGGGCAACAGGTGTCGGCACAGTAGAGGCTGCTACTACTGCAGAGAGAGAGCGACAGGTCACCACTTCGCCTGTTGTTACTGCCAATGTTCCGGAGAGAGGCACTGCTGCTGTCGTCTCATCAGGGGACATTACTTTGATTTCTGCGTCCACTACACCTACTCCTGTTGTACCTGCTCAAAGGAAGTTGGGGTACGTGAAGGCTTCCCGCGGCCGTGGTCGAGGCCTACCTCAGAGGTTACCTGAACCGGAGCTAGCAGAGTCCACGTCAAAAACGGGTAAGCCACTGATGGGGAATGTATTCGGGACTGTAAATAAATATCTACCAGCAGAAGAGTTGGGAGATTCGGAAATAGAATCCATGTCGGATCTTTCCGGTGATGATGACCTGTTTGGGACTATGTCACAAGAGCTGTTATGGTCACAAGGTGAAGATATTACCTCTGCTATTACGTTCCCTGAATGGACAGCCCTGAGTTCTGGGAAGACGTCACCCTGTGTGGAGCCAAACAGTACTGTTACTGGGACTTTGCCAAAAGTTGCTAGTTCACTACAGACACCGGCTGGGTCTATGGTGAGCAAATCATTGGATTCCTGTGTACTGCCTGGTATGGGGAGGGACAGATCTTTGCCCAAACTTGCACCATTGCAGAGGATGTTGAACAAGCGTGTAGCTGCCGAGTATGGTTTGGAGTTCCCCTATGTGCCCCAGGACATAATGCAGGTGATTGAAACTAATCGGGAACTTTGGTACAGTGAAGCTGTTTGGGACTATTTGTGCCTAAGCCCTTCCGAAAGACTGGGTGTTCTGTTAAGATGGATGAATGTTTCATGCACTGGAATTTCGGTCGGCACATCTATGCTGACAAAGTGGTCCTTTGCAGGCCTGGAAAGGACAATGTTGTCTATTTCATTACCACAGTGGATAAAACAGGAAAACAGCTGACCTTGCCAGATCCCCGGTTTTATTGGTGATTCTGGATAAAAGAACTTTGCAAGTAGTTAGCTAGTTAGTGTCAGTGTAAAGAGATCTGCGTGGTCAAGATCTACATATCCTGTTCAGTGTTTTAAATCCAAGGACTTCTTTTTGCTAGCCGGATTTTTTCTTTATTCGAAGAGATCATATAACAGGGATGGACTCCTTAAGTTTGCTCCGATATGGATAAAAAGGAAGGGAGGCTCATTTAAAAAAAAAAAAAAAAAAAATGAGGCTTTGCTCCTGATATTGTACAGTTTATGTGTGTGTGTTTAAACATGTTTTCCTTTTCAGGGAATGTTGGATCTCCTATCAGGCTGGGAGGCTTTTCAGCTAGATAGATAGTGAGGTTATGTACAGTCATAGGATGGTTTTGTTTGCGGATGTGAACATAATGTTTTATAGATGTAAGTCTTGTAATATCTTTCTACTGTCTTTTCCTCTCTTTTTGTCTATCCAAGTTATGAGAAACTCAAATACCTACTCCCAGGCTTGGTAGTTACTGTCACTGTTTTTGGACAGACGTTGGGGACAGCGTCTACTGTAGTGGGGGGAGTATGTAGCGCTGGTAGATTTGCGATCTACCATATGTTAGGTAAATTTAGTAATTTGTTCGTTAAGAAGGTTAGGTTTGCCTCTGTTCCAGCTTGGCTGACGTTGTGTGTGTTTCCATACTGACCGGTGGGTGTTGCTGTTATCACTGGTTAGTGTTGGAAAGGCAACATGTCGAAGCGTATGGATGCTCTCCTGTCCCGGAGACAACTCGGTGGAGGTGGTCCTCCGAGTTGCATTCTGGGTGAGGGTATATATGGGACAGACGCCATTTTTGGGGTTCGTTTTACAGTCACCTGCTGGCCCTCCTGGCCGACAGGTATGCGTTAGAGAGCTATCTCGTGGTCCTCTGTTCCGGAGGCCCACGTTACTTCGGCGCAGGGGTGGGCCCAGAAGCTTGTCTGTGGCCTACCACAGCGGCCGAGGAATGGTCTATCCCGTGTGAAGAAGCTGGACAACCGAGGAGATCCCAGGGGAGGACCCTTCATGGAAGGATCACGCAACGTGCTGGTCTGGAGAGGGGCCTGGTGACTCGGTTGGAGGACGTATCCTAAAGTAACTATACAGCATAGTGTTGCCGGTTTGGCTTAAAGGTTCAGGCACTGTGACTGACGTTCATTGCAGAAAAAAAACAATACATCCTGTGGCAGAGGATCGTTCGAGTTTATCACAAACAAGTCTGTGGCAGAAACTTTTGTTCGTGCTACGTACTGGCTGCTAGGCAAGTGAGAGAGGCCTATCCAGGTGGGCAAGGAGTGTGTCCCACGAGGGGAGCGCATTCTATTATAATATCCAAATTCCACCAGGACATTTGTAAAGAACCCTACAAGAAGATATTTGAGTTTCTTCTGCAGTTTCCTTTCTGCCTCTTTCCTGCTACTTCCTGAGTAAATTGTTTAATAAAGCATTGAAAACGTACTCAAGTGTTGGTGCGTGTGTCGTCCAGAGGTAAACTCAACGGAACCCTAGACCCGGTGCCGGTGAAACAGAAGGAAGGAGAGTGAAGGTAACAAGCCCGCTTAAATCAGCAGCTCCACCGAGAGTTATTGCTACATTTAAATGACAATTTTTTTTTTTTTTTATTGCATTTTAGTGTAAATATGAGATCTGAGGTCTTTTTGACACCAGATCTCATATTTAAGAGGTCCTGTCCTGCTTTTTTCTATTACAAGGGATGTTTACATGTGACAAGTGACACAATTTTTTTTTCAAAGAACAGTGTAAAAATAAAAAATAAAAGGTAAAATTGCTCGCGTGCAGAAGCGAACACTTACGTGAGTAGCGCCCGCAAATGAAACACATGTGAGGTATTACCGTGATCGATAGAGCGAGAGCAATAATTCTAGCCCTAGACCTCCTCTGTAACTCAAAACATGCAACCTGTAGAATTTTTTAAACATCGCCTATGGAGATTTTTAAAGGTAAAAGTTTGTCGCGCAATTTTGAAGCGTAACATGTTGGGTATCAATTTGCTCGGCGTAACATTATCTTTCACAATTTAAAAAAAATTGGGCTAACTTTACTGTTGTCTTATTTTTTAATCCAAAAAAGTGTATTTTTTCCAAAAAAGTGCGCTTGTAAGACCACTGCACAAATACGGTGTGACAGAAAGTATTGCAATGACCGCCATTTTATTCTCTAAGGTGTTAGAAATTTTTTTTTATAATGTTTGGGGGTTCTAAGTAATTTTCTAGCAAAAAAAGACTGTTTTTAACTTGTAAACAACAAATCTCAAAAAGAGGCTCGGTCCTTGGTTAAAATTTTATAACACAAATTCACCTCCTCCTTGTAGCTCCATTTATTTTCAATGCAATCCCGCCCCTCCAGTACATCATCCAGGACGGAGGGGGAGCAAGGAACATGTGCTCTGTACTCTCCCCGTTTACTGCCGCTGCTGGGAGAGTGATGGGGGAGGGAGCAGAGGTAGGAGGCGAGTGTCAGGATGCTGGGAGAGGGCGGTTATGTGTCCTTGGGATCGCAGCCGGTGGTTCTACTATCTACTTTTGCAGACAAATGTGGAGGAGGAGTGGCGGCTGGAGCCGCTCCAGCTCCTCCTATCTAGCTACTCTAAGATTATTACTGCACATGCCACAATGACAAGCACATAGAGCTGTAACAGCCAACATGGCCCCGCCCAGGACGGCCCCACAATCCGGGGACAAATCCGAGGACAGACAGGTTCCGGGGACAGTGCCATCAATCTGGGAACTGTCCCTGGAAACTGGGGACGTCTGGTCACCCTAGGCTATACCTGCTGGCAATAACTGGATGGTAGAAATCCAACATGCTGGTTATACCCAAGTTGATCAATGGATCGACTTGGGTACAATAAGCCTGCCCATAGATGGATCGAATCTTGGCCAGTCCCTGCTGAATTGGCTGAGATTTGAACCATCTATGGCCGGCTATAGTGTCACACAAGGTATGCTGAGGTAGGGGGCAGGACCATTGAACCATCTATGGCCGGCTATAGTGTCACACAAGGTATGCTGAGGTAGGGGGCAGGAAGGCCAAAAGAAGCAATCTGTCCCCTCTACATCAGTACATCTCTAACTTATGACTAGAAGAGTCAAGCTGTTGCCCTATTGTGCGAGTTTGGTTTCAGGTGAGCTGTAAGCACACAGTAAACTAGTCCACCAACAGCAATACAGAAATTGTGTAAGGACAGCAACAATAAGGACACAGGTGGATTGCTTTGGCAGGCAATGCAGCAGTTTGGAATCTTTTATACAATGCATAGGAATGCATTACTGTCAGCTACATGCGTGGGTGGCTGTATGTTGCCCCAGGCAGCTCTTCCACAGCCTATGTTGGCTATAAAGAAACCTGACCCTGAGCTTTTTATGTGCAAAAGAGTCAGCTTTATACAGCTACATGTGCCAATGTACAAAGGATTAAGGACCTATTCACAGACGTTCGTGTAGGATAGAGCAAAAGCTTCACTTTAATGTCACTCTCAGTGCATGAACTTTTAGATTATATTTAAATTCCTTGTGCCAACCTTGGCATTGTGTTTTCATAGTCCTCTTGCTTCTCCCCTTTCTTTATTATAACCCAGACACTCCTGGATATATTTTTGGCAATATGAGCCCTCATTCGGGACAGTTGTAATGTCTGTTAACTGTAAGTGCCTTAAATATTGCACAATATGAGTAAGAGGCATTATCACCAACTTATTGTGGTTATGTCTAAGTAATGTTGTGCACCCATGACCATGTTATTTTGCATATGTATGCTTCATCAGGTTGATATGTTGTTCCTATGCTTTATTTTTAGTTTATAATCAGTTACTGTCCCTCCTTAGTTACTAGTTTATGTGTGTTAAAGGGCCTTGTCATGGACTTGCGAGGCTTTTGAAGGGGACTGCAGGCTAGCCTCTTGTCACGGACTATGGGCCCTGGCTTTCAAGAGAAGACAACTCTTTTGGAGGTGAATGCCTGGGGGACCCTTGGATTCAAGTCCATGTTTCCCCAAGACAAACAGACTCTGGGACTCTAGGCCCGGGGTCCCTGTTTAAGGGCCTAGCTGCCTCATTAAAAATAGTGACTGCTTCACACTGTGAGACCAGCAGATGTTGATGTCATCAGCAAGCCACCTGTCTGGGGTCCCCTGCCATAATGTGTTTATTGAAAGTAGGTCACCTGCTATTGTCTGAAGGTGTTCTGTGTTTACACTTATAATAACATGTATTGTACTTTGGGAGATTGATGCTGGCAAGTCTGACCTGGAATGAGATCTTTGAGTGTCCAGGTGTCTAGGTAATTAGCTCATGTTAATTATGTTCCTGGTTACAGTTTGTATTGTTAGGGTAATATGATCAGGAGGGGAATGTCCTCCGGTGGAATATATAGTCTGTGTGAGTTTGTTCATTAAACAGTTCTTATTCTGGTTTACTCCAAAACTGGTATTGCTTAGTTCTTGGGGTAACTATAGCCAGATTCACTGGTCTCATGTTCCAGAGCTTGGGAAGCAGCTTCTTGGCGGAGATACCCAGTCAGGGTGTCCAGAGCCTGTCACATTTGGTTGGTAGCGGTGGGATGCTTCCTTGTGCATGGAACATCCAAACCACCAATGGGACCTTGTCAGATGGAGCTTTGCTACGCCAGCCTTAAGCAAAGCACACTCAAGGATCTGCTGGAATCAAGGGGACAGAGCGCCAGCAACAAGTCAATTGCCGAGTTGATGAGCGACCGAAGCAGAGGGCAAGCTATGGAGGGGTCTGGGATTTGCAAGCTCCAGCGAGAGATTCAGTGGCAGCTGTCGCTCTACAGCACCACTCCCCCCCAAGAGGTGATCACCCAGATAATTGCAGACATGACCCATCTGAAAATGCTTAAGCTCCAGAAGGAGATTGGGGGTACTGCACCTGTCGAACAGGGTAGCCACAAGAAACTTCCCTACGCATTCCAACCCTTCCAGGATGGGGTGGAGGAAATCGACCGGTACCTTCATGTCTTCAAGACCTAGTGCGGTCTCTAGGGAATTGACATAGCTGACTGGGTCACCATCCTCATCAGCAAGCTGTCTGGTCTTTTGAAGCCATATCTGTGGAAGACAAAAAGATATGCAATCACCACCGAAGCTCATGGGTTCAATTTCGCAGCCTACAATGGGAAGAGGGCCAGCCCCCTACGGAATGGGCTCCATAGACGCATGGTTCTCCGGCTGTCAGGCCACTACCTTAGCAGATGCTGCCCAACTGATCCTACTTGAAAAGTTTCACGAGCAATCCCCTATGGAAGTGCACCTGGGCTACCCCGACTGACTTTACCCGGTAACTACTATTTGATCCAACGTTAGGTAGTTACTGGGAGAGGGCAGGGATGGACCCAAGAGGATTAGAAAGGGAACAGAGTGGGATCGGGAATTACTTTATCGGGTGACCGAAGGTGTGACAGTAGTCACTTTGGGCAGAGGGCTTGTGGAACTCAGCTTACCTTGGAGAGCTCTGGAAACTCCTTGTCCAGCTTCTCCAGCCTCTCCTATGTGTATGTAACCCTGTGTCTATTAGGGGCAAAGGGTGACCCGAGAACCCAGTCGGGTCTGCCTAACCCGACTCACCGTACAACCACACCGGACTCAGCATTTCCTTTTACCCATTATCCTGGATTCTATATGTGTGGTTTGTGTAGAAAAGGAAGGGGCTATTTCACTTGGGACTGTTGTATAATTTTGCTAGATCGTTTGAGGTGTGGCTGTATACCATTGTTCTATTTGTGTCTGCCTTGGGCGTAACCTATAATGGGATGTATATGTGTATGTGGGTTAGCTGTGAAGGGGGGGGGGGGGATTTCTCCAGCAGCCCCTCCCGAAGACGGTTTACTATTGGAAAGGTGAATAAACCTGTGTCATGCTACTGGTAAAGGTAAAGTTTACCCCACCATGTGTCATTATGCAAAGAAGGGGGGATTGTATATCTCTGTGTGCCTTTGTTCAAATAAACAGTTCTTATTCTAGTTCACTCCAAAACTGGTACTGCCTAGTTCTTGGGGTAACAGCCAGATGCATTGGTCTCATGTTCTAGAGCTTAGGAAGCGATATAATGATGGAAGCACTCAAGCAGAGTGTGGGACATTCCGTCACAGAAGGGAAGGGATGTCATTTGGTGCCCAAGCGACAGCTGGTCGTGACGCAGAAATATCGGCGTGACCTGCTTGGCATCGGACATGACATTCCCCTAGCTGGTCACTTTGGAGTGACCAAAACCCATCACCGTTTGACTCACTTATTCTTCTGGCCAGGGATAACTGGGGGCATTAAACAGTATTTGTAAAAGAGGGGGTGAACTAATGCGCAAAACCAAAATACACTACAAATATTGAATATAAAGGATGTGAGAAGCCGCCAACATATGTAAGCGTTCCCACACAGAATTAAGTAATGGAAATAAGAAGGTATGTGGCGCTAACTAGAATTAAATAAAAGTGAATAAATATACAACACACAAGCTGTCAGCAACTGACAGAAATGTGCTGCAACAATAGAAATGAACTCACTGTGTGTGGCAAATCTTCCATATAGCATAAGTGCTACCAAAAAAAAAAAGTGCAATCAGTTTCATATAGTACAAATGGATGACACAGATGTGATATCAAACTAAAATAATGTCCAAATATCTCATAAAGTGCGTATAACAAGATAAGGTGCAATGTCCAAAAAATGCAATCAAACTCCAACTGGGAAGAGAAACAAATCTTCATATAGCAGTTCATATATATAAAAAGTACATGTGCAATAAAATCGATCAGTGTCCACTTAATCCAATAGCTATCACCATCCAAAGTGCGCCACTCGTTTCCCCCAGCCTCTCACCTCTAATGAAGACCCCTAAGGGTCAAATCGAGGTTTACTATGAAGTGGAAGCAGGTTCCCCACAATCAATCGACCTCATGCGATCGCCACAGCAATAGCGGTATTTTTGCAAGATGGCTTCAGACTCCAGGCTCATCAGATGCGGTGAGGGCATAAAATAAAGGGGGATGTCTCCATCGTGTAGTAATTCGTAAAAAATGTATTCATAAACAAACGTAGCAACTGATCACCCTTTGATGAAGTCATTATGCAGTGACGCAACGTGTCAGAGAGGAGCCGAGGACGGAAGTACCCTTATTATAGTCGGATTGCTGAGATTTTAAATGTAAGTTGCTACGTTTGTTTATGAATAAATTTTTTAAGAATTACTACACGATGGAGCCTGGAGTCTGAAGCCATCTTCCAAAAATACCGCTACTGCTGTGGCGATCGTTGGAGGTCGATTGATTGTGGGGATCCTGCTTCCACTTCATAGTAAACTTTTTTTTTACCCGTAGGGGGTCTTCATTAGAGGTGAGAGGCTGGGGGAAACGAGTGGCGCACTTCGGATGGTGGTAGCTATTGGATGAAGTGAACACTGATCGATCTTATTGCACATGCACTTTTTACAGTATATATATATGAACTGCTATATGGAGATTTGTTCATCTTCCCATTGGAGTCTGATTGCACTTTTTGGACATTGCACCTTATCTTGTTATACGCACGTTATGAGATATTTGGATGTTATTTTAGTTTGATATCACATCTGTGTCATCCATTTGCATTATATGAAACTTATTGCACTTTATATTGTTAGTACTTTATATTGTTAGCACTTATGCTACATTGAAGATTTGCCACGCACAGTGAGTTCATTAAACAGTATTGTCGTACCTCTAAACTTGTCAGCGGGTGGGAAAGAAGGGCGACTGATCTAAAGCTTCTTTGTACCCCCTAGCGATCATAGCTGAGCCCTTTAGCCAGATAGCCGTAGAACTGGTAGGACTATTACCCTGACCCAGTCCCTCCGGGAAGAGATATATCTTGACGGTGGTAGATTATGCTACTCATTACCCGGAGGCAATTCCCCTGGCAAACATACATGCAGAGACAGTGGTGGAGGCCCTGCTCTGGATCTTTGTCAAGGTGGGTTTCCCTCTGTGTCAGGGTTGGGCCCAGCCCTTCCTTCTCTGAGCTGGCCAGCTCCTATCACTCCATAGTGACTCACCTGTTGATTAACCTGTGTCTAGTCCAGATGATCTCTGCCTTTGCCTTGGTCACATCTCTAGAGACGCTCTCCTGTGTTCCTGTTAAAGACTTGCTTGGCTGACATTCCTTCTGGCTCCGTGATGTTTTGGCTTGTCTGACTATCTGTTCCGGTTCCTGAACTCTGGCTATGTTTTGACTATGTCTGCTCTGTTTACCTTTTTTTATTTATTATTAAACAGGTGTGATTTAACTGTACTTCTGTCTCAGTCTGATTCATGGTTTCTGACAGTAGGCAAAGGCCATGAATTCAGAAGATGCAGTCAATCCACTTGTTGGTAATAATTTTTCCAGATTGGATGAGCAGGATCACCGCATGGATCAGTTTGCCATGGCGTTACAAACGCTTCTGAGTCGCACGGCTCACCTGGAATCTCCCACTGTAGCTGCTCCGGTACAACCTGTGTTGCAGGCCGTCCCTGCTGCTGCTCCAGTCTCTGTGCAGGCACCCGCCTCGACTATTACCTCAATAAGAGGTATGTCTGGTTCCGCTCTGCTTCCCCAGCGATTTGGGGGTGATCCAGTCCAATGCAGAGGGTTTCTCAACCAGGTTGAGATATACTTTGAGATGCTGCCCCAGGCATTTCCCACAGACAGAAGCAAAGTAGGTTTTGTGATATCTTTGCTTTCTGAGAGAGCCTTGGCCTGGGCAAACCCTCTATGGGAGACGCAAAAACGTGTTGTCTTGAGTTACCCTGAGTTTGTGGCTTCTTTTAAAAGGGTATTTGACGTTTCCACATGCTCCGCTTCTGCTGCCAAGTGCCTCATGTCCATCAAACAGAGTATGAGAACTGTTGCCGATTACGCCATTGAATTCCATACTTTGGCAGCAGAGGCTGCTTGGATACCATTAAGGATGAGATGGCAGCCCGAGATATACCCACTAAGCTGAAGAAGTTGATCACGTTTGCCATCCTTATTGACTCCAGACTCAGAGAGAGACTCTCTTTTAAGTAGCGCTTGCATAAGCCTCCTGTACAGTTGTCTCAGAGCTTTGCAGTCCCAACCTTGCCTCCCTCACCTCCCATGCCTCCTGGTACCGAGTCGGTCAGTGAAGGTGAACCCACACACTTGGATTTCACGCATCTCTCTGCAGATGAGAGAACCTTTAGGAGGAGGGAGAGATTGTGCCTTTATTGTGGCCTGGCAGGTCACTTTTTGAAGTCTTGTCCTATCCATCCAGGGAATGCCCGAACCTTGAGGTTCTGTCACGGACAGACCTTAGGTGGCGTTGATTCGTCCCCAGTTATCCAATAGGATAAGTCCCTTGTTTCAGTTACCCTTTCTTGGGCTGAGTCGTCCATTGAGATGCAGGCTCTCCTTTGAGATACAGGCTCTAATTGACTCTTGGGCTGCAGGCCTGTTCCTTGATGCTGCACTAGATTCCGCTGCAGCTGCATGACACTCCACTTGCCATTGAGGCTCTTGAAGGGAGACCTCTAAAGCCTGCCCATGTGACTCATGAGACTGTTCTGTTTTTTCCTCACCTAAGTTTCCGCTGGTTATTGGTTATCCTTGGTTACAGAGGCACAACCCCTCTTTTAATTGGCTCCTTGCTGAGGTTCTCTCCTGGTCGCCACAATGCAGTAAGACATGCTTCCAGAAGGTAGCCAAGGTCCTATGCACCTCTTCACTCTTCTCCCTGCTGGAGGAGTACCGCAATTTTAGCGATGTCTTTGACAAAGGTCAAGCTGGTAGTTTGCCTCCACACCGGTTGTATGATTGTGCAATTGACCTTCAACCTGGTGCCATACCCCCTCGTAGCCGGGTTTACCATTTGTCGGTCTTGGAGGATAAGGCCATGGAGGAGTATGTTGCAGACACACTTTCTCGAGGTTTCATACGCAAATCCTCATCTCCTGCTGGTGCTGGTTTCTTCTTTCGTGAAGAAGAGTGGTGAACTGAGACCTTGTATTGATTATAGGGGTCTCAATTGTATTAAGAATACCTATCCGATTCCGTTGATTACGGAGTTATTTGACTACCTCAAGGGAGCAAGGGTTTTCACGAAGCTTGATTGGAGAGGGGCATACAATCTTGTAAGGATTAAGGAGGGCGACGAGTTAACCAGAACAGGCCATTATGAGTACCTCGTAATGCTTTTTGGCCTTTCTAAGGCCTCAGCAGTTTTCCAGGAATTTATTAACGATGTCCTCCGAGATTTGTTGCAGTTACAGTGGGGCAAAAAAGTATTTAGTCAGCCACCAATTGTGCAAGTTCTCCCACTTAAAAAGATGAGAGAGGCCTGTAATTGTCATCATAGGTATACCTCAACTATGAGAGACAAAATGTGGAAACAAATCCAGACAATCACATTGTCTGATTTTTGAAAGAATTTATTTGCAAATTATGGTGGAAAATAAGTATTTGGTTACCTACAAACAAGAAAGATTTCTGGCTCTCACAGACCTGTATCTTCTTCTTTAAGAGGCTCCTCTGTCCTCCACTCATTACCTGTATTAATGGCACCTGTTTGAACTTGTTATCAGTAAAAAAGACACCTGTCCACAACCTCAAACAGTCACACTCCAAACTCCACTATGGCGAAGACCAAAGAGCTGTCGAAGGACACCAGAAACAAAATTGTAGACCTGCACCAGGCTGGGAAGACTGAATCTGCAATAGGCAAGCAGCCTGGTGTGAAGAAATCAACTGTGGGAGCAATAAATAGAAAATGGAAGACATACAAGACCACTGATAATCTCCCTCGATCTGGGGTTCCACGCAAGATCTCACCCCGTGGGGTCAAAATGATCACAAGAACTGTAAGCAAAAATCCCAGAACCACACGAGGGGACCTAGTGAATGACCTGCAGAGAGCTGGGACCAACGTAACAAAGGCTACCATCAGTAACACACTACGCCACCAGTGCCAGACGTGTCCCCCTGCTTAAGCCAGTACATGTCCGGGCCCGTCTGAGGATTGCTAGAGAGCATTTGGATGATCCAGAAGAGGATTGGGAGAATGTCATATGGTCAGATGAAACCAAAGTAGAACTGTTTGGTAGAAACACAACTCATCGTGTTTGGAGGAGAGAGAATGCCGAGTTGCAACCAAAGAACACCATACCTACTGTGAAGCATGGGGGTGGCAACATCATGCTTTGGGGCTGTTTCTCTGCAAAAGGGAACAGGGCGACTGATCCGTGTACATGAAAGAATGAATGGGGCCATGTATCATGAGATTTTGAGTGCAAACCTCCTACCATCAGCAAGGGCATTGAAGATGAAACGTGGCTGGGTCTTTCAGCATGACAATGATCCCAAACACACCGCCCGGGCAACGAAGGAGTGGCTTCGTAAGAAGTATTTCAAGGTCCTGGAGTGGCCTAGCCAGTCACCAGATCTCAACCCCATAGAAAACCTTTGGAGGGAGTTGAAAGTCCGTGTTGCCCAGCGACAGCCCCAAAACATCACTGCTCTAGAGGAGATCTGCATGGAGGAATGGGCCAACATACCAGTAACAGTGTGTGACAACCTTGTGAAGACTTACAGAAAATGTTTGACATCTGTCATTGCCAACAAAGGATATATAACTAAGTATTGAGATGAACCTTTGATATTGAACAAATACTTATTTTCCACCATAATTTGCAAATAAATTCTTTCAAAAATCAGACAATGTGATTGTCTGGATTTGTTTCCACATTTTGTCTCTCATAGTTGAGGTACACCTATCATGACAATTACAGGCCTCTCTCATCTTTTTAAGTGGGAGAACTTGTACAATTGGTGGCTGACTAAATACTTTTTTGCCCCACTGTATGTGTTGTGGTTTAGCTTGACGATATCCTCATATTTTCCAAGTCCCTGAAGAGCCACCACACAGATGTCTGTCGTGTGCTTCAGAAACTAAGAGGCCCTGGACCCGCCTGTCTATGGATTTCATTGTGGAGTTACCCAACTCCCAGGGCAACACAGTTATCCTTATGGTGGTTGACCGGTTCTCAAAAATGTCTCATTGTATTCCACTTAAGAAGTTTCCCACTTCTAAGGAACTGGCTTCCATTTTTACTTGGGAGATCTTTCGCTTACATGGGCTACCCAAGGTGATTGTCTCAGACAGGGGTAGTCAGTTTGCTTCCTGGTTCTGGCGAGCCTTTTGTGCACAGTTGGGAATTCAGCTCGCTTTCTCCTCTGCGTATCACCCGCAGTCTAATGGGGCAGCAGAACGAGCCAATCAGTCCTTGGAGCAATTCCTACGTTGCTATATTTCTGACCATCATAACAACTGGTCAGACCTCTTACAGTGGGCAGAGTTTGCTCACAATAGTGCCTTAAATTCTGCTTCCCGATTGTCCCTGTTTATGGCGAACTATGGTTTCCAACCTTCCATGTTGCTTGACTCTTTTGTTCCCCAGAGTATTCCTGCACTAAAAGAGCATCTCTGTGGTCTTAGTTCCACTTGGGCACAAGTCCAGGAGGCTTTGCGACATGCTAATGATAAGTACAGACTCCATGCTGTCCGAAGACGCTGCCTGCGCCTTCCTACCAGGTTGGGGAAAGGGTCTGGCTGTCATCTCACAACCTCCGACTTCGTGTTCCCTCTCTGAATTTCGCATCTCGATTTATTGGGCCTTTCCGTATTCTGCGCAGTATTAACCCAGTGGCTTACGCATTAGACCTTCCTTCTAATATGCATATCTCAAATGTATTACATGTCTCATTAAAACCTTTGGACTGCAACCACTTTACCACCTCGGTGCCACGTCCTCACCCTGTTCAGGTTGAGAACCATGAGGAGTATGAAGTACAGTCCATTGTTGACTTCCGTAGGTTCTATGGGTGCATACAGTACCTGGTGCATGGGAAAGGGTACGGTCCATAGGAACGCTCTTGGGTCCCGTCCTCGGACGTACATGTCCCTGTCCTCCTCAGTGATTTCCATAGATGTTTTCCCCTCAAGCCTGGTGGTCCTCCAAGGGGGAGGGGTCGTTGAGGAGGGGGTATTGTCAGGGCTGGGCCCAGCCCTTCCTTCTCTGAGCTGGCTGCTCAGCTGTCGGCTAATTGCCAGCTCCTATCTCTTCACAGTGACTCACCTGTTGCTGATCCTGCTCATCGGTCCTGCCTACTTAAGCTGTCTAGTCCAGATCTCTGCTTTCGCCTTGGTCACATCTCTAGAGACGCTCTCCTGTGTTCCTGTTAAAGACTTACTTGGCTGACATTCCTTCTGGCTCCCTGTTGTTTTGGCTTGTCTGACTATCCGTTCTGGTTAATGAACTCTGGTTATGTTTTGACTAAGTTTACTCTGTTTACCTTTTTTTTTATTATTAAACAAGTGTGATTTGACTGTACGTCTATCTCAGTCTGATTCATGGTTTCTGACACTCTGGAGATTTATCTTGGACCAAGGGGCTCAGTTTACTGCAGTCCTAACCCAGCAGTTGTGGAAGCTCTGTGGAATTAAGCCTATACAGAGCTCTCCCTACCACCCCTAGACTAACGGACTATGTGAGTGGTTCAATGGAACGCTGAAGCAATTACTGCAGATGTTCGCAACAGTTCTTATTCTGGTTTACTCCAAAACTGGTATTGCCTAGTTCTTGGGGTAACTATAACCAGATTCACTGGTCTCGTGTTCTAGAGCTTGGGAAGCAGCTTCTTGGCGGAGATACCCAATCATGGTGGCCGGAGCCTGTCACAGGCCTCATGGCAGATCTAACCTATGTGTTTGGTCTTTACGAGTTCCTCCTAAGCCTTGCATTTGTATGTTAGTTTGTTACATGCTGGGAGCGTGCAAGGATTATTCGCTGCTCTACTAAATGATCTTCTTTCTTTGTTTTACTAAAACAATAAAAACTATTGAACCTGAACAAAAAAAAGATCATAATTTAGAGAAACGTGCTCATCAATGTTGGATGGTAAGTGGATGGATAAGCAGAGGATGGACAATAAAGATATACCCTCTTGGACTGGGTGCTACAGGCGTCATAAAATTGTAATGCCATCACACAGAGACTGAGATGAACCATGTGGCTCAGTAGCATATACTCCATCCTTCTGCCTTCCTTTTCAGTTTCAGGGAGTAAGGAGAGTAAGCCCTGTGAAAGCTCCCGGTCACGGCTTTGAGCTTACACATGACTGAGGACTGTTTCCTTACCCCCATGTGACCGCACTCGGTACCGAAGTTGCTACAGGTCTGTGCTGTCATTTCAGAAGAAAAGCAGTAAGTCACATGCTACCCTACAGAAGCACCAATATTACTCTTTGCTCCTGGAGGCCAGACTCAAAGGGAAATTGTTACAATACTAACAGGATCCTTGTTGGATCTTCCAGGATTCCTTGCAGGAACCTTGCTAGGTCTTCCAGGATTCCTTGCAGGATACCTGCAGGGATTTCTTGGATTCCCAGGACCTTCACGACATCCAGAGTTCCTCCACACAATCTTGGTGCCAGTTTGCAGCAAAGAAACCCAGACAGCACTAGAGTTTCTGGCCCATCGCCATCATCAGGAGCTCTGGTGAAGACCAAGTGGTACTGGACTTCACCCATTGGGTGTGCCTGCATGACCTGACAGGGGGCATCACAATAGGAATGTAAGTTGGAGCTGCCATTAATTTAAACATGTTGCTTTGTCCCACATGAACAAAATAGGTTTGCTTTAAAGTAAAATTTAAGTCCACAGTAATTACCTCATCTGCAGCGCTTTCATCTTTGCGCCATCTTCAGTTGAGCTTCTTTAGGCATGTAGCACTGTGACAGAATGAATCCTGACCCTGACCACTTTATAACATTATCTATTTAGATCAAAAATCGTTTTAATCTTTAGCAATAAATCTGTATTAGAACTTTGTAAATCTTCCATAGTTGGCTATCCAGGAATACAGGTGCAGGGTTTACAAATCTTCTGTAAACCTACTGCAGATAATTTTCCAGGAGAGGCAGCCTGATTTGCTTGGTGTCTGAGTTGCTAATTTGTTTGATTAATGTCCCTCATAGTATGTTTCTGCAATAAAAAGCCTTCCCGCTAGCATTTGTTTATTTTAAAATAAAGTTCCACTGTAGGAACCAACAACAATGCACCTGTTCTATGAGCCATGTCATTCATTGTACAGTAAATTGTGCCCCAACGCATTGTACAGTGCACTACACTGCACCACTACACCTATGCCATGCGTTGTTTGCTCTGTTGCTGAAAACAAGATCATGTGTGTTTTTGATTCGTTGTGGTATGCTGGCAGCCCATTGACAATGAATAAGCTCTCTTAATGCAATGCATGTTAGTAAGCTGCAATAGATCTGAGTCCACCAATGTTATATTATTATACATGATTTCTATAGCGCCAACAGTTTACGCAGCACTTTACAATGTAGAGGGGGGACAGCACAATTACAGTACAGTTCAATACAGAAGGGACAGGAGGGCCCTGCTCGTAGAGCTTACATTCTAAAGGAGGGGGGGGGTGGTACAAAAGGTAATAGATGTGGGAATGATTTGATGGGGGTGGCTCTGGGACAGTTGTTAAGTGGGTGTGGGATAGGCTTCCCTGAATAAGTGAGTTTTCAGGTGGACAGGTTAGGGGCTGATTGGATATACCGGGGCAGGGAGTTCCAGAGGATGGGAGAGGCTCTGGAGAAGTCCTGAAGGCGAGCATGAGAGGAGGTAACAAGGGACCTAAAAAGCAGGAGGTCCTGGGAGGAGCGGAGGGGACGATTTGGGCGATATCTGCAGATGAGGTTGGTGATGTTACTTGGGGGCAATGTTGTGGATGGCCTTGTATGTTGTGGTAAGCATTTTGAAGTTTATACGGTGGGGTAGGGGAAGCCAATGAAGGGATTGGCAGAGAGGGGCAGCAGTCACTGATCGGTTAGTGAGGTGTATTAGTCTAGCAGCAGCATTCATAATAGACTGAAGTGGGGATAGCCTGCATAAGGGTAGGCCATTAAGTAGAGAGTTGCAGTAGTCAAGGTGGGAAATAATCAAGGAGTGAATAAGTTGCTTTGTGGCGTAATTAGTCAAGAAGGGTCGAATTCTGGAGATGTTGCGGAGGTTAAGGTGGCAGGATTCAGCCAGTGAGTGGATGTGGGGGCTGAAGAAGAGGCCAGAGTCAAGGATTACACCCAGCACCCTGGCATGTGTGGAGGGACCAATGGTTGTGTTGTTGATCTTAATGGTAAAGTCATGGGGGGTGTGGGGGACCGGAAAGGAGGAAATATAACAAGCTCAGTTTTAGAAAGATTGCGTTTGAGAAAGTGGTGTGACATCCATACGGATATGTCATTCAGCAAGATTGAGATGTCCGTGAGGAGATTGAGGGGATGAGTTGAGGAGTGGAGATGGATTTGGGTGTCATCAGCATGGAGGTGGTATTGGAAGCCATGGGAGGTTATCAACTGGCCCAGGGTAGAGGTATAGAGCGAGAATAGGAAGGGCCCAAGGACGGAGCCTTGGGGTACCCCAACAGAGAGAGGAAGAGGAGCAGAGGAGATGGAGATGTAAGTGACACTGAAACTGCGCTGAGATAGGTAGGAGAACCAGGATAAAGCAGAATTACAGAAGCCAAGGAAGTGTAGTTTGCGGAGGAGGAGCAGGTGGTCAACTGGGTCGAAGGCAGCAGAGAGGTCTAAGAGTATGAGTATGGAGTAATGGCCATTGGTATCATTAACTCCTGTGTCCTCTCCCCTGTATTATCACCCTGTTTCTCCTTTGTGTATCATCACGCCCTGTATCATCACCCCCATGTCCTCTCCCCTGTATTATCACCCCGTGTCCTCTCCCCTGTATTATCACCCCGTGTCCTCTCCCCTGTATTATCACCCCATGTCCTCTCCCCTGTATGGTCACCCCGTTCTCCCTCACTCTGTGTCCTCTTCCCTGTATGGTCATACCCGTTTCTCTGTGTCCTCTCCCCTGTATGGTCACCCCCTTTCCCCTCACTCTCTGTTCTCCTCTCCCCTGTATGGTGACCCCGTTTCCCCTCCCTCTGTGTCCTTTCCCCTGTATGGTCACCCCGTTTCCCCTCTCTCTGTGTCCTCTCCCCTGTATGGTCACCCCGTTTCCCCTCTCTGTGTCCTCTGCCCTGTATGGCCACCCCGTTTCCCCTCTCTCTGTGTCCTCTCCCCTGTATGGTCACCCTGTTTCCCCTCTCTCTGTGTCCTCTCCCCTGTAAGGTCACCCCGTTTCCCCTCTCTCTGTGTCCTCTGCCCTGTACGGTCACCCCGTTTCCCCTCTCTCTGTGTCCTCTCCCCTGTACGGTCACCCCGTTTCCCCTCTCCCTGTGTCCTTTGCCCTGTACGGTCACCTCGTTTCCCCTCTCTCTGTGTCTTCTCCCCTGTATGGTCACCGTGTTTCCCCTTTCTCTGTGTTCTCTCCCCTGTATGGTCACCTCCTTTCCCCTCACTCTCTGTTCTCATCTCCCCTGTATGGTGACCCCGTTTCCCCTCTCTCTGTGTCCTCTCCCCTGTATGGTCACCCCGTTTCCCCTCTCTCTGTGTCCTCTCCCCTGTATGGTCACCCCGTTTCCCCTCTCTCTGTGTCCTCTGCCCTGTATGGTCACCCCGTTTCCCCTCTCTCTGTGTCCTCTCCCCTGTATGGTCACCCCGTTTCCCCTCTCTCTCTGTCCTCTCCCCTGTAAGGTCACCCCGTTTCCCCTCTCTCTGTGTCCTCTGCCCTGTACGGTCACCCTGTTTCCCCTCTCTCTGTGTCCTCTCCCCTGTACGGTCACCCCGTTTCCCCTCTCTCTGTGTCCTTTGCCCTGTACGGTCACCTCGTTTCCCCTCACTCTGAGTCCTCTCCCCTGTACGGTCAGCCCGTTTCCCCTCTCTCTGTGTCCTCTGCCCTGTACGGTCACCCCGTTTCCCCTCTCTCTGTGTCCTCTCCCCTGTACGGTCACCCCGTTTCCCCTCTCTCTGTGTCCTCTCCCCTGTATGGTCACCCTGTTTCCCCTCTCTCTGTGTCCTCTCCCCTGTATGGTCACCCCGTTTCCCCTCTCTCTGTGTCCTCTCCCCTGTATGGTCACTCCGTTTCCCCTCTCTCTGTGTCCTCTCCCCTGTATGGTCAGCCCCTTTCCCCTGTCTCTGTGTCCTCTCCCCTGTATGGTCACCCCATTTCCCCTCTCTCTGTGTCCTCTCCACTGTATGGTCATCTTGTTTCCCCTCTCTCTGTGTCCTCTCCCCTGTATGGTCACCCCGTTTCCCCTCTCTCTGTGTCCTCTCCCCTGTATGGTCACCCCGTTTCCCCTGTCACTATGTCCTCTCCCCTGTATGGTCACCCTGTTTCCCCTCTCTCTGTGTCCTCTCCCCTGTATGGTCACCCCGTTTCCCCTGTCTCTATGTCCTCTCCCCTGTATGGTCACCCCGTTTCCCCTCTCTGTGTGTCCTCTCCCCTGTATGGTCACCCCGTTTCCCCTGTCTCTATGTCCTCTCCCCTGTATGGTCACCCCGTTTCCCCTCTCTCTGTGTCCTCTCCCCTGTATGGTCACCCCGTTTCCCCTCTCTCTGTGTCCTCTCCCCTGTATGGTCACCCCGTTTCCCCTGTCTCTATGTCCTCTCCCCTGTATGGTCACCCCGTTTCCCCTCTCTCTGTGTCCTCTCCCCTGTATGGTCACCCCGTTTCCCCTGTCTCTATGTCCTCTCCCCTGTATGGTCACCCCGTTTCCCCTCTCTCTGTGTCCTCTCCCCTGTATGGTCACCCCGTTTCCCCTCTCTCTGTGTCCTTTCCCCTGTATGGTCACCCCGTTTCCCCTCTCTCTGTGTCCTCTCCCCTGTACGGTCACCCCGTTTCCCCTCTCTCTGTGTCCTTTCCCCTGTATGGTCACCCCGTTTCCCCTCTCTCTGTGTCCTCTCCCCTGTATGGTCACCCCGTTTCCCCTCTCTCTGTGTCCTCTCCCCTGTATGGTCACCCCGTTTCCCCTGTCTCTATGTCCTCTCCCCTGTATGGTCACCCCGTTTCCCCTCTCTGTGTGTCCTCTCCCCTGTATGGTCACCCCGTTTCCCCTCTCTCTGCGTCCTCTCCCCTGTATGGTCACCCCGTTTCCCCTCTCTCTGTGTCCTCTACCCTGTATGGTCACCCCGTTTCCCCTCTCTCTATGTCCTCTCCCCTGTATGGTCACCCCGTTTCCCCTCTCTCTATGTCCTCTCCCCTGTATGGTCACCCCGTTTCCCCTCTCTCTGTGTCCTCTCCCCTGTATGGTCACCCCGTTTCCCCTCTCTCTGTGTCCTCTCCCCTGTATGGTCACCCCGTTTCCCCTGTCTCTATGTCCTCTCCCCTGTATGGTCACCCCGTTTCCCCTCTCTGTGTGTCCTCTCCCCTGTATGGTCACCCCGTTTCCCCTCTCTCTGCATCCTCTCCCCTGTATGGTCACCCCGTTTCCCCTCTCTCTGTGTCCTCTCCCCTGTATGGTCACCCCGTTTCCCCGCTCTCTGTGTCCTCCCCCCTGTATGGTCACCCCGTTTCCCCTCTCTCTGTGTCCTCTCCCCTGTATGGTCACCCCGTTTCCCCTCTCTCTATGTCCTCTCCCCTGTATGGTCACCCCGTTTCCCCTCTCTCTGTGTCCTTTCCCCTGTATGGTCACCCCGTTTCCCCTCTCTCTGTGTCCTCTCCCCTGTATGGTCACCCCGTTTCCCCTCTCTGTGTCCTCTCCCCTGTATGGTCACCCCGTTTCCCCTCTCTCTGTGTCCTCTCCCCTGTATGGTCACCCCGTTTCCCCTCTCTCTGTGTCCTCTCCCCTGTATGGTCACCCCGTTTCCCCTCTCTCTGTGTCCTCTCCCCTGTATGGTCACCCCGTTTCCCCTCTCTCTGTGTCCTTTCCCCTGTATGGTCACCCCGTTTCACCTCTCTCTGTGTCCTCTCCCCTGTACGGTCACCCCGTTTCCCCTCTCTCTGTGTCCTCTCCCCTGTACGGTCACCCCGTTTCCCCTCTCTCTGTGTCCTCTCCCCTGTATGGTCACCCTGTTTCCCCTCTCTCTGTGTCCTCTCCCCTGTATGGTCACCCAGTTTCCCCTCTCTCTGTGTCCTTTCCCCTGTATGGTCACCCCGTTTCCCCTCTCTCTGTGACCCTCTCCCCTGTATGGTCACCCCGTTTCCCCTCTCTCTGTGTCCTCTCCCCTGTATGGTCACCCCGTTTCCCCTCTCTCTGTGTCCTCTCCCCTGTATGGTCACCCCGTTTCCCCTCTCTCTAGGTCCTCTCCCCTGTATGGTTACCCCGTTTCCCCTCTCTATATGTCCACTCCCCTGTATGGTCACCCCGTTTCCCCTCTCTCTGTGTCCTCTCCCCTGTATGGTCACCCCGTTTCCCCTCTCTCTGTGTCCTCTCCCCTGTATGGTCACCCCGTTTCCCCTGTCTCTATGTCCTCTCCCCTGTATGGTCACCCCGTTTCCCCTCTCTGTGTGTCCTCTCCCCTGTATGGTCACCCCGTTTCCCCTCTCTCTGCGTCCTCTCCCCTGTATGGTCACCCCGTTTCCCCTCTCTGTGTCCTCTCCCCTGTATGGTCACCCCGTTTCCCCACTCTCTGTGTCCTCTCCCCTGTATGGTCACCCCGTTTCCCCTCTCTCTGTGTCCTCTCCCCTGTATGGTCACCCCGTTTCCCCTCTCTCTATGTCCTCTCCCCTGTATGGTCACCCCGTTTCCCCTCTCTCTGTGTCCTTTCCCCTGTATGGTCACCCCGTTTCCCCTCTCTCTGTGTCCTCTCCCCTGTATGGTCACCCCGTTTCCCCTCTCTCTGTGTCCTCTCCCCTGTATGGTCACCCCGTTTCCCCTCTCTCTGTGTCCTCTCCCCTGTATGGTCACCCCGTTTCCCCTCTCTCTGTGTCCTCTCCCCTGTATGGTCACCCCGTTTCCCCTCTCTCTGTGTTCTTTCCCCTGTATGGTCACCCCCTTTCACCTCTCTCTGTGTCCTCTCCCCTGTACGGTCACCCTGTTTCCCCTCTCTCTGTGTCCTCTCCCCTGTATGGTCACCCTGTTTTCCCTCTCTCTGTGTCCTCTCCCCTGTATGGTCACCCCGTTTCCCCTCTCTCTGTGTCCTTTCCCCTGTATGGTCACCCCGTTTCCCCTCTCTCTGTGACCCTCTCCCCTGTATGGTCACCCCGTTTCCCCTCTCTCTGTGTCCTCTCCCCTGTATGGTCACCCCGTTTCCCCTCTCTCTGTGTCCTCTCCCCTGTATGGTCACCCCGTTTCCCCTCTCTCTGTGTCCTCTCCCCTGTATGGTCACCCCGTTTCCCCTGTCTCTATGTCCTCTCCCCTGTATGGTCACCCCGTTTCCCCTCTCTCTGTGTCCTCTCCCCTGTATGGTCACCCCGTTTCCCCTGTCTCTATGTCCTCTCCCCTGTATGGTCACCCTGTTTCCCCTCTCTCTATGTCCACTCCCCTGTATGGTCACCCCGTTTCCCCTCTCTCTGTGTCCTCTCCCCTGTATGGTCACCCCGTTTCCCCTCTCTCTGTGTCCTCTCCCCTGTATGGTCACCCCGTTTCCCCTGTCTCTATGTCCTCTCCCCTGTATGGTCACCCCGTTTCCCCTCTCTGTGTGTCCTCTCCCCTGTATGGTCACCCCGTTTCCCCTCTCTCTGCGTCCTCTCCCCTGTATGGTCACCCCGTTTCCCCTCTCTCTGTGTCCTCTCCCCTGTATGGTCACCCCGTTTCCCCTCTCTCTATGTCCTCTCCCCTGTATGGTCACCCCGTTTCCCCTCTCTCTATGTCCACTCCCCTGTATGGTCACCCCGTTTCCCCTCTCTCTGTGTCCTCTCCCCTGTATGGTCACCCCGTTTCCCCTGTCTCTATGTCCTCTCCCCTGTATGGTCACCCCGTTTCCCCTGTCTCTATGTCCTCTCCCCTGTATGGTCACCCCGTTTCCCCTCTCTGTGTGTCCTCTCCCCTGTATGGTCACCCCGTTTCCCCTCTCTCTGCGTCCTCTCCCCTGTATGGTCACCCCGTTTCCCCTCTCTCTGCCTCCTCTCCCCTGTATGGTCACCCCGTTTCCCCTCTCTCTGTGTCCTCTCCCCTGTATGGTCACCCCGTTTCCCCTCTCTGTGTCCTCTCCCCTGTATGGTCACCCCGTTTCCCCTCTCTGTGTCCTTTCCCCTGTATGGTCACCCCGTTTCCCCTCTCTCTGTGTCCTCTCCCCTGTATGGTCACCCCGTTTCCCCTCTCTCTGTGTCCTCTCCCCTGTATGGTCACCCCGTTTCCCCTCTCTCTGTGTCCTCTCCCCTGTATGGTCACCCCGTTTCCCCTCTCTCTGTGTCCTTTCCCCTGTATGGTCACCCCGTTTCACCTCTCTCTGTGTCCTCTCCCCTGTACGGTCACCCCGTTTCCCCTCTCTCTGTGTCCTCTCCCCTGTACGGTCACCCCGTTTCCCCTCTCTCTGTGTCCTCTCCCCTGTATGGTCACCCTGTTTCCCCTCTCTCTGTGTCCTCTCCCCTGTATGGTCACCCCGTTTCCCCTCTCTCTGTGTCCTCTCCCCTGTATGGTCACCCCGTTTCCCCTCTCTCTGTGTCCTTTCCCCTGTATGGTCACCCCGTTTCCCCTCTCCCCTGTATGGTCACCCTGTTTCCCCTCTCTCTGTGTCCTCTCCCCTGTATGGTCACCCCGTTTCCCCTCTCTCTGTGTCCTCTCCCCTGTATGGTCACCCCGTTTCCCCTGTCTCTATGTCCTCTCCCCTGTATGGTCACCCCGTTTCCCCTCTCTGTGTGTCCTCTCCCCTGTATGGTCACCCCGTTTCCCCTCTCTCTGCGTCCTCTCCCCTGTATGGTCACCCCGTTTCCCCTCTCTCTGTGTCCTCTCCCCTGTATGGTCACCCCGTTTCCCCTCTCTCTATGTCCTCTCCCCTGTATGGTCACCCCGTTTCCCCTCTCTCTATGTCCACTCCCCTGTATGGTCACCCCGTTTCCCCTCTCTCTGTGTCCTCTCCCCTGTATGGTCACCCCGTTTCCCCTGTCTCTATGTCCTCTCCCCTGTATGGTCACCCCGTTTCCCCTGTCTCTATGTCCTCTCCCCTGTATGGTCACCCCGTTTCCCCTCTCTGTGTGTCCTCTCCCCTGTATGGTCACCCCGTTTCCCCTCTCTCTGCGTCCTCTCCCCTGTATGGTCACCCCGTTTCCCCTCTCTCTGCCTCCTCTCCCCTGTATGGTCACCCCGTTTCCCCTCTCTCTGTGTCCTCTCCCCTGTATGGTCACCCCGTTTCCCCTCTCTGTGTCCTCTCCCCTGTATGGTCACCCCGTTTCCCCGCTCTCTGTGTCCTCTCCCCTGTATGGTCACCCCGTTTCCCCTCTCTCTGTGTCCTTTCCCCTGTATGGTCACCCCGTTTCCCCTCTCTCTGTGTCCTCTCCCCTGTATGGTCACCCCGTTTCCCCTCTCTCTGTGTCCTCTCCCCTGTATGGTCACCCCGTTTCCCCTCTCTCTGTGTCCTCTCCCCTGTATGGTCACCCCGTTTCCCCTCTCTCTGTGTCCTTTCCCCTGTATGGTCACCCCGTTTCACCTCTCTGTGTCCTCTCCCCTGTACGGTCACCCCGTTTCCCCTCTCTCTGTGTCCTCTCCCCTGTACGGTCACCCCGTTTCCCCTCTCTCTGTGTCCTCTCCCCTGTATGGTCACCCTGTTTCCCCTCTCTCTGTGTCCTCTCCCCTGTATGGTCACCCCGTTTCCCCTCTCTCTGTGTCCTCTCCCCTGTATGGTCACCCCGTTTCCCCTCTCTCTGTGTCCTTTCCCCTGTATGGTCACCCCGTTTCCCCTCTCCCCTGTATGGTCACCCTGTTTCCCCTCTCTCTGTGTCCTCTCCCCTGTATGGTCACCCCGTTTCCCTTCTCTTTGTGTCCTCTCCCCTGTATGGTCACCCCGTTTCCCCTCTCTCTGTGTCCTCTCCCCTGTATGGTCACCCCGTTTCCCCTCTCTCTGTGTCCTCTCCCCTGTATGGTCACCCCGTTTCCCCTCTCTCTGTGTCCTCTCCCCTGTATGGTCACCCCGTTTCCCCTCTCTCTGTGTCCTCTCCCCTGTATGGTCACCCCGTTTCCCCTCTCTCTATATCCTTTCCCCCTCCTCACCAGGACCAACATTATGAAACACAGGATTCTGTCTGTTTCACAACAAGGGCGGGGATCACATCTCAGCCAATAGGAGGGCGCCCTGCCGCGTCACGTGTGAGCCTACTTTATGTAATGTAACAGCACATGTTATATCATCTTTTTTTTTTTTTTTCTTTGTGTTTATTTTTTGTTTGTAGAATAAGGACCGGCGTCGTCCTGTGACACCTCATTGTGTGCCCTCCTCACTGCTCTCTAATGCCAGCCGATACTTTCTCCTTTCCTCTTATCCTGGCCACCTCAGGATGGCATCAGCTGTTCTCTGCGATGGATGCCAAGACGGAGGAGTCCCCTGAACTACGTGCTGACAGCAGCAGGCACTGTTGGTAGCTGAGGAAGTGCTGCACTCCCTATTTTGCAAACATTGCTGCTTTATTTTTTTTTTAAGGATCGTTAAAGGGACTTGAGCTTGTACCCTTGGGTGACATTAGACTGCCGTGAGATGATGGAGCTGTTGGCTTGCCCATGCTGCCAGCACCCTCTATGGGACCCTGTGACTGTCCCCTGTGGGCACACTTTCTGTAAGAGGTGCCTGCAGGAAGCAGCTAGGGGCAGGTGCCAGGTCTGCAGAGCCAAGCTGAAGATCTCAGGGGACCAGGAACTCAGATGTAACACCCTGCTGTCCGATCTGCTGGACAAGTGCCTGGACCCCCACACCAAAATCAACAGGATCACAAGGGACCTCCACCACCTCATCGCCCAGCAGAAATATGAGGAGGCTGGGAAGGTGGCCTGCAACGCTGTTGCCCTGGGTAAGGATGCAAAAACAGGGGGGCGCGCAGGGTTCAAGGGTTCAACTAGTCTAGTTTTAGGTTGGAATCCAAAAAAAGAAAAAAGAAAAGTTTAGCCTTAGCACGCTTTCACATTGGAACAACAGGTCAAATTGCATGACCAGTCCAACTCTATTGTCTGTAGTGGCACTGTCCATATAGGTGCAACGCCAAAGTCCTTTTAGTGATTTCGGGTGCGACTTGCATAGACATCTGCGCATGAAGCCGCATACATGTTCTCAAAGTCGCACCTGAAATTGCACTAACATGCTGCTTCGAAATTGTGCGATTTCAGATAAAGTCACAGCATTTCAGAGCCGCATTCAATGTGAACGAGGGCTTAGAAAAGTTTTGAGTAGCCAGAATTTGGAAAGGCGAAGGCTTTATTAAAGTGTATATGAAGCCATATTTTTTCTTACTTTGGATAAAGTAGATATTGACCAAGGCCTGGTTCACATCGGGCCGATTTGATATGCGATTTGAACGCAGCCCCAAGCTGAAGTTTAGGAATAATTGTTTTGCACAGTTATATTAGCTTGTACCCATGGAAGCATTAGTCCCTCATATCCCGGTGATCCTGTGGAAGCTGCAAATCCCTGTAATAGTCATTACTGCTTCAGTGACAGCAGCAGTCTTCTTAGTCCCTTCTGCATAGAAACCACAGGGGGTCACTCAGTCTGCACTGCCGCAGTTCACAGATCCCATTGTTAGTGAATACAAGGCATTCTCTGATTGGATGCTACAAAGAGGCAGGATGGTGACATTACAGTCTCCACCTCATTCCATCAGAGAATGCCTTGTATTCATTGAAATCCAAAGCAACAAGTATCAAGTGAGGAACCCCTGTGGTCACTGTGCAGAAGGGCAGCCACTCGGCACTGGACCCAGAAGCCTGCTGCTGTCACTGTAGGATCTGCCAGGTATGAGCTGTGCATACTCACGTTGGTCCAGGCAGGAGAAATGTAACTATGCAATAAAATGCAAACTTAAACTTCAGCTTAAAAGTGTATCTAAACCCAAAACTTTAAAAAAAAAAAAACGTAACTAAACCCTGGTTCACACCGGTGCAGTTTTGAAATTGCGATTTTAAAGCCGCACATTAGTGCGACTTGTACATCTGATTTCACTGCGGCTTGCGACTTCATTTAACAGAAGTCAATGCAAGTCGTAGTGAAATTGGGAAAAAAAAGTACTGCAGGAACCTTTTTCAAAGTCCTTGCAACATGAGTCACGGTGAGTTGAACGGCTCCATTGCAGGCAGTGAGGTGTGACTTGTCATGCGATTTGGAACTGTCAAATTGCATGACAAATCGCTCCAGTGTGAACGAGGGCTAAAAAAAAACCTATATTCTGGCACATGTAACTAACACATTGGTTGTGCTCTCTACCAAACTGTCAAACCATCAAGTGGCTGGTGTCACAGCTGATCACATGTGCAGCATCATGCCAGTTGAAGATTAAACAGAGGCGAAGATGGCAGCTTCCTTGGCTGTAAATGATAGCAAGGCTTAGTTCCACTTTAGCCCTGGTTCACACTGATGCTAAGTGGGAAACGCACGAGATGCGCTGCGTTCCATCACTCTGCATAGCATCCATGCCATCTGCTGTGGGTGTCAATGTTAGATTAAAGCGGAGTTCTGCCGATTTTTTTTTTAAGTCAGCAGCTACAAATACTGCAGCTGCTGACTTTTAAAATAAGGACACTTACCTGTCCAGGGCGCCTGCGATGTCGGCACCCAAAGCCTTTGGCTTTCGGGTGCTGCCGCCGCCATCCTCAGTAAGGGAATCAGGAAGTGAAGCCTTGTGGCTTCACTTCCTGGTTCCCTACTGCGCATGCACGATTCACGCTGCGCTATCCCACTGGTCCCAGCTGTCTTCTGGGACCTGTGTGTATCCCAGAAGACAGCAGGAGGGGATGGGAAGTGGCGTAGATACCCGTTGGTGGCTCGGGTATCTATTCCCGGAAGTGGGAGCAAAATACCTGTATTAGACAGAATTGCATCACATGGGCCTGAACACTCATGCAATGCGATTCAGGTGCGGAAAAAAAAGGGTCCTGCACCATTTTCGTGCAGATGCGATGCGATTTAACCCATACAAAATGTATGTCTCAAATTGCAACGCACAGACATCACGTGATGTGCACAGGAAAGCAATGTGATTCCTGTGCGATTCACATGTGGTGCGATTCCTTTGCGAATCACATGTGGTGTTTGGCAAGCACTGGTGTGAACCCAGGCTTAGGTTAGAACCCCTGTCATGTTTTTTTTGCTTTCCCTGTGCCCACTGGGAAGATTCGCATGCTAAAATTCATCCTCTAAGGTGATATTAAACTCTCCGCTTTGTAAATACTTCCAACGGCTGATGCAATCAAGCTGATGCCAAGACTACAGCCCCAGGTTTCTTGTTTCAGGGTGTCTCCTTACTCTTGCAGCACCCTATGGAACCACGATTGCATGCAGTGAATAGAGTTTTTGTCCCTCTACACTGTGTACATCAATAGAAACACACAGCTCTATAGCCTAGGATGGCAAGACAAGGTCCTCCCTCCCTCTCCCCCCTGGGGACTGCACTGTCTAATGTTAACTCTTCCTGTTAACTCTTTCCTGTAACTCTCTATTGTTCAAGGAAGCAGCACTGAGAGTCAGCACCTTTGGTAGTTGTAAACTGCAGGTGCTTGGTTAACAATTTTACCAGTTTACTGAGGAATGTTTCATTTATTGTGCTGTTAAGCTAATCAAATGCTGGTATGTAATTCTACTTTATGTATAACAAACGGTTATTTTTTTAGTTTTTTAGTTTTGGATAGAATGAGGAGGGTTTAGAACAGCTGTCAGTTTTTATTGCCGTCTGTGTCCCTGTTAGAGACATTCATCCTCTCTATTTGTCCTGTTTACTATTATCATTGACAGTGGAAGTAAAAGAAAATTCCAACTTTTGGGTTATCCCCCTAAAAGTAATAGAGGAGAAATTAGGTGATCCGAGCGGAAGTGGGAGCGGGTACCTGTCAAAGCCAGGTGCCTGCTCCACCCCCCTCTCCAAAAAAAGTGCCATTTCCTAAAGAAAAGCAGGGGAGGAGGCCTTAACGCGTAGAAATTAGACTTAACATTAGATGTCAGAGATCCCCTTACATTGGTGGTTAATTTAGGCAGGCGATCAATCCACCATTGCTCATTGCTCAATGAACCCCCAGCAACCCCTGGAGGAACCCTGGTGGAGGAAGGCTGCTCTATCTAGTACGTGCACCTTACTCACTCTGAGTAACTGTGAACTGAGGCGATTCAGTTCGCTTAGGTAGCGCTATACAAGTCACTCATTCATTCCTAAAGCAACTATCATTAGTTTAAAGCGGTAGTAAACCGATGGGTGATTTTTTTTTTTTTTTACCTCAAGGGTAAAGGCATAATGTGCTAATATGCCTCGCATACTGCACATTATGTGAGACTTACAGGGAATTCATTAAGGTAAAAAATGTCCAGGAAGGGTTATAACCGTTTTTCCTACTGTCCTAATGGCAATGGTCACAAAACCAGAAAGTGAGAGAAAGCCTTCCCAAGGGAGAAACATGGTAATGGAGGCCCTTAACCACTTTCCGCCCAGCCTATAGCAAAATGACGCCCGGGCAGTGGTTATGTTATTCTGACTGGATGTCAAATGACGTCTTTCAGGATAACGAGCCGGCATCCACCCATGGAGGTGCGCGGCGTTCGGTGGTGCGATGTGTCAGTCTGACACACAGCACCACCGATCTCGGTAAAGAGCCTCTGACAGAGAACTCTTTACCACGTGATCAGCCGTGTCCAATCACAGCTGATCACAGTGTAAACAGGAAGAGCCACTTCTGATAGACGCGAGTAGAGGAGAGCCGATCGGCTGCTCTCCTGACAGGGGGGTCTGCGCTGATTGATTATCAGCACAGCCCCCCTGAGAATGCCCACATAGGACCACCAGGGATGCCCACCAAGGATGACCACCAGATATGCCACCCATGGCCCTCAGGGATGCCAATCTGTGCCCACAAATGATGGCAATCAGTGCCACTCATAAATGCCTGCCAGTGCTGCATATCAGTGCCACCTATCAGTGCCACCTCATCAGTGCCTTCTGTCAGTGTCCATGAGTGCCACCTATGTCCATCAGTGCCGCCCATCAGTGCAGCCTTTCAGTGCCCATCAGTGTTGCCTATGAGTGCTTATCAGTGCCACCTATCAGTGCCCATCAGTGCTGCATATTAGTGCCCATCAGTGCCACCTCATCATTGCGACCTCATTGGTGCCACCTCATCAGTGCCCATCAGTGAAGGAGAAAACTTACTTATTTACTAAATTTTACAAATGTTTCTGTTTCTAAACAGAAACAAAGAAAACCTTTTAAAAAAAAAAAACATTTTCAGTCTTTTTTTATTTGTTAATCAAAAAATAAAACCCCCCAGAAGTGATCGAATACCACCAAAAGAAAGCTCCATTTGTGGGAACAAAATAATAAAAATTTGGGTACAGTGTTGCATGACCACACAATTGTCATTTAAAAAGCGACAGTGCTGAAAGCTGAAAATTGGCTTGGGCAGGAAGGGGGGGGGGGGGGGGAGTGCCTGGTATTGAAGTGGTTAAAGAATACTTTTGGATCCTGAGTCGGCAGTTGTTGCAAGAATTAAAATGAATTATTGTATTAGTCACCAGCGTCTTCCTTGTAAGTTGTCTGCAGAATTCAGTTTTGATATGAAGAACACCTGTTAATAAGCATATTATGTCTGGTTATGAAACTTCATGCTAATCTGAGCACAGCTCTGAGAAATCCGTGCGATCTTTAACCTGAAAATATGTTTATGGTATTTTCTCTTGTCATGTGTTTGTGTTATACAACAGTCCTGATATAGATATTTGAACAGTACAAATGTACTTCTTAGAGCCGGTTCATACCGGGAATCATACAGGAACAACGTGCTGTGCGATTCACATGCAGTTCTGTGCAGTGTGATTTCATCCTATTCATTTTCAATGGGCTCAGATCACACTGCACCACCCTTAAAGTAGTGCATGGGCTACTTTTGGAAACTCACTGCAACCGGATAGCAATGTACGTCTGTAAAATGCGATCCAGTGCGAGCAAACACACTGCATTTGTGACCTGTGTTTTTGTTGTCATTAACCTAATATTGACACCCGCTGCAGATCGTAACTGCAGTGTGTTTTGAATGCGAGAACTATCTGTCATGAAAGAAAACGAATAAACTGCTACAGAAAGCTTCCCTATGGCACTAACGGAATATTTATTTGAACTACTTGAGTACTAGCCTGTAATACCCCTTCATTACTAGGCCATTTTTCAGTTTTCAGTGCTGTGATAGTTTGATTGACAATTACTCCGTCATACATCATTGTGCCCAAATACATTTTATTTATTTATTTTTTTAAACAGAGCTTTCTTTTGTGCTTATTTGATAACCACAGTTTTTTTTTACTATATAAAAGGAAAAAGACCAACAATTTTGATAAATATCAGGACAGTACAAACACCACTAAAATGTTTTGTTTAATTTAAAGTGATTGTAAAGCTTTTTTTTTTTTTTCTTAATTAAAATAATGAACATGTTATACTTACCTGCCCTGTGCAATGGTAAAACTTCTACTAACACGAAATTAGCAGAAGGAGCCCAAAGGGTAGCGCTAAAGAGCTGAAAAAGCTTGTAGTACGTCTAGTACGCCACTACGTTCATAATTGTTGGCCAATATTTGTGCGGCCGTGTGTTTGCAAGACAAGTTTGAGCCAACGCCCTTCGGACAAAATTCCTTCAGAGAAAATTGAGCTTATATACACTGAACAAAATTATAAACGCAGTTTATAATGGCAGTTCCTGCCAATATCCAGCAACTTCGCACAGCCATTGAAGAGGAATGGACCAACATACCACAGGCCACGATCAACAACCTGATTAACTCTATGCGAAGGAGTTGTGCTGTACTGTAATAATAATAATAATAATAATAAAAGTACTGCGTGAGGCAAATGGTGGTCACACCAGATACTGACTGGTTTTCGGATCTCCCCGACCCCCCAATACAGTAAAACTGCACATTTTAGAGTGGCCTTTTATTGTGGCCAGCCTAAGGCACACCTGTGCAATAATCATGCTGTCTAATCAGCATCTTGATATGCCACACCTGTGAGGTGGATGGATTATCTCGGCAAAGGAGAAGTGCTCACTAAAACAAATTTAGACAGATTTGTGAAGAATATTTGAGAGAAATAGGCCTTTTGTGTACATAGAAAAAGTCATAGATCTTTGTGTTCAGCTCATGATAAATAGGAGCAAACACAAAAGTGTTGCGTTTATAATTTTGCTCAGTGTAGTAAAATACAGTATTTTGAAATCCTTCTCACTGTTTTGATGTTGAATTTTAAAAGCAGCGAAGTTCTGTCAGATCAGCAAACCTGTGAGATTAGCAGGCTTGCTGCTGCTTTTAAAAGTCAACATCAAAAGAGTGAGACGGATTTAAAAATACAGTATTTTACTATATAAGCTCAGTTTGCTGGTAAAAATAAGTGTGAAATGACAGACTCCTGTGGGTGTAAAAAGATGTCCGCTTGCCACCTTCTCACGGTATCCTTACTGTGGGCGACTGTGGGGTGTACCAAGATGGCCGTTACAAAATTTGCGGGTCGTCCAATCTGACGGAACAGCGGTTCCTGTCACAGGCGGAGTGATACCAAATGCACTCTGCCTGGGACAGCAATAGCCGGCGGTACCTGAATGGAAGACTGTTATTAACCCCTTAAGGACCGAGCCTCTTTCTGAGATTTGGTGTTTACAAATTAAATTTTTTTTTTTTTTGCTAGAAAATTACTTAGAACCCCCAAACATTCTATCTATATTTTTTTTCTAACACCCTAGAGAATAAAATGGCGGTTGTTGCAATACTTTTTGCCACACCGTATTTGCGCAGCGGTCTTACAAGCGCACTTTTTTGGAAAAAAATCACTTTTTTTAATTAAAAAATAAGACAACAGTAAAGTTAGCCCAATTTTTTTTTTATATTGTGAAAGATAATGTTACACCGAGTAAATTGATACCCAACATGTCACACTTCACAGTTGCGCCCGCTCGTGGAATGGCGACAAACTTTTACTCTTAAAAATCTCCATAAGCGATGTTTAAAAAAATTCTACAGGTTGCATGTTTTGAGTTACAGAGGAGGTCTAGTGCTAGAATTATTACTCTCACTCTAACGATTGTGGTGATACCTCACATGTGTGATTTGAACACCATTTTCATATGCAGGTGCTACTCGCATATGCGTTCGCTTCTGCACGCGAGCTCGGCGGGACAGGGCCCGTTTAAAAATTATTATTTTATTTTCTTATTTATTTACCTTTTATTTTTTATTTTTACACTGTTCTTTTTTTTAAAAAAATGTGTCACTTTTATTCCTATTACAAGGAATGTAAACAACCCTTGTAATAGAAAAAAGCAGGACAGGACCTCTTAAATATGAGATCTGGGGTCAAAAAGACCTTAGATCTCATAATTACACTAAAATGCAAAAAAAATAAATAAATAATTGAATGTCATTTAAAAAAAAAAAAAGTCTCTTTAAGAGCTATGGGCAGAAGTGACGTTTTGAAGTCACTTCCGCCCTGCAATGATATGGAGACGGGTGGGAGCCACCTTCCCCTCTTCCCCTCACTCGTCTCCATGCCAAGCTAGTGAGCAGACGTGATCACCTCCGCCGCTGCCGGCGGCTCCAGTAAGTGGCGCAGGGCACCAGAGAGCGGCAGGAGGGGGCCCCTCTCCCGCCTCCAATAAAAGTGATCTTGCGGTGAATCCAACGCAGAGACCACTTTAATCTTGAAGTAAATAAATAAATAAAAAAAAAAAAAAATAAAGGTATTTTTGCTTGCACATAATTGGGTGATGAAAGTCAGCAGAACATCTGCTCATTTACTAAGCTCTGGAGTGACTGCTCTTGCAACTGCACTTTGAAAAGTGCATAGTCTATTCGCCTTTAGTAAATCAACCCCTATGAGTCATTGGCTAACAATATAGCAGAGAAATTCAATTTTTCCTATGAGGTACAGATTTCCTATATGGAAATACATTGAATCAGCAGAGATATAGTTACTTGCCAACACTGCAGCAAGTCCTCGAAAGGAGTTCATTATGGATGTGTGCTCTCCACTGCAAATACTTTTCTATAAACAGATCCCATTCATGATGTGGCAGAGCCATTCCTAATACATGCTGAGGTATACTCAGTGCAGGTAGATGAATTTATACAGTTTAACCATATATAATTAATAATGTGATGGTAACTGATAGCATGCCGGTCTTGAGTGCTGTTCTCAGCTAATGGGATTGCAGAAATCCTTCCCTTATCAGTAAGGTCAGCTTACTGTACACACTCTGCCTCTCTGCTCTCTACTCCTATAAGCATGCTCCTTACAGTGCAGTGCCCTTCACTAGCTCCTTTTCCCTCCTCCAGTCTGCTCTGCTGACTATAGGGTCCCATTCTAACTTTGCTTTTTTCAAATATGCGACAAAACGCACAGGAAATGCGTGTTTTGCCACGCATTTCAGAAACGCATTGCAGACATACGTCACGTTTACGGTGCCATTAATTGTCCATAGCACCGCAAACATGGTAGCAGATGAACGTTTTACCATGTGACAAGCATGCTACAAACGCTCCAAAACACATGTTGTAAAAACATGTAACGCTCCACGCTCAAAGTGGTACGGTAGTTTCTTTGGCACGTTAGTTGCGCATAGGAACACAAAAAAATGCACATTCCTGCTATGCGAAGTGTGAATGGAACCTATAAGGGTGATACCAAAGTCAAATTCAGGTACTTGCATTTAAAGCTTAATTTTTTATTTTTTATTGAAATAATAAACATGTTGTACTTACCTGCTCTGTACAATAGCTTTACCCAGAGCAACCCCCAACTTCATCCTCTGGGGTCCCCTGTCGGCACTCTTGGCTCCTCGTCTCCCTGTGCCACCATAGTGAAGCTCTACCTTATTAACACTGTTGCTCTGGAGCAAATGCACTTGCAGAGTGCACACTCTATTTGCCTTTAGTAAATTTACCCCATAGAAAACATTTGTTTTCTGTGTGTCCTAGCAGTGACCTGTGTTTTACTGCGCTTTAATTTGACCTTAAGGATTAATACAGAACTGCATTTATTTCTGTCTTTTATACCTGCTTGGAGTTTAGCTTTCAAAAATTTGGTTACAGGAAAAAATTCAGACATTAGGGTTGATTTACTGAAGGCAAATAGACCGTGCAAGTGCAGTTGTATTCTGCAAGGGCATTTACTCCAGTGTTTAGTAAATTAGGGGAAGTTCTGCTGATTTGCATCATCCAATCATGTGCAAGCAAAATGTTTTTTTTTTTTTACTTGCATGTGATTGGGTGTTCTTTGCAAAGTGAAGCCGTCATCGTCTCATTTACTAAGCTCTGGAGCAGATGTCCTTGCAGAGTGCACATTTTATTTGCCTGTAGTCTGTCAAGCCCAGTATGTCAATTAGGCACAAAAATCTTTGTATGAAGAAAAATCCTATTGTGTGTGACCATCTAGAGTCTTACTAGCTCAATTGCACACTTTCAGGTTATACTAGTTTCTTTTCACTATTTCTGACAGAGAAAATAGCCTAAAGTTCCAGAGTGCAAAGCCATCAGTCACGGGGACAGAAAGGTGGGGGCGGTGGTTTTATTATATGGCATGTCAACTATTTTAGTCCATACTTAAAAGATGTGACAACAGGTAGCTTCTTAAACATTTGCCACTGAACACAATGAAAGTTCATGAATATTTTGTTGACTTGCAGAGGAACTGAGAATCCACACCACTATTAGCCTCCGTTCACATTAAATGCGGCTTTGAAATCGTGCGACTTCATCTGAAATTGCGCGATTTCAAAGCCGCATTTCTATGCGACTTTGAAGACATCTGTGCGGCTTCATGCACAGATGTCTATGCAAGTAGCACCCGAAATTGCCAAAAGTAGTGCAGGAACTACACGTTCGAATCGATTCGGCACCGCAGAGTCGGTGTCGCACCGATTTGAACATGGCCATGTCCCACAATAGGGTGCGACCGGTCAAATCGCATGACAAGTCGCTCCAATGTGAATGAGAGCTTAGGAACACAGTGACTAGAATTCAGATGATTGTGCTGTGTCCACTGCTTCCACCATTCCTTATCTCCATATTGACAAGTGAGGCCACCCATCATGCTTTGGTCTATAAGGCTGCTTTCACACTGGGGCGGTAGGGGGGTCGGCGGTAAAACAGCGCTATTTTTAGTGCTGTTTTACCTCGGTATTCGGCCGCTAGCGGTGCGGTTTTAACCCCCCGCTGGCGGCCGAAAAAGGGTTAAAACCACTCGGGCTTTCACACTGAACAAACAGCGGAGGCTGTTTTGGGGCGGTTTGCAGGCGGTATTTTTAGCGCAATAACGCCTGCAAACCGCCCCAGTGTGAAAGGGGTCTAATGGAAACAAAGGGAGCAGGAAGGGGCTGGCCACAGCATGATCATGAAGGGTTTGGTCACCTCCATTATCATCATGTGGCCAGGTTAAAAGGTGTAACAGGGCCCACATTTTTAAGTTAAAGTAATAATAATCCCTCAACCCTTCTGATCCTTCCCTCAACTTCACAGGAAAAGGTTAACAGGGGTCTGTGCAGTCTTTAGATCCCTTTCACACTAGGGTGGTGGGTCCCTTAACGGTAAAGCGCCGTTAGTTCTAGCGGCTCTTTACCGTCATTTTAGCAGCGCGGCGCTTTTCGGCCGCTAGTGGGGAGCTTTTAACCCCCGCTAGCGGCTGAAGAAAGGGTTAAAAAAAAAAGAACGTGCTGCGGAGCTTCCGAAGTGCTTTTCAGGCGCTTCAGAAACGCTGCCCATTCATTTCAATGGGCAGGGGCAGTGTAGGAGCGCTGTATACAGCGCTCCCACACTGATGCTGCTTGCAGGACTTTTCTTCCAGTCCCGCAAGCACACCACTCCAGTGTGAAAGCGCTCGGGCTTTCACACTGGGGAGGCATGAGAGGTGCTTTCCAGGCGCTTTACAGGTGCTATTTTTAGTTCAGTATGAAAGGGGTCTTAGGCAGTTTGTTAGCTTGGAAAGGAGAGGAGGGAGAACGTGCCTTGTCATCTTAGGCTATGGGGCTGTGTGTTTCTGTTGATGCACACAGTGTAGAGAGATATACCACACTAGTCCCTGCATGAAAAGTTGGTTCCAATGGATGCTGCAAGAGAAAGGAGCCACCCTGAAACAAGAAACCTCGGGCAGCAGTCATGGCATCATGAAACTGGAACATAGCCAAGGATTAAAAGATTAAAAAGTTGCATGCGTTACATCAGTTGCTGAAAGTGCTTAAAACTGTGTTTAATATCACTTTAAGCCTTAGATTTTTTTTTCATGTTAAATTGATGCATGTAATTATTTGTAACACGTGCAGATATTTGCTAGCTTACATAGACCATTTTAGGGTTGATTTTCCACTCTCCACAGAAGCCTGGCACCATCTTTGTTGGGGCATCATCCAGGTTCAACATCCACTTCCTTAACCACTTCAACCCCGGAAGGTTTTACCCCCTTCCTGACCAGAGCACTTTTTGCAGTTTGGCACTGCTCTGCTTTAACCACTTCAGCCCCGGAAGGATTTACCCTCTTCCTGACCAGAGCACTTTTTACAATTTGGCACTGCGTCGCTTTAACTGCTGATTGCGCGGTCATGCAATGCTGTACCCAAACGAAATTTGCGTCCTTTTCTTCCCACAAATAGAGCTTTCTTTTGATGGTATTTGATCACCTCTGCCGTTTTTATCTTTTGCGCTATAAACGGAAAAAGACCGAAAATTTTGAAAAAAAATGATATTTTCTACTTTTTGTTATAAAAAAAATCCAATAAACTCAATTTTAGTCATAAATTTAGGCCGAAATGTATTCGGCCACATGTCTTTGGTAAAAAAATGTCAATAAGTGTATATTTATTGGTTTGCGCAAAAGTTATAGCGTCTACAAACTAGGGTACATTTTCTGGAATTTACACAGCTTTAAGTTTATGACTGCCTATGTCATTTCTTGAGGTGCTAAAATGGCAGGGCAGTACAAACCCCCCCCAAATAACCCCATTTTGGAAAGTAGACACCCCAAGGAAATTGCTGAGAGGCATGTTGAGCCCATTGAAGATTTATTTTTTTTGTCCCAAGTGATTGAATAATGACAAAAAAAAAAAAAAAATTACAAAAAGTTGTCACCAAATGATATATTGCTCACACAGGCCATGGGCATATGTGGAATTGCACCCTAAAATACATTCAGCTGCTTCTCCTGAGTATGGGGATACCACATGTATGGGACTTTTTGGGAGCCTAGCCGCGTACGGGGCCCCGAAAACCAAGCACCGCCTTCAGGATTTCTAAGGGCGTAAATTTTTGATTTCACTCCTCACTACCTATCACAGTTTTGAAGGCCATAAAATGCCCAGATGGCACAACCCCCCCCCCCAAATAACCCCATTTTGGAAAGTAGACACCCCAAGCTTGTTGCTGAGAGGCATGTTGAGTCCATGGAATATTTTATTTTTTGACACAAGTTGCGGGAAAGTGACAATTTTTTTTTTTTGCACAAAGTTGTCACTAAATGATATATTGCTCACACAGGCCATGGGCATATGTGGAATTGCACCCCAAAATACATTTAGCTGCTTCTCCTGAGTATGGGGATACCACATGTGTGGGACTTTTTGGGAGCCTAGCAGCGTATGGGGCCCCGAAAACCAAGCACCGCCTTCAGGATTTCTAAGGGCGTAAATTTTTGATTTCACTCCTCACTACCTATCACAGTTTTGAAGGCCATAAAATGCCAAGATGGCACAAAACCCCACCAAATGACCCCATTTTGGAAAGTAGACACCCCAAGCTATTTGCTGAGAGGCATGTTGAGTCCATGGAATATTTTATATTTTGCCACAAGTTGCAGGAAAATGACAAACTTTTATTTTTTTGCACAAAGTTGTCACTAAATGATATATTGCTCACACAGGCCATGGGCATATGTGGAATTGCACCCCAAAATACATTCTGCTGATTCTCCTGAGTACGGGCATACCACATGTGTGGGACTTTTTGGGAGCCTAGCCGCGTACGGGGCCCCGAAACCCAAGCACTGCCTTCAGGGTTTCTAAGGGCGTAAAGTTTTGATTTCACTCCTCACTACCTATCACAGTTTTGAAGGCCATAAAATGCCCAGATGGCACAAAACCCCCCTAAATGACCCCATTTTGGAAAGTATACACCCCAGGCTATTTGCTGAGAGGCATGTTGAGTTCATGGAATATTTTATATTTTGACACAAGTTGCGGGAAAGTGACACATTTTTTTTTTTTTTGCACAAAGTTGTCACTAAATGATATATTGCTCAAACATGCCATGGGCATATGTGGAATTACACCCCAAAATACATTCTGCTGCTTCTCCTGAGTACGGGGATACCACATGTGTGGGACTTTTTTGGGAGCCTAGCTTCATACGGGGCCCCGAAATTCAATCACCGCCTTCAGGATTTCTAAGGGCGTACATTTTTGATTTTACTCCTCACTACCTATCACAGTTTCGAAGGCCATAAAAATGCCAAGATAGCACAAAACCCCCCAAAATGACCCCATTTTGGAAAGTAGACACCCCAAGCTATTTGCTGAGAGGCATGGTGAGTATTTTGCAGCTCTCATTTGTTTTTGAAAATGAAGAAAGACAAGAAAATTTTTTTTTTTTTCTTTTTTCAATTTTCAAAAGTTTGTGACAAAAAGTGAGGTCTGCAAAATACTCACTATACCTCTCAGCAAATAGGTTGGGGTGTCTAGTTTCTAAAATGGGGTCATTTGGGGGGGGGGGGGGTTGCCATCTGGGCATTCCATGTCCTCCGAAACTGTGATAGGCAGTGAAGAGTGAAATCAAAAATTTACGCTCTTAGAAAGCCTGAAGGCGGTGCTTGGTTTTCGGGGCCCCGTACGCGGCTAGGCTCCCAAAAAGTCCTAAACATGTGGTATCCCCGTACTCAGGAGAAGCAGCAGAATGTATTTTGGGGTGTAATTCCACATATGCCCATGGCATGTTTGAGCAATATATCATTTAGTGACAACTTTGTGCAAAAAAAAAAAAAAAATTGTCTTTTTCCCGCAACTTGTGTCACAATATAAAATATTCCATGGACTCGACATGCCTCTTAGCAAATAGCTTGGGGTGTCTACTTTCCAAAATGGGGTCATTTGGGGGGTTTTGAACTTTCCTGGCATTTTATGCACAACATTTAGAAGCTTATGTCACACATCACCCACTCTTCTAACCACTTGAAGACAAAGCCCTTTCTGACACTTATTGTTTACATGAAAAAATTTTTTTTTTTTGCAAGAAAATTACTTTGAACCCCAAAACATTATATATTTTTTTAAAGCAAATGCCTTACAGATTAAAATGGTGGGTGTTTTATTTTTTTTTTTTCACACAGTATTTGCGCAGCGATTTTTCAAACGCATTTTTTGTGGAAAAAACACACTTTTTAAAATTTTAATGCACTAAAACACACTATATTGCCCAAATGTTTGATGAAATAAAAAAGATGATCTTAGGCCGAGTACATGGATACCAAACATGACATGCTTTAAAATTGCGCACAAACGTGCAGTGGCGACAAACTAAATACATTTTTAAAAGCCTTTAAAAGCCTTTATAGGTTACCACTTTAGATTTACAGAGGAGGTCTACTGCTAAAATTACTGCCCTCGATCTGACCTTTGCGTTGATACCTCACATGCATGGTGCAATTGCTGTTTACATTTGACGCCAGACCGACGCTTGCGTTCGTCTTTGCGCGAGAGCAGGGGGGGACAGGGGTGCTTTTTTTTTTTTTTCTTTATTTTTTTTTGCTTTTTTATCTTATTTTTAAACTGTTCCTTTCATTTTTATTTTTTTTAATCATTTTTATTGTTATCTCAGGGAATGTAAATATCCCCTATGATAGCAATAGGTAGTGACAGGTACTCTTTTTTGAAAAAATTGGGGTCTATTAGACCCTAGATCTCTCCTCTGCCCTCAAAGCATCTGACCACACCAAGATCGGTGTGATAAAATGCTTTCCCAATTTCCCAATGGCGCTGTTTACATCCGGCAAAATCTAAGTCATGAAATGCTCATAGCTTCCGGTTTCTTAGGCCATAGAGATGTTTGGAGCCATTCTGGTCTCTGATCAGCTCTATGGTCAGCTGGCTGAACCACCGGCTGCATTCTCAGGTTCCCTGTTGGGACAGGAGAGCCAGGGAAAAATATGGAAGACAGTGGGGGGGGGGGCATTCCCTCCCACTGCTTGTAAAAGCAGTCTAGAGGCTAATTAGCCACTAGGATTGCTTTTACAGGAAAGCCGACCGCTGGCTGAAAAGAATGATACCAAGATGATGCCTAAACCTGCAGGCATCATTCTGGTATAACCACTCAAAGTCCAGCAACATACCAGTACGTTGCTGGTCCTTGTTGGGCATATATTGTAAACTTTTTTTTCATGCAGCCTGTGGGCTGAACGAAAAAAAGATATTGATCGGTGGGTATGCCCACCATTAGAATACCTCCCTTCATCCACCCACTTCTAATGATGGGCATACATGCACCGTTTATATATGCCGAAGCATGGGGGCATCCTCCTGCAAAAGGCAGGAGCAAATCGCTCCTCCACCCACTGCTACCCCCACTCTTCAGCATATATGCTGAAGTATGTAACTGTGGTGGTGAAATCACCTCCGACAGCGCTGGAGTCACGGCTTTATGTATCGTGGGAGCAAACGCTGTTGCTGTCAAGATAAATAAATCCACGCTGCAACTGAATGGCGTACCTGCTAAGCAAATGATGGTTAACAAAAAACAAAGTAACATTACAGTATAACAGTAATACTTACCATACCTGCAAAGCAAATACAAAAAAAAACATAGTAAAAAATAAAACATTTAACGCAACCTGTGCCTACCTAAAATATATATATATGCCGAAGCATGGGGGTATCCTCCCACAAAAGGCAGGAGCAAATCGCAAATCCAACCACTGCTGCCCCACGCTTCGGCATATATGCTGAAGTATGTAACTGGTGGTGAAATCACCTCCGACAGCGCTGGAGTCACGGCTTTATGTATCGTGGGAGCAAACGCTGTTGCTGTCAAGATAAATAAATCCGCGCTGCAACTGAATGGCGTACCTGCTAAGCAAAGATGGTTAACAAAAAACTAAGTAAAATTACAGTATAACAGTAATACTTACCATACCTGCAAAGCGAATACAAAAAAAAAAACATAGTAAAAAATAAAACATTTAACGCAACCTGTGCCTACCTTAAATATATATATGCCGAAGCATGGGGGCATCCTCCCACAAAAGGCAGGAGCAAATCGCTCCTCCACCCACTGCTATCCCCACGCTTCGGCATATATGCTGAAGTATGTAACTGTGGTGGTGAAATCACCTCCGACAGAGCTGGAGTCACGGCTTTATGTATCGTGGGAGCAAACGCTGTTGCTGTCAAGATAAATAAATCCGCGCTGCAGCTGAATGGCGTACCTGAAAACAAAAAAATGGTTAAAACACAGTAAACTATAAAAAAATTACATACCTGAAAAGCAAACATGATAAAACATAACAATAAAACATTGCAGAATAGAATACAGTAAAAAAGAGCAGAACAATAGAGAGAAAATAGAGAGAGAGAGAACAATAAAACGACAACTATTTTTGTTTTTTTTATTTTATATTTTTTTAGTGTATTTTTTTTTTTTTTTTACATTTTTTTTTATAACTAACTTTTAAAACTGTAACGGTTCCAGGTTTGGGTCTCTCAAAATGCGATGGCATCTTGGGAGACCCTGTGAAAGTGTGTCCTAGTCTGTGCAGTGCTGTACCCTATGCTAAAACTCAACTAGTGTATGGTAGCGATCAAAACATTCACCAATGCAAAGACCAGGATTGCCAGGACAGGAGGGACAATAATACCGGGTGTCACGCCTAAATCCGCGCTTTCTGCAGACGCAACATTTTCCTTGTGGGGCTCGTTGGGTAGGGGTACTCTGGAGGACATAAGGAAAATGCCTCTCATGCAGCCGGCTTACTGCATTTGGTTGGGGAAGGTGAGGTGGAGCACCGTCTGGAAACAGAAGGGCTCTGACGATCTCTTCCTGGAATTTAAGGAAGGATCCAGTCCGTCCTGAAGCTCTGTATAGCACATGAGCGTTCAGCAAAGCCAATTGAAATAAGTATACAGACACTTTTTTGTACCAGCGTCTGGCGTTACGGGCAACTAGGTACGGCGCCAACAACTGGTCGTTGAGGTCCACCCCTCCCATATCTTGGTTATATTCGTGGACACAAAGGGGTTTCTCCACAACACCAGTCGCCGTAGTAATTTGGACCGTCGTGTCTGCATGAAGGGAGGTAAGAACGAAAACATTCTTATTGTCCCTCCACTTCATAGCGAGCAAATTATTACACTGCAAGCAGGCTCTCTCCCCCAGCCTAAGACGGGAATCTACAAGCCGCTGAGGAAAGCCCCAGCGATTAGGTCGCACGGTGCCACATGCTCCAATTTGATGATCAAAAAGGTGACTAAAAAGTGGCACGCTCGTGTAATAATTGTCCACGTACAAGTGGTACCCCTTTCCGAATAAGGGTGACACCAAGTCCCACACTATCTTGCCAGCGCTTCCTATGTAGTCAGGGCAGTTTGTCGGCTCTACGCGACTATCTTTGACCTCGTAAACCATAAAACTATATGTATAGCCTGTGGCCCTGTCACAGAGCTTATACATCTTGACCCCGTATCTGGCACGCTTGCTGGGAAGGTACTGTTTGAATGACAAGCGGCCAGAAAATGTAATCAGGGACTCATCAACGCAGACAACTTGATGGGGAGTAAACAAGTCTGCAAAACGTTGGTTGAAGTGGTTTACGAGGGGCCGAATTTTGTAGAGCCGACCGTTTTCAGGGTCTCCACGAGGACGACAGAGTTCATTGTCGTTGAAGTGCATGAACCGCAAAATCTGCTCGTATCGTGCTCTGGCCATGGAAGCAGAGAACAAGGGCATATGGTGAATTGGGTCAGTGGACCAATATGACCGCAACTCACTCTTTTTGGTTATGCCCATGTTGAGGGAAAGGCCCAGAAAGATCTTAAATTCGGAGACCGTAATTGGTCTCCAATCTCTGGCAAGGAAGGACTGGGGATTAGCGGCGATGTGTTGACCAGCGTACAAATTGCTTTGGTCCACAATAGATCTATAGAGATCTTCGGTGAAAAACAGTGAATAAAAATCCAGTGGCCTAAAATCAACTGTATCTACCTGAATTCTGGGTTGGCCAGTGAATGGGGGCAATACGGGTGCTGCAGAAGTGGTGGGTACCCAATTCGGATTGGCGAATGCAGCAGGAAGGGCACTATGGGCACGACGGGCCTGTGTTCGTCTTCTTGGTGGCAGCGAGACACTACTTGTGCTTGCCACCTCACCAGCTTGAACTGCACTTATGGGACTCGCCACGTCACCACGTGATACTGCAGTGCTGGATATACGACCAGGGTGTACTAGGCCGCTGGTGCTTGCCAGTTCACCAGAAGGAATAGCGGCGCTAGTACTTCTCTGCTCCATACGAGGGACCTGCGGTTCTTTCACTTCAGGGACAGAAGAATTAGTTCGGGGTCTGGTACGCCTGACCCTAGCAGGGACCACAACTCCGTCGTCAGAGATATCTGTCATGGAGCCGCTGTCCTCTACAGGATCGTATTCTGAGCCTGAATCTGACAGATGAGTGACTTCCTCTTCACTATCTGTCATGCTCAGAAACGTGTAGGCCTCTTCACTAGTGTACCTTCGATTTGCCATTTTGGGCTCTAAATTTAGGGGTACACTAGTGAGACTTATAGGCAAAAAAACTCCTGACTGTCAGCGACTGATTCAAAACGCTACCAAAAAATTGTTAGCGATCGCAGGGATCAGGCCTGACTCTGCGAACGCTGCAGTTATGTGTGCTTAGTGTTTTGTGACAGTTATCGATCGATACTGCACTTGGGTGGGCTGGGCTGGGCTGGGCCGAGGGGCAAACCGCAGGGACCCTAAACTGCTGGGGAGTATAGATTTGATCGGATCAGATATCGATCCGTTCAGATACTATAGCACTAAGGGAGGTGTATGCTGCGTGCGTGGGTGTTAGCGGTACTGGCGCTAACCTGACGCTGCCTGGGGCGACGCAGACCTTATCTGACCCTAAAAACGTAACTTATATCACCGCCGGGCGATCAGGGGGTTAATCCTTTATAAGGTAATAAATGGCGGGTGCCCTAAAACTATAATAAACTATAATAAATAAACCAACTAACCAGCATCACCCGTAACAATTATATGGTGATCACTGGTGAAAGGGTTAACTAGGGGGCAATCAAGGGGTTAAAACCTTTAGTAGTTAGTATGTAGGGGTCCCTGTCGCTATAAAACACTGATGGCGAACCTATGTGTGTCACTGGCGACGGGGGGTGATCACGGGGTTAAAACTTTATTAGGGGGGGTTAGGGGGGTACCCTAGACCTAAAGGGGGCTAACCTAACTGCCCTAACACTTATAACTGTCACAAACTGACATCAATGCAATAATCAGAAAAAAAAACCTGCTATTGGTGTCAGTGTGACAGGGGGGTGATCAGGGGGTGACTGGGGGGTGACAAGTGTGCCTGCGTGTTCTACTGTTAGTGTAGTGTTGGTGCAAACTTACTTGGATGTCTTCTCTCCTCGGCGCCGGAACGAAAAGACCGGCTCGAGGAGAGTGACATCACTTCCTCCGCTTCTGTTTACATTCACAGAAGCCGAGGAAGCCCGCCATTGGCCAGGAGCGATCGCGAGGGGGGAGCCACAATTGAGTGGCCTCCCCCTCACCTTTGATCACCCCTGACCTGAATCCGACCGCCGCAGGCACCGGGGGGGGGGTCCGATCGGACCCCCCACCCGCGGGCAGGCAAGGACGTACCTGTAAGCCCTTTTGCCTGCCCGTGCCATTCTGCCGACGTACATCGTCGTGCGGCGGTCGGCAACTGGTTAACTGGTAATTGCGCGGTCATGCAATGCTGTACGCAAACGACATCTGCGTCCTTTTTTCCCCACAAATAGAGATTTCTTTTGGTGGTAATTGATCACCACTGGGATTTTTATTTTTTCGATATAAACGAAAAAAGAGCAAAAATTTTGAAAAAAAAAAAATATTTTCTACTTTTTGTTATTAAAAATATTAAATAAACTCAATCTTTGTCATACATTTAGGCCAAAATGTGTTCAGCCACATGTCTTTGGTAAAAAAAATCGAACAGCGTATATTTATTAGTTTGTGGAAAAGTGAAATGATATATTGCTCACACACGCCATGGGTATATGTGGAATTACACCGCGAAATACATTCTGCTGCTTCTCCTGAGTACGGGGATACCACATGTGTGAGACTTTTTTGGCAGTCTAGCCGTGTGCGGGTACCAAAAACCAATCACCACCTTCAGGATTTCAAAGGGCGTAAATTGCTCATTTCACTTCCTCACTACCTATCACAGTTTCGGAGGCCATGAAAAGTCAAGGTGGCACCAAACCCCCCCAAATGACCCCTTTTCGCCTGGAGAACACAATAGCTCCGCTAGAGGGGATTGAGTGATTCCACCATCTATCGCCAACTATAATTAAAGCGTAGCTCCACTTTTGTTGAGGAAAGAAATATTCCCCCCCCGGGTGATTTATGTACATTACAGGGATTATAACAACCTTTGTTGCAGATTCCTACCTTTTGTTATTCTGAAGAAATCCCTGTGTATTTTCTCTGCCTCTGTGCCTAATGGGTCTAATGGGAGTGGTTTCATAATAATCAGTCAGCTGTGGCAGCTGTAGGGCACTAATGAGGAAATCTGCTGGGCCTGCATCCCTTTAGACGTGTTCCTATTGGAAATATCTCACCAAAAATCACATTTTTGTTGCAGGGGATGCCTGAAATTTGACTTGTATCTTGGGCAGACTTCTGGGTGAGCCAATCACACAAGCAGGAAGTTATGTTTCTGGGGAGTGGTCAGTACACATTCTGTGTACAGAACAACTCCATGTAGCCATATTGCATTGCATTTATAGAAAATGACAGTGGCTGCAGATTGAAAAGGAAAGGTCATTTTTAATAACATTCCATTACAATATGGCTTGTGTCGCAATTGTACACGCTATATTATTTTTTTCTTTATTTGCTATTTTTTTTCCCCAGGAAAGTGGAGTTACCCTCTAACTAATGACTTAATTGCCCCACTTTACAATATCGGATATATCAAAAAGGTGGAGACAGGCTATAAAGAAGAAGTAAACTTCCCTGTATTGTTTGTACCTATAGGCAAGCCTGTAATAAGGCTTATGCCGCGTACACACGAGCGGACTTTACAGCAGACTTTGCCTGGCGGATGGGATTTCGTCGGACAATTCGATCGTGTGTGGGCTCCAGCGGACTTTGTTTTCTCAAAAGTTGGACGGACTTAGATTTGAAACATGTTTCAAATCTGTCTGATGGACTCGAGTCCGGTCAAAAAGTCCGCTCGTCTGTATGCTAGTTTGACGGACAAAAAGCCACGCTAGGGCAGCTATTGGCTACTGGCTATGAACTTCCTTATTTTAGTCCAGTCGTACGTCATCACGTACGAATTCGACTGACTTTGGTTGATTGTGTGTAGGCAAGTCCGTTCATTCAGAAAGTCCGTCGTAAGGTCCGTCGAAAAGTCCACCGGGCAAAGTCTGCCGTAAAGTCCGCTCGTGTGTACGCGGCATTACCTATAGGTACTGTAAATCTCTCCTAAACGTGTACCGTGTAGGAGATATCTACTGTATACGCCGCCGATTACGTCATCGGCACATGCGCTGTGAAGGAACAGCCGCCCCGTGCCTTTTCTGCAGAGCCTTTCTGTCCTGTGACCGGCGGCTCCTGCGCACCTGTGTTATCGCGGCTCCGGCCAATCGCAGCACCGGAGCCTGCGAACCCGGAAGAAACACCGGGGAAGATGTCAGCCATTTTAGCGGGGTGCGGGCGCCGCTGGAAGGCTTTGTTCCAAGGTAGGTATTTCATAATGAGTTGGTATGCGATGCATATTAGCTCATTATGCCTTTGTCTAATGCCCCGTACACACAGTCGGATTTTCCGACGGAAAATGTGTGATAGGACCTTGTTGTCGGAAATTCCGACCATGTGTGGGCTCCATCACACATTTTCCATCAGATTTTCCGACACACAAAGTTTGAGAGCAGGATATAAAATTTTCCGACAACAAAATCCGTTGTCGGAAATTCCGATCGTGTGTACACAAATCCGACGGACAAAATGCCACGCATGCTCAGAATAAATAAAGAGATGAAAGCTATTGGCCACTGCCTTGTTTATAGTCCCGATGTACGTGTTTTACGTCACCGTGTTCAGAACGATCAGATTTTCCGACAACTTTGTGTGACCGTGTGTATGCAAGACAAGTTTGAGCTAACATCCGTCGGAAAAAATCCTAGGATTTTGTTGTCGGAATGTCCGAACAAAGTCCGACCGTGTGTACGGGGCATTACAGTTTTTTTTTTTTTCTCGGGTTTACAACCTCTTTAACTGAAAAGAAAGATAACGCTATGTAGAGTATATGAAATTATACTTTAAGGCATGGGTCAGCAACCCCCATGTTGTTCAGGTAGATCTCCACCTCTTTAGGGTTGCCTGCCCCTGCTTTAAGAGGTCACCCAGTTCTTGCACAAGCACCAGTAGCCCAATATGTGTTTTGGATATGTACTAACCACATTTTTGTTTGGTTTATTAGACCTAGTTTTCTAAGCATTTTTCATTTCTGTGTAATTTGTAATTGTATTGTCTTTGCAGCTCCTCGGGATGTTCCTTTAAGAATACTTCGTTCCCAGGTATATGTGTCTTTAAAACAGTTTCCAGAATCTTTGCGAGAAGCAGAAGTGATCTGTAATTTGCAGTCTCAGCACCCAGATGTAAGTATGCATCATCTTTATAGTGATTCAAGATCTTCAGGCAACCCCACCTAGTTATAAAAAAATCTTTAAATGCCTTAACCACTTAAGGACCGAGCCTCTTTTTGAGATTTGTTGTTTACAAGTTAAAAACATTTTTTTTTGCTAGAAAATTACTTAGAACCCCCAAATGTTATACACTTTTTTCGAACACCCTAGAGAATAAAATGGCGGTCATTGCAATACTTTCTGTCACAATGTATTTGTGCAGCGGTCTTACAAGCGCACTTTTTTTGGAAAAAATACACTTTTTTAAATTAAAAAATAAGACACCAGTAAAGTTAGCCCAATTTTTTTTAATATTGTGAAAGATAATGTTATGCCGAGTAAGTTGATACCCAACATGTCATGTTTCAAAATCGTGGAATGGCACGATTTTACCCTTAAAAATCTCCATAGGCGACGTTTAAAAAATTCTACAGGTTGCATGTTTTGAGTTACAGAGGAGGTCTAGGGCTAAAATTATTGCTCTCCCTGTACCAATCGCGGCTATACCTCACATGTGTGGTTTGAAAACCGTTTTCATATGCGGGCGCTACTCACCTATGCGTTCGCTTCTGCACGCAAGCTCGGCATAACGGGTGCGTTTAAAATGTTTTTTTTCTTATTTATATATATATATTTTTTATATTTATATATATATATTTTATATATATATATTTTTTTACACTGTTCTTTTTAGAAAAAAAACTGTCACTTTTATTCCTATTACAAGGAATGTAAACATCCTGTAATAGAAAAAAAGCATGACAGGACCTCTTAAATATGGAATTTTTTTATAATTTTTTTTAAAAAAATGGCCTTTTAAGAGCTATGGGTGGAAGTTACGTTTTGATGTCGCTTCCGCCCTGCAATGGTATGGAGACGAGTGGGGGCCATCTTCCCCTCACTCGTCTCCATGCCAAGGAAGGAGCAACATCTGATCGCCTCCGCCGCTGCCGACGGCTCCAGTAAGCGGGGGGCCCTCTCCCACCACCGATAAAAGTGATCTCGCGGCGAATCCACCACTTTTATCTGAAAGCGGACCGCCGGACTGCTGGCCGAAGAAGAGGATACCAGGCTTATGGTGGCTAGCTGCTGCCATAACAACGATATTCCTCTTCAAAGTTAGGACGTATATCGGCGTGCAGCGGTCCGTAAGTGGTTAATTTCAAGAGTTCTTCATCTTTTTTGCCTGAATGCTGAAAGAAAAATGTTTGTGGTGTCCATGGTAACCAGATTCTTGTTTTTTTCTTTTTAACTTGCAGTACAAAACTCACAATTGGAACATTTCCTGTTTGGTTTGAAAGAACCCGTTCTTACAGAATGCAGTAGTTCAAGCTGATTGAGTAAAAGTAGGGAGTTTAGACAGTTCATACCCAGGTTCCAGTCTGGCATCTGCTGTGCTGACTCTTTAGCTGCCCCATAGTGCTGTGGGAATCCTGGGAATCCTTTGTCATTTGTTAAAGTGAAGGTTTATAGGTAGAAGGATGGCCATGGCAGCATTTTCCATATTTTGCAAATATGCACAGCGTAATTGCATATTAGAACACACTTACCTAACACAGTTCCTCCTTCAGCAGTATGAGCTCTTCTCTTTTCCGGGTCCAGTGCCTCCTGGCTAGGGCTATTGAATGTGTATATATACATATATATATATATATATATATATATATATATATATATATATATATATATATATATATAAAAAACTTATGAACTTGAGAAAATAATAAACAATGTATAAGAACTATACATTTTCTTTAGGACTACTTAACCACCTGGGTTCCTGGGACCTGGTTTTCCTCTTTAAAATATTACCCTTTTACTTCTGTGGAACTGTTCACATCAGTGTGCTGCAGGTGCGGTGCATTTTGAAAAGTCCTGCATGCTGCATCTTTGGTGCCCTGTTTCAAAAATGTACCAAAGATGCACCTCACATTTATACCCATAGGAAACGTATCAAAAATGCACCCACGGTGAGCGTTTGGTGCCTTTTTGAGTCATGTGTCTAAGTTTCACAGGTGCATGCTGGAAGTCAGGAATCTAGAAATTGCACTAAAAACGCATTGAAAAAATATGTGATATACGATTCTGCACAATGCATACCGTATTTTTAAGCGCACCAGTGTGAAAGGGCCCTAATGTATTATACCTTGTTTTCATAGGGTTTAATTTGAAAGCAGACTTAGATACATATTTTTTTTCTAGATTTTATTTAGGAAGAAATTTGTAAAATTTGTAATTAGTAAATAATGTGGAAACAATATATATTTCTGTAATTCTTTCCAATTCAGTTTTCAAATAATTAGCACGGCCATACATACTCAGATATGTTCCCCAAAATGTAACTGTCAAAGTTTACCGATTAAAAGTCTATCACAGGGTTAGGCAACCTATTGAGCACAGTGTGCCGAAAAATGTTTCCAAAGAAATTGAGCATGCCGATTCATAACAAAAAAATGTCAACTTCACACTCTCAATCACGAAAAGGATTTTTTATAAAGTAAATGCTGTAAACTACTTTAGTTAGTGAGAAATTAACATCTAGCACTCTCACGCCTCAGATCACTGTCTCCCCTGCACATCTGCCCCACCACTGTAACCCCCTGCACCACCACTGTAACCCCCTGCACATCTGCCCCACCACTGTAACACCCTGCACAACTGCCCCACCACTGTAACACCCTGCACAACTGCCCCACCACTGTACCACCCTGCACATCTGCCCCACCACTGTACTACCCTGCACATGTGCCCCACCACTGTACCACCCTGCACATCTGCCTCACCACTGTAGCCCCCTGTACACCTGCCCCACCACTGTACCACCCTGCACAACTGCCCCACCACTGTGCCACTCTGCACAACTGCTCCACCACTGTACCGCCCTGCACATCTGCCCCACCACTGTAACCCCCTGCACATCTGCCCCACCACTGTAACCCCCTGCACATCTGCCCCACCACTGTAACACCCTGCACAACTGCCCCACCACTGTAACACCCTGCACAACTGCCCCACCACTGTAACACCCTGCACAACTGCCCCACCACTGTACCACCCTGCACATCTGCCCCACCACTGTAACCCCCTGTACATCTGCCCCACCACTGTACCACCCTGCACAACTGCCCCACCACTGTACCACCCTGCACAACTGCCCCACCACTGTACCGCCCTGCACATCTGCCCCACCATTGTAACTCCCTGCACATCTGCCCCACCACTGTAACCCCCTGTACATCTGCCCCACCACTGTACCACCCTGCACAACTGCCCCACCACTGTACCACCCTGCACAACTGCCCCACCACTGTACCGCCCTGCACATCTTCCCCACCACTGTACCGCCCTGCACATCTGCCCCACCACTGTAACTCCCTGCACATCTGCCCCACCACTGTAACCCCTTGCACATCTGCCCCACCACTGTAACCCCCTGAACATCTGCCCCACCACTGTACCACCCTGCTCTTCTGTCCCACCACTGTAATCCCCTGCTCATCTGCCCCACCACTGTAACCCCCTGCACATCTGCCCCACCACTGTAACCCCCTGCACATCTGCCCGACCACTGTAACCCCCTGCACATCTGCCCCACCACTGTAACCCCCTGAACATCTGCCCCACCACTGTAACCCCCTGAACATCTGCCCCACCACTGTACCACCCTGCTCTTCTGTCCCACCACTGTAATCCCCTGCACATCTGTCTCACCTCTGAATCCCCCTGCTCTCCTGCTCCACCACTGTAACCCCCTTCTCATCTTTCCCATCAATACACCTCCTTTCACATCTGCCCCACTGCTCTACCCCCCTGCTTTTCTGTCCCACCACTGAACCCCCTTCTCATCTAGCCCAGCACTGAATCCCCCCTTTTCATCTCTTCCACTGCTGAACTACCTTCTCATCTCTTCCACCACTGTACCTGCCTGCACATCTGCCCCACTGCTGTACCCTCTTCTCATCTATGATATGCGTGATATGAAGAGTGGTGAAAGGAAGCAAAGATGAGACACATCTACCTGTCCTGGCACACTCATTCTGCTGATTGCCTGATCCACCTCTCGCATCCAGCCCACGTGCTTGTATGTCATGTATGTGATGTATGTGATGTCACATACATGCATCTGGAATAGATGCACAATGATGAGCTCACGTCAGGGCCATTTTCTGAAAGCAGTGGGCCTGTGTGCAAGATCATAAGTTGGGCCCCCTCATCAGAAGTTGGGTATGATTTTCATTGTGCTAAATACTGGCTGTGGCCTCAAGGGACACAAAGTACAGGGGTTCAGTAGTAAGTGACGTAAAGGGTTCAGGAATAATTTCAACAAAGTTCCCAGAAGTTCAACAGTAATTCCACAAACTGTCACCTGATTGTGGTTTTCTCAATCACAGTGAAATCCCTTCTTTCTGAGGTTGGTAGTGGCAACCAAGCGAGTCATCTTCCTCCAGATGGTGGGAGGGGCTAGCAGGACTGTGATTGGCTTTAGCCGTGGCCAATGACAGTCCTCCTCCTCCTGGAAACAGGGACTGCCCCCCCCCCCCCCCCAGCAGAACTGCACCCAATTTCTTCCCCATCACAAAAGCTGACGATCGCAGCTACAGCAAGTTTAAAGAACCAAACAATGTTTCCCATCTTTTACAATGTGTGGGGGCACAGTGCCTCCCCCTCATTGCAGGTGCGGCATGGGGAATTCTGAGATTGGAATGCATTAGTGTCTCACTGATACTTCCCTGCGCTGCTCGGCTGACGGGGAGGGAGTCGAGTGCCTGCAAAAGAGGCTTTGCGTGCCGCTTGTGGCACATGTGCCGGGGGTTTCCTACCCCTGTTCTATAACATAAGTGTGATTTTTATGTAGCATAACTAAATAGTAAAGCTGAAAGGGAAGGTTTGCATTTAGCAAACAGGTAAGCCCTATAATAAGGCTTACCTGTAGGTACAGTAAATATCTCCTCACTGTTTAGGGGATATTCACAGCATGCAGCTGGTGACCTCGCCGGCACATGCGCTCTGAAGAGCCGGCATACCCTTGCGGTATCTTCAGTGCTTTGTGCCAGAGCTGGAGCTGCAGCGCACATGCGTGGGAGTGACGTCATCGCACCCCTGGCCATTCATAGAGCTGGAGTCTGTGAACCCAGGAGGAAGATGTGAAGATGGAAGCGCCAGGGAGTCAGGACAGCGCTGTACTGGAGGGCTCCGTGTCCAGGTACATCTGCCATAATGTGCTAGTATGCTGTGCATACTAGTATATTATGACCTAAACCTGCAGAGAGGCCCAATTTTTTTACATTTTTCTGAAGGTTTACTACCGCTTTAAATTCCTAATTATTAAATTACTATATAAATCATTTGGGACCTGGACTGTCATTCTTTCATAACTGATGAATACATGCATGTACAGTATATACAGTATATGCACATAAATACTTGCTACATTACCTCTATATTTTATTTATTTATTTTTGTTTAGCTGATTTACAGTATGTGTGATTGCATTTATTGGATCCAATGGCTTGTAACAGTTATCGTATATTATTGAACAGAATATCAAAAGTTAATTTTTACTAATTTATCTGTACACCTTTACTTCCCAGATCTCATATAAATCATCTATACTGTTTGATATATTATTTGTATATATTTTTTTGAGTTTGATAAAGATAAAAGTCATCTATGTCATCTACAACTATTTCAACTGGTTGGGATTTAAAAAAAAAAGTATAAAAGTATTCCACTAACAAAATGTGGTCGTAGAAGTAAATAATTGGAGACACGTTTCTTTTTCCTTCATCTTTTGCTTGTCCAGCTCACAGATCTGTATTTTATGACACCTCTGTAGCTGAGAATCAGGCTTCAAAGTCTCTGTTTACAAGTCATTTTTTGGCAGCTCTTCCCACACTGAGGCCTCTTGACCTCATTATAGATTGATTAGTGGGTCTGGGACCTTGCGAGACCTCGAGTAGCTCCGCTCTGTGAACAAAACTGTCTCCAAATTGGCTTATAGAGTACTAATGAATGGTTATCGCAACCTCTAGAGTTCTGCTACAGAAGTGTCTGCCCTGACAGCTCTTCCAACTTTATGACAGACAGCATACAGACAGCATTAGTCTACTCTGTTTTAGTTACTAACCTGATGCATTATTCCATACTGCAAAAATATAATCTGCATTTTGTAACAACATAAAACATTTTTATTAAATATAGTTAGATCAACCCTATAGCGCCTTTCTTTGCTTTGAATGCATGGTGATCTCATAAAGAGAGGCTTCCCTGGGTTGAGCACCTGGCCTATCTTTTAAACATCACCACTGGTCCATTACTGTAATGGGCAACCCTGCTAGGAAACAATGGGGTTTAGGCAGAAGGAGACAGGACCAGGTGCATTTGAATAAGGCCCCTTTCACACATGCGGACCGTTCATTTCATCAGTTCAGTCACGTCAAAATGGATGAAGTATTTATCCATTTTTCATCTGTTTTTCATCCATTTTTTCATCTATTTTTTTTCATACACTACCAATGAAAAAACGGGTGAAAAACGGAGCGTTCGTCCGTTTACATCCGTTTTTCGTCCAATCCGTTTTTTTTTTACAGATGAAAAATAGGGCTTTCATCTGTTCAAGAAAATGGATGTTGACGGAAGCAGATGGAAACGGATGAAAATAGATGATCATCTGTTGTCATCCGTTTTTCCATAGGAATGCATTGATGTCCGTTTTCCTTCTGTCAATGGATGGCTGAAAAACAGACGAATGGTCCGCATGTGTGAAAGCGGCCTAAGGAAGTTTCAACATATCAGAGCAACCATGCATACCAGGCACTAAAGATACCTAACTAGTTTAGGACAGTGGGAGTACTATACACAGCCAAAGAAACTTCTTCAAGGAACACAGGGCCTCTCTTCTTTTGTATTTACATTTCATTCTTCTGCAGATCAAAGGGATAAGATTCAATAGATGATGTCAGTTAAAGCAACCTAACAAGTAACAAAAAAGTTTTTAACCTTTAGTTTGCCCTAATCATACCTAATTAAGCTCTTCTTTCCTTTCTCCCTTAAAGTATTATTTTCCTGATGATTTTATTTATTTATTTTAGTTAAGTTCTATTTTATTAACCATTAATAGTTTAACCCTTTTTATTTGTATTTGTTTTTTCTTAATTTTTTTTTATTAGTGTGACATTAAAAAGTGCAGAATTTAACCCCAACCCTCCCCCCCTCCCCACTTTTTTTTTTTTACGATTTGTTCCTTTTTTGTAGTATAAAAATAGAATAGAATAGAATAAAAAAACATTTTCAAGACAATACCAAGAAAAGCATTCCTTGTTTGTCCTTAAAAATACAACACATGTAATATATACTGTATGTATTAGTTTGTTATGTTAAAGTGGTTGTAAAGCCATTTTGTTTGTTCCTATAATCCCGTGTTATATTGAAGTATGTGCCCCAGTGCATGCTATTTATAAAAAAAAATGACGCTTAATACCCAAATTCAGAGCACCTCTCGGCGCTCACATGACTGGCCGCTGCTGTCTTCCTCGATCCGACAGGTACAGTGGGCGGAGCTGAGAATACCCAGCTTACGTCAGCCGGGAAGAGGGGAGGAGAGCGCCAGGTGGTCATGTGATCGCCGTGGGGCACTCTGAATTTGGGTATAAAGCGGCATTTTTTAAAATAAATAACATACACTGGGGCACATACTGTAATATAACACAAGGGGTTATAGCAAGATGACAATTAGCAGGAGGAGAGGGGTGGGCAATGACACAACTGACAGGCAGGGAGGGGAGAGTTTGGAAGAGATGATGGGGAGAGGTGGACAGAGGAGAGCTGCAGATGAGGGAGGCACGCAAACTGACCACGGTGTCAGGGCTCAGCAGTCATGTTAAACCGTGGTCAGTTTACAGGGGGGAGAACCAGGCAGGATCAGCCAGGTATTTCAGGTTGTACAGGGGGCCAAATTACACAGCACAAGCACTGTGCTGCATAACATGCTTTAAGGGAACAGGATCCATTTTTTTTTCTTTTTTTTTTTAGGGTAACATACACTATAACAAAGTTATTGCCAAATAAACAGGTCCATAGCAGAAATTAAAAAATTGCTCTAAACTATAGGGGGGTGTATAAGTGTCAGAGTGGAAGTGGTTAAAGCAGCCTAGCAAGCAAGTTAGCTCTAAGGAAGAGGGTGTATCTCTTGAAAAACATCCAAACGGTTTGAACGGGGGTCGACAGACTCATCCACTAAGCAAATTTTAGCCGATTCATCAGAAATCGTCTGAAATTTGCACTGTATGGTCTTTATCTGTAGACCATAATCATATAGGAATATGGGTACTATTGATTGTTAACCTCTTTGCGTCTCCTGGCCCTTTAGGAGGTTTAGGTTGCTGAAAGGCGGGGAGGTCAAGTAATCCGAAAAACGCCTGATCGCAAGCAGTGATCGGGAGCTTTCAGTTAGGCTCCGTTAACTGTTCCGGCAGTGTGCTCTAGGCACAGCTGTATTTACCACAGTTTATGCAAAAATGTGGTCCATGGCTGCATTATTTGCATTGGGCCAGCGCCAAGGGGTTAAAGGGGTTGTAAAGGCAGAAGGTTTTTTATCTTAATGCATTAAGATAAAAAGCCTTCTGTGTGCCGTAGCCCCCCTCTGCCCCCCTAACACTAACCTGAGGCCCCTCTCTGTGCAGCGATGTCCAAGATTCTCCTTCCTGATTGGCTGAAACACAGCAGCGGTGCTTCCCGCTGCTGTCAATCAAAGTAAGCTAGCCAATCAGGGGAGAGAGGGGGCGTGGCCAGGTCGGGGCTCCATGTCTGAATGGACGTAGGGAGCTGTAACTCAGCTCGGGTGCCCCCATAGCAAGCTGCTTGCTGTGGGGGCACTGAACAGGAGGGAAGGGCCAAGATTACAGCTAAGACGGACCCAAGAAGAGGAGGATCCAGGCTGCTCTGTGCAAATCCACTGCAACAGAGCAGGTAAGTATGGCATGTTTGTTATTTTTATATTAAAAAAAACGAGACTTTACAATCACTTTAGCTATTTGCCACCCGCCCACCGTCAAATGACGGCCGGGCGGTGCGGCTCTCATTCTGGGACGCCATGTTGCTAGGACACAGCGCTACCCCGATCTCTGTAAAGAGCCGCGTCCGCGGCTCTTTAACCATGTGATCGACTGTGTCCAATCACAGCCGGTCACATGTAAACACGGAGATGCCGGTAATCCGCGCTCCTCGCCTCACACTGACAGAGTGTGTGGCGAGGAGAGACGATCAGCAGCATCTCCACTCAGGGGGACATCATCAGTGCCCTGATTACAAAATTGTGCCAACAGTGTCACCAATCAGTGCCCACCAGTGGCAGCAATCAGTGCCCACCAGTGGCAGCAATCAGTGCCCACCACTGCCCACAAGTGCCACCAATCAGTGCCCATTAGTGATGCCAGTCAGTGCTGGCTATCAGTGCTGCCTATCAGTGCTGCTTATCAATCCCCATCACTGCTGTTGATCAGTGCCCATCAGTGTCGCCCATCAGTGCCACCCATCAATGCCCATCAGTACCGCCTATCCCTGCCGTCTATCAGTGCCCACCAGTGCCGCCTATCAGTGCTCACCAGTGCTGCCTATTAGTGCCCATCAGTGCCACTTAACAGTGCATATCAGTGCCCATAAATGCGGCATTTTAGTGCCTCCTCATCAGTGCCACCTAATCAGTGGCCATAAGTGCCGCCTCATCAGTGCCCATAAGTGCCACCTCATCGTTGCCCACCAGTTCAGCCTATCAGTGCCCATCAGTGCTGCCTCATCAGCGCACATCAGTGAAGGAGAAAAATTACTTGGTTACAAAGTTTACTGACAGAAACTAAGTAAAAAAATTTTTTGTTTCAAAATTTTTGGTCTTTTTTTTTTGTAAAAAATAAAAAAAACAGCAGTGATTAAATACCACCAAAAGAAAGCTCTATTTGTGTGAAGAAAATGATAAAAAAATTGTTTGGGTACAGTGTAGCATGACCGTGCAATTGTCATTCAAGGTGCGACAGCGCTGAAAGCTTAAAAATGGCTTGGGCAAGAAGGGGTGCCCTGTAGGTAAGTGGTTAAAGTGATACTAAAGGATAGTTTTTATTTTTTCTAAATAACAAACATGTCATACTCACCTCCAGTGTGCAGCTCGTTTTGCACAGAGTGGCCCCGAACACCGTCTTCTGGGGTCCCTCAATGGGTCTCGCGGCTCCTCCCTGCATTAGATAACCCCCTAGGAGAAGCGCTCTCCGGGGGGGTGCCTTGCGAGCGCTATCCCGAGTCCATGGCCGCCCAATGTATGACTCGGCCCCGCCCCCCGGCGCCCGCGTCATTGGATTTGATTGACAGCAGCGGGAGCCAATGGCTGCGCTGCTATCAATCTATCCAGTCAAGAGCCGGGAACCTGTGGAGAGAGGGACGGCGGGGACGCCACAACGGAAATTCGGGGCTCAGGTAAGTGAAATGGGGGGCTGGGGGCCGATGACTGCCAGTTGTTTTTTCACCTTAATGTATAGGATGCATTAAGGTGAAAAAACACAAGCCTTTAAACCCTTTAACCACTTCCCGCCCGGTGGTTCAGTTATCCTGACTGGGCGTCATATGACGTCCTTCAGGATAACATGCCGCAGCGCGCCCCCGGGGGCGCGCATCGCGGCGATCGGTGGACCAGTGTGTCAGTCTGACACACCGCTACACCGATCTTGGTAAAGAGCCTCCGGCGGAGGCTCTTTACCACGTGATCAGCCGTGTCCAATCAGGGCTGATCACGCTGTCAATAGGAAGAGCCGTTGATCGGCTCTTCCTCACTCGCGTCTGACAGACGCAAGTAGAGGAGAGCCGATCGGCGGCTCTCCTGGCAGGGGGGGTCTGCGCTGATTGTTTATCAGCGCAGCCCCCCCGCAGATCACCACACTGGACCACCAGGGATCGCCACTAGGACCACCAGGAAAGGGAAACATGTGGATGGCCAGGTATGTACCCCATGGCCATCCACATGTGCCCAGTCAGTGCCAAATCTGTGCCAATCAGTGCCCACAAATGGGCACTGATTGGCACAATTATGTTGCAGTGATGCCCAGCAATGCCACACTTAGGGGCATCACTGCCATCAATTAGTATCATCAGTGCCACCCATCGGTGTCCATCGGTGCCACCTGTCAGTGCCCATCTGTGCCCACCTATCAGTGCCCATCCGTGCCTATCTGTGCCAACTATCAGTGCCACCCATAACTACCCATCAACGCCACCTACGAGTGCCCATCAATGCCACCTACGAGTGCCCATCAGTGCCGCCTATCAGTGCCCATCGTGCCACCTATCAGTGCCCATCAGTGCCACCTACCAGTCCCTCCTATCAGTGCCCATTAGTGCCACCTATCAGTGCGCATCAGTGCCGCCTATCAGTGCCCATCATCAGTGCCCGTCAGTGCCACCTCATCAGTGCCACCTCATTGGTGCCACCTCATCGGTGCCCATCAGTGCCGCCGTATCAGTGCCCGTTAGTGCAGCCATATCAGTGCCCGTCATTGAAGAAGAAAACGTACTCATTTACAAAAAATTTTAACAGAAACAAAGAAAAACGTGTTTTTTTTCAAAATTTTCGGTCTTTTTTTATTTGTTGCGCAAAAAATAAAAACCCCAGAGGTGATCAAATACCACCAAAAGAAAGCTCTATTTGTGGGAACAAAATGATAAAAAATTTGTTTGGATATAGTGTAGCATGACCGCGCAATTGTCATTCAAATTGTGACAGCGCTGAAAGCTGAAAATTGGGCTGGGCGGGAAGGTGTCTAAGTGCCTGGTATTGAAGTGGTTAAAGAAGTTTTAGGATCAAGCCAACTAGAGATTTTTTTGCATATTCACATATCCATTTCATGTAAACAATGCACAGTTTGTATATTAATACTTTATACCAACATGTACAATGTTTTTTCTCATATGAAGATCTAATTTTCTTATTACCATTTTTCTATACAGTACTGTATAGCATGATTTATCCCTGAAGAAGATCAAATAATTGATTGAAATGCGTTGGGTTATTGTAATAAATACTATGGATTTTAATATATAGGTGGTTATTGTTACTTTTGGTGCTTTCAAAATCCTATTCTTTCTATGTATTCGTTTTTGGTGTGCAATTAGGATGGGGCACCTACAGTGGCGTCCCGAGGGGGGTGCGAGCCGCACCCGGGTGACACCCGCTAGAGGGGTGACACCCGCCAGAGGGGTGACACCTAGGGTTGTCTTTAACTTGGGGTAAAAACCTGCACCAGTGGCAGAACTACCAGCGCGTCCGAGTCCTGTCTGTCAAAATGATTGGTTGCTGGGCTCGCCAGCAACCAGTCAGGTGCATGAAGGCCCGTCATTCAGAGGTAGAAGATGTAACTTCCTCCTCCTGAGCTGCTCCGCCTCCACCTACTTCCCACTGACATCAGAAGGGCTGGCAGTCTGAGGAGACTTTCTATCTAGACCAGGACAGTGCTTGTGAGCTGGATGGCCTGTGAGGAGACCTGAGTGCAATCCAGACCGGGACAATGCTAATGTAAGTGAGCAGAGCTCCAGCAATAGCTGCACACAAAGGGGAGAGGGGGCAAAGATCACACAGGTGTTTTCTAGAGGGAGGGAGAACAGACTCCCCCAGAGCTATGTACACTGACTTCAAATTCAACAAGCCAGCCACAGTATTTGTACCATGTCTGCAGTTTCTGACTGTCTCTTGTATGATGCCTGCAGTCTCCGACCATCTCCTGATTGATGCCTGCAGTCTCTGACTGTCTCCTGTATGATGCCTGCAGTTTCTGACCATCTCCTGTATGATGCCTGCAGTCTTTGACCAGCTCCTGTATGGTGCCTGCAGTCTCTGACCAGCTCCTGTATGGTGCCTGAAGTCTCTGACCGTCTCCTGTATGATGCCTGTAGTCCCTGACTGCCTCTTGTACCATGCCTGCAGACTCTGACCATCTCCTGTAGTATGCGCAAAACAATGTTTGCCCAGGGTTTCATCAATATTAAAGACGGCCCTGGATCAAGTAGGAAGCGATATCCGACTGCATCATTTACAGGGGCCTATTTGGGTTGTGTACCGTGACAGCATACTATGGACCCGAAACTAGCTTGCCCAACGCCCTGCAAGGCACTGTGGCAGAAGAGAGCTAAGGGTGGGGGTGTGTGTGTGTGTGTGGGGGGGGGTGACACCATGGTTTACCGCACCAGGTGACACCAACCCTATTGACGCCACTGGGCATCTACTGTATATGGGCCCACTTGTTTTCCAGATTTATCTGTAGCCAAAAATCTAGTACTGGGTTGCCTAAGCCTGAGCACTAATACTACAGCCTTATCCTCAGTCTTACACAGTCCTTGTACAATCTCCTCTTCTTAAACTTAAAGTGATACTAAAGTCTCATTGTTTTAGGTTAATTAATAACAACCATGTCATACTTACCTGCTCTGTGCAGTTGTTTTGCACAGAGCAGCCCGCATCTTCCTCATTTTGGGTCCCCCAACGGCGCTCCCGGCTTCCCCTGCCGAGTGCCCCCACAGCAAGCAGTTGCTATGGGGGCACCTGAGCTGAGCCACTGTTCTGTGTGTCCATTTAGACATGAAGCTGTGGCTCAGCCCCGCCCCCTCTCTCTCCTTATTGGCTCATTGACATTGACAGCAGTGGGAGCCGATAACAGAGGGAGAGTCTCGTACACTCGAGACTCTCGTGCAACATTGCAGGATCGAAACGGGGCTCAGGTAAGTATTAGGGGGGCTGCTGCACACAGAAGGATTTTTATCTTGGTGCATTAAGATAAAAAACCTTCTGCCTTTACAGCCCCTTTAACCCCCTTGGCGCTGGCCCCATGAAAATATGCAGCGAAGGACCATGCACCGAGAGGCCACATTTTTGCGTAAATTGCAGTATGCATAGAATAGATAGAAAAATATAATAATAATAATAATATATTATTAATAAAAAGATAAAAAAAACCTTATGACTTTAGAACCACTATAAAGTATTTATTTCTGTTTATAGTTGAAATCAGGGTTTCATGGAACTCTAGGGTTCCTCCAGAGGTAGGGGTTCCTTGATCCATGAACAATTTCTGCTTCTCATATAAGTTCCCTCTGACACCATTGATCTTTTTAGTTATCGGTAAGGGGGTAATTCTTTCCAATAACCACACGTGTAAGGAACATTCTTCCCACTGACCATGACACTAATGTATCATGAGTTGTAGATCTAGTCATTTTTAGCAGAGATTCTCTGAGACGAGAAAGTTATTTCAAGGGTTCCTCTGTGTTGAAAAGGTGAAGAAAGACTGGTCTTAATGAACTGTATTTCTTGTTTGATCTCATGTGCAGGGTTTCTACAGAAAAGGAGTGGCTTTGCTCAACATGGAAAAGAAAGAAGAGGCTCTCATTAATTTCCAGCATTGCATGAAACTGAGCCCACAATTCCCAGAAGCCCGTCAGGAAATTGAACAGGTAACACAGATATGCTGCTTGGCAGGGTCGAGCCTTAAACTCTTGAACCTTTTCATAGGTATAAGATAAAAGTTGCAAGAACTAAAAAAAATGATGGTTTTCATGTTGTCACAGCAGCAGAGAGTTGAGAGCTTCAAACTGTCATGTCCTAGATTTCGGCTGTTAGGAGACTTGCCACTACTTAAAATATATCTAAATTCAAAACGTTTTCTTTTGGATAGCGCTGAGCAGGTTAAAACCTCTCACGGGGGAGAATTCCTTTCACTTGTAATATAACCACTGTGGGAGGTTTGAGCAAATCTTTTTTAACCTCCCTGGCGGTATGATTATTTCAGATTTTAGGCGCTGAAAGCGGTACCATTATTTTGCACAGAAATTTGGCGTTTTATATTGTAGGCCTGTAATTCTTAGGAATAATTCACTTAAATCTGTCCAAACAAGAGTCTAGTAGACATCCCGGGTATGATAAAGTTTGAAAAACGAAATAAAAAATTATAATATAATAAATAACTATAAATAATTATAACAAATAATAATAATAAAAATTATTCTATAATGTAATCAAATCAAAAACACTGAAATTTGCTCAGTTGCAGAATTGTCGCTTTCGTTACTTTTAGTGTTTGGTGACGGATTTCCCCACAAATCACTATCACTCAATTCTGCAAGTGATTCTAATTTATTATCGCTGTTTTCTAGCTGGTCTAAAGCCACTTTTGATGTAAAGGGACGGTATTGGTTGCTATGGACAATTTCCAGTTTCCAGGCAGAAAGAACAGTATTTATAATATAAAACTGCATGCAGGACACTGGACAGACCACTAGGGACAAAGGGGATGTGTAATAATTTGATACAGTACTGTAATCTGTAAGATTACAATATACTGTATCTTTACTGTGTGTTTTGCTTTTTGAATTTGCTGCCGAACTCCGTCCCCGTGCATCGCAACGCTCGCAGGGAACGGAGCTCGGCACTGTGAATCGAGCGAGACACGGCGGCTCGCCGATCACAGCGGGGAGACATCGCAGGATCCAAGGGACAAGGTAAGTAAACTCTTCCTGGATCCTGCGATGCGATCCCGAGTCTGGCTCAGGGATACCGCTTTTGGTGAAAATCCACCCCGAGCCAGACTCGGGAATACCGCCAGGGGGGTTAAGTGAGGGAAAACTCATAGATAGTTTCTACCGAAACAGATGTTCCCATTGGAAGATTCCCACTTTATTCCTTATATGGTGACAACTCAAAAGTATTGTACTTTCCTGTCCCGGTGAAAACGGTCACCAGGACAAATAGAGAGTGTAAATCTCCCTAATGGGGTCATGGGCAGCAATACAAAATCTGACAGGTTTCTGGATTTTCACTGCTCTATGCAAAACAAAAGAAAATTGTAGCATTAGATACAGTTTAACATGAACTGTTCTTTAGAAATAGAGACAGACTACTTTCGTCCTGCAAAGTAATGACTGCAAATGAGTCTGTCTGGACATCCCATGCTGCCAGCTGGAAAATTTGATTTGAATGGTAAAAAGGTTATAGGGGTGCAGATAACAATATCATTGAGGCCACTTTCACATGGGCTGTCCGATCAGGTCCGTCTGTCAGTTTTTTAGATGGACCTGATCGGAACTTCCAGTCTCTTCTATGAAGTGTCGGATGTCAGCGGACACATGTCCACTGACACCCACCGCCATCTGATTCGATCCTGTCTGCCAAAAACTGATGCATGGTGGCCCTATTCCTCATCCGTCCGGCGGATCAGATCACCTGTCTGTTTCCATCCGATTGCCACATAGAGGAGAGCTGGACTGTGATAGCTCTACATAGCAGAGCGGACATGGACCTTTCATTCACCTGCTCAGCAGGGATCAGCAGTGAGATCCCCCGCTGAGCAAGTGGATTCCGCTTAGCGGAGGTGCCAGTCTGAAAAGGGCCTAAAGCTGAACTCCAGGTAAATTTCAAAACTACTCTTGCACTGCAAGGGTTACATATCCATTTTAATCTAGGGCACCAATAAAAAACAGTTTTACTTACCTTACCCCTTGCTCCCCTGGCAGCCAGTGCTTTATCCTCTAATGTTTCAGGTTGTGGGCAGGGCCCTTAGCGTCCTCTCTTACATTGCAGGACTTCTGGTCATGCATTGTATGTGATGATGTCAGAGTGCACAGAGAGGAGGAAGCATGTAAGAATGAAGAATAGGGTAGGTAAAACTGCATTTAAAAGTACCCTAGACCAAAATGAGCATTCATCAAAGGAGGCCTGATTGCAAGAGTAGTTTTGAATTTATTTAATAGAATTCAGGTTTAATCTCTGTGTGGATCATTTTATAGCTACTGTATGTATATGTCTATATAAAGAATGCGTGCTGATTTAACACTTATCCTTCTTTCTCCCAGCAGCTCGCTCACATTAGCCAGTAGCAAAGGCTACCTGTTTTGCTGGTTGGAAATCCAAAAGCAGGTCCCTCCAGTATGGTACCAGCATGTTTTTAACTTCCTGCAGCAGCTGCTTCCAGCCAACACTATAGAGATCTAAGGGGAGAAAGAGACTGACTGGCTAAAGTGTTACTAAACCCAGGATGACGCGGTGCCTGGACTGATCCTGGTGACATCAGCAGAGAGCGGACTTCAGACTGCTCTCTGCTGAAAACAGGTTACAGGAGTGCAAAACTAATTGCACTCCTGTGACCCATAGGAGAAGCCCAGCCAAACTAGCCCAGGCTTGACTTTTCCTTTAACACATTCTTCCCATTAGTGTGCACCTTAAAGAGGGAGTCCACCTAAATCCACCTAAAAAAAAAAATATTAAAAGCCAGCAGCTACAAATACTGCAGCTGCTGACTTTTAATAAATGGCCACTTACCTGTCCCAGGGTCCAGCGATGTCGGCAGCCGACGCCGATAACCCGCTCGATTCTCGGCAGCTGCCGCCGCCATCCTAGGTGAGGGAATCAGGAAGTGAAGCGTTGCGGCTTCACTTCCCGGTTCCCTACTGCGCATGCGCGAGTTGCGTTGCGCATCGTAACTGGTCCCCGCTATCTCCTGGGACCTGTGTGTTTCCCAGGAGACAGCGCGGAGGGACAGGAAGAGGCGTAGACTCCCGTGGGAGTCTATGCCGGAAGTGGATGCAAATACCTGTCTTAGACAGGTATCTGCACCCCCCTGAAAGGTGCCAAATGTGACACCGGAGGGGGGGAGGGTTCCGAAAAGCGGAAGTTCCATTTTTGTGTGGAACTCCGCTTTAACAGATTATGCCCCAAATACCTTGAGTGCAGGGTGGCGGAATCTGCGAGATAGACTTTGCATGAGAGCTAGGAGCCGCGAGCGGCAAGCAGCAGGGGTGGGGCGCGTGCGTGACATCACGCCTGGCCTGGAGTAAGAGCGATAGCCGCGGTGAGGAGGCAGGGCGCAAACACGCAATGTCATTGGTTGCTGGGAAACCCGTGGTACCGGCAAACCAAATACTACAATGGCGGCCTGGCGGCTCGGGAAGAAGCATCCCGCGGGCTGTGCCCGGACTGCGTGCCGCCATTTAATGACGGCTGATTTAGATCCACACAGCGCAACAGACATGGTAAATAATTAATGGCGTTGCGCTGCTCTCTATCACAAAAAAAAACACACACCCCCTACTAATGCGTTATTTTAATAGCATAAAATTGTGTCATACGCAGTTGTAATTCAAAAACACTTCCTTAATTTGAATTACAACTGTTTATAGTACTCTTTTATGGTATTATAAGTATGCATTAATAAGAGGAGTTTGTTTTTTTTAAATACATTTTTATATCTTTTTGGGTTAACCTTGTTATTTCAATAGACATGATGTGATCAAGCCCTAATTATTAACCACTTCAGCTCCGGGAAGGTTTACCCTCCCCTCTTCATGACCAGGCCATTTTTTGCGATACGGCACTGCGTTACTTTAACTAACAATTGCGTGGTCGTGCGACGCTGTACCCAAATAAAATTTTTGTCCGTTTTTTCCCCACAAATAAAACTTTCTTTTGGTGGGGTTCGATCACCTCTGTGGTTTTTATTTTTTGCGCTGTAAACAAAAAAAGACCAACAATTTTGAAAAAAAAAACCCAATATTTTTTACTTTCTGCTGTAAAACATACCCAATAAAAAAAATTAAAAAATCTAATTTCTTCATCAATTTAGGCCAATATGTATTCTGCTACATATTTGTGGTTAAAAAAATCCCAATAAGCGTATAATGATTGGTTTGCGCAAAAGTTATAGCGTGTACAAACTATGTGATATTTTACATTTTTTTTAATTTTTACTAGTAATGGTGGCGATCAGTAACTTATAGTGGGACTGCGTTTTTGTGGCGGACAAATCGGACACCTAACTGACACTTTTGACACTTTTTGGGGACCAACAGTAATACAGTGATCAGTGCTAAAAAAATATGCACTGTCACTGTACTAATAACACTGTCAGGGAAGGGGGTTAACATCAGGAGCGATCAAAGGGTTAAATGTGTTCCTAGGAAGTGCTTGCAAACTGTGGGGGAAGTGCTTGTACTGTGGGACGGCAGAGATTTGTGTTCCTCCTTATCAGAAACACAGAATCACTACCTTCCCTTCTCACAGAATGACATACTGCCTTGTTTACATCAGCAGACCGCCGTTCTGCTTCTCTCGGAACGATCACTGGGTCTCTTCGGACATTGAGTCCACCAGACCCGCTGATTGGCTCCCACTGTAGCCAATCACAGCGTGAGCAGTTCGCCGGCAGTGCGTGCACGGGCCCCAGACCCGGAAGTGTCAGATTTCGTACTAGGTATGTGATCTGGCACAGAGCGGCCGCCCTGACGCAGTATATATGTGTGGCGAAGCGGTTAAGCAGTATTAAACTCAAAACCAACAATGTTAACTATTGAAGCTTACCAATAATTAGATGTGGTGGCTACATTAGTTTTCTTTTTTTAGGCTTTTTTCCCTCTGTTTTCAGCTGGTAATCTGGCTAATAACACACCTAAACCCACGACAACAAAATAAACATTTTGGGCCCCCGGGGCTGTTTACCATAATGTGTTTTGAGTTTGAGTTTGCACAGCATATTAGCAAATTTAAGGTCCATGCACACTGGGCTTAAAAAACTGAAAATTGTATACTCCCTTTTCCATGATTTTCCTTTCCTGTCGCATCTTCATGGCGACATACATTTGGGTTGTGGCCCCGCCCCTCACAACCCGATAGGACTGAATAGCTATAAATTGTAAAGAGAGGACCCACCTCAGTATTCTCTGTATCTATCACCTTAGAAGGGTGGGCATCTGTATGCTGCCATGAAGATGCAACAGGAAAGGAAAATTACGGAAAGGTGATCCTGTCGCATCATGGCAGTATACATTTGGGAAATAACTCGCCAAATGGGTGGGTTCAAGAAGAAATTAAGTTTATTTAACAAGCAATTGAGGCATTGGCTTTAATGATTGACCTCCCGAAAGCCACAGTCGACTACTGTGCGGAATCTACTTTATAGTGGGTCATAAAGGTGTTTTTTTTTTCTGGGAGGTCTTATTTTTAGACAGGCTTTTTGAAACTGCATGATGAGTGGGTCTTGGGCCCACTTTACTCCTGTCATGGCCGATAGTGCTGAGACCTGAACTTTTAAGGTATTTAAGCCTAGGCCTTTTTCCAGACCATGTATAAATGGGTAACAATCAGCACAAACAAATAAATCACAGTAAAAGTATGCAAGCTGAACACTATAGGTAATGACGTATGCCTAGAACATGTATATAAAATATATGGCTAAGTGCAGCGCAATATTGAAGAAAAGATAATGATCCAAAATACATCTAAAATAGCTTATAAAGTGTCCTTAGAACAAATCCATGATGTATGGGAATACAATGATGTAATCGGTCTTCTAAGGCCTCATGCATACGAGGCGCTGTTAAACGCGCGTTCAGAGGCAGTTGGACTTTTTTCAACTGCCCCTGAACTCATTTAATGTTATCCTATGTGTCCATGTACACAGTCTCCTTTTTTGGCGTTTTTAGGCAGTTGCGTTTAACCTCGTTTTTCCAGAAGCAAAAAAATGGGTTCAGACGCAAACGTTTTCCACGTTTCAGATGCCAAACGCAGCTAACGGCGTTTAGCCACTTTTGCGTTTATAAGTGTTTTTAAAGGAACCCTATTTTTTGGACCAGAAAACACAGAAATATGATGGTAAACTGCATCAGAGAATGACATTTTCCGACCTGACTTTGGGGCCCCATATTTTGGGGCCCCAAAGTCTGGTCACAAAATTTAATTCTCCGCTGCAGAAAAGTGCTTGACATTTTGCGACCCAACTTTGGGGCCCCATATTTCGGGGCCACTTGGTGCTAGGAACCCCAAATTTGGTTTGGTGTATTTCGTCTGCTGGACGGCTGGTTTATTCCACTTCAGACGGCTGAATTTCCAGGCTTCATTGAGTTTTCCAGAGATTCCATCAGGAATACCATCATCCCCGTGGGGATATATGTGAGATTAACCCCTGCTTGCAGAGGTCCACAGAATCTGGTAAGCACACCATATGTATTTCTGGGGGAAGCTTTAGAAGACCAATTACATTCCCATACATCATGGATTTGTTCTAAGGACACTTTATAAGCTATTTTAGATGTATTTTGGATCATTATCTTTTCTTCAATATTGCGCTGCACTTACCCATATATTTTATATACTTTTTCCAGACTAGACTGGAAGAATTTGAGGATTTGTGCCACCTCTAGTGATGATATGTTCCAACATTGTTGTTGTGAGAATGACATTAATTTTTTCCAGATTCTCTTGTAGGTGTTGTTGGTAGTGGCCTTTCTAGCTTGGTGTAGAGATTCTACCACTCTCTGGGAACAACTGGCTTTGATGAAGGCTTCTTAGCCGAAACGCGTCAGTGTAGCCTGTACCTGTGTACCCATGTAACCCAATAAAGGACTTTTATTCAAGAGCATCCGAGTCACCAGCCCTTTTCTGATTAAAGCACTCTCTGGGAACAACCCTGATCTAGGAACCTAGACCTTATAGCCTCCATGCTGTCAGATGTAGTTTCTCTGGCAACGGGTGAAGAAATAAGTCCTGGAAGAGTAAATCTGGTGTTACTGGAAGAGGCAGAGGATTCTCTGTGTTCATCTGCATGAGCATTGTGATCCATGGCCTCCTTGGCCAGAAGGGAATCAATGCTATCACTGTTGATGTTGATCTCTTGAGTCAGAACAGGAACCTCGCTATCACAGGTGTTGGAGGGAAAATGTAGCCTAGCTGGAAGTTCCATGGATGTTGCAGGCAATCGATCTCTTCTGCCGATAGGTAAGCAGCCCTCGAAAGGTATCTCCGGCATTTTGTGTTCTCTGTTGTTGCTGCCAGGTCTATGTCCGGAATACCCCTGTTTTTGGTTATGAGAGAGAAGGCCTGACAACTCAGGGACCGCTCGTTGTTGGATAGGAAGTTTCTGCTTAGGGTATCGGCTACATGATTCTGTGCTCTGGGGACGTACACCGCCTTCAGATCCGTCATGTTCATTTGTGTCCATTCGAGGATGGAGCAAACTTCTTCCATAAGTGAACGACTCCTGGTACCCCCCTGTCTGTTGATGTAAGTTACTGCCACTTTGTTGTCCATACGTAGTAACCTAACACTCCTTGCCTCTCAAGAGGGGACTGAATGCTAAGAGGGCAATTGCAGTATGTTTGAAACGATCTCCCGGGTTTGGAATGGCCAGAGACCCTGAACTGCCTGGTCCCGAAAGTGGGCTCTCCATCCCTCCATACTGGCGTCGGAAGTGACCTCTTCTTGTGGAGGGGGAACTATGTTCCTGAACCTCTTGAGATTGTGTATATGGGTCCACCACCATATGGTCTGTTTGACTTGATTGGAAATAAAGATTGGTTGAGACATCGACACTCCATTCCACTGCCTCAGAAATTAATTCTGAAATGTCCTTGTGTGCCACTGGGCCCACTGAACCATTGGTATGGTTGCTGACATTGAGCCTAGAACGCTGAGGCATGCTCTGGCTTGAATCAGTACTGCTGCCAGTAATCTTTTCATTTTCTGGATTGGGAGAGCTGTCTTCTCTTGGCAAAATTGACTCTGTTTAATCGAGTGTCTAGCACTGCTCCCAGGAAGATCATCTTCTGCGTAGGTTGAAGGTTGCTTTTTTCCCAATTTATCAACCATCCAAAACTTTGTAGTATGGCAATCAGTGTTTCCCGATAGAAAATGAGAGATTCCCGACTCTCTGACAGGAGGAGGATATCGTCCAGGTAGTTATGGACTCTTAGACCCCTCTCTCTCTCAGGAGGGCTATCAACGGTAACAGGACCTTTGTGAAAGTCCCGGGGCGGTGGAAATTCCGAAGGGTAGGCTCTGGAACTGAAAGTGTTGATGTTTTACTGAGAATTGAAGGAATCGTTGGAACATAGCGTGTATGGCGACGTGAAGATATGCGTCTGATAAATCGACAGATAGCATCCAGTCTTCCAGATTTATCGCGCAAAGGATTAATTGAAGACTTACCATCTTGAAAGACTTGACCATTGTTTTCTTGTTGAGTTTTTTTAGGTCTAATGCTGGGCACAGGTCTTCTGTCTTTTTCTTCACTAGAAATAGTGGAAAGTAGAATCCTTTCCCTCTCTGGTGCAATGGAACTTCTACTATCGCTCGTTTCTGAAGCAAGTCCTGAATGTACTTGACTAAGAGCATTCTCTTTTCTCTTGATGCTGTAAGTCTGGTTGCATAAAACTGGTCCTTGGGAATTCGGTTTTTGAATTTCCACCTGTGACCAAACTGAACGGTGGCCACCGTCCAGGGATCTCTTATGTTTTCCGCCCAAGCCTTCGCGAACTTCTTGAGCCTGGCTCCTACCCTGTGAGACTGAGTTCCTGAAGAGCTGTGATCACTCTCTCCTGTTCTGCTCCCTCCATAATCAGTTTCTCAATGTTAGACGTCCAGCTGGAGATGGCTCTTCCTACAGCTGCTAAAGCGATAGCTGGCCTACAAGCCCTGCCTGCTGCCACATAGGCTTTTTTTAAATCAAGGATGATTTTCCGGTCTAACACATCTCTGAATGTCACCGCATCCTCGAGAGGTAGTGTTTCATGCCTGACCAAACGCATTAGTGATGCATCTACCACTGGACCTGACAAACGGATTTACGTTAGGCTCTTTTAGTGGGTAGAGTTTTGTCAGTCTGTTGTTGAGACTTGTTGTTTTTTTTTTCTCTCTGGTTTTGCCACTCATCTTTGATCAGTTCCTCCAATTCATCAATGAATGGGAATGATTCCGGATCCTTCTTCAGGTTTGCAAAATATTTTTTTGTTTTCCGTGGGGCTTCTTTAGGCTCCTCCCATCCGATTGCTTCCTTCCTGATTTAACAAACGGCTTTATCAAGGTAAAGTCAAATCCTTTTGAGGCCTCTAATTCATCACTGTCAGATGAGCTATCTGCAGTTTTTGATGTGCTGGTGTGTAACCGCTGAGGTAGTCTGAGCAGGCTTATCTGCTTCAGGTGTTGATATTTGTTGGATCGATTCTCTTTCCAATTCTCTAATGATGTCAGTCACGTCTCTGGCATCCGTCTCTTTTTCTGTAGTAGCTTCATCGAAGCACGAATGAGAGGTCAATTTGTCTGGAAGAGCTATGGCGCCACAGACCCAGCAAGCATTTGTGGTCGGGCAGGAGCTAAGGCTGGCCGAAGATGTTCTGTGGGAAGAGGACATTCTGTGGTATGAGTGATGGTGTTGAGAGGGTGACTTTGAGCGACTTCATCTGCGACCTGAGCGGCTTCTCCGAGTTGAGCGACTTCTTCGGTGCCCTGAGCAGGTCCTTTGGTTATCTGAGCGACTTCCTCTGTGTCCTGAGCTGCTTCTTCTGTGTCTTGAGTCTGACAATCTTATGGACCTGATAGGGCTGTCCAATAAGGCAGCATTAGTGGCAAGGCTCTTTTTTTCTCTTCACTACTTACCAATTCGTCCCCTTACCTATTAAGCTGTGGATGGTCTGCTTGGGCAGTGGTCTCCATGAGGAGTGAACATAGGCTTCGACCTAGAGTATGCAGTAGAAGTTAGAGAAATACATAGATAAGCAGACCCATAGTAGAGACTAAGTTAGTCTTACCTTAGTGAAGGAGCAGGGAAAGAGAGGTTAGGGGGCAGTGTCTAGCACTTAGTGCAATCCCATATGAATCCCTGGTGTCTTGCAGTGACAGGAGATAGAGGAAGTGCTGGAGGTTTTAAATTTACCACCGTTGTGGCGGAATGACAACACAATCGCGCATGCGTGATAGCATGCAGAGGAGCCCATTGCCATGATGGATGCTGGCAAAACAAGCTCCTGGGCAGCGTCACTTGTGCATGTGCAGAATCGATCAGACGCTTAGGCGCAATCTTAGGGATGTCGGGATGGCTGTGTGGGACTACAGATCCCAGAGAAACCCCACAAGTGTTAGAAAGATAAAAACAGAGACCACTGCATATAATCTAAGCCTATTTAAGGCTTGTAAAGTACCAGGCAATATACTCCTGAGACCATCAGAGTGGGGTTCCTTCCATCTAGCTCGTTTAGAGGCTGTACAGGCAAAGACTTCCACCCAGGAGAGGCTATAACCTGGCTGGGGCAAGAGCGGTAAGGGGTGCTGAGCGTTCCATCCAGTCCTGGATAGGTGAGGAAAAAAAAGGAGAATACTGAGGTGGGTCCTCCCTTTAAAATTTATAGCTATTCAGTTCTATCAGGTTGTGAGGGGCGGAGTCACAACTCAAATGTATGCTGCCATGATGTGACAGGAAACACTGTTTCTAGAGGAGTTTAGCGTTTTGCCTGTAGAAGCAGCTAATGTTATCCTATGTGTTCATGCACATTAGGACGTTTAGAGGCATATTTTAGACCCCTTTCACACCAAGGGCGTATTGCAGGCGCTATAGCGTTAAAAATAGCGCCTGCAATCCACCCTCAAACAGCTGCTCCATTGTCTGCAGTGTGAAAGCCCGTGGGCTTTCACACCGGAGCGTTGCGCTGGCAGGACGGGAAAAAAAGTCCTGCCAGCAGCTTCTTTCGAGCGGTGAAGGAGCGGTGTGTTTACCGCTCCTCCACCGCTGCTCCCCATTGAAATCAATGGGGCAGCGCTGGGATACCGCCGGCAAAACGCCACTATTGCGGTGCATTGCGGGCGGTTTTAACCCTTTCTCGGCCGCTAGCGGGGGTAAAAGCACCCCGCTAGCGTCCGAAATACGCTGCTAATCTGACGGTAAAACGCCACTAAAAATAGCGGCATTTTACCGCCGACGCTGCGGGCGGCCCGGTGTGAAAGGGCTCTTAAGCTCAGTGTTTAGAGGCAGAAAAAAACCCCTTCTGGTTTGCATTTTTGAGAGGAGTTTTCTGGCAGAAAAAATTTACAAATACTCCTAAACACCTGTACAACAATACTCAATATGAGTGTTTTTTTCTGCCAAAAGAACTGGTGTTTTTTTAGGCCCAGTTTTCAGACTTGCCTTGCAGTCACACGCTACCATGACAGCACTCCTCTCCATCGCCAGCGCTTTAAATGAAGATAGACGAGGATAACAATTTTGACATAAAAACCCTACCTGTCAGTTTTTAGGGTCCATGCTTACTGGGCTTAAAAAAAAGGGCAGTTCTTTTGGCAGCAAAAAAAAACTTAGACACTATAGAGCATTGATGGCGAACCTTGGCACCCCACATGTTTTGGAACTACATTTCCCATGATGCTAATGCACTCTGCAGTTTTGGTGAGCATCATGTATTTCCCAAACATCTGGGGTGCCAAGGTTTGCCATCACTGCTATAGAGCGTTTCTGTACAGGTGTTAAGGAGCATTTAACATTTTTTTCTGCCAGAAAACTGCTCTTAAATACGTAAACCAGAAGGTTTTTTTCTGCCTCTAAATGCTGAGCTTAAAATATACCTCTAAATGTCCTAACATGCATGGACACATAGGATAACGCTAAGCTGCTTTTGCAGGCGAAATGAAAAATTCCTGTAGAAACAGCGTTTTTTAAGCCCAGTGTTCATGTACCCTAAAAACATATGACTTTTCTTCCACTTAAACATTTAAGCTTCCTTTTTTCCAGTTTGGCCTTGGTTCTGTTTAACCGTATGCCGACCACGCTATAGCCGAATGAAGGCTACAGCGCAGTTGTCCAGTTCTGGGAGGGCATCTATTGACGTCCTCCCAGAACTGCGCCCCCTGCGGCGTGTGCCTGGCATGCTCTGTGATCACTGTCCTTCGGACACTGCTGATTACAGATCAGGGTAAAGGGCCAATCACAGTGGACCTTTACCACATGATCAGCTGTGTCAACTCACAGCTGGCTATGATGTAAACACACTTACCGGTTATCAGCATTCCTTTGGAAAGGAGAGCTGGTAACAAGCAAGTATGAAAGGGGTTATCAACACTGATAATCTGGGGACTGATCATCAGTGTACTGATGATCAGTGCTGCCCCAATTGTGCTCATAAGTGCCACCTATCAGTGCCACCTATCAGTACCTCCTCATCAGTATCTCCTCATCAGTGCCCCCTTTCAGTGCCCATCAGTGCCGCCTATCCATACCCATCAGTGCCACCTATTAGTGCCCATCAATTCTGCATATCAGTGCAGCCTCATCAGTGCCCACCAGTGCTGCCTCAGTGCAGCCTCATCAGGACACATCAGTGAAGGAGAAAAATTACCTGTTTTAAAAATTGTTATAACAAACTAAGAAAATTGTTTTTTTTTTCAAAATGTTTGGACTTTTTTCGCTTGTTTAGAAGAAATAAAAAACCCAGTGGTGATTAAATACCATCAAGAGAAAGCTCTAGAGTGCCTTAAAGTATTCATACCCCTTGAAATGTTCCATATTTTGTCATGTTATAACCAAAAACTTAAATGTATTTTATTGATATTCTATCTGATAGACCAAAACAAAGTTACACATAGTTGTGAAGTGGAAAAAAATCATAAATGGTTTTCAAATTTTTTTACAAATAAATATCTGAAAAGTGTGGCGTGCATTTGTATTCAGCCCCCTTTACTCTAATACCCCTAAAATCTAGTGGAACCAATTGCCTTCAGAAGTCACCTAATTAGTAAATAGAGTCTACCTATTTGTAATTTTTAATCTCAGTATAGATACAGCTGTTCTGTGAAGCCCTCAGAGGTTTGTTAGAGAACCCTAGTGAACAAACTTCATTATGAAGGCCAAGGAACACAGCAGACAGGTCTGGGATAAAGTTTGGGAGAAGTTTAAAGAAGGGTTTAGTTATTAAAAAACATCGCAAGCTTTGAACATCATGGAGCACTGTTCATTCCATCATCTGAAAATGGAAAGAGTATGGCACAACTGCAAACCTACCAACACATGGCCATCTATCTAAACTGACAGGCCGGGCAAGGAGAGCATTAATAAGAGAAACAGCCAAGAGGCCCACGGTAACTCTGGAGGAGCTGCAGAGATCCACAGCTCAGGTGGGAGAATCTTTCCACAGGACAACTATTAGTTGTGCACTCCACAAATCTGGCCTTTATGGAAGAGTGGCAAGAAGAAAGCCATTGTTGAAAGAAAGTCATAAGAAGTGCTGTTTGCAGTTTGCGAGAAGCCATGTGTGGGACACAGCAAACATGTGGAAGAAGGAGCTCTGGTCAAATGAGACCAAAATTGACCCTTTTGGCCTAAAAGCAAAACGTTATGTGTGGCGGAAAACTAACACTGCACATCCCCCTGAACACACCATCCCCACTGTGAAACATGGTGGTGCCAGCATCATGTTGTGGGGATTCTTTTCGTCAGTAGGGCAGGAAAGCTGGTCAAAGTTGATGGGAAGATCGATGGAGCCAAATACAGGGCAATCTTAGAAAACAAACCTGTTAGAGTCAGCAAAAGACATGAGACTAGGGCAGAGGTTCACTTTCCAGCAGGACAAGGACCCTAAACATACAGCCAGAGCTACAATGGTATGGTTTAGATCAGTAGTTCTTAACTCCTATCCTCAGGACCCACTTACAGGCCAGGTTTGCAAGATACCTGAAATACATCACAGGTGATATAATTTGCTGCCCAGTGATTGCAGTATTCTAGTAATACTTAAAATCTGGCCTGTTAGTGAGTCATGAGGAGAGGAGTTGAGAACCACTGATTTAGATCAAAGCATATTCATGTGTTAGAATGGCCCAGTCAAAGTCCAGACCTAAATCCAATTGAGAATCTGTGGCAAGACTTGAAAATTGCTGTTTACAGACGCTCTCCATCCAATCTGACAGAGCTTGAGCTATTTTCCAAAGAAGAATGGGTAAAAATGATTTTCTCTAGATGTACAAAGCTGGTAGAGACATCCCCAAAAAGTCTGGCAGCTGTAATTGCAGTGAAAGGTGGTTCTACAAAGTATTGACTCGGAGGGGCTGAATACAAATGCACGCCACACTTTTCACATATTTATTTGTAAAAAAGTTTGAAAACCATTTATCATTTTCCTTCCATTTCACAATTATGTGCCACTTTGTGTTGGTCTAGCACATAAAATCCCAATAAAATAAATACATTAACGTTTTTGGTTGTAACATGACAAAATGTCGAAAATGTCAAGGGGTATGAATACTTTTTCAAGGCACTGTATTTGTGTCAAAAAATGAAACAAATTTCATATGGGTACAGTGCTGCATGTCGTCAATCAAAGTGAGACAGTGCTGAAAGCTGAAAATTGGCCTGCTCAGTAGGCAAGTGGTTAAAAAATAATTGTGATTTTAAAAAACTTATTCTAACTGCAAATTCTATGTTCTGTTAGATGCTAAAAGATTTTGGTCGTCCTGTGCCTTCTTCTCTGGCTGATCTACTGGATGAGGTGTCTCAATACTTGAAGTTGTCCTCTGTGGACATTACTGCTCTTGTGACCCCCCTCCACACCAGCAGTATGGATGTAAAGGTAAAACTTTTCATAATTGTATTTGCAGTGACATGTCAGCAATGTACGATAAAGTGCAACTTCAGCTAAAAACATTTGGAGGGATTTACTAAAACTGGAGCACTCAGAATCTGGTGCAGCTTTACATAGTAGCCAGTCAGCTTCTAACTTCAGCCTGTTCAATCAACCACTTACGGACCGCCCGCCGTCATTATACGGCGGTACTTTGAAGTGGAATATCGTTGTTATAGCAGCAGCTAGCTGCCATAACCCCAGTATTCACTTCTTCAGCGGGCGATCCGCTTTCAGATAAAAGTGGTCTCTGCAGCGGATTCGCTGCAAGATCACTTTTATCGGTGGGGGAAAGGGCCCCCTCCCGCCGCTCTACGGTGCCCTCCGCCGCTTACCGGAGCCGCCGGCAGCGGTGGAGGCGATCGCGTCCTCTTCCGTGTTAGGTATGGAGCTGAGTGAAGGGAAGATGGTCCCCGCTCGGCTCCATACAATTGCAGGGCGGAAGCGACGTCAAAACGTCACTTCCGCCCATAGCTCTTAACGACTTTTTTTTTTTTTAATTGCTATTTAGTGTAAATATGAGATCTGAGGTCTTTTTGACCCACATGATCCTGTCATGCTTTTCTTCTATTAAAAGGGATGTTTACATTCCTTGTAATTGGAATAAAAGTGACACATTTTTTTTTTTTTTAAAGAACAGTGTAAAAATAAAAAATAAAATAAATAAGAAAAAAATGTAAAAATTTGAACGTGCCCCATCCCGCTGAGCTCGCGTGCAGAAGCGAACGCATACGTGAGTAGCGCCCGCATATGAAAACAGTGTTCAAAGCACACATGTGAGATATCACCACGATCGTTAGAACGAGAGCAATAATTTTAGCCCTAGACCTCCTCTTTAACTAAAAACATGCAACCGGTAGAATTTTTTAAACGTCGCATATGGAGATTTTTAAGGATAAAAGTTTGTCGCCATTCCACGAGCAGGCGCAATTTTACTGTTGTCTTATTTTTTAATTCAAAAGGTGTATTTTTTCCAAAAAAAGTGCGCTTGTAAGACTGCTGCGCAAATACAGTGTGACAGAAAGTATTGCAACGACCGCCATTTTATTCTCTAGGTTGTTAGAAAAAAATATATAATGTTTGGGGGTTCTAAGTAATTTTCTAGCAAAAAAAAATGATTTTAACTTGTAAACAAGAAGTCTGAAAAAAAGGGACGGTCTTAAAGTGGTTAAGCTTTGACTATAAAACCCGGAAGCTGGTTTAAATGCAGAGCTGCACCAGATTTTGCACTCTTCAGTCTTAGTAAATAACCCCATTTTGTATTAAATGGCCCTATGCACACACGCAGTGAGAGGCTGAAAATATCCCCAGTGTAAAATTCCCTGCATTTTCCTGAGCCTCTGGAGGCTTAAAATGTATCTGTGTTTACACAGGCAGCACTCGCTACTGCTCCTCTGAAAAGTGATCTTCATGGATCACTTTTTAGAGGGTGGTAGTGCAGCAGCTGCCAGGCTTTCAGGGGGCGATATTACTGCTTCCTAAATACTTTTTTTTTCTTCTTCAGTTGAATGGGGATTTCCTATTGAAATATAGCACTGCATCCGTGAGCCAAGCATTTGCATTTACTTGCATAGGTTGCATTTGGTGGCCACTGCGAGCAATATGATGCATATTGTGCTGTGCAGACTGCTGCACCAGCAGCACGGGCATTACAGCCACTATGTGCATCGAAATCCGGAGGGGTGGCTGGTATTTTTGGAATTAGTCCACCTTTTGATTTTTCTTAAGGTAAACTTATTCTTTAACCCTTGCCATTTAGCCCAGGGTCTGCACTATAAGGGTTTTTTTTTTTTAATTCTTGGAGTTTGGTGTTAAATGCAGTGTATATTGCAGGGGGGTCTAAGGCGCTGATTTGCTATCTGGGAGGAATTCCTGAGTGACAAAACTTGCAAAGAAGAATTGCAGATTCTTAAAACAGCGGTACATCTCACACACATATATTTTAATTGTGTATTTGCTTTGAGTTCTAATTTAAACTATGAACTTGCCTTTTCTACCATTTATATGACATGAAAAATGAAACTCAGCTGCATAGACATCTTTTCTCTGTAACAGATATGACTAGATTGCACCTTAATGGTATAAGGTATATTTTTTTAAATATGTGCTTAGCTGACCAGAGGCTTCAGAGCAGATTTCAAACCTCAATACGATATGTTTTGCAAATTCAATAAATAATTTGTTTTATTAGCCAATCTTGTGGAGCCCTCTAGTGTACACTTTATATCATTTATTTATGTAGCTCGAATGCTTTTATCTTGTCATTCTGTGGGCTGTTTAGGAATTAAAATATTGCTGCTATATTCATGTTGCAGCCTATTAAACCAACATTTTTCTTTTTCTTTTTTTTTTTACTGTGTTATTATCAATGTAAAATCCATTTTCTTAGACAGAAACAGGTAGGAGAGAGTGTGTGAGCCAATAGGAGCAGAAAGGTGCATGTAGGTTCCCCAAGAGGTGAGACGTATGTGGGCCAGTAGGAGTAATGTCGTGCAGGCGGCGGTGGGTCAGAGTAGGCAACAATAGAAACCATTTGCTTTACATAGCAGGCTACAGGGTTTGTCGGGTACTGCATACTTTCTAGGTACTGAGAGGGGCTATTCAGAGTCGGTGGTGGTTAAACTTTTTTCTAATAGGTAAACTTTTAACCTTAAAGTGATACTAAAGTCTCAGTTTTTTTTTTTTGTTAAAAATAACTAACATTTCATACTTACCTGCTCTGTGTGTTGGTTTTGCACAGAGCAGCCCAGATCCTCCTCTTCTCAGGTCCCTGGCCAGCGCTCCTGGCTCCTCCTTCCTGCCCAGTTCCCCCACAGCAAGCAGCTTGCTATGGGGGCACCCGAGCTGAGCCACTGCTCTATTTGTCTATTCAGACACAAAGCCACAGCCCGGCCCCCTCTATCTTCTCATTGGCTCGCTAACTTTGATTGACAGCAGCGGGAGCCAGTGGTACCCGTTGTGTGTCTCTGCCAATCAGGATGGAGAGTTCCGGACAGCAGAGTCTCTCCTGCAACATTGCTGGATTGGAAGAGGCTCGGGTAAGCATTAGGGGGGCTGAGGGGGGCTGCTGCACACAGAAGGTTTTTCATCTTATTGCATAGAATGCCTTAAGATAAAAAACCTTCTGCCTTTAAAACTACTTTAAGCTGCATAGGGGGTTTTTAGGGTTTTTTTAGGGCGATAGGGATGTTGAATACTCTAAAGGAGAGAAGGTGGGACTTTAAATGAAGCGCGCAGTCAAAAGTGAAGGGTCAAAAAAGGGATATTATTGTATAAAACATGATAAATATTCCATACAGATAGGTACATGGGTCACAAAAGTTCATCATTTATTACATATATTTATATTATATCGGTATTACACATTGCATATACAAGGGTTAGTGGTTCATCTATAGTAATTATATCTGTGTTACATTGGTACTACACATTGTATATACAGAAGCTCTACACGTTTCAGAGCTATACAATGTGTAGTACCAATGTAACACAGATATAATTACTATAGATGAACCACTAACCCTTGTATATGGAATGTGTACTACCGATATAATATAAATATATGTAATAAATTATGAACTTTTGTGACCCATGTACCTATCTGTATGGAATATTTATCATATCATGTTTTATACAATAATATCCCTTTTTTGACCCTTCACTATCGACTGCACGCTTCATTTAAAGTCCCGCCTTTTCTCCTTTATCGTATTGACAGGGATAGAGGCACGAGTCCCCGCCAAGTCTCTGCCTCATACAAAGTCCCAACTTTCCCCCCATTCTTGGGATGTTGAATACTCTTCCACAATTGGTGGTGTCAGCAGTGAGTATTGATATTTTTAAAAGACTCTCGGACGTGCATGGGAAATAATTATCAATATTGACACACATACACCTACACAGGTTGAACCGGATGGACTATTGTCTTTATTCAGCGTTACCTAATATAAAATTAAGATCAATATAGATTTATGCCCCGTACACACGGTCGGACATTGATCGGACATTCCGACAACAAAATCCATGGATTTTTTCAGACGGATGTTGGCTCAAACTTGTCTTGCATACACACGGTCACACAAAGTTGTTGGAAAATCCAATCGTTCTGAACGTGGTGACGTAAAACGCGCACGTCGGGACTATAAACGGGGCAGTAGCCAATAGCTTTCACCTCTTTATTTATTCTGAGCCTGCGTGGCACTTTGTGCGTCGGATTTGTGTACACAGGATCGGAAATTCCGACAACGGATTTTGTTGTCGGAAAATTTTATAGCCTGCTCTCAAACTTTGTGTGTCGGAATTTCCGACAACAAGGTCCTATCACACATTTTCCGTCTGAAAATCTGACCGTATGTACAGGGCATTAGAGTACTTGAAAAGAGTGTTAAGACAGGATGCTCACTTTGCTTGGTCAACTGTCTGCTTTTGACGCAAAATCTGGTGCAGCTGTGCATGGTAGCCAATCGGCTTCTAACTTCAGCTTGTTCAATTAAGCTTTGACAATAAAACCTGAAAGCTGATTGGTTTATATGCAGAGCTGCACCAGATTTTGCACTTTCCAGTTTTAGTAAATCAACCCCTTTTTGTCAGTTTAAACAGTTCTTATTGCTTCATCACATTGACTTCCACTGTGCTTCAGTTTCACCCCACTGTCTACTCAATACTAGTCTAATTTTTATCTGTCTGCTTTTACCCCACAATGTCCACCTTCTGTCCCACTCTTCTCAGTATGCCATCTTTTTTCTTTGTCCACCTTCTGTCCCAATCTGTTCACCTTTTTGTCCCACACTCCACTTTCTGTCCCACTCTGCCCACCTTTTGCTCCACTATTTCCACATTCTGTCCTACTATGCTCACCTTCAGTTCCACTATTTCCACCTTCTGTCCTACTCTGCCCACCTTTTTTCCACTGTTCCCACCTTCTGGCCTACTCTGCCTACTTTTTATTTCACTATGTCTGTCCACTGCACATTCCGCTAACCTTCTTAACTCTACCCCACTTTTCTACATTACTTTTCGCTGACTTTGCCCACATTTACCTCCATTTCATCCACAACATGTCCCCCACTATGATCACACTTTGTGCACCATTTACCTCCTGTGCTTCTGTACACGTTATGTCAGTGGTAACAAATTGCCTTGCAGTGCACTGATTCATACACAGAGTGGTCTGTGTGGTCACAAGTGTTCAGCTGACAAATCACTTAACCAAATTTACAAATATCTTGCCTAGGTAACTATGTACAAAACTGCAAAATGTTAGGGAAATGATTTGACACTTGGGTAGAATCTACAAGAAACTGGTATAAATTGTAACATTGCTAGCAATTATTGTTTCCTTTCTTTTTCCTTTCAGCCTGTATGACATGGGCCTAAATGCGATCTCTGGTGGATCGCTTTGTCAGCAGCACCCGGCCCATGGTTAGCAGCAGTGGCGCCCAGTCCACTAGGGGCACACCCCTATCCATGCGTCTGGCCTCCTGATCTACATGCAGAGTGGTCTCGGGGAGGGTGGATTGTTTGCCGCCCCCCCCAAAAAAGAAAACAACCGCCACTAGTTAGCAGGCTGTCTGTTGCCTCACGCATGCCTGTTTGAAGAGGGATTGGACATTGTTGCACTGTAGTCCAATTTACCCCTATTAGGGGTGGCAGTGATGGTCAGACCATGACATGCCTCATTCTTTTATACATACATAATTTATATATATATATATATATATATATATATATATATATATATATATATATATATATACAGTGGCTTGCGAAAGTATTCGGCCCCCTTGAACTTTTCAACCTTTTGCCACATTTCAGGCTTCAAACATAAAGATATAAAATTTTTATTTTTTGTGAAGAATCACCAACAAGTGGGACACAATTGTGAAGTGGAACGAAATCTTTTGGATTTTTGAAACTTTTTTAACTAATAAAAAAATGAAAAGTGGGGCGTGCAAAATTATTCGGCCCCCTTGCGTTAATACTTTGTAGAGCCACCTTTTGCTGCGATTACAGCTTCAAGTCGCTCGGGGTATGTCTCTATCAGTTTTGCACATCGAGAGACTGAAATTCTTGCCCATTCTTCCTTGCAAAACAGCTCGAGCTCAGTGAGGTTGGATGGAGAGCGTTTGTGAACAGCAGTTTTCAACTCTTTCCACAGATTCTCGATTGGATTCAGGTCTGGACTTTGACTTGGCCATTCTAACACCTGGATACGTTTATTTGTGAACCATTCCTTTGTAGATTTTGCTGTATGTTTGGGATCATTGTCTTGTTGGAAGATAAATCTCCGTCCCAGTTTCAGGTCTTTTGCAGACTCCAACAGGTTTTCATCCAGAATGGTCCTGTATTTGGCTGCATCCATCTTCCCCTCAATTTTAACCATCTTCCCTGTCCCTGCTGAAGAAAAGCAGGCCCAAACCATGATGCTGCCACCACCATGTTTGACAGTGGGGATGGTGTGTTGAGTGTGATGAGCTGTGTTGCTTTTACGCCAAACATATCGTTTTGCATTGTGGCCAAAAAGTTCGATTTTGGTTTCATCGGACCAGAGCACCTTCTTCCACATGTTTGGTGTGTCTCCCAGGTGGCTTGTGGCAAACTTTAGACGAGACTTTTTATGGATATCTTTGAGAAATGGCTTTCTTCTTGCCACTCTTCCATAAAGGCCAGATTTGTGCAGTGTACGACTGATTGTTGTCCTATGGACAGACTCTCCCACCTCAGCTGTAGTTCTCTGCAGTTCATCCAGAGTGATTATGGGCCTCTTGGCTGCATCTCTGATCAGTCTTCTCCTTGTCTGAGCTGAAAGTTTAGAGGGACAGCCAGGTCTTGGTAGATTTGCAGTGGTCTGATACTCCTTCCATTTCAAAATGATCGTTTGCACAGTGCTCCTTGGGATGTTTAAAGCTTGGGAAATCTTTTTGTATCCAAATCCGGCTTTAAACTTCTCCACAACAGTATTACGGACCTGCCTGGTGTGTTCCTTGGTCTTCATGATGCTCTCTGCGCTTTCAACAGAACCCTGAGACTATCACAGAGCAGGTGCATTTATACAGAGACTTGATTACACACAGGTGGATTCTATTTATCACCATCAGTCATTTAGGACAACATTGGATCATTCAGAGATCCTCGCTGAACTTCTGGAGTGAGTTTTCTGCACTGAAAGTAAAGGGGCCGAATAATTTTGCACGCACCACTTTTCAGGTTTTTAATTGCTAAAAAAGTTTAAAATATCCAATAGATTTCGTTCCACTTCACAATTGTGTCCCACTTGTTGGTGATTCTTCACAAAAAATTAAAATTTTATATCTTTATGTTTGAAGCCTGAAATGTGGCAAAAGGTTGAAAAGTTCAAGGGGGCCGAATACTTTCGCAAGCCACTGTATATACATGGGCATCTGCAGTAGGGGGCAAGGGGGGTCAAGTGCCCCCCCCCCTGGAATTGGCAAGATGTTGCAGCAACCAGCAGGGTACGCCGCGGCCGCCGCCACACTGCAGACTTTTTTCTGAGTCCGCTGGCTGCTCTCTGCGTCTCTGAGACTCTGACATCTATCATCTGACGTCCCCCCTCCACCTGGCGCGATCATCCAATGCGATGCTCGCCTCGGCCGCTCCGCTCCAGTCATTGGCTGCCATTCTGACGAGAAATTCCCCGTCGAATAATGCCCCCGTACTGTGCTTGCGCAGTATGGAGCGGCCGAAAGCCGCCGAACATAGGAATATGCTTCCGATGCTCATGCAAGTTGGCAAGGGACGGACTTGTTCACGATTGGGAGCATGTGAGGGGCGGATGGCAACAGAAGGGGGCATATTTTGTAATGATGGGCACTGATATTGCATGGGAAAGATAGGCCGCAAAGACGTGTAGGAAGAATAGCAGAGATACATATTTGTAGTAGATGTGTTTGAGTTTATTAATAAATTCCGGTTCGATCTTAACAACACTGCCTATCATTACAAATGACACCCCCTTGTGTAGGTGTCCGTCCCTCACACGCGCCCATCATGTACAAATCCGCCCCTTGCAGACTTGCACGAGCAGCAGGGGGGGGGGGGGGGGCACTATGTTGGCTATAGTGCGCAGGCGCCGTCAACAGCTGTTCATCAATTCCGAGGTTCGGTGGCTTTCGGCGGCTCAGTAATGCGCAAGCACTGCCCATGCGCAGTGGCGGGCGGGCATTATTCGACAGGGGGCATTTATCATCACAACACCGGCGCGGCATCGGCCCAGCCCACTTAAGTGGCCGAGTCAGAGTCAGTGATACGCTGCCGCCTGGCAGTGCTTCCCTGGGCCTAGGGGAGCATCACAGACAGGAAATACTGAGGCATACACAGTGAAGAACCACAGGTAACAGCAAGACTCATGAGGAGCATTTTTATGTCGAATAATATATTGCTTTTAATGGGAAGTGGGACAGCTGAGCTGAGCTATAATTGCAATTTGCTGGAAAGATATGAGTGTGTACAGTTTAGGAGATAATTCATCTTCACTTATCACTTTGTATTGGATTGAAAGCATGTCCGCAAGGTTGCGTACCATGCCCATATAGCCTAGAGAATATACATCCTTTTATATTGCGGTCATATTTTGATCTTGATGAAAACAGCTATACAGTGACAGTATGAAGATCAAAATATGACCACAACAGATGTATTGCAATGTAAAAAGATGTACATTCTCTAGGCTATATGGGCATGGTACGCAGCCGCCTGAGTAACTTCCAATACAAAGTGAAGATGAATTATCTTTTGTAGAACACACATATATCTTTCAAGTGGAAAGATTTTCATGAGATTGTCGAAAAGAGGCAGAGCATGGATGGCCTTGAAATAATGCCCCCCCCCCCCCCCCCCCCCTGGAAAAAGTTCTATATATTTTTTTTTTTTTTATATATCTTCTTAGGCTTTTTAAGTGTCCATCCTTGCCAGTTGCCATGATAGTCTAAAGCCTACCACTTGATTGGTGCAGCAGTCTATTGTGGGTTTCTTCACCTAAGGAGGTGAGGTGCAAAACACTGGGTGCTAAGTGCAGTGACCTATAGTAATTAATTTAAAAAAAATAGAAATTCTTCTTGGTTTCTCTAGGTTCTGAACATAGTCTGACTTTCCACTGAGTCTGATAGAAGGTGTATAGAAGCAGAATGAGCAGCTTGTGGAGAAAGTGGTGTTACAGTGGTGGAGATGGGAAAATGGTGAAGTGAATGAAATTAGGCAAAAGGTAGACACTGTGAATCAGAAAGTGGTGTGGAAGAGTGGAAAGAGATAGGTTAGCAGGGTGAGGAACAATGGGTCAGGTTAGCAGAAGGGGGTGTAGAGAGAGTGTAGCTGAAAGTGGGCAGCGTAGGGGAGAATGTGGACAGATTAACTGCAAAATAGTATGAAGGCTGCATAGACATTGGTGTGAAGGTTATGTAGAAAGTGGCATGGAACACGCAAAAAAGTTATATGGCAGAGAGTGGAGTAAATGTTGTGCACCCTGAAGGTTAGTGTGCCAAAAACTGCTGAGTCTGGCTTAAATGTTGCAAACAGGCAGCTTGACCAAGCAAATTGAGTATTCATCCAGCCTTTTGAGCATTGCTCATTGACATGATACTCTACAAAGCCTACTTTTATCTACAGAATTTTTTACTGATGCAATATTCCATTGTGGGCTATTTCAGCTAAGAATGTGAGAAGTGATACGCTAATGCCCTGTACACACGGTCGGATTTCCCGTCGAAAAATGTGTGATAGGACCTTGTTGTTGGAAATTCCGACCGTGTGTGGGCTCCATCACACATTTTCCATCGGAATTACCGACACACAAAGTTTGAGAGCTTGCTATAAAATTTTCCGACACCAAAATCCGTTGTCGGAAATTCCGATCGTGTGCATACAAATCCGACGCACAAAGTGCCACGCATGCTCAGAATAAATTAAGAGACGAAAGCTATTGGCTACTGCCCCGTTTATAGTCCCGACGTACGTGTTTTACGTCACCGTGTTCAGAACAATCGGATTTTCCGACAACTTTGTGTGACCGTGTGTATGCAAGACAAGTTTGAGCCAACATCCGTCGGAAAAAAAATCCATGGATTTTGTTGTCGGATTGTCCGATCAATGTCCGACCGTGTGTACGGGGCATTAGTGTGAAGTGCAGTAACCCATAATAATAAACTTTACTGAACTCCAACCAGTAAAAGAGGAAGTCTAATTAGTTTCTTCAGGCTGTGCATTTTCCTCCTAGCTTTTTGGTCGCTGTAAAATTTTAGCTCATATTTTTAGGACTTTTACCAACAACTAATATACCTTTTGCAAAAAAACTCAAGGAGCACATGGAAGAGTAAGTGAAGAAGACAGATAAATTAGGTTTATATATATTTACATAGTTACATAGTTAGTCAGGTTGAAAAAAGACACCAGTCCATCTAGTTAAGGGGTGTCCAAACTTTTTCCATAGAGGGCCAGATTTGATGAAGTGAACATGCGTGAGGGCCGACCATTTTGCCTGACATTCTTTGAACCATTAAAATTCGGTCTAAGTGTGTTCGTTCGAGCACTAATACACCCCCCAACAAGAATTCTCTTGCCTTTGTGGCTGTGTGTGCGTAAAGAGATGAGCTCGGGCATGTTATTTGGATATACAGTATTTATCAGCGTATAACACGCACCTTCACTTTAAGAGGGAAGTTGCAGGAAAAAAAAAAATTTTAAATAAAGAACTGTGAAGCAAAATAAGGGTCAATGCCCATCTGCAGCCTCACAAGTGCCATAAATGCAGAACCCCCATTGCCATGAATGCAGTACCCCCATTGCCATCAGTGCAGAACCCCCATTTCCATCAGTGCAGCACCCCCATTGCCATGAATTCAGCACCCCCGTTGCCAGGAATGCAGCATCCCCATTGGCAGAAATGCAGCACCCACCATTGCCATGAATGCAGCACCCACCATTGCCAGGAATGTAGCACCCACCATTGCCATGAATGCAGCACCCACCATTGCCAGGAATGCAGCACCCACCATTGCTATGAATGTAGCACCCCCATTGCCAGGAATGCAGCACCCACCATTTCCAGGAATGCAGCACCCACCACTGCCAGGAATGCAGCACCCCCTTTCCCAGCAATGCAGCACCCCCATTGCCATGGACGTAGCACCCACCATTGCCAGGAATGCAGCCCCCCCATTGCCAGGAATGCAGCACCCACCATTGCTATGAATGCAGTACCCACCATTGCCAGGAATGCAGCACCCCCATTGCCATGAATGCAGTACCCCCATTGCCATGAATGCAGCACCCACCATTGCCAGGAATGCAGCACCCACCATTGCCAGGAATGTAGACTCACCATTGCCATCAGTGCAGCCTGATTGATGCCCATCCATCTGCAGCCTTGGAGGGGGCAGGGAGGGGGGGGGCGGGACGAGCGCCAAAAGATTACATACAAGAAAAACTCCTGTTTTCCCTGCGGCCTCTTTAATAGATAGTCCCACCTCCTATGATGGACAGAACAGTCGTCCAATGGCAACGCAGGAGACGGGACTTCCTATTACAGAGGCTGCTGTGTAAACAGGAAATACTCCTGTGTGTACGGTACTCGTCCCGCCTCCTTCCTGTCCCCTCCAAGGCAGCCAGCGTATATATCTTTTGTGGCCCTGGCGCTGGGAGATCGTTGGGGGCCACAAAAGATACTTAGACATGCCTGATCTAGTTCAACCAATTAAAACATTTTTTAAAAATCATTCAATCCCATATACACAATTCTTTAACCACAGTTGATCCAGAGGAAGGCAAAAAAATCACAGCGAAGCATGATTCACTTTGCTACATCAGGGGAAAAGAGTCCTTCCTGATCCCCCGAGAGGCAATCGCATATTCCCTGGATCAACTTTACCTATACTATACCTATTATAAAGTTGCTTAGGTTTGCTGCAATGACTTAGTGGAGTTGTCATTTAATTACTGTATTTATCGGCGTATAACACGCACTTTTTCCCCTTAAAATCAGGGGAAAATCGTGGGTGCGTGTTATACGCCGATCTCCGCTGATTTTTTCCGATCGCGCCGACATACACATCCGAGTGTACAGATTCAAATATGGCGCCGGCGGACTCGGCGGAGCAGAGCGAGCGCCGCAGAGATCGGAGGGACTGGGCGGAGCCGAGATACACATACCCGAGTGTACTCGGCTCTTTTCGGCACCGCTCACAGTCACGCCCAGGGCGGGACTGGGCGTGACTGTGAGCGGAGCCGATAAGAGCCGAGTACACTCGGGTATGTGTATCTCGGCTCCGCCCAGTCCCTCCGATCTCTGCGGCGCTCGCTCTGCTCCGCCGAGTCCGCCGGCGCCATATTTGAATCTGTACACTCGGATGTGTATGTCGGCGCGATCGCAAAAAATCAGCGGAGATCGGCGGGGATTGCAAGGCTGCACTGGGGCAAGGCTGCAATGGACACTGGGGAAGGCTGCACTAACAAGGCTGCACTGACATGGCTGCAAGGCTGCACTGGGACAAGGCTGCAATGGACACTGGGGAAGGCTGCACTGACATGGCTGCAAGGCTGCACTGGGACAAGGCTGCAATGGACACTGGGGAAGGCTGCACTAACAAGGCTGCACTGACATGGCTGCAAGGCTGCACTAACAAGGCTGCACTGAGAAGGCTTCAATGACACTGATAAGGCTGCATCGATGGGCATTTAAATGTAAGTTTTTTTCCCTTAAACTTCCCTCCTAAAAGTTTTTTTCCTTAAAATTCCCTCCTAAACTTGGGGTGCGTGTTATACGCCGGCGCGTGTTATGCGCCGATAAATACGGTATACCTAATTTGTTGACCTCTTTCTGTTATCTTCATACATATTCACATGTTTACATCCATATTCATCCATGACCAGCCTGAGGATGAAATCCAATAAAATGTATTTGTTTTCCTTTACAACACTGATCTTATTTCCTTCAAATCATTTCATCTTTTTAATATGTCTTATATAATATGTACTAAATTTCAGTGTGTTTATATACATATTTTATAAGCTAAATCGTTAATAAGTGCATAAGAAATATACCCATTCTTTCTGTTCAAATTAGATAGAAAACGTGCAGCATTACCTAATGAAGAGTGTCGTTCACGATATTCCAGGTGCATAATTTGACATGGATGATTTATATTCAAACATAACAAAAAAAGTCTTATTGCAAGAATGCAAATTTCTCCCCCCCCCAAAAAAAAAAGATAGACACTACATGTGTTTTTGCTATAGCAACTATCCACAGGCCTGTGTAAAATTGGATGTGACAGGTAGGCATTGAGACGTGAAGCACAGTTACAGGCTACGTGTCGGAGAAGTGACACGCGTTTTATATATATTGTTTATTCTGGACAGATAGTTTTGTGTTTCACCTTGCCTTTTTGCTGTTTGACCTTGTGATGTAGATTCAATTTAATGCTGTTGTTTTAAAGCTGTAAATGAAAACAATATGTTTTAGACATAAAAGAATATCTAAACCCCAAACAAAAAATGTAATATATTGCAGTTCACCGGTTTGTAGATGTGATGGCTGCATTTGTTTTCTTTTTTCAAGCTTTTTAAAAAAAATAAAAATTCACCTGGTGATTCAGCCACTAACACACCTCCTGTCCATGTTTTCTTTTTTTTATCCTTTGTGGGGATGGGGGCAGCCAAGGGTGCCTGGTCTTAAAGCATGTTTGTCTTTGCTCATGTCCATTACATGGTGGACTGGTGGGACTAAAACTTTACAGTGAAAATAACAAAGGGACATAACCCCAAAGGGGTATGACAAAATAAATGGACTATCTCAGACCTCAATAACAACACATTTAGAATGACATAAAAATGATATATATTTATTAATACAAAAACTAAAAAAACTTTTGTTCATGTACACAAAAACATAAATAAAATCACGTCTATCATATAATGACAGAGTATTGTGTTAGCAAACGAAGATCACAGATAGTAAAGCATCCCTTGAAGTAATGGAGAACAAAGGGGTGATGGTTGCTCCCCTACGTGTTTCGTGCTTCTTCAGGAGAAAAGAGCAAAACGTTATCTGTAACAAAACACGAGAGCAATAAAATACAGAAACATAATGAAAATAACAAATAATGAACATAATTACAGCAATATGCACTAAAGTATTTGGCTGGTTGCTAACCACTTTACACAATAAAGGTTGTTTGTGTTTTCTTTCTTAGTTCACAGGAAGTGACAAGGACACTGCTTTAATTGCAAGATCAACAAGTATTTTCTGTACTTGTTGATAATGTTTTTAGCCTGGGATCTGCAGCCGCCACCTCTAAGGACATAAGCTTTGCCTAGCTGGGAAATGATGAAGTGGGAGCAAGTATGTGCTGAAAAAGATACTTGCTACCCAAAAAAATAAAATCCAAATATGTAATAAGGAGGGGGAGGGATATAATTATGCAATATCCTAAATTTCATTGAAGGTCCACTTTAGGTCATCAGACTGGACATGTTGTCTGCTCACATACAGACTGGTACATCCTTTGCTCAGACACAATGAAGTTGATTTACTAATTGTGCATGTGTGGCTAAGTGCTGATGCACACAGGCATCAGCACTGACAAGAGTATTGCTGCATACAGCAATTCACCTCTATTGCCTGCTGTTTATGGGGCCATTTAATACAAAATGGGGGTTATTTACTAAAACTGATGAGTGCAAAATCTGGTGCAGCTCTGTATAGAAACCAATCAGCTTCCAGGTTTTATTGTCAAAGCTTAATTAAACAAGCTGAAGTTGCTGCACCAGATTCCGAGCGCTCCAGTTTTAGCAAATCTCCACCAATGTTCTTTTCTGATGTGGAGTACCTCTAACCTTTAACAATCTCCAACTCTCAGAAATTCAGAAATCAAGTCTGGCTTGGCAACCTGTCTGTGTAGGCCAGACAGGCCTGGTCATGTGCTCCCCTTGGCCACTACAATTGTTAGATACTCTCTGGCATATCCTCCTGGAATCCTAGGAATCTTCCCTATATGTACAGTATCTGTTGAAGAGATATGTTGAAAAACAACAATCAGCAGCTGCAGCCACTGATCAGTGTTGTGAGACAGCAGCGGGTGCTGCTGTAAGAATACGATGTCCTGGTGGGCGATTTCTTCATCTACCTCTTTTGTGTGGATGGAGGAATGTTTTTTTTATTTTGCTTTCAGCCCAATGGCTGAACGAAAAGACTAACTGTGTGGCCAGCCTCAGTTTTCTAAAACCTATTGTCCTTTAACTCCATCATCAACCATGAAATAATGCAGTAAATAGGTTGAGGAAATATGAAGCTGAAGTCATTAAAGTTAGTTAGAAAAAAGTTTAATTAAACAAGAATTCCAGACATCTGTATGTTATACATAGTTACATTACTTAGATCAAGGTAACTACGGTAAGTATATACCATATTGGAAAAGACACCTAGGTGAGAGATAAAAGGCTGCACACCCCAACTGTAATTTGAATGAGAATGTCCCCCCCTGGGTTTTTTAGCAGCAAAATATCACAAATTGTTTAAAGTATAAAAAGTTGTTATTAAGTGAATTAGAATCACATGTTGAACATTAAAACATGAGCTCTAGTCATGGGGCATAATACATATACCAGAATACAGCAATACAAATATATATTACACAGCATTACATTACAATAATTGCCATGTCAGAAATACTGACGCGTTTTAGCCTATTTGGTCATGGTCTTCTTCTGGGGGATAGTTTGCTCTAAAACAAATGCATTCAATTTTAAATTTTTCAAAAAACATCTTTCAACATGTACCAATTTACATGTACATGAACATTGCTATATATACCGCTGGAAGCTATCCATCTGAGGCTATCTATTCCAGCTTCTAGCAGTAAATATAGCAATGTTCATGCACATGTATTTTGGTGCATGTTGAAAGATGTTTTTTGAAAGATTTAAAATTGAATGCATTTGTTTTAGCGCAAACTATCTCCCAGAAGAAGACCATGACAGAATAGGTTGAAACGCGTTGGTATTTCTGACATGGCAATTATTGTAATGTAATGCTGTGTAATATATGTTTGCATTGCTGTATTCTGGTATATGTATTATGCCCCATGATCAGAGCTCATATTTTAATGTTCAACATGTGATTCTAATTCACGTAATAAAGACTTTTTATACTTTAAACAATTTGTGATATTTTGCTGCTAAAAAACCCAGTGGGGGAACTAAGTATTTACCATACCTGGTCAATGCCCCTGGAAGCTGGAAATAACTGAAGTAGACACAGACACAGGTGGTTACCATTCGCTTCCAGGTCCCCTGTCGAGCAGCTACACCTGCTGACTGAACACAGGTCAACTGTGTGGCACGGGCACCATTCAGACAATGCTGTGCATTGTCTAAATCAATGCAAAGCGTTCTTTGATGGGACGAGGTGGAGAGGTAGGACAGCGGTGTCATGCTCTCCACCTCTTCCAATCCAATCATTTGCATTCGTTCAGAAAATGGTGAATGCTGCCCATGACGAGCAGCCAACTTCAGCCAGTTCATTATGCAGAAGAGCAGCTGCTCAGGGTGGGACCTGGAAGCAAGTGGAGATCACTGGAGTAGCGTGTCTACTTCAATGATTTCCAACTGCCAGGGGCATTGGCCAGCTATGGAATATGCATAGTAACATTGGTCCAAGCTGGATCAGTGTAACTTTGTACAGTGTAACATACCAGTGCTGCAATTATTCTTCAACTGTGTTGTACATATAATCTCGTCTGTGGTTATAAGAACTACTTATGATTTTTTTGTAAGGTTGTATGCATTATGAAATGTCGCATGTTTGTCCTCTCACAGCTTGAAGACAATGAAAAGATCTCCCCCACAGAGCCCCCTGGAAATGGAAGGACAAAATCAGCTGACATAAACCAGGAGCAGGGAAAGAGGAAGGAGCCAGACGAGCCGGCTCTGCCAGAAACTTACAGACTAAGTAAGCATTTCAAATTAAAAGGTCAGTAGCTGGAAACTGAGATAGTGGTATATAGCCTATCTACTGTACAGTGCCATTTAAAGTGGAACTTTACTCACCTCTCCTCCAGCAATGCAACCTATCCTGGCAGTGCCAGCAACTTTGTTCAGACTTCTTCTGTGTTAGTAATCTTCAGTAATCTGAACTGGTCATGCTGAGATGATGTAACTTTTGCGCATGCGTGGGGGTTCATTCATTCCAGTAGCTGGCAGATGCCAGAGCTCAGCTGCACATGAGTACATTTTCAAGAAGATTGCAAATGGGCAAGTAAGAATCCTTTATTGAAGAAGAGAAAAATCATGTCTCTTCTGCAATAAAAGGTCTGCCTGTTTGCACTTTTTCCACACAAGTTCCACAAAAGACAGTTCCAAATCTGCAGCATTCATTTACAATGTAAATAATACCTGGTCATCCCACCATGTAGGTCCTTGGTCATTCCCTTCCTGTAATAGGTTACAAGTGCTCTGTTCCTGCCCCCAGCAGAGCTTTTACCGGAGTGCCTTTTCAATTAATTTCATATATGTACTGGATTGGAAGTTAAAATGGTTGCCTGTCTTGTACTAGATGAGATTTAAAGGAAACCTAAAAACCCAATTGGTGCATAATTTAAAAATGCTAACTAATGCAGTTATACATCCTCTTTTTATTCCCTGCACAGCAGCACTTAGACTGGAAGAAAGAGGGGCAGTACTAGAAGCCAATCAATTGTACTGTGGTATATATGTGCTGAAAGTAATTTTCAGAATCATTTATGTGAATCTAATGCCGCGTACACACGAGCGGACTTTCCGGCATACTTGGTCCGGCGTACCGGAGTCCGTCGGACAATTCGATCGTGTGTGGGCTCCAGTGGACTTTTTTTTGCTCAAAAGTTTGACGGACTTAGATTTGAAACATGTTTCAAATCTGTCTGACGGAGTCGAGTCCAGTCGAAAAGTCCGCTCGCCTGTATGCTAGTCCGACGGACAAAAACCGACGCTAGGGCAGCTACTGGCTATGAACTTCCTTGTTTTAGTCCGGTCGTACGTTATCACGTACGAATCCGTCGGACTTTGGTTGATCGTGTGTAGGCAAGTCCGTTCATTTGGCAAGTCCGTCGTAAAGTCCGTCGAAAAGTCCACCAGACAAAGTCTGCCGTAAAGTCCGGTCGTGTGTATGCGGCATAAGACTTCCAATTTCTTTTTCAGATCAGGAAGAAGATGGTACTCAGAAAATCTGCCCCTATCCATCCCTAAAAGACCTGCTGAGTCTTTCTGATGTGGAATGTTCACTTTGTATTAGGTAAGTTGTGATGGATAAGCTCATTTGGCTTTATCTAACAAAACACAAGATGTAGAGTGCGGTGACCCCCATTGGAACTCAGAATGGTTCACCACCTTTTAGATTTGGATAGAGTGGTGAGTGGTTCGGCCGGCCATTCACTGTTCGAAACTCGGCTGGTTTAGCAGGAACCGGACGAGATTTGAACCATTAATGGGCAGGCTGAATATACCAAGTTGGTCGGTCGATCAACTTGGGTACAACGAGCCTGTCACATTAGTATATGATTATCGCAGGCAGCTGCTATAGCCACTAGCCATAATCACTGTCTTCTCCCGGCTGGGACGGCTTTCCCCACCATCACCCGTCGGGAGAAGACAACAGCCTGGCAGGAGGGATTCCTGCATCAACACTGTCTATGTTAATGGGGGAATCGAGCATGGTTGCAGGAAAGAAATTTGCTCCATGCATGGCCTGGTTTAGAATCACTGTCTGATTTTTATTGCTGTGTTCCCGTTAGAAAGATTTTTTCTGACCGTCCTGATCACCAGTGTCACCAGGAACATGTGGCAATGCACATAAGATTCATTAAAAATGGCACCCCAAAGTATTGGGCCATAAAATCGATGATTGATGAAGGAGTGGATCAGAACTGCCGACAAGGGCCTCCTTTAGTGCCAGTGTGAATGGGGCCATAAGGTTGAACACAGTGGTGGCTGGTGCTCAAATTTTTTTTGGGGGGGCAAACAAACTGAACAATACTGAACCCCCCCCCCCCCCCCATCAATTGCAGCCTCACTGTGGCCATCAAATGCATCCACTGTGCCCATCAATTTCAGCCATTGTGCCCATCATATGCAGCCACTGTGCCCATCATATGCAGCCACTGTGCCCATCATATGCAGCCATAGTGCTTATCATATGCAGCCACGTGTGCCCATCATATGCAGCCATGTGTGCCCCATCAAATTCAGCCACTTGTGCCCATCAAATGCAACCTCACTGTGCCCATCAAATGCAGCCACTGTGCCCATTAATTGCAGCCATTGTGCCCATCAAACGCAGCCACTGTGCCCATCATATGCAGCCATTGTGCCCATCATATGCAGCCACTTGTGCCCATCAAATGCAGCCACTTGTGCCCGTCAAATGCAGCCACTTGTGCCCATCATATGCAGCCATTGTGCCCGTCCAACGCATCCACTGTGCCCATCATATGCAGCCACTGTGCCCATCATATGCAGCCACTGTGCCCATCATATGCAGCCATTGTGCCCATCATATGCAGGCATGTGTGCCCATTATCTGCAGCCATTTGTGCCCATCATATGCAGCCACTGTGCCCATCAAATGCAGCCACTCGTGCCCATCATATGCAGCCACTTGTGCCCATCATATGCAGCCACTTATGCCCATCGATTGCTGCCACTGTGCCCATCATATGCAGCCACTTGTGCCCATCATATGCAGCCACTTATGCCCATCGATTGCCGCCACTGTGCCCCATCAAACACAGCCACTGTGCCATATCAAATGCTGCCAGTGTTCCCCCTGCCGGCCCGCCGTCTGCACTTACCTGTCTCGGTGGGACAGCTCCTCTATGTCTTCTCCCATCCTCTCTTCCCATCCTCTGCTATGATTGGACGCCTGGCATCCAATCACAGTGCCTGTCGTTTCAGCCAACCAGGTGACGAGTAACAGATCCGAGCACCTGAGGCGGTTTAGTGTTAGGAAAGCGAATATTCATTCGCTTTTCTAACACTGCTGAGTGACCTGCGAGCGCCCAGCATGGCGCTCGCAGGTCACCTTTTTTGACGCCTATTAGAGCCTACGGCTCTAATCAGGTGCTTCAAAACCACCCCCGCCACTGTAATTCAGGCGAAAAGGGGTCGGGCACCTGAATAGGGGGTGGCAGTGGTGGCCATAGATAGATCCATGCAATGCATGAATCTATTTATTGGTGCTAGAGGGGGGTGGCAGGAGAGAGGGGGTGAACCTAAAAACCTGTGTGTGCATTGGGCATACAAAGCATCTTTCAGTGTTTCCTAGTAAACTTGCATCCTGTAATATCTATAGACAGCTTTACACTGCAGATCATAGCAAAATCTAATTAATTCTGTAACACAAGTGGCAAAGCAAAGGGATGCCTTATTTAGAGAGAAATGAAGGTTGTTATTGTCAATTACTAAGCAGATGATCTGGGCTTCTCTCCAAATAAGCACTCCAGGTTTCAAAAAGATTAAAAGAGCAAATATCGGGTCTGTCATGTCCCAGGCAATAATGAGCCGATTCTGCTGAGTTTAAAAATTATCTAGTCAAACGGAATCTGTTGTAATTCTCACGTTTATAAATATATGATTTGTCTAAAGAAAGAAAATAGGAAAAACCAACTTTGTAAACACAAATTTCATTAAATGTAAAAGAAAATATAAAAGAAAACACATTTATTGTCCAACCCAAAGCATATCTGCTTTAAGTAAAATGGGAAAGGGTTAGAACCTCTGATTTTTTTTCTCTTTGCTGTCTCCACTGGGGAGATTTCCCGTCACTTCCTGTTCCACTGTTACCTGGACAGAAGATTATAGGAGATCTCCCCAAAAAAGGCAAAGACAGAGAAAGTAACACCTTTTTTTGGTAGAGTAGGAAAGTAAAATCCCTGTCAGATTTTTATTACTAGAACAATACTAAAATTCCCTAGCAATCAGTCAACAGAAACCACCTATTTAAATTATTTGAAAATTTAAGTTAAAAAGAAAGATTTTTGTTGCATACATTTGCAAATACAGATATAGCCTCATTGCCTATATATCGATAGTTTGTATACACATGAGGCACAGTGTGGCGAGTGTGCATAAAGCAAGCCATAGATAAATTGATTTTCTTTTCTTCCACCACGGGTTGCAGGAAAGAAAATCGCTTGATTCCTCCATTAATACAGTCAGTGTTGATGGGGAAATCCCTCCTGAAGTGCTGATGTATTCTGCCAGTGGGGAGCCTCTCCTTCCAGCAGAATACATTAAATACTGCTAGCAGCTATAGCCACTGGCAGTGATCACATGTAGAAAAATCAGAAAGGCTGGTTGTCCCCGAGTCGATCGATGGATCAACTTGGGTAGAATCAGCCTGCCCATACATAGATCAAAATTCGGCCAGTCTCTGCTGAACCGGCCGAATTTCAATCCATGTATGGCCGGCTGAAAAGACACTCCATCCTTAATGCAGCTTAGTAAACAGGTAACCTTATAAAATCATAGGCTTAGCAAAAGTAAACTCACATCTTCAGTGACCTAGAGCCTGTTAAAAAATGAAGGTGCAGCAGCTGGGCAAGAAACGCTGTTTAGCAATGCTGAACCTGCACTTTCAATAGGGTTGACTTGCCTGTATCTGCTCCTAGCACAGCCCTGTATATGTATGTATGGCAGCCCCATCATTAATGGTTGAGGGTAGGAGATGACAACTAAAAGACCTTAAGTGACATGTCCCTGAGCCAAAGGGGCAAAAATGACCATGATAAATATTTCATCCGCAAGCCCGAAAAAGTGAGGGAGTCAGGGAGACCATTTAATTTTCAATTAGGGACCATAGATGTAAAGCCCTGTTAAACCCTTTGTATGTATTACTGTATTACAGTCAGGCTACATACAGTCATCCATATGCTGCTCTTTTTTTATTTATTTCTTGCTTTATGTTGCATTGGATAGTTGGGCAGCAGCTTTCACACACAATGGTCTGGGTCTGCAGTGGTCCACGACACTTTCCCAACCACCCCCAAACACTCCACCAATTAACAGTAGCGCTGTTGTTTGGAGTAGTGTGTGTGTAAAAGCAGTGGTCTGACTTTCCAACATGCTGCCAGTGCAGGGTAGTTTATTCCTTGCTGCAGCACAAAGCAAGTTAAAAAAACCTACAACAGCAGCATATTTATTAATGTATATGCAGCATGACTGTGGGACAATAATAAGTGGTTGATTTTGATTTTGTAAGGCAAAGAGACTGTTCCCTTTGCAAGGGAATTTTTCCCAGAGCTTAGCGAATGTGATGAAATTTCACTTTGCAAAGAAAACCCAATCATGTGCAAATTCATGTGTACATTTTTGCTTGCACATGATTGGATGATCATCCCAGATAGCAAGCAGTTGAGCTGCAAGTTTGAAAATGGCTTGCTAAGCTATTGCTAGACTTGCCAGGCTTGTCAAGTTTGTTGAACAATTGCAGCAAGTCCGCATTGCATGACTCCTCATCAACTTTCTTTGCAAACATTCTGCAAGTCTGCTGCAAGTTCTGGTTCCATTATGTTGTGCAATAGTCATCCCACCACAGGGGGTCACTGTGGCTGAACTGTCATGCTGTAGACTTGCAGAGCTCTTGCTGTAGAGTCACCACGGCAACTTTGTTCTTGCGAGAGACTTGCAAATTTTCTAGAAATTGGAAAAGTGTCAACTAGAACTTGTGCTTCAAGTGCTCTGCAAGTGTACAACTTGCCAGTAAAAATGTGCAGCAAGTTAACAAGATTTGCAATTCAACACTGCCTCACATTTGTGGCAAGTTATCCTTGCTATCTGGCATCTCAATAAAATGGAACTTCACTCTCTAAATCAACATTGATTATTTTTTATCTTCATGCTACTAGTATTGGTAAATAGATAGGAAAGCATATAATAGTTACTTGTTTTAAACTTTTTTTACATTTCTTCAGTTACTTCCTGGTTTCTTGCCTAGGCAAATTATGTCATACACCCCAGGAGTCATCAGGAAGGAAGGAGAGGAGAAGGGGTTTTCTCATCTAAGCACACTCTTGCATGCATGCTTGAGCTAGGTGTGGTTGGATTCCAGGAAGTGAATGCTACATGAATTGTTTGCCCCTACTCAGGATGGCCACGGCCAGAAATGCTAGGAGGTTTTTTTTTTAAAGTGATTTCTCAGCAAAATAAAGCATAGAGACATGGATGGATGTGGGAGTTTGTTGTGAATATTAAAAATGAATTAAATAGTGTTTTTGGTTTGTGGTTTAGATGCAGTGAAGATCTGCTTTAAGCCCTGGGGGAAATCCCTTTGCAAAGTGCAACTTACCTTGCAAAGTGTACAGTCTATTTGCTTTTAGTAAATCAACCCCAGAGGGTTCAGTGGGGATTATTTTTTTTATCCAGTCCCCCCCAACCCTGCCAGCTTTATACTCACCTGTCCCTGACCCAGAGTGATCTCTGCTGCATTTCACGGGTGTCTCTATTATGAAGATGTCTCCTAGTATTCCAAAGACCAGGAAAGGGCAGTGGATTTGCATAGTGTTGTTGCTCTCCTTATATTATGTGGCTGTATACAAATGAAGGTTTGGGTAAATGATGAGAGCATCTAAATTACTTTACAAATAACTTTACTGATAAGACAGTTCCTTTGTACGTTTTTTTTCAGCTGCATTGTACCCTCGTGTTCCCAGGTCCTTGAGACTGAAGTTAGTTTAGCTTTAATTCCCTTTTTCTTGCTTGCAGTACTTTGCAGTGACTGCAGTCTGCACAGAAACGCGTGACAGTCCTTCAGTCTATTTAGAGACACGTTTAGTGGGATTTGGAGAGGTTGGAACGTTTCCCTGGAAACCAGAAGCAGGAAGGAGTCTCTTTGTTGCAAAAAACACAGCCGGAATCCACGCAGACGGCCAAAACTGCAGAGACTGCGTCCTTGTAGAATAGAACAAATCGCTGTTATTTCTCATACATACTGACACCTGCTGAAGGGCCCCACTACTGCACCAGAGAGCTGTCTGTCATCTCTGATGAAAACCCTCTATAAATATAAGACCAGGATGTGCATGACTGCGTTTATAGAGTAATAAAGAAAGTCTCTTTTCTGCATTTTTCCAAAAATACATAATTTTGTGATTCTGGTTATCTGCTGATATCCTCCAAGTCATTTCCCACATGAACTGTCACAAGTTGTGCTGCCACTGTGTTCGAAATGTCAAAATCTGATATTAAAATATAATATATAATCAGTGAAAATATATTTTTTGGCAGTATTTCGCGTAACTGGCGCTAAAATAAAAATGTAAAAAAGGTACCCCCCCTTGCAAAGAAGTACTGTTTCCCACCAGTTCCTGCATTTTGATCCCCTGCATTCTTTTTTTTTTTTTTTTTTAATGAAAAGTTTATCAAGTTTTTTGTTTGTACAGACTAGTCATACAGAGTTATGCCCCGTACACACGGTCGGATTTTCCGACAGAAAATGTGTGATAGGACCTTGTTGTCGGAAATTCCGACCATGTGTAGGCTCCATCACACATTTTCCATCGGATTTTCCGACACACAAAGTTTGAGAGCAGGCTATAAAATTTTCCGGGAAAATAAAAGTAACACTGCGCTAACCCAATCATCGAAGAAAAGCAGCTACATAAATATGACCAATATTATACACGAAAATAGAAATGAAATGTAGCGCTAATGAAAGTAACCAATAATGGTGGGCGCATGCGCGAGGCTTTACATGGCGGACGTCTCCCTGTGAAGCTCCGCACTCCCCGCCGCACACCCGGGACCTTAAAGCACCTTTAACGCAGCGATCCGGCTCCCGTTTTCCAGGGATTACCTCCCCCGGACATCAGTGCTTCCTCCGGTATGGTACTCACGGGTCATCGCGGCAAAACAAAGCCGAAACCCATAAAAGAAGCGCTGGCCCGCGCTTCTTCCAAAATGGCGGCGAAGGCCCGAGCCCTGGCTGATCAAGCAGCGTCCTCTCCTGCACACTCAGAGGTGCTGGAGAGCGAAGATGAGACAGACATGCAATCTCACTCAGGCGGCTCCCCCTTTCTTACCGCAAGCAGGTATGTCACAGACTGCTTTTATAAGGCTGATGGAAACCATGCTCCATAAGGCATTGAAAACAACCTCTGACCAAATCACTAACAATTTGACACGTGTGATCCGTGAAATAGGCCAACGCACTGCAGACCTTGAGACCAGGGTCGACGACATAGAACTCACACTACAAGAACAGGCCCAAGATCATATTGCCCTCCGTGAGGAAAATGCTATGCTGTTATCGCGTCTGGAAGACGCTGAGAACCGTTCTCGCAGGTCCAATTTGCGACTCAGGGGTATACCAGAGGCGATTGATGATTTACAATCATTTACCACTGCTTTATTTCAAGAGCTTGAACCCTCTATACCCATCGAACGCCTGGAGTTTGACAGAATTCACAGGGCACTAACCCGCCGTCAAGCAGACGGGCCACCGCGAGACATCATAGTCAAACTACACTTTTTCCGCACGAAGGAACAATTACTAGCAGCAGCACGGAATAAGAACTCCCTTCAGTTCCAGAATCACGACTACCAACTGTTCACGGACTTAGCGCCCCTCACCATCGCTAAACGGCGTGCTATGAAACCACAGCTGCAAGTATTACAACAGCACCATCTCAAGTACACATGGAGATTCCCATTTGCCTTACAATTCTCCTATCAAGGACAACAACATACCTGCACCACCCCTGAGTCGCTGCAACGCTTACTAGAATCTCTGCACCTGTCGCCCCAGACGCGTCAGCCTGAAACATCTCTGCCTCGCACACCAGCCAGATCAATCTCCCAACCATACAACATGACCCCGAAGAGAAACAACCCCGATCCACAGTCCATCCGGAAAGGAACCCCAGCACGATCATCTGGAAACTACCATCCCAGCCCGAAATCTCAAGCCCTCCGCTGAAAGCATGACAGACATATATTCTTTTTTTTTTTCCCCTTTTTTGTTTCCTTCCCCCCTTGTCTCCTCCAGCATACAGTTCCCCGGTTGCATCTTCCATGGCTCTCTTCACATAGAACTCTTCTCAGTGACCAGGAGCTGCTGGACGACATCGGTTGGTTTAGGAACTAATACAGCTTCTTGCAAGCCTCCTCTACAGAGCTTCTAGGCCTTTTAAGGCCTACTCAGGTTCAGTTACGTTACCCCCCCTTTTTTTTTTTTTTAAAGGTTTTCCTTGGTGTTTGTTTTTTTTTTTTTATTTATTATTTTTTTTTTTTTCTCTCTCTTTTCGTTGATTTGAAAGGTTTAACCTCCAAACTGTATTTCAACCTGCCTGTATAATGTATAATGAATACACACATTGTATTTTGGCTCATACGCTTAAACTGGTATACACAAAGTGTGCCAGGTTAACCCTAGTATCCAGCCATTCCCACTACTATATTACCACAATATAGCAACCATAATCTTACGAGATTTTACCCTGAATACAAGTCATGTTAGGGGTAGTAAAAAGAGGAAAAATTGACTGATTATGTTGTATGTCCCAATTCCCTTACTTCCCTTATCCCCCCCCCTTTTTTCTTTTTTTTCCCCCTTCCCCCTCCCCCCTCCCCCTCCCTCCACTCCCAATTCCCCCCCTCCCTCATGTTCTGTGTTAGGTTTATGCCTTAATATATGTTACAACACTGTGGGCTTTAACTTTAAATTGTTTTGATTAATCCCGACTGCGGCGGGGAGCTGTCATTGTGCTCCCTCTCTATGGTGCGCCCTCTCTCTGATTGGTCAACTGATCGCAGGGATGGCGCATTTACTGGTCGGGCGCCACTGACCGTTTGCCTCCCTGATAGGGGGCGATCTCGGTGGCGTACCCTACACCTTATGCCCTCTCCTTTCTTTAGTCCCTCGCTTTTTCTTCTCTCAAACTCTCTCCCTTTACTTTTCCCCACTTCTTCTGTTGGTCGGCTCGCACGGGCTTGGTATCCCTGGCTAATAACTCTCCACATACTTAAACATGGCACCACTTAATATACTCACCCTAAACGTTAAAGGGCTTAACTCTCCACATAAACGGGTCAAAGCCTTTCAGACGTTCGCATCCCTAAAAGCCAACATAGTGGCTCTCCAGGAAACCCATTATTCAAAGCGCCACACCCCCAACTTCTTTAGCTCTAAATATCCGCAAGTCTTTACCGCCTCAGCAGACACAAAACACCGAGGGGTCCTTCTAGCTTTCCATCACACCACACCATTCACCCCCTTAACTGAAATAAAAGATCCAGAAGGTCGTTACCTACTCCTTGTAGGTCTGTTGCAGGATGTTACAACAACTTTTGTTTCTTATTACGCCCCTAATTCAAACCCAAACCCCTTTTTCTCACACCTACTACAAATAGTGAAAACCCACTGTAAGGGAACCCTATTCCTATGTGGTGACTCCAACTCTGTTTTACAACCTCACACAGATAAATCCCCCTATGCCCCCGAGCACCACACCCCCTCTATCCAATTCCGTAAACAAATACTTAAGGCCTCCCTTTTAGACACATGGAGAGAATCCAATCCCACTAAGAAAAATTTTACATTTTATTCACACCCCCATAAATCTTTCTCTAGAATCGACCACATTTTTATTCCTATAGCATCCGCACCACTCCTCCTCCACTCACATATTCACCCAATCACATGGACAGACCATTGTGCTGTTATCACCACAGTATCTTCTTTAATACCACAGGCCCCTCAAAAGTGGTGGTCCATGAATGACTCCCTCCTAACCAACCAATCATACTGCTTAGATATCCAGATAGCTCTCAAAGATTATTTAACTCATAATGCCACTCCCGATATCTCCCCTATACTACTCTGGGAAGCCCATAAGCCAGTCATACGAGGCACATGCATTTCAGTGGCGTCACACCTCAATAGGGATAAAAATCTCCGAATACACCAACTTGAATCTGAATACCAGAACCACTTCCTACAATTTCAAACCAACCCAATTGAAGCCCATAAAATAACTCTAGAAAAGACTAAACTTGAACTAGACCTACTTTTGGCTGAAGCGGCTGATAAGACTATCCGCAGGTCTAGTCACACGGTCTACACCAAAGCAAACAAACCCGACACATATCTGGCCTTACGCCTTCGTAGACCAGACCGTGCTCGTGTCCCTATCAGACTTAGACTTTCTAAAGATAATGTGACTAGCAATCCGGTTAAAATTCTCGCTGAATTCCGTAAACAACTAGCAAACTTGTATGAGTCTAAAACGGCATTTTCGCCGAATCAGGCGGAAAGGCTTTTTAGCAATCTTCCTATTCCTACATTATCTAATACTAGTCGTGATCTGATGGAGAGCTCGATCACCACGGAGGAAGTCTTATCAGCCATCAAGTCACTTAAGCCTCATAAACGTCCAGGCCCGGACGGTCTGCCGAGCCTTTATTATAAAAAATTTGCCAGTGAATTAGCCCCCCTCCTTACCAACTCCTTTAACGCTATACTTAAACAACACTCCTTCGGCAGAGACACATTGACGGCACTCATATCGATGATCCCGAAACCAAATACGGACAACACCTCATGGTCTAACTACAGACCAATTTCACTCTTAAATGTCGATATCAAGATCCTAGCCAAAATTTTAGCCCTACGTCTCAACCCTATAATTGGGGGATTGATCCATAAGGACCAAGTAGGTTTCATACCTAAACGACAGGCAAGTGACAACATTCGCCGTGTAATTCTCCTCCAACACCTAGCCCGTTCCCGTAAAATCCCGATGCATCTCCTTTCCTTAGACATCCGGAAAGCTTTCGATACTGTCTCCTGGCCTTACTTATTTTATATTCTCCAACGTTGGGGCTTCGGCCCACATTTTCTGGGATGGGTCAATGCACTGTACAATCAACCACAAGCATATGTGCATTACTCAGGCTTCCGCTCAGACCCCTTTCCCATTTTACGAGGAACTAGGCAAGGTTGTCCCCTATCCCCCATTTTGTTTGCACTCGTGATCGAACCTTTAGCTGCCCTGATAAGGAGTAACCCTGATATTCGGGGCTTGGAGATTGCTTCTACCTCACATAAACTTTGCCTTTTTGCCGATGATGCTCTTATGTTCATCACATCTCCCCATACTACCATCCCGATCCTTTTGCACACTCTAGATAGATTTGCCAGGGTCTCGGGGCTCGAAATCAACCAAACTAAATCGAGGTCTCTCAATGTGTCTTTGCCGCAAGCTGATTTAGAAATGATACGCCAAAATTTTCCTTTTCAATGGTCTACCACATCTATTCCCTATTTAGGGATTAAGCTGACAAGTGACCCATCCCACTTGTTCCAATCCAATTACCTCCCAATGCTAACTCAACTAACTTCCCTTCTTAACCTTTGGTTGCCCCTATGTATCTCCTGGCTCGGCCGCATTGCGGCTGTTAAGATGTCTTTGCTTCCAAAGTTATTATACCTATACAGAGTCCTCCCTGTCACAGTCCCTTCATATTATCATAGGATCATACAAAGTAAAGTTTTTAAATTTATCTGGGGAACTAAAAGACCCAGAGTGGCTAGATCCGTCCTTCTTCGTAACAAGTCTAATGGAGGCCTTGGCATCCCAAACTTTCAACATTACTACCAAGCTGCAAGGCTGGCCCAGATGGCTCTCTACCACTCGAAACTCGAAATACCACTCTGGGTTAGCCTTGAAGCTATTGACTCATTTCCGCTTACTATAACTAATCTGCTATGGCTTTCCCCAGCATCCCGAGGCCCCATATCTAACCCAGTCACACAACACACTCTCAGACTCTGGGATAAACTGAAAACACCCTTCAAACTGATTTCCCCGCACTCCCCCCTCTTGTCATTTCTAGGTCACCCACAATTCTACCCAGCCTACACTGAACCAGTATCATTTCAGTTCTGGGAGCGTGCGGGCCTGACTCGCATATGCGATATAGTCAATACTGACGCTATTAAATCATTTGCCAGTATCCAAGCACAAACACAGCTCCCCAGTAGAGAATGCTTCCGTTATCTCCAAATTGCGCACTTTACTCAATCAACAATAAAATCTCTCACTGGATTGGATACTATGACAGAGTACGAGGCTATGTGTGACTCGGACCCGCACGCTCCAGGTGCTATCTCCCGTCTCTACGCCCATCTCACTACACCACCCTCGCGCCTTCCCGCGTATGCACAGAAATGGTCAAATGATCTAGACATTAATATTGAAGCGGAGGATTGGGTGACTATTTGGACCAACACAAAAAATGCTTCCCAAAACGTGATTGCCTCAGAGGCAAATTACAAGGTGTTGATGCGGTGGTATCTAGTCCCGGCTAGAATTGCTAAATTCTTGCCTGAATTTTCCCCAAACTGTTTCAGGGGATGTAGTGACAGAGGCACTCACCTACACATCTGGTGGACATGTCCACTGGCGCAACGCTTCTGGGAAACTATATTTCAAATGGCGTCCACCCTTCACCAAGTCACCCTAAAACCCAGCCCAACGATAGCCCTGCTCAATTTAATTCCCCAGGACTATACAAGAGCACAGCTTCGCCTCCTTCTCCAGCTATTCACCGCAGCTAAGCAAACAATCGCTAAGGCTTGGAAAACACCCACGCTCAGTATAACCGAAGCTAAAAATCGGGTCACACAAGCAATGGTTCATAGCAAGATCGAGGCGAAAATCCTGGATAAGGTCCCCCATCACGTCAGAATCTGGCAACCATGGATAGACCACTTCCTGCCAGCTGGTATTGATGAACATTTGTTAGGACTCTGAATATATTCGGTCCTAAACCTAAGACAATGATGCCACACCTCTGCCCGTGCGACCCGGCCAACCCATACCCCCCCTTGCTTCTCTTTTTTCTATCTATTTTTTCTCTTTCCTTCCCCCCCTTTTTTTCTCTTCTCTTTTTCTCCCTTCTTCTACCATTAATACCTATTGGTATTGTACTCGGTCTTGTACAATGGTCCTGGTGGCTCCCACGTCTGTTTTCTAGGGAGTAACTCGGAACCTTTACATTTAATACTTATTTGGGGGACCCGGTTCCCTCTAAAACCTCTAGTTATTCAATCTTATCCGTTTATACTTGCGATTTGACTGAGTATTCACTTGTTGGTATAATCCTTTATATACCATTTTGTTAATGATATAATCTATGTCACTGAAAAGCACTGTCTTATGCTACCTGACTATCTTTATTGTAATGTATGGAACAGTTGCTTGTCAATTACCAATAAAATATTTGAAAGGAAAGTAACCAATAATAAAAAACACATCAGTAATGGTAGCCATTAGTAAAGGCCCATGGCTTGACGTGGTATAGGGTGAATAGTGACTAAGATATAATAATGTCCCAATGTGTGGCTATGGGTCAGACAATGAAAAGTCCAAGAATAAACTGTATACAGAATGTTGCACTGGTGCAGGAATCTTCTCCTCTGTGTCTCATAGATAATACAATCATATAATGGGAATAGATGAAATACGCTTACCAGAGGAAGTGGATTCGGATGCCGGTGACACCGAATCAAACAGGCTCAGAGATCCTTGATGAACGATGGTTGTTCGCAGGAACCCCGGATCTCGAGGGGGATCTTTCCTCTGTAATCACTGTCGTGGCTGCCAATTCCAAGGACTGAGGAAGGGTCACGGCCACGGGAGAGTCTCCAGAGTATGGGTGGTTCCCAAAAAGATGTAAAAAACGCCAATAGTGTAGATCAAATGACGTATGTTTATTGGGTATCACCAATAATCAACAAACAATATAAAAAGCGTAATCACGTAAAAAAGGTAAAAACAAGTGTAGGGAAGAGTAAGGCTCGCCCGACGCGTTTCGTCCACATTGACTTCAACTGCATGCCCCAGTCTCATTATCTATGAGACACAGAGGAGAAGATTCCTGCACCAGTGCAACATTCTGTATACAGTTTATTCTTGGACTTTTCATTGTCTGACCCATGGCCACACATTGGGACATTATTATATCTTAGTCACTATTCACCTTATACCATGTCAAGCCATGGGCCTTTACTAATGGCTACCATTACTGATGTGTTTTTTATTATTGGTCACTTTCATTAGCGCTACATTTCATTTCTATTTTCGTATAAAATTTTCCGACAACAAAATCCGTGGTCGGAAATTCCGATCAAGTGTACACAAATCCGACGGACAAAGTGCCACGCATGCTCAGAATAAATAAAGAGATGAAAGCTATTGGCCACTGCCCCGTTTATAGTCCCGACGTACGTGTTTTACGTCACTGCGTTTAGAACGATCGGATTTTCCGACAACTTTGTGTGACCGTGTGTATGCAAGACAAGTTTGAGCCAACATCCGTCAGAAAAAATCCTAGGATTTTGTTGACGGAATGTCCGAACAAAGTCCGACCGTGTGAACGGGGCCAACTGTACAGTGTGTTGTTCACAATGTAAAGAATCTTACATCTCAACAAACTACATATAAAAAAACAAACAGCATAAATATAACAGGTAATGCTGGTGTCTATTTTTTCCCCTATAAGCCGATAACCATTTATTATTTACATGAACCCATCGGCAATTTAGAAGAGAGGGGTTAAATTGTGATAGCATGTGAAATGACAAACGGTCTATGTGGTACAAGTTGAAGAGGATTGTAACCATCTATCCCAGATTTTATTGTACTTTGTCGGGCACCCTCTATTTGAGTAAATCACTTTTTGTGGGGTAAGGTGTTGTTGATTTTGGCAAGCCAGGCAGTTAACGTAGAGGCAGCTGTCTGGATCCAGTTTCGGGCTATTAACTTTCTTGCTGTGAATAGTGTTTCATGCAAAAACTGAAGCGTAAATGTATCTATTCCATCCTCAGGAAATAGGCCCAACAGGCACTGTCTAGGATCCAGGGACACAGGTGAGCCCATTTGGTCATGTAGAAACTGGACAACCTGTGACCAGTATCCCTGGATCCGAGGGCACCGCCAGATGATGTGATCAAAGGAGCCAACTGAGATCAGGCACCTGGGGCACATAGCGCTGCGGGAGGGGCAAAACTTAGCTAGACGTTGTGGAGTCATGTATGCCCTATGCGTGATATAAGTTTGCGTGAGTCTGTGGGACAGTTTGGGGGATACCAACTTAGGGGTCTCCAACACTTCACCCCAGTCCTCATCCTCCAGTTCTCCCACAGTGTCTACCCACTTCTGCTTGATAGAGTATGCTAGTATTGTTGCAGGTGGCGTGGTGAGCATATTGTAAAAGAGAGATATGAGTTGGCATGGTTCTTCCCGATATATCACCTCCAGTACGTCTATGGTGGATAAAGTAGGATATGTATCCATAAACTGAGTGCGAAGTGCATAACACACCTGAAAGAAGCGAAAAAGCATGCTTTCAACTGATCAAATGTTTTAATTTCTCCATTACGGAGAACATGGGACAGCAGATAAATACCCTGAGATATCCATATGTTGGGGTCAGGTACCTGGAGGAGCTCCAGGAGGAGTTTATTATATTACAATGGGGTGTTGTCATGAAATACAGGGCATTCCATCTTGGAGGTCACCAGGTCTCAAATCCCTTTGTGCTGAAATGAGAGTCCAGATCGATTTGGATAGACCATCAAGCCCTTCAGCCCTCTCAGTACATCAAAATGGGTGTGGGAGTCGTGAGTCCGCTGAGTTGCATACCAGGGCCAAGTATCTATATTTATCTGACTTGTCTATGTGATATAGGTCGGAGAGCTGTGCTGCCAAGTAATAAGTCCCAAAATCTGGTACTGCAAGGCCCCCCGATGTCGTTGGACACTGTAGGGCCTTCCATGAAAGTTTGTGCCTACCTGGTCCCCATACGAAGGATTGCAGAAGTGTAGCCATGATTTTAAAGTATTTAAGAAGTACAGAGAACTTACCAAAGTTCTCAATGATTTGTAGGGCCATCTGGAGGGAGGGGCCTGAGTCCGAAAGATAGCGTAGCATGTCATCTGTGTATAGCCCAACCCTTTCCTCCACTGGGCCAGATACTAGCCCGTGAATATTCGGGTGCTCTCTGAGTGCTATCGCCAGGGGTTCCACCGTCAGCGCATATAATAGCGGTGAGATGGGGCAACCCTGCCGCGTCCCCCGTGAGAGTGGGAAAGCGGCCGAGGTCCAGCCATTGGCCACCACCCTAGCCTGTGGAGCATTTTATAGAATAGTGAGCCACTTGACAAAATTGGGGCCTAACCCAAAACAGCGTAAACACTGCCAAAGGTATTGCCACTCAACTGAGTCAAAGGCTTTGGCTGCATCAAGGGACACAATTACTCTAGAACATATGTGATGGTGGGAAGCCTGAACGTTCATGAAGAGACGTCTAGTATTAAAGGCTGTGTTTTTTGCTGGCATGAAGCCTGTTTGGTCGGGATGCACAAGGGAAAGAATAACCTTATTTGGGCGCAGGGCCAAGATTTTGGCTAGTATTTTGATATCCGTTTGTAAAAGTGAAATAGGCCTATACGGTAGGTGAGGGTCCTTGCCTGGTTTAGGGATCAGGACTATGATGGCTTCGCGCATGGACTTGGGGAGGGTATTTGCCTTAAATATCACTTGGTATAAGGTACGTAGTCTAGGGATAAGGGTTTCCGAAAAGTGGGCGTAAAATTCAATTGCTAGGCCGTCAGAACTGGGCGATTTAGCCTTTGTGAAATGCGAGATGGCTAGTTTGATGTCATCTGATGTGAGCAGGGCATCCCCTGCATTCTTTAAAAAAAAAATTATTCTAGCAGTGGGGTCAGTTTAGGCTGGCTTCACACCTTTGCCTTGGGGTAATACAGGATGTCACACCACACACCATGAACCCTAATTTACACATGACATTGCTTTTAAGTTTGCTTGGCATCTCAACTCACTAACGCAATGCACCTGCTTTACAGCCTACTGTGTCCATAACCTGTAGAAAAGCTTATAGATACTGCTCAAAGTAATCACCCCACATGTCTCTGGTGGCTCACATTGAAGGTGGGTGAAACCACTAAGAAGAGCCTGTCTCGGCTCTGTTGAAGACATGTAGAGAAAGCAAGAAGGAAGCACTGCACACCGCAGAAACAGCTTGAATGTATAAAAAAATCAAAACAGCTTCAGTCTGGCTCCTCCCAGGCCATGCCCCCGACATGTTTCACCCCACCCACAGGTCCTAACATGAAATGTGTTGCGGCATGGCCTGGGAGGAGTTGGGCTGAAGCCGTTTTGATTCCGCTATACACTCCCACACACAGTCTACCTTGGACACATAAAAAAAAAAAACACTTATCAAGAAAACCCCAACTGCAAGCCATTTTAGCATTTATGTAGAAAGTATAACCCAGACAGGCATGGTGAGTGGGCCAAGAGGATCATAAAATCCTTGCATCACAAATGCCAAATTTAAGGGGCGTATAGTTTAGGATCATAGGTGAAGCCATGTAAATAATTTCTTTATGCCCCTGGGTCAACTTTATAGGTTTCTCAAAGAAGCATAGGTTGGCATTTATGTATGTTGGAAAGGCACATACCAGTGTTCAATATATTTTCTGCTTTTATTGAATTTTTTTAAAATAAAAAAAAACATTACAGTAGAGAAATACAGCCCATAAACAGCAATGAGAACTAGTAGCCATTATTCCAAAAAGTATAAAAAGTTGATTTCAGAGAATCTTCCATTAAATGAAGATATACATAAAGTCACTGTGGGAGTGTACTTTCTGGGATTATACTCCCACATCTGGTCTGTCAGTGTGACAGTATTTTTTATAATTCAGTAGAGCCCAAGAGTCTCTCACCACTATTTCTGGAAAATTGCGAGATAGAGATTGCTATAGGCTTTGGCTATCGTTTGTTTTGTTGCAGTAAAAAAAAGGAATAAAGCCTACATTGAAAATTGGGTAAGGTTTCACATGGATCCTGTGTCAGGGGGGCATGGTCGTATTGTATGTATCATTTGATAGGTACTAAACCAAAATGTGTGAACCACAGGGCAAGTCCACCAAGTAGAAGGTATCAGGTTTGTTGCATCCCCGATAGCATGTGGGAGAAACCTTCATTGTAAATTTAGACACATGGTTTGGGACTTAGTCCCCCGTCACACTACCACGATTTCAAAGTTGCGCGATCTTGCCGCGATTTCACCACAATTATTGTTGCGATTTCAGCGAATGCCTGTGTAACCCGCATCAAAGTCAGACCAAAATAGCGCAGGGACTACTTTGAAGTCGTACTAATATGAATGGTTGTCATTGGAAATCAGGGGGAACGACTTGTCATGTGACTTTGCAGTCCCAAATCGTAGGACAAGTCGTACAAGTGTGAAAGGGGCCTTAGTTTCTCTCTTAGGCTGGCCACAGGTGATCCAATTTTCTTTCCTGCAACCATGAATTCCACCACTGGGAGAACGCAGTGATTACTGCTAGCGGCTTTAACAGCTGCTAGCAATAACCACATGTAAAATCTGAATGACTGTGTTGATGGGGGAATCCCTCCCGTGGAGCTATTGTTTTCTCTTGGCGGGTGGGGGGGGGGGCCGTTCCAGCCGGGAGAACACACAGTGATTATTGCTAGCGGCTATAGCTGCTGGCAATAATTGCATTAAAAATCTGACAGGCTGGTTGTACCCAAGTTGATTGATCTATCAACTTAGGTACAATCAGCCTGTCCATACATGGTTTAAATCTTGGCCGGTCCCTGCTGAACCGTCCGAGATTTGAACTGTCTTGTCTATGGCTGGCTTTAGGCATAGACATTACTTAAGCATGATTTCGTAGTCTGTCAAATTTAGTTCCAGTCCTCCGTTTCTTTAGTTGCGATCAACCAGCCCAATATATTTTTAAATGTGTGCAAACTGTCCTTTATGTTTTTATTACAGTTTTGGAAACAAGCATTTTTTTTATTTAAACTCTTTTTATCGAAAAGGTATAAAACAGTGATAATAATCAATGCGCCCAACATGAGCACATAGAACAATGAGATACATTTACAGTGCAGGAATATTTAGCATAATTACAATGATACAGCATTACCTTTCAAACCATTCCTGATATACATGGTTAATAACAGAAAAACACAATTATTGATTACTGCTACTTAATACCCCCAATGATAGTCTCAAGCATTGGTTACAGTGAGATCTGAAGAACACCATGCATCCCAAACCTTATTATACTTAGCTGAGCAACCTCTGTGTTCAAAAATAAGTTTTTGATAAGGCAATACCGGATTAACCAACCAAAGCTATGTACGTATAGATGGAGGGGTGGGATGAATCCACTCAAATGCCCCAGCTTTACAAGAAGCATTCGTTTTGACATCTGACAGAGTTCCATTATTCACCTTCTTAGGTGGCTATGAATTAATTGAGAGCTAGCCATGTTGTTTTTGAGCTTCTGAACACATTCTAAGATTCTGTGGATGTGACTTTCATTTGTTAAATTTCCTGACAAAGATGGACAGTAGATATTACTTTCTTTGATTGGGTTTTGGTTTATATGATTTTAGTAATTGTCTTTTTTTTAGAGAAGGTAATTTTGCTTCTATAATGGCAGGATGTTTTTGGAGCCAGTCACCACACCTTGTGGCCACACCTTCTGCAAGGAGTGCCTGTTACGCTGCCTGGACCACCAGCCCTACTGCCCATTGTGCAAGCAAAGCTTACGAGAGGTAATATCCATTTTTGTTCCCGTAAATATTGTTTTTGTCCTGACTGCATTGCCTACTGCACTGACACTTTGTTCCTCTGTTGTAGTACTTGAGAGTGGGTGGTTATGCTGTCACTGCTCTTCTGATGAACCTCATGGAAACCATATTTCCTTCTGAGATGGCTGACAGAAAGCAAGTTCATCTTACAGAGATTGCTGAGCTGTCTAAGTAAGTCCTTAACCTACAACCAGTAGTAAACGCAAGAACAAACAACTATTTGTTATTATGATTGTACAAAGCAGTGTACAGGGTTTATCAGTCTGAAGAGTGTAACGTATAGCACAGAATACATAGAGCAGCAGTTTGTGTTCTGTGGTAGGCTGTTATATTGGGAGTGAGTGGAGAAGTGTGTCGGCACAGTGGAGGTCACTGGAAGAAGTGCATCAGTCAAATGTCAGGTATCCCCTGCAAGAGCAGTTTAATTTGTGGTTAGATGCTGTATTTTGTAAGCTTCATCTAAGGGAAGCAGACAATGTAGCCTTTCTCTTTATAATCCTGAGATTGCTCAGGTAATTTTAATGAAGGCTTATGCCCTGTACACACGGTCGGATTTTCCGACGGAAAATGTGTGATAGGACCTTGTTGTCGGAAATTCAGACTGTGTGTGGGCTCCATCACACATTTTCCATCGGAATTTCCGACACACAAAGTTTGAGAGCAAACAAACAAAGTGCCACGCATGCTCAGAATAAATTAAGAGACGAAAGCTATTGGCTACTGCCCCGTTTATAGTCCCAACGTACGTGTTTTACGTCACCGCGTTTAGAATGATCGGATTTTCCGACAACTTTGTGTGACCGTGTGTATGCAAAACAAGTTTGAGCCAACATCTGTCGGAAAAAATCCATGGATTTTGTTGTTGGAATGTCCGATCAATGTCCGACTGTGTGTATAGGGCAAAACTCTCTTCTTTAAATATCAGTTTGTAAAAGGGCACTATGAAGCAAACAATTTCTTCCAAAACAGAAATGTTATTAACCAGCAAAAAAAAATTCGACCAAAATTAATTCCACATATATGTATAGTTCACCACAAGGGGATTGTTTTTTTCTCAACAAAATTGGAGTTCATTTTTTTTATTAATTAATAGAGTAGGTTAGCAACATCAAAAGATTACAGAAAACAAGTTACAAGAATTGTTACTCTGAAAAAGTAGGGTTGGGCTATTATGCAAAGGAATATAAAAGGAATATAAAAGATCATAGTAACTTACAGTGGCAGTACACCCATTAGGTAACTATTTTCTAGGTCAGGGGACTCCATACTTTCTAAACAAAGGGCCGGTTTACTATCCTTCAGACTTAGGCCGGGTTCACACCTATGCGAATTAGATACGGTTTTCGCATAGCAGGAGAAAGTGACTGGCTCCCTATGGGCTGCGGAGCGCACTGCACAGAAACGCTGTGCGTCTTTGGCTCCATTTTAGGGCCGAATTCAGGCATAGATTCGGCCCTGATTCGTCCCTGAAACGGGGAACAGGGACGCACAGCGCTCCTGTGCGATCCGCAGCCGGTTACAGTGTGAACCCGGCCTTAAAGTGTTACTAAACCCACAACAGTAAAATCTGTCTGTATGTGCAGAATAGCATGCTTGTTATACTCACTGTGGAACTTAAGGGGTTACATAGTTAGCCAGGTTGAAAAAAGTCCATCTAGTTCAACCATAAAATAAATAAATAAATAAATAAAATAAAAAATATCATACAATCCCATACACCCAATCCTATACCCACAGTTGATCTAGAGGAAGGTGAAAAAAAAACAGAAAAGCAGGATCCAATTTGCTACAGCAGGGGAAAAAATTCCTTCCTGATCCCAGAGAGGCAATCAGATTTTCCCTGGATCAACTTTACCTATAAATGTTAGTATCCAGTTATATTATGTACATTTATGCTGCGTACACACGAGCGGACTTTACGGCAGACTTTGCCCGGCGGACTGGATTTCGTCAGACAATTCGATCGTGTGTGGGCTCCAGCGGACTTTGTTTTCTCAAAAGTTGGACGGACTTAGATTTGAAACATGTTTTAAATCAATCCGTTGAAATCGAGTCCGGTCGAAAAGTCCGCTTGTCTGTATGCTAGTTCAACGGACAAAAAGCCACGCTAGGGCAGCTATTGGCTACTGGCTATGAACTTCCTTGTTTTAGTCCGGTCGTACGTCATCACGTACGAATTCGACGGACTTTGGTGACTTGTGTGTACGCAAGTCCGTTCATTCAGAAAGTCAGTCGAAAAGTCCGCCGGGCAAAATCTGCCGTAAAGTCCGACCGTGTGTACGCGGCATTAGGAATGAATCCGGGCCTTTCTTAAAGCAATCTACTGAGCTGGCCAGAACCACTTCTGAAGGGAGTCTATTCCACATTTTCACAGATCTTACTGTGAAGAAACCTTTCCGTATTTGGAGATGAAATCTCTTTTCCTCTAGGTGTAAAAAGTACTCCCTTGTCCTCAGTGTTGACCGTAAAGTGAATAACTCAACACCAAGTTCACTATATGGACCACTTATATATTTATACATGGTGATCATATCCCCCTTAATGTCCTCTTCTGAGTGAATAAATTCAGTTCCTCTAATCTTTCCTCATAGCTGAGCTCCTCCATGCATTTTACCAGTTTGGTTGCCCTTCTCTGCACTTTCTCCAGTTCCTCGATATCCTGTTTGAGAATTGGTGCCCAAAACTGAACTGCATATTCCAGATGAGGTCTTACTAATGATTTGTACAGGGGCAAAACGATCTCTCTCTCTCTGCAGTCCATACCTCTCTTAACCACTTGCCGACCGCCGCACGCTAATGTACGTCCTAACTTTGCCGGCGTATATCGTTGTTATGGCAGCAGCTAGCTGCCATAACCCCGGTATCCCCGTTTTCGTGCGGGGGTCGGCTACAAGATAAAAGTGGTTTCTGCGGCGATCCACCGTGAGATCACTTTTACCGGTGGCGGGAGAGGCCCCCCCCTCCGCCACTTACCGGAGCCGTCGTTAGCGGCGGAGGCGAACGCGTCTGTCTCCTTGTGCGATGTGCCTGGAGACAAGTGAGGGGAAGATGGCGCCCACTTTTTTTTAAATAACTCTTTTTTTTTTTTTTTAATTGCATTTTAGTGTAAATACGAGATCTGAGGTCTTTTTGACCCCAGATCTCATATTTAAGAGTACCTGTCATGCTTTTTTCTATTACAAGGGATGTTTACACTCCTTGTAATAGGAATAAAAGTGACAATTTTTTTTTAAACAGTGTAAAAATAAATAAAATCATATAAAATAAATAAGAAAAAAAATATTTTTTTTTAAACGCCCCGTCCCGACGAGCTCGCGCGCATAAGCGAACGCCCGCATATGAAAACGGTGGTCAAACCACACATGTGAGGTATCGCCGCGATCATTAGAGTGAGTGCAATAATTCTAGCCCTAGACCTCTGTAGCGCAAAACATGCAACCTGTAGAATTTTTTAAACATTGCCTATGGAGATTTTTGAGGGTAAAAGTTTGACGCCATTCCAAGAGCGGGCGCAATTTTGAAGCGTGACATATTGGGTATCAATTTACTCGGCATAACATTATCTTTCACAATATAAAAAACAATTGGGCTAACTTTACTGTTGTCTTATTTTTTTATTCAAAAAAGTGATTTTTTTCCAAAAAAAGCGCGCTGTGCAAATACAGTGTGAAAAAAAGTATTGTAATGACCGCCATTTTATTCTCTAGGGTGTTAGAAAAAAAACAATATATAATGTTTGGGGGTTCTAAGTAATTTTCTAGCAAAAAAAAAATGATTTAAACATGTAAACACCTAAATTCCAAAACGAGGCTGGTCCTTAAGTGGTTAAGAAAGGACTTTGGAAACCGCAGCTTGGCAATGCATGCTATAATTAGTCCCAGTGCCCAGCCTTCCAGCTTCCACCTGTCCTGAAGCCGACTGCTGCAGGGAGCAGATTCTAATGTAAGCTGGGATCTTCGCCATACTCCCTCCTCCTCTTCCATTACCCCAACTATTCTTTTAAGGCTCTGTTCACAACTAGGCGTTTTTGGGTGTTCTGCTCTAAGCTTTAGCTCTAAAAACGCCCAACAAGACAAATCCCATTCATTTCAATGGTCCCTGTTCACATCTGAGCGTTCTGTCACCTAAAGCAAGATGCCCGTCACTCAAAAAAGTACTTGAGCTTCTTTTTTGACAGATTACAGGCGTTTTACTGCTTTTACATTGGTGAACTTTTAAGCTTGAAAAAGCCTGTGCAAAAATGCTGCAAAACTCTGCAAAAACGCCTGAAAAACGCCTGTAATATAGCAACGCCTAGATGTGAACGGAGCCTAAACGTCTCCACTCTCTTTACCCCACTCTGCTCTTCCCTTCTAACTTTAGGGACCCTATTGAAAGGGAATGGGCTCTAGGGACCATGATGTAAGGGGGTTTTGGGGACCCTGATGTAAGGTCGCGTTAGGGACCCTGATGTAAGGGAACTTTAGTGACCCTGATGTAAGGAGTCTCTGGGGACCCTGATCTAAGGGGGGCTCTGGGGATCCTGAAGTAAGCTGGGTGACTTTGGGGATCCTAATGAAAGGGGGACTCTGATTTAAGGAGGAACTCTGGGGTCCCTGATTTAGGAAGGGGAGACTCTGGGGACCCTGATGTAAGGGGGGGCTCTGGGGACCTTAATGTAAGGAATGGGGCTCTGGGGGACCCTGATGTAAGGGGGGCTTTGGGATCCTAATGTAAGGGGAGACTTTAGGGACCCTAATGAAAGTGGGGTCTCTAATGTAAGGTCAAACTCTGGGGATCCTGATTTAAGGAGGGGGAACTCTGAAGACCCTAATGTGAGGTGGGAAATCTGGGGACACTGATTTAAGGAGAGGGGACACTTGGGACCCTGACGTAAGGGGGGGGGGGTGACTCTGGGGACACTGATGAAAGGATGGGGGGACTCTGGGGATCCTGATGTAAGGGGGTGAACTTTGGGGACCCAAATAAAAGGGGTAAACTCTGATGTAAGGGGGTGCAGGCCTAAAGCTGTGCATGGGGCCCCAAAATTTCTGATGGCTGCCCTGTTCCCCACACACTGCCGACATTCCGCTTACTGCTGCAGGATTTGATGTTGTTAGCTGGAGATGCAGCCGTCTCCATCAAACTTCAGTCAATTTGTGAAGAAGGGGTGTCCATGCAAGCCATCTTGCGGGCAACATCACTTCGTCCCTGCACCCCAGTCAATCTCCACATGAAACTATTTTTGGCAAGGTGAGAAAGCATCCCTGCACATGCTGCATTTGCAGCCTTTATTTTTTTGGGGGTGCAAGTAGCTGGTCTTGCCTGGGGCGCAAAATAGTCTAGCACCTGCCCTGAGTAAGCCAATAAAGGAGTCCTTTATAAAGTGCAGTGGCTTAGATTTATTAGCACCTCTGTCTTATGACAATGGGTCCCCCAGTTTGAGTCTCGGTCAGGGTGTAATTTTCATGGATTTTGCATGTTCTCCCCGTGCTTGTATGGGTTTGCTCACACACTCAAAAAGACATGCTTGTAGGTTTTTTTTACTGCTGTCTAAAATTAGCCCTAGTATGATATTCTACTGAGCTGAGCTCACCATTTGTCTCAGCAGCAGATAAGGCACTTTGAGTTTCCAGGAAGAATAGCAATCTAGAAATATAAATCAAAGCGGTATTAAACGCAAAACAAAAATGAAATATAATGCAGGGGTTTTTTTCCTTATAGTTTTTTCCCCTCTTGTTTTTACCCATGATCTGGCTAGGCAATAGAGTGCCCCCATTCTGGGTGAAGGAGCACAGGGGCACCTTTGAACATTAGCATTGTCAGTCTGGGGGGAGGGGAGTGTTAGATGTACTAGCAGATTTAGATAAACTAACAAAGCCAAACTGCAGTTATACAAGCAGCTATAGAAACTGTTTGTTTTGTTTTTTTTTTTGTTTTTTTAATGACTTTTGGGATAAAGTATTTTACATGAATAAATAAAAGCTGCCCATTATAAGCACCCCTGTCAGTGGTAAATGATTTGTCCCAACACTCTAAACTGCTACATTTGCATGACAGCTTATTCTTTTGAATAATGCAGCCGTCACATCTAAGAATTGGTAAGCTACAATTTAATAAATGTTTGCTTTTGGTTTTAACACGACTTTAATATATAGTATAAAAAAAAACAGGTGGAGTTGTTTCATCATTGGGCACATTATATGTTCCAACTATGATAGGAAGAGAGAAGAAAGGGATTGTGGGTAGAGCGGTGGATTGCGGTTAGTAACTAGGTAGGAAGAGATAAAGGAAAAGAGCCATATGAATTAAAACACCATTTAAAAACTTTAGTTTACACGGAATAAAAGAACAAAATAGTAGAAATGGCAATAGTTTCCTTTTACAATACAATGACAACAGCTGGTGTGAAGTGGAGGCAAACACACCAAAGATCCCCGCTCTTCTCCTTCAGAATGAATGCAGATGAGTCAAGGCATTAATATTGAAAAAAGATAATTACCATAACGGGTACAGTTTAAAAGAATAACAGAGTTCAGTAATTGTGGGGTCTTGGGTAATTATTCTTCTGCTGACATAGAGCCTCAGCAGGTGGATTTATACACTTACCCAGAGGTTCGCTGCAGTAATTAATGTTCCCAGATTGCCGTTTTTTTTTCTGCTGACTTTAGAGCCTGAAAATGAGGCATGCCCTTGTAATTGACTTCCCCTGGTGTCAGTAACCTCATCTAGTCATGTGTGCTGCACGGTTTTGGAAAAGGTTCACCACAAATGGTATCTATAACGCAAGTTTACAGGTACCCTGTAGCCAAACCTGAATATTTTGCATTTAAAGCTGAACTGTAGGCACATATTAAAGACACACAATACTATAGCTCTGTACTCCCTTAATGCATCATAAACATACATTTTTATAAGTACCGGAATTTGACTTGTTTTCAGACCTGTGCAGTAGAACTCAGACTACAGGGGGGAGAAGCAGCACAAGGAGCCAATCGGTTGTACTGCAGTTCTCATGTGCTTACAAGGAACACGCAGATAGGAGAAGTGGGCAGAGTAAAAGCTTATAAGTCTGCTGCTACCCCTTTCACCAGCCACTCACAGGCTAGTGGAGTAACAGGACCCGTAGGTGTTACTGAACTCCAGTAGATTAGGATCAGGTCTCCTGTTCTGCCAGATAGGGTTGTGCTATGTGGCAGAGCTGTGTAAAGCGGGTTGCATGAAAAAAACAAAACTGATCTAGTCGGAGCCGTTGTACTAACCATGTGAGTTTAGTACAGCAATCTCCCCCCCCGCTGAGCTGTTGTGTTCTGACAGGGGGATGGCCTCCTGCCAGAACACTCCGCTCAGCGTCCTCTGCCATTACCTGAGAGCGCTGATTGGGAGTCTGACGGCTGATGGTTTTCCAGCATGCACGTCTGAACCGCCGGCTTCTGTCGGACATACCAACATACACATGGGCCGAATGTCGGCCAGTTGTCTCCTGACATTTGGCCTGTGTGTACGGGGCTTTAGTCTCAGAAATACAAATCCTCTGATTGGTTAAAATATATTTCATCTCTGTTTTTGATGATTAGCCTGGAGTTTAGGTTTAAAGTGGCATTAAACCCAAAAACAAAGCTGTATTATTTTGTAGCCTTCCAATCCTTAGATGTGATGGCTGCATTTGTTTTCTTTTTTAGACTTTTTTTTTCCACCTTGTGATCTGGTTAATAGTCTGTTGCTTTTCAACAGAAAAAAAGACTGTCCTGCAGATGTAGCAGTTAGGAGATTGAGACAAACCATTTACCACTGAGAGGGGTGCTTACAATGACCAGCTTTTATTTATTCATGTAAAACCTTTATCCGAAAAGAAAAAACTGTTGCTGTAACTGTTTGTGTAACTTCAGTGTGAGCTGGAAATTGGCTTCAATTTGTTAGTGTTCTAAATCTGTTGGTACATCTTCATCCAGAGTGTATGCACCCTAATACAGGAGGTGTGTTACTGACCAGATCACCAGGTGAAAACAGAGGGAAAAAGTCTAAAAAAAGAAAACAAATGCAGCAACCACAACTAATGATCGGTAAGCTGCAATATATTACATTTTTGGTTTCGGGTTTAATACCGCTTTAAAAAAACTCTTCAAGCTGGCTAATTTCCCAGTTATATTCCTATAGTTGCTAGAGTCTTAGGTGACTATAACTACAAGCCTTCAAAAAATGTGGGCCAGTGTCTCCCTAGTTCGAGCAGCTCTGCATCTTTTCCCACATACTCTGGGGAATGAGAGGAAGGTTGTGCCTCTTAAAGGCACATCTTTGCACCCCCCCTCACTCCTAACACATCTCTATACCCACTGGCACATCTCTGCACTTCCAGTCCCCCACAGCACACCTTCAGCCCATAACATTTCTCTTTAACCCTCCCAACACACACAGCAGTGTACTTTAGGTACCTTGGTCACCCCATGGCCACTCACCTTTGCTGCACATAATTATCAGCAGCTATGCAGTTCTTGACATCTCCCTCTGCCCCTCCAGCCAGCAGTTAACCATGCAGTGGGTCAGTAACAGGTGATCGGCAGCTCTGTGGTGCCTGCAGCATCTCCCTCTGCTCCCAGGTCTGCCCCCCCCCCCCCCCCCCATGGTGGCGGAACGCCAGGGACCAGTTGCATATGCCACCCTGGTAGTTCCACCATTGGCTTACAACCTGATATGTCTGCATGGACAAGGAGAGAATACAAGTAAACAATAAATATCAAGCAATATCTTAGGTATAATGCTATTTTGTTATACCAGTTGAGGAGCAAAGATTTGGATTATCACCATAGAAAATTTTGTAGAACTGATCTTCTGTTTAGTCAGAAGTGCAGCTCTGCAGTCAGCAGGGAGCGTGAGCGCGGCTGATTGCAGAGTAGCTCTAACTCAGCAGTGGTTGTGTCAGACCGCTGCAGAGAGATTGCTGCTTTAACAGAGAGTAGCAGTCTTTATCTGCAGCCTGCTGCTGGGAACCCTGTCAGAAAAATACAACTCCTATTGTCTGCAACACAGCACGCTTCTCTGATTAAGAGAAATAGCCGGTGCAGCTTCTTCTGTTATTGGTTATAATGTGCATATTGTTAGATAAAGTATTCATCTTGTATGTATTTTCTCTCTTCCAGCCTGGTCAGCAATGTGCCAATCTTTGTGTGCACGGTGGCCTTTCCTGGAGTACCCTGTCCTCTCCATGTTTTTGAACCACGTTATCGCCTCATGATGCGTCGATGCCTTGAAACTGGGACCAAAAGCTTTGGCATGTGCCTTTATGAGAGTGGGAAGAGGTACCAGACACGTTGTCTCTGTTGCTCACATATCTATTGTGTTGTATTATATTATCTTCCAGGCTGTGGAGGATCAAAGTTCTTTTTCATCTATTTATAGGCCTGTACCACCATTTGTTGTAAATTCTGATTTCCTGCCTACCACTCCAGTGCTCTATGCTGGCATAGATGGGTACCACCCGAACCCCTCATTACAAGTGTCCTCAGACAGACTTGTATTGTGTAGAAAGAGTAGGGGGGGTATCTGACCATGTCTGTCTGCTAAATCGGCCAAAATCTGAGCAGCGGGTGACCCTGCAAGTACTGTCCTTAACCAAAGTTGATTTAAACATCGACTGAGCCAGGTGGAATATTATTGGCCAAACAGTGTCTCTATCCTATCAGGTGAAGTCATCGTTCGGGTATACAATAGTTTCCAGTGAACATTCTTCTATCCATGCTGTTAGGATTAATGAAGGTATCTATTGATTTTCACTTCTTCAGCCCACAGGTTGAACAAGAGGAAATCAAGCCATGCACAGCTACCTTTAGATTATAGAAATAATGTGGAAATGTAACTAAACTCTGGCTCTTTTGGGCTGTGCTGTCATAAGGCTATAAATTGAAGGTTGCTAATACAATGTTTGTCTGACTGTATATCTGTCAATGTGAATTCAATTAGGTTGTAAAAGTTCTCTTCACCATGACTGAAGATCCCTTATCTGGCTTTGTCTGCGCAGCCAGTACAAAAAGGAAACTTGTACACAGAACTTGTTTTAATGTGTGTATGAGAACGGCATGAGTGTATAAATGAGAACAGCCTTCTGGGGAAAACTGCTCCAGGTTGCCACCAGATGGCACTCCTGAGAGAGCTAGCTTCACATTTTGCTGAATAAGCAGCATGTCTCATGTTGAATTCAGCAACCTTAGGAAGCAAACTTTTCTGTGGTCACCATTTTTGGTGCTCATGGTTCTGACATGCTCAGGAGCCACTCTGGTACAGTGTATGTTGCCCTAAATATTTTTTTCCAGATGTATGTTCACATATGTGTATTTTATAAATCATAGTCCCCATCATTTTCATGTACTTACTCCATTTGAAGTGTCTGTTTGATCCTGCCAATCACCTTTGTTCCAAACTGAGCACACAAAGCACAGAAGCTGATGTGTTTTTTGTGGTCAGTTTGCATCCTTTAGTTGCTCATTCAGAGGTATAGGATACTATGCAGACACACAGCATGCCTGTATGGGGTTGTTTGGTATAATTGTAGTAAGCTATAACAGTATTAGAAAATGTCTAAAATATTGTGTGTTCACAACTACTTTAAAGTGTATGTCCAACCAAAACTTTTTTTCTTAGTTTTGGATAGTGAATAAAGATGACAACCCCTGTCAAGTTTCTTCTGCTATCTGGGTCTCCATTTGATAGAGTAATCCCCACTTCCTGTTCTGCTGTCTGCTATGTACCATACAGGAAGTTAGGGAAAATCTCCAACAGCATTATAGACAAATATATATATATTTTTTTAATAGTGTAGGGCAAGGCTAGAATCACTTTCACATTTTTATTTCTGTTTCGCTGTTGCAGATTTACCTTAAATTCCTGTTGGGCAAAACAGAAGAAGGGAAATATCTTTATGGGCCGGTTCACACCATAAAAACGCAGTCCAGATGCTTTTCTGCATGCACGTTTTGATGCGTTCCAGTGCGTTTTGGTACAGTCCAGTGCACCCCCCCACTTTTTTTTAACCTTAAATAAGGACATGTGTGTTCCAGTGCGTTTTTTGTGCATTTAGGTGCATTCCAGTGTATTACAGTGCATTTTTATGCGTTTTACAGCGTTCCAGTACAGTCCAGTGCAGGAAAAATGCGGCATGTTGTATTTTTTTTACTGGAACGCACTGGAACTTCAAGCACTGATGTGAACTATGCCATTGAAAACCATATAACCTACTATCTATACGTTTTTGATGCAGAAAAAAATGCACTGGACTGCATGTGGGGTGAACTGGCCCTAAAGGAGAAGTGTGGGCTAAACACAAATATATATATTAAATTATATGGCTGCAGCATCAGTGTAACACTGCAGTTGTCTTAACACCAAGAAACTAGTGATCAAATGACCACAGATCGCTCAATTCTCGGTCTGCTCTGAGCAGAGAGTGATGACTGTCAGTCACTGACTCTCTACTCTGCCACTCCAGCGCTCACTGGAGCACCGGGCTGGAGAAGGGGCAGGATCGGCTGGCTCAGGCACTCATCTTTGTGCTGAGAGGCTGAGCCAGCTGCCGGGCAGGCATCTGGGTGGATCTCGTCATCAATGTTGGGATCCTGCCAGAGCCTGGAGCAGCTCTGTGACATCAGCTAAAGCCCATGGTTGGCTGATTCTGGGTCACTGGAGAGCACAACTAAATGCACTCCTGTGACCCAGAAGAGAAGTTGGCTAAAAAAGCTTTGACATACTTCTCTGTTAATAGAGCCCCAGATAGCAGTAAAACCTGACAGGGGTTGCAGCTCTTTCCCACTTTATCCAATTCTAGGAAAAAAGTTTTTGGTTCGACAAGCTGTGGTTGTCAAAACCAGCCATGCCCTGGCAAAGCTACAGCAAGCAGGACAAGTCACGACTATTTGTAAGAAAATATGTTAATTAGTGCCCACTGTTGGAATATTGCCAGGAGGAAGTACATTTAAATATTTGACTCATGAGGAGATGATAGAACTTTAGACTATTGATTATTAAGTGAGGGCACTCATATAGGCTTGCTGGGTTGCTGTCATTGGATAGTGGACATCTGGCACCGTTGGGCACAGAAGAAGGTTTTCATTTTATTAAAGATATTGTAAACACCTTCTGTTGGCTGCTGATAAGCAGGTTTAGCTTGAAAACTTTAAAAACGCTGACAGACTTTGGAGATCCTCAGGAAACCTAACTAGAAACGTCTGAAGATCTGAGGGTAAGGTGTTAATTACTCATACATTCATGCTGTTTTGATATCATTCTTTATACATGCTCTCGGGCTGTTCGCTATTAATTTCCTGTCCTCGGTAACTGTCACCATAGATGGTGTCCCCATTGACTTCCATTATCACAATCCAAATGTATTTTTTAAAATATGCTGTTAAAAGAGAATGTGTCCATGTCCTTTTCATGTACAAAGTGACATGTTGGCTTTACAAGCCACTTTTTCCCTGCCAGCTGAGTTACCTTCGCAACATGCTCACCTGTACCAGGTTTTTTCGAGTACGAGGAGCATGTGACCTTCTCCCTTTCATCCTAAGATGCAGTGTTTGGGTGTGAGTGGCTTGTCACTAGGCCTGAACTCAACCATGATACGTCATTCACCCTGTGTAAGCGCCTATACAGGTCAACCTAGTACTTACACAAGGATTCAACCCAGAGCTCCAGCAAGCAAAGAAAGCGGCAGGACAGCATGCCTAAGTATCATTGTTGGGTGAGTTGGTGACTTGTCAAGACAACCTGCCATTTTACTCTGAATGACTTTATAATGCTCTTTGGCAATATAATGTCCAAAGATAAATTAAACCCTTTATTTGCTAATTAGGAGGCTGTTGGCAACACTTACATTGTGTTCTGCTTGTGTCCCCCTATTGCTGGCCTTTCGTTTCATTGTATAGGTGTTTTTTTGGCTTCCAGGGTCCTATAGCGCCCCGCCAGAGCCACCTTTACATACATGCTCACAGTATAACTTCCGCCACTTCCTGCACTCAACATATACAGCTAGCCCAGATGCTAAAATTGATGGGACATGTTCCCCTGAGGGGAGAATCAGAAGCTTTTTTTTTTTCATTCGGAGTGTGCACACCATGACCGGAAGTTCAGGGAAACTGCATGGAGGAAACAGGAGGCAGCACCATTTATGTGTGTGTTTAGTATCATTGTGGTAAGAGGGATGTATCTGTAAAAAAAAGGTGCGGCTTTAGTGTTACTTAAAAATTCAAGAAAAAATTATGATCCAGGGAATTGAGCTGACTTTCTTTGGAGGGTCAGACAGAATTTCTTTTCCTTTCTGTGTGGCAAAATTGGCAATAGTTGCCCAGGATGTGCAAACTTGCTTGCTGGTGTATAAGTGGTATGTTTGTCTTCATGAATCACAGCGAATTCTCCTCTGTCCAGCTTTGCAGACTATGGTTGCATGTTGGAGATCTTGCACTTGGACTATTTGCCTGATGGCCGGTCACTGGTGGAGACAATTGGCAGGAGACGTTTCCGTGTGCTGCAGAGAGGTCAGTTGGATGGTTATCACAAAGCGGAGATAGAGTACCTGTCAGACATGAAGGTGGAGGGAGAAGAGTTGGAGGAGCTGCAGAGATTACATGACATGGTATACCAACAACTGGAGGAATGCTTCTCACAGCAGAGAGGAAGTCTGCCCCGACGTATCTTCATGCATCACACCAGCCCACCTCCAAAGGAAGACAACATACAGGTCAGTGTGCAGAACAAAATGGATGCATATAACTCAGATTTTAAAGGATGCCTCTACCAGTGAAAAAATATGGAGTTTGTCATAAATGACAGACTGAAAATGCTATTTCTATGGTGGTAATCCTGTGGCTGCAGAACTCTCTAGGTTACTTACATAAAACAAAAGTGTCTGTTACCAATTTTGACTTCGATCTGCCTTTCCTAATCAGCAGTGCCTTGAAGTATTGAAAGCAGAACAGCCAGGCAACTAGCATTTTCAGATCAAGGTCATCAACAGCATTATTTGTATTTCTCTCAGCACTGGTTTGCTTTAAAGCCCAACTCCAGGAAAATAAAGAAATTTCAACCTTGCACTGCAGTGGGTAATTGCTTAATATGTGTATGATTATTATGTACTCTATTACTTGCTATAAAGAGCTCTCCAACTTTCCCCATTCACTCCAAATTTGTGGGTGGAGCCTCAGCTTCACGTACCATACAGGGACATTAATCCTACAGGGTATGCTAAGGAGGCTGGAATGCAACTGGAGCTGGTCGCACCTTAGAATGTGAGAAACAATCACTACGCTGGAAGGAGCCTGATGGAGCAAGTTGTAAGGTAACTATTTACTCCCTAATCCTCTGTCCCTAGACTAAACAATCTTTTAACCCTTGCAATGCGGGTGTTCCCTCTGAAAGGGTCAATTTTTTTTCCCTGGAGTTGGACTTTAAAGCAAAACAGCAGGCACAATGTAAAATCATAATAGAAGAAATATCCGGCAACCCAAGAGCTTCTTCTTGCTAAATTTATTAAGCAGAACAGCAATGTACAATCCACATAATTCTTATGTAATGTAAAATCATCCCAAAGCATTGTTATAGCTCTGTTGGATCCCAAAAATGGAGGATCTTCTGGTATACTGTATGGAATTGCCATCTGTATAGTGAATTCATTCCTGTTATTCAGTTCAGTAGATTGGGTAAGAATATGTGTGGGTAGTCGACCAACTGTGGCCACCTGCTCCTAGACCCGGTATCAGGCTGATATAGCGATGTTGGGCACAGTAAGACACCCCTCATATCAAAAGTAGCCCAATTTGGTCTACTCAATAGCACAAGCCTGTCATCTCCAGTAGGCAAAACGGTGGCCTAGCAGCTGTGATTCAGCAGCCATAATGGTAGTAGCTGGAGTGGTGTAATAATAAAAAAAAGAATAAACCTGAAATATTAATAGGTAGAAGCATTACTAGTACATGTAAGGATTTTCATTTTTGCCAGGAGTTTTACTTTTTCTTTTTTAACATTTTTATTGAATTTCAAATGAAAGTACAACCATTGATTGACAAGATCATACTATTAAATTGCAATGGGGGTTATTTACTAAAGGCAAATCCACTTTGCACTCCAAGTGCACTTGAAAGTGCACTGAAAGTGCACTTTAAAGTAAAGTCACTGCAGATCCGAGGGGGATATGCAAGGAAAATAAAAAACAGCATTTTAGCTTGCACATGATTGGATGATAAAATCAGCAGAGCTTCCACTCATTTGAGATCTATCCCTTAGATTTAGAGCGACACTGCACTTTGGGTCTACAAACAAAAACTGTATGTAGTGCAAGGGTCTGCCTGACTGAATACAGATTGATTGGGTAGTTTGGGTAGGTCCTCATATTACATCGTTTTGGTAAATCTAAAGTTAATACGAAGATTGTAAACACTAATTGTAATGTGTTTAGTGAGCTTAAGAGTTCATTTCATGTTTTCAAGAAAAAGGACTTCCCAGAAATAATTGCAACTGCTTATATGTGTATATCATAAATCTTAAAAGTTCATATCCGGTGATCCATAAGACTAAAGCAATGCTCTTCAGTGTATTAAACACAGAACATCTCACAATTTATAGTAGTACAGCCTGTGACAGGTCCCACTGGAAAGTAATTATATTGAGTGTTCATTAGGGGGCTTGACGGATAGAGTATAACAACCTTCACCGCAACACGTGATTCCATTCCCCTCAAAATTTGCACTCACCAGAATAAAATGGGGTAAACGCTTTTAGGGTATGTCTTTCCCGTTAACAGCCACATTTAGGAAGGCCACTTCATCAATACTCCTGAGTGGTTGAAGCGTGTCCCTCACCCTGTCTGGTCATTCGAGCTCCCGCTGACAGTCTAATTATCTTCACACTAAAACGACCAGAACATTCAGAGATATTGGCAGTTGAAATTGTATGTAAATTTTACATTTTTCTGCTGGGAATATTTTTTTTTTGTGTTTTTTTTTTGTTTTTTCGTTTACCTCCTCTGGCCGAATCTGGACTGTTGTGGCTAACTTCAGCAGGGTAATTTGTAGAAGGAAGAGAAGGAGTCCAAATGCTCTGTAGAGTTTATGAAACTGTGGTATAGTTGAAAAGTACACTGCCTCTAATCACACATTCTAAATGTGTTTTTTACTGAAATAATCACATGGCTCAAGGGGGTAGGGCCTTGAATTAAAGGTAAGTCCTAGTAGACAGCCTTTTAAAGCTTGGCTCAAGAGGTGACTTCCAATAGATTGCAGCAAGGTAGCTGCTCTGCTGCGCACGAAACCCTGACCCAGAATCTTATATGTGATTGAAGCATCTGTGTGTTGTAACATGGGGGGGTCTTCCTTCCCACAGCACTATAGCTGTCTAAACTTTAAAATTTCCTGTTGAAAAAAAATATATTTTAATATGGAGAGCCCGTGATCACCAGCCAGCCACTTGTAATAGTCTTTATTGATCTCCTAAAACACAAAGAGTCTTCAAAAAAAATAAAGGCAAACAGTCCATAGTCCTGGTATAATTAAGACCAAAATATGGCTCACCGCCAGTACCACACTTGGGCTTAGGATTCGTGTCTGTTCCGGGTTGCAAGACAAGTCACAGGAGCTCAGACAGCCCACACTTTCTCACAACTAGAGAAATCCTACAAAAGGCCGAGATTAAATACCGGTGGGGGTTCCCCTTTAGTCTAACAGCCTCCAGGGATGGAAAAACTGCAACTTTGCGAACAAAGGATGATTTAAAATCATTTACAGAGAAATTAGACCTCCCAATGGTGGACTTTACGGATTGGAGAATAAATACTCTAGGCCCCCCCCTGCAACGAGCAGATAAATGGCAAGAGGTACCGGCAAGGGCCAACAGGGGTAGAACCCAAAGAAGGACTTAAAGGACTCTTTTTGGGGTTTCCCCCCCCCCCTTTTTTTTTTTTACCATCTGGAAGGGGGTTTAGGGGGAAGTCCGGGAGGAGGGGGGGATAAATGGAGGGACATGAGGGAAAATGAGGACCTTATGTAGGTCAATAGGTCAGCCCCAATTAAAGAGGAGAGTAAACCTGCGGAAGGCAGGGAAGGGGGGTAGCCTGCGCGTGGGAGGTGCCTATACGCGCAGGCTCCCTACCCGATTTTTAGATATACCCCTAAAGAAAGGTTTTTTGTATGGGGGAAGTGTATGCAAGAGTTATGTCTTTAACATAAATGTGATATATTTTTTGCTTTCTTGCTATGTTATGTGTAGGTATGTGTCCAATGGGGTCTTGAATGTTGGAAAGGGGGGGGCAACAGGGGTGGTGGGAATGGCAGAGGGGAAGACAAAGAATATGGGCAAGGGAACAGGGGGCTCTTGGGATAAAAGAAAATGACAGCCATTCTGAAAATATTGTCATACAATGTGAGGGGTTTGAGCTCACCTAATAAGAGAGGGAGACTGTGGATGGAGCTGCATCATTTGGGAGCTGATGTGGTTCTCTTACAAGAGACACACTTCGGGAGCAGCTCGATCCCAGGCCTTCCCCAGAATATATTGAAGCAGTGGCATCATGCGGTATCCCATGCATTTAAGAAATCATGTCCCTGGACAATGGAGTCCGTACAAGGCGACCCAGAAGGTCGGTATTTGTTTGTAAAAGGCGTAATACAGGGGAGACGATATACCTTTGCTTCAATATATGCACCCAACGAAGGGACTGTTAATTTTCTGGTAAAAATGTTTAAAAAATTAGAAGAATTTAAGGAAGGATGTGTAGTGGTTGGAGGAGACTTCAATATGGTTCTAGATCCGAGTATAGATACATCCACGGGCAAAACCGGGTTATCTTTTAGAGCCATAAAGCAAATTAGACATACCTTAGGTTCACAACATCTGTTGGACAGCTGTCGAGCTCTACATCCAGGGACTAGAGACTTTAGTTATTACTCTAAAACACATGATATGTACTCACGGTTGGACCTTCTTCTGGTGGACCAATTCTACCTGGGGAGTGTCAACACAAGTACAATCGAACCAATAACTCTATCTGATCATGCCCCAATAATTCTGACCCTCCGACCAACACAAGTGGCGCATTCGGAACGAATATGGCGTCTGAATGAGTCGCTGTTGGATAAGGAGGACATAGTGGAGAAACTAAGTATTAAGATAAAGGAATATTTTGAAATAAATAAAACAGAAGAAATGTCAGATCAAGTGGTGTGGGAAGCCCATAAGGCAGTTGTAAGAGGGGAACTAATTGCCATTGGTGCGCATATGAAGAGGGAAGGCAAAAGAGAGATAGACGAACTACTAGAGAAGATTAGGGTCCTAGAGAGAAAACACAAGAAAAATCTTGACCAAATAGATGGTAGATGTCTGGAGAGCTTAAGAGCAGAGCTCTCACAATGCCTTGAATATAGAGCGAAGAACAAAATTAGGTTTTTTGCTAATAGAGCATATGAACAGGGAAATAAATGTGGAAGGCTACTGGCAAAACAACTCAAAAAACAACAGGACTCTAGGCACGTGCATAGCTTATTAATGCAAGGCAAGAAAATAATGGATACAAAGGCCATAGCTAAAGAATTTGGTAAATTCTATGAGGCCCTATATAACATCGCTAAAATAGAACCATCTGAAGGAGGGGAAAGAGAGGGTCAAAGGAGGAATGAGATAGACGAATATATGGAGAGCGCCGCCATGCCCATAATACCTAGAGAAATATCTGAAGATATGGAGCGTCCAATCACGGTCGAAGAGTTGAGCAGAGTGATAGCAACCCTGCCCCCTGGGAAAAGTCCAGGGCCAGATGGGCTGACAAACTCATATTATAAGAAATTTCTCCCAGTGTTGGTAAGACCACTTTGTAGATATTTCAACTCTATTAATGCTGCGAACCCACTCTCTCCAGAAGCATTACTGGCATATATAACGGTATTACCAAAAGAGGGAAAGGACCCCCAGGTATGTGCTAATTACAGGCCTATCTCTCTGCTGAACTCCGACACCAAATTATTGGCAAAAATCCTGGCCCTAAGACTTCGGGAACATGTAGGCGATTTGGTACACCCAGACCAGACAGGGTTTATAAAAGGACGGGAAGCTAGGGACAATACCATCCGTGCCCTTCATGTATTGCAATGGATACGACATGGCCCGGATAGAGCCCCAGGAATCACTCTGTCGATGGATGCCGAAAAGGCCTTCGACAGAGTGAACTGGGGCTTTATGAGAGAAGTACTGGGGAGGATAGGTCTGGGGGGAAAAATGCTAGGGTGGATTATGTCACTTTATGGGAAACCAAGAGGAAGAATAAAGGTCAACGGGACAGTATCCGAATGTTTTAACATACAAAATGGCACCAGGCAAGGGTGCCCGCTATCCCCTTTGATATTCGCGATAGTAATGGAACCACTCCTGCGCAGAATTAGAAAGAATGTGGAGATAGTAGGGACATACATAGGACATACGGAACATAAAGTAGCAGCGTATGCGGATGACCTGTTATTTTTCCTCTCCGCTCCTCAGGCATCTACAGCTGCATTAATGGCTGAGGTACAGAGATTTGGAAGGCTGTCTGGTTTCAAGATCAACTTCGAGAAATCAGTCATCTTTCCTAGTAATATCCCAGCGGAGATGGAGAGGTCACTGAAGGAGATGTACCCATTTTTATGGAATAAGGAGTCGCTGACGTACCTGGGGGTGCAAATCAGTGCAGACTATGAACTATTGTATGAACGTAACTATGGCTCATTATTGAAAGAAATATCAGAAGATCTAAAGAAATGGAAGGGTAAATACCTGACCTGGTTTGGAAGAATCAGCGCCATAAAAATGAGTATACTGCCCAGAATAGTTTATGTGCTGCGCACAGTTCCAATCAGGTTGGCAGCGACTCTCTTTAGGCAAATACGTAGGCTGTTTGTGGCATTTGTGTGGAGTGACAAAAGGCCTAGACTGGCTTACGATATCTTAAAGAGAAGCAGAGCTGAGGGAGGCCTAGGATTCCCGGATATAACATCCTATTATAGGGCTATGACTCTAGTAAGAATAGTAGACTGGTGTCATGACCTAAAGAGAAAACCATGGGTACAGGCAGAAATGTCAATGGCGGGTAGAAACCTGGCAGGAGCACCATGGATCCAAGGGTCATTAAGAGGGTTGTCACAATGGACATCACCAATGACCTTGAATTCATTGGAAGTATGGGACAGAATGAATAGTAAAGGTAAATATGCCCCCCAGACCTCCCCTCTGACACCTCTGGAGGGATTTCCTTGGTTCCCTCCGGGGGAGGAGATGGGAAGTCTGGAGGCATGGGGCCAGGATGGGAATACTAGATGTGGTAAATTTGCCCCTAATGGAGCCTTATTATCACTGACAGAGATGGTCATGAGATTTGGTGAGACACGAATGACAGAATGGAAATACCACCAAATGAAGAGCTTTCTCAAGAAAATAAAATCATTGAGACCCATGTACTCACTTATGGCATTTGAGAGGCAGTGTGCACAGATATCAGAATCTGGGCATATGCTATCTCGAATGTACAGAATGATCCTAAAAGAACAAGAAAGGACACCCCCTTACTTTGTAAAAGAATGGGAGAGGGAGCTGGGCCAAGTCTGGACAGATAAACAAATTAATAGAATGATATCGTTAACATTCACAACCTCCATAAGCGCAAAGGTGCAAGAAATGGCATATAAGTTCCTAGCGAGATGGTATAGGACACCAGTAAAATTAGCACAAATCTCCTCGGTATCTAGCGATAGGTGTTGGAGGGGTTGCGGACAGAGGGGAACTTTTCTTCATCTTTGGTGGACATGTCCAATAATCAAGCCATTTTGGGAATCAGTGGCTCCATGGATTAAGAAATTAACAGGGGACTCCCTGGAGTTTGGGCCTATACAATATCTGTTTCACGGAAATCCTGGATCCGTCAAAAAGTATAGGGAAAGCATAACTCCACACTTATTAAACGCAGCAAAAAACTGATCCCAAGGTATTGGAGGCAGGATCACAAACCGTCAGTCATGGAGTGGAGAAATGAGGTTAACATAATAAAGGAAGCGGAGAGGTAGGTGCATGTGGTTAAAAATCAAAAAAAGAAATTTGAAAATACATGGGCAAAATGGGAGCAGTGCGCCAGGGAGATAATGGAAGAGGGAAACATCAATGGGTAACGGAGGCAGAAATGGTGTAGTCATTAAGAATTAAGAAATAAGATGATGAGCCCAGAAAGAGAAATTAAATATTGATATGACTTCTCCAATGCCAATTAAGTAAAGGGGTGGGAGGTAAGATAATGTATGGTTACATGTTCTCACTCGCCGGGGTTTTTTTTTTTTCATCCACCCCGAATACATTAATAAACACTGAGTGGTGAGGGTGATGTGGGGTAGGGGTGTGTTGTTGGAGGGTTGTTTGTCCTCCCCCTTTTTTTTTTTTGCACAAATATAAATTATATAATCATGAATTATAGGGACTTATGACACGAATTAAAAAAGGGGGGAAATCACTTTAAAAAGGAAGGGGGGAAAGGAAAAAGGGGGAAGAGGAAGAAAGAAAAAAAAAGAAAAGAAAATAATTTTTTTTTTTTTTTACCAGGTTGATACACTGGGGGGAATAGTTGGGGTAAACACATTAAGGATAGGGGGGAGGGAAGAAGGCACACATTATTAATTATGGATTAGTGATTTTGACAGGAATTGAAAAAGGGCACTTTATAATTTTATCTAAGTACGCTTGGATATGGGGGGGGGGAACCACAGAAAGGTGTTTTTTTTTTTTTGCTTTGCACAAATATAAATTATAGAATTATGAACTATAGGGATTTAAGATATGAATTAGGAAAGGGGGAAATCACTTTACAATGTATTTAATATGTTTCCACGATGGGGGGAAGGGAGGGAGTAAATTAATATTAAGGAGGGGGGGTGGGGACATCACAGATAGTAAATACATTTTTTTTTTCTCTTTTTCTCACTTTATAAATTGGAGAAGCCACATTATAATTATTGTTTAATTCATGTTTGTAGTTGGAGGAAGGAGTTGGAGCAATTAATAACAAGGATAGGGGTGGATGGAAGAACTATAGATTTTGATAAGTTTTTTATTTATTTATTTATTTTTTGTGGTAATTTATAAACCTCGGTAAATGGGATATGTGGGGTAATGTGTAGTTTTGTTATTGGGTTGAATGTAGGGGTATAGTATGTTGTATAAATGATGTATTATATAAATGAATAAAATTTTGATTAGCAAGACAAGTCACAGGAGCTCAGACAGCCCACACTTTCTCACAACTAGAGATTACTCCACTCCACCTCATATATGGGTGCTGACTCCTTCCTGCTACTTATCAAACTTCCCTTGCAGATGGGTTAGCCCTTCTGGGACCAAAGGCCCTGTAATCAGAGCTTGGAGGTTCTTTCCCACCCAGAGTTGCTCCCAGTTTCTGAATTCCGGGTCCCAAATGAGGACTTACCAGTCCAGAGAGTACTGTAAATCAGTCCCTCCTCTTTGACTGAACTGCCTTGAAACGCTTCAACCTGCATGGATGAGAATGAGAACCCCTGAGTACTATAAAATGTCTCTTGTACTTTCCCTTAAAAAGGATGACAACCCAAATAGTGGGAAATATATCTCCTGCCCAGGACCCATCCCTGGTGTCCTGTACAATATTTTAATTTATTCTTTTAAAGTTATGATCAAAAGAAATTAATTACAAAACTACTATACATTTCCTTTTATACATCAACACATAATTTAAAAAAAATAAATTCATAAGTCTAAAGTTTCCTTTGAAAGCTAAACTCTAGAAAGATATAAAAGACACAAATTGCTGCTCTGTAATCATTATTACATTGGTAAATGCATTTTTAAATACAAGCTGTGTAAGTACCTGAATTGATCTGACAGCCTTTTGCAGGCTGCTTGTTCTTGTTAATGTCTGCTCACAGGCTTGGGTGGGTCCAGGACAACCTGGTCTCAAAGGAAGTGGGTTGAATGGCACTAGCCATCAGTGGCAGAAAAACATAGGGGGTTATTTACTAAAGGCAAATCCACTTTGCACTATAAGTGCACTTGGAAGTTCAGTTGTTGTAGATCCAGTGGCGGAAGTATAGGGGTCGCTGAGGTCGCCATGGCGACTGGGCCCCATGCTGCAGGGGGCCCTTGAGGGCCCCCCTGTTTATCTTGATAGGAGGAGCGGCTGAGATCCCTCTCCCCGAACGTCGGCCGAACTGTAATCGGCACTGTGCGGGGAGCTGTCACACTGTTCTAAAGTGAAAGCAGTGTGTGCTGTGCTCTTTGTCTCCCCCTACAGTGCAGTACCCGAGAAGGAAGAGGTAAGGTAAAGGTCTGCCGTTTTTTAAAAGGCTTTCTGTATGTATGTGTTTATATGTGTGTTCATGTATGTGTTTGCATGTGTTTATGTGTGTATTTATATATGTATATGTGTTTGTGTGTGTGTGTGTATATACAGTATATGTGTGTGTATATTATGTGTGTGTTTATCTATGTGTATGTGTGTGTGTGTGTTTAGATGCAGTGGTGGCCCATGCATTAAAGTGGTTGTATAGTGTTTTTTTGTAACTTTTACCTACAGGTAAGCCTATAATAAACCTTACCTGTAGGTAAAAAAAATATCTCCTAAACCTGTACGGTTTAGGAGATATTCCCCTCGCTATGAGCCGCTGACTGCAGCGGCGCATGCGCACAGGGGATTCTCGGCTGAAGGCCCGGCAACTGCCGGACCTTGCCGGGTAAGAAATCTCCCGCGCATGCGTGACATTACGGCTCCAGCCAATAACATCGCTGGAACCGAGATACCCGGAAGACACGCCGAGGCAACATGTCAGCTCCCTCGGCGTGGACCAGGGAAGATACCGACGCCTCGTTCTAAGGTAGGTATTTCATAATGAGCTAGTATGCGGTGCATACTAGCTCATTATGCCTTTTGATTTACAGGGGTAAAAAAAAATAAAAAAAATTGCGGGTATACAACCGCTTTAAGGGCACACGGCACCGCCCCCTCTCTCCAGCCACCCCTCTATCACCAATAGATAGATTCATGCAATGCATGAATCTATCTATCTATGGCCGCCGCTGCCACCCCCTATTCAGGCGCCCAGCCCCTTTTTGGGCGCAGGGAACCTGAATTACAGCGGCGGGGGGTGTTTTTGAAACACCGGATTAGAGCCATAGGCTCTAATAGGCATCAAAAAAGGTGACCTCGCAGGCCACTCTATTCGCTTTCCTAACACTAAACTGCCTCTCCACCAATCAGGTGCTTGGGTCTGTTACCCATCACCTGATTGGCTGAAATGACAGGCGCCGCTATTGGACGCCTATCAGGAGGAGAGGACAGGAGATGTGGACAGCAGGAGACGCATGGAGGAACCCACTCGTCGCAGTCACCCTCTGCCCCACCAAGACAGGATAAGTGCCGATGAGCGGTCGGGGGTCACACTGGGGGGCATTCAAGGGCACACTGGCAGCATTTAATGGGCACACTGGCAGCGTTTGATGGGCACACTGGCAGCGTTTGATGGGCACACTGGCAGCGTTTGATGGGCATAGTGGCAGCGTTTGGCACAGTGGCTGCAATTGATGGCACAGTGGCTGCGTTTGATGGCAAACTGGCAGCATTTAAGTGGCACAGTGGCAGCGTTTGATGGGTACAGTGGCAGCGTTTGATGGGCACACTGGCAGCATTTAAGTGGCACAGTGGCTGCAATTGATGGCACAGTGGCTGCATGTGATGATTTTTTTTCAAAAAATGTTTGCGCCCCCCAAAAAATTTTGAGCACCAGCCGCCACTGTTTAGATGTATGTATGCACATTTTATGTATGCACGTTTAATCCTGACACCCTATATGTGTACAATTAGGACTGATTTTTTTCTTTCTTGCTCGTTCAAAGTACCAGCAACAAAATGCTGTTCCTCTGAAAAGCGATCCATGCTCAGATCACTTTTCAGAGGCATTTGACAGCCGGTAAAGAGGCAATATGTTGCCTCCTGACCACCTGTTTTAACCTCTTAAAGTGATTGTAATGTTTTTTTTTTTTAATAACAAACATGTCATACCTTCATTGTGCAGTTAGTTTTGCACAGAGTGGCCCCAAACACCGACTTCTGGGGTCCCTCGGTGGCTCTTGCGGCTCCTCCTCTTATCAGACATCCCCCTAGGAAAAGCGCTGTCCGGGGGTCAGGGGGGCCCTTCATGATTTTTTGCATCGGGGCCCTGAAGGTTTTAGTTACGCCACTGTGTAGATCTGAGGGGGACATGCAAGATAAATAAAAAACAGCATTTTAGCTTGCACATGATTGGATAATAAAATCAGCAGAGCTTCCCCTCATTTCAGATCTGCCCCTCAGATTTAAAGCGACTGCACTTCCAAGTGCACTTGTAGTGCAAAGTGGATTTGCCTTTCGTGAATAACCCCCATACTGTGGTAGAGACCTCTGGATTGAAGTTGCATATTGCAGTAAAAGCTGGTTTTGTTATTTTATCACTAAATGGGCTGCTTGTTTTGATTTTATTATTTTTGGTTGGATTTCTGCTTTAATGATTTCAATAGCTCCTCATCATGGAAAAAAAAAACCTGTCCAGCTTTTCATTTTTTACAATGACCTCTGGCCTGAGCGGTATTCACTAAACAGCCAACACAGCTTAAAGTTTGAGCGTTAATTTATGGGAAAAGACAGGAGAAATGACAGATGGAACATTTTATCTTCTGACAGACACATCTGTGTCGTTGCTCCCCTGCTCTCTATCACTCCCTCTTAAACACACACTGTTCTGACACCGCATTCTATTACTGTCCCTCTGCTCTGCAGGTATACTAATGATTGTTAAGCTGTACATAGCATTGCCACCGCGCATTAATCTTGTCCCGCTGCAGCAGTCGCAAGCATCTCATGCAAAGTAGTGCTGGCACTTGGCACAGTGCAAGGCTCATTTATTCCAAAAATGACTTTTTTAAAAGCATAAACACACAGTTGTTTTGAGTAATGTAAATATCACTACAAAATGATTTCATTAAATTGCTTTGGTAATGAACTGAAGTGGTAATGTGATTGCAGCACTGTTAAAAAGCATTTTTTTGTTCCTAGCAGAGTTAAGGTTTGATGTTTAATCATCAGTCTCACAATTTAAAGGATCTGGTAATAAGACAGGGTGGCACAATGGCCTAGCACATATGTCTTTGAAATTAGAGCCCTGGGTGGCCCTGCAAGCACCACTTAGCTTGGCAAAAGTCAAATTGAAAATCGACTAAGCCGGGTGGAAAATTATTACCCAAACAGTGACCACATCTTATTAAATAAAGACATTAGGGGTTATTTACTAAAGGAAAATCCACTTTGCACTGCAAGTGCACTTGAAAGTGCAGTCTCTGTAGATCCGAGGGGGACATGCAAGGAAAATAAGAAACAGCATTTTAGCTTGCACATGATTGGATGATAAAATCAGCAGAGCTTCCACTCATTTCAGATCTACCCCTTAGATTCAGAGCGACTGCACTTTCAAGTGCACTTGCAGTGCAAAGTGAATTTGCCTTTCGTAAATAACCCCCATTGCTCAACAATGCCAGCTGCTGTGGGTGCCGAAATACAATGAAGATTCCTCCATCTATGATGTTAGCATACATGGGGGAATCAAGTGATTTTCTCTCTTTCGCAGGCTAAATGCCAAAACGATTCGTCTATGCCCAGCCCTATACATGTAGAGAATCCTCTGAAACAGATAGCCACATGCTGAAAAATACAGATGACTTTTTGTTATTCATGACTCTCACATGACATAAATGCATCTCAAGAGGTGGCCAGGAGAACGTTGTTGCTTAGTTTCCTGTCACCACTGTAATTATCTGTATTTTCCCTGAATTCCTCTCAGTATAGCTATAAAGTAATTTCAGTTCAGAGCATGCTACTCTTATGTTTCTTCCTGTAATCATTATAATGGAAACATGAGATATACAGTACTTTACTGATGGCACCATCTTTGATGTCACTACAACACCAAGCCTTTGCATCCTTTATTGAAGTCTGTGTGTGTGTGGTTATAAGGAGGGTTTGGTGTGTAAAGCCCCATACACACGATAGGACATTGTACAAACTTTCCCTTGGATTTTTGTACAAAGAGCGTTGCCCAAAAGTTTGTCTTGCATACAGACGATAGGACTTTTCCAGCCAACTTTCACCAAATCACGTGGTTTTTCAGCTCTTTACCACCACCCTTTGGTCAACTTCTTTATTGTTGTCTGATATTGTGTCAATCTCGCCACTTTTATTGGCGAGATTGACACCTTGTGAGCCGGGTTGACACTGGTGCGGGGGATCCGACTTTGGATCCCCCCCAATACTAGGCACTGTGTTTGGTATGAATCTTGAGGGGGAACTCCACGCCAAATTTTAAATAAAAAACCGGCATGGGTTCCCCTCCAGGGGCATACCAGGCCCTTAGATCTGGTATGGATTTTAAGGAGAACCCCCTACGCCGAAAAAACGGCGTGGGGGTCCCCCCAGAATCCATACCAGACCCTTATCCAAGCACGCAGCCTGGCCGGTCAGGAAAGGGGGTGGGGACGAGCAAGCGCCCCCTCCTGAGCCGTACCAGGCCGCATGCCCTCAACATGGGGGGTGGGTACTTTGGGGGAGGGGGGCGCCCTGCAGGCCCCCCACCCCAAAGCACCTTGTCCCCATGTTGATGAGGACAAGGGTCTCTTTCCGACAATCCTGGCCGTTGGTTGTCGGGGTCTGCGGGCGGGGGGCTTATCGGAATCCAGGAGCCCCCTTTAATAAGGGGGCCCCCAGATCCTGGCCCCCCACCCTATGTGAATGAGTATGGGGTACATCGTACCCCTACCCACTCACCTAGGGAAAAAAGTGTCAATAAAAAAACACAGTACACAGGTTTTTAACCACCTCAATACTAGGCACTTTCGCCCCCTTCCTTCCCAGACCAATTTTCAGCTTTCAGCGCTCTTGCACTTTTAATGACAATTATTCAGTCATGCTACGCTGTACCCAAATGAAATTTTTATCATTTTGTTCGCACAAATAGAGCAGCTTTCTTTTGGTGGTATTTATTCATGACTCCATTATTTTTTTTTTTCCAATATAAGCGCAAAAATAGTGGAAATTTGGAAAAAAAACAATATTTTCTTTTTTCTGTTTTAAAAGAAATCCAGTAAAATCGAATTTTGTCATAAATTTAAGCCAAAATGTATTCTGCTACATGTTTTTGATAAAAAAAAATCCTGTTAAGTGTATAATAATTGGTTTGTGTGATCACGGACATATGTACGCAAATGATCATGTGCAGATGTGTGCAGGTGATCACGTACATATGTGTGCAGATTACCATTGGGACATGTGATTTTAGTGGGACATATGTGGGGGACAGCTTTTTTTATTATTTGGGGACATGTGTGCTTTACATTATGTGGGCACATGTGTGTGTTTTACATTATGTGGGGACATGTGTGTGTTTTACATGTATGTATTTACATGTGTGTTGACACTAGGTTGGTGATCAGTTAGTATAAAGCTGTAAAAAACAGCTCATACTCACTGATCATCAGCCAGCTGCAGCGATCCCCTCTCCTCTCCTCCTCAGCGACAACTTCCGTGTGAGGAGAGGAGAGCTGGTCGCCTAGCAACCTGCTGTGTTTACATCACATGACGGCTGTGATTGGACACGGCCGTCATGTGATCAGGAGGGCCAATCACAGAGCCCACCTGCCGAACCGAGATGCGCCGTGTCCGGGTGACACGAGTGCATCGCGATTGCGCCGCTGCACGGGCACGCGCGCGATCCCGCTCCTTCTGAGGGACGTTCCTGAACGTCCACTCAGAAGGAGAGAGCGCCCACCCGGCCGTTTATGTACATTGGCCGGGTGGGAAGTAGTTAAAGTAATTTATTAGGCAGCTCTGGGGTCCTTTCCGACTTCGGGGGTCCTCTTCTGACTTCGGGGGTCTTCTTCCGACTTCGGGGGTCTCTCCGGCGTCTTCTCCGGGTGTCCGCATCTTCTGCCTGCTCCAACGCTATCTTTCGCCGCTCTTTTGCCAGCGGTGGCCCGGACTTCTGGATCGTCTTCTTCCCTCTTCTCTTCCAGAGATGTTGACACAACGCTCTCTCCAGCTGCAATGGTCTCTGTGCGCTCCACAACGGACTTATATAGGCGGTGACCCCGCCCCCCTATGACTTGTCAGGGTCAGGAGGGCACAGCCAAGTAAATATAAAAGAGATCTTAAAAAGGTGAATTCTAGGCAAATCTATATATATATATATATATATATATATATATATATATATATATATATATATATATATATATATAAATGTGTTTGTTAAAGTTGACCTCCAGCCTTATCTTTAGTATTGCAAAGTTGTACAGACTCATCTGGACTGAAATAGCTTACTTTGATTTTACTGCGAGCTTCTCACAGTGTGAATTAAAAACTGCAGCAAGTCAGATAGAGCACACCTAATTGAAGAACATCCAGCTCCTTCCTTGCCAAGCCTTGCTGCCCCTGGCTTGCCTCTTTCATTCATTGGATTTCAGTTCTTTCAATCATGCAGGCTCAGGATCACAAATGGGTGTAACCTGTTATGATCTGCATGCAAATGCAGTCTGCCCAGAAACGCCCACTCCTCTAGACTGACATCTATATATGAAAGCATTTCCATATTTGCTTAACTCATCCCAGAAGCCAACCCACTGCATGCATCAGGACTGAGCCAAAGTGCTGTGATGTCTTCAGAGAGCTGTGTACAACACCCTGCTTGCCCCTCCATCCAGTCATGATCTGCCTGCATTGCATAGAAAAGCACAGAGACCTAATGATGACATCACTCTAAAATTAGTTATAGAATTGAAAACGGACAAGATTTTTTAAAATTTAATTAGCATTTGTAGGGAGCAGGGAAGGCAAAATAATAACAGGCTAAACTTCAGATTAGAAAAAAATTATGTGTTTTTAAATGCAACTAATAGTGAAGCTTGCAGAAATAATGAAGAGGTTTGGAGAGCAATTGATTGGCTGGAATGTATAAAAGCATGTTCCCTTGAATTTAATAAAGACCCAGTGAATTGAAATGAGTTGTCTGTATACACAGTTCTCTTGCACCTGCACTACTTCAATTTTAATAGAATAAATGAAATCTTGGGTTTTACTTGAAGGTGCTGATCATGTCTGCAAGCTTGATTAAATGTTATCCTGCTAGAACACCTGGACCATGCACAGCAGACTAGTAACTAGAGTGAGTTGATAAAAAATGGGATGGTCGTATCTCTCTTTGTAAAGAATCTGAATTTTGACTTGGCCTCTTGTGATCGTATATACTGCAGCACTCACAGTAGGAAAGGGAAGGCCAGCATTAGGGAGCCAATCAGTATGCTGCAGTGAACATGAGCTGACAATTAAATTTTTTTATAATTGTATTTTTTTAAATTATAAAAGAAAATATACAATCTTGTTTCACATTTTACATTACACTAGCAATGGCAGCGCAAAGTTAACAAACATATTGAAATATTGAAATAAAAAAGAAAAACACCAAAAGGGAAAAAGAAAGATAATTGCAAACAAATGATGTCCATGGATACAGGGCACAGGGGTGAACCATATCACTTCTTAACAGTATTGACAATTACATTTTAAAAGGAGGATAGGGCAGAGGGAGGAGCTCATCAAGCTGCTTCTGCTCCTACACTGTCTAATCACAAGCTAAAGCCAGGAAGGTGTCAAAGCTGTATTGCTTATTTGTAGGTTAGGTCCAGGCCCGGACTGGGACAAAAAATAGGCCCGGGCATTTTGGATTGAGCAGCCCATGACATGTTAACCGGCCCCTTACCCACTCTCCACCCTGACAGATTCCCTGAGAGAGGGGAGGGGGAACCCAGCAGAGGTGTGTGGGGGGGGAGGTGAGGTGGGACCAGGAAAGAGCATGGTGGGATGGAGAGCACAGGGAAGAACCTTGAGAACATGGGGTGGGGCGAGAGCACAGGGAGGAAGAGAAGAGCACAAGGGGCAGTGGAGAGCATGGGGGGAGGTTGAGAGCATGGGGGGAGGTGGAGAGCACAGGAAGGGCGGCGGAGAGCAAGGGGGTAGGTGGAGAGCACAGGGGGGCTGGTGGAGAGCATGGGGGGGATGTGAAGAGCACATGGGGGAGGTGGAGAGCACAGTGAGGGCAGCGGAGAGCATGGGGGGAGGTGGGGAGCACAGAGAGGGCGGCGGAGAGAATGGGGGGAGATGGAGAGCACAGGGGGCTGGTGGAGAGCATGGGGGGGATGTGAAGAGCACATGGGGGAGGTGGAGAGCACAGTGAGGGCAGCAGAGAGCATGGGGGGAGGTGGGGAGCACAGAGAGGGCGGCGGAGAGAATGGGGGGAGATGGAGAGCACGGGGGGATGTGAAGAGCACATGGGGGAGGTGGAGAGCACAGTGAGGGCAGCGGAGAGCATGGGGGGAGGTGGGGAGCACAGAGAGGGCGGCGGAGAGAATGGGGGGAGATGGAGAGCACAGGGGGCTGGTGGAGAGCATGGGGGTGTGTGAAGAGCACAGGGAGGGTTGCAGAGAGCATGGGGGGAGATGGAGAACACAGGGAGGGCGGCGGAGAGCATGGGGGGAGATGGAGAACACAGGGAGGGCGGCGGAGAGCATGGGGGGAGATGGAGAACACAAGGAGGGTGGCGGAGAGCATGGGGGGAGATGGAGAGCACAGGGAGGGCGGCGGAGAGCATGGGGGGAGATGGAGAGCACAGGGAGGGCGGCGGAGAGCATGGGGGGAGGTGGAGAGCACAGGAGGGCTGGTGGAGAGCATGGGGGAGAGGTGGAGAGCACAGTGAGGGCAGCAGAGAGCATGGGGGGAGGTGGAGAACACAGGGAGGGCAGCGGAGAGCATGGGGGGAGATGGAGAGCACAGGGAGGGCGGCAGAGAGCATGGGGGGAGTTGGAGAGCACGGGGAGGGCAGCGGAGAGCACAGGGGGGAGGTGGAGAGCATGGGGGGGGCTGGTGGAGAGCACAGGGAGGGCGGCAGAGAGCATGGGGGGATGTGAAGAGCACATGTGGGAGGTGGAGAGCACGGGGAGGGCAGCGGAGAGCATGGGGGGAGGTGGAGAGCACAGGGAGGGCGGCAGAGAGCATGGGGGGAGATGGAGAGCACAGGGAAGACTGCGGAGAACATGGGGGGAGATGGAGAGCACAGGGAGGGCGGCAGAGAGCATGTGGGGAGGTGGAGAGCACAGGGGGGCTGGTGGAGAGCATGGGGGAAGGTAGAGAGCACGGGGGGGCTGGTGGAGAGCATGGGGGGATGTGAAGAGCGCATGGGGGGTGGCGAGCACAGGGAGGGCGGCGGAGAGCATGGGGAGAGGTGGGGAGCACAGGAGGGGGGCAACGGAGAGCATGAGCGGGCAGCGGAGAGCATGGGGGGATGTGGAGAGAATAGGGGGGAAGCAGAGTGCGTGGGGGGATATGAACAGCGCAGGGGGGGTGGCGGAGAGCACGGGGGGTGGCAGAGAGCACAGGGAGGGTGGCAGAGAGCATGGGGGGAGGTGGAGAGCAAAGGGAGGTCGCCAGAGAGCATGAGGGAGGTGGAGAGCACGGGGGGTGGCAGAGAGCATGGGGGAGGTGGAGAGCACTGGGGGGGGGGGCAGAGAGCATAGGGGAGGTGGAGAACACTGGGGGGGCGACAGAGAGCATGGGGGAGGTGGAGAGCACTGGGGGGCAGAGAGCATGGGGGAGGTGGAGAACACGGGGGGGGCGACAGAGAGTATGGGGGAGGTGGAGAGCACTGGGGGGTGGCAGAGAGCATGGGGGAGGTGGAGAGCACTGGGGGGTGGCAGAGAGCATGGGGGAGGTGGAGAACACTGGGGGGCGACAGAGAGCATGGGGGAGGTGGAGAGCACTGGGAGGGGGGGGGGTTTAGCAGAGAGCATTGGGGAGGTGGAGAACACTGGGGGGCGACAGAGAGCATGGGGGAGGTGGAGAGCACTGGGGGGGTGGCAGAGAGCATGGGGAGGTGGGGAGCACTGGGGGGGGGTGTGGCAAAGAGCATGAGGAGGCAAAGAGTATGGGTGGTGTTGAGAGCCCAGGGGGGGGCAGCAGAAATAAGAAGGATAGGAGAAGCGGTGGGGGCGGCTGCATATAGAACAATCATTCTCTCCATCTTCCTCCTGCAGTCTCCTGCTTCTCCTCTACCTCTCGCAGGCATTCCGATACTGCAGGAGGAAGATGGAGAGAATGATTGTTCTATATGCAGCCGCCCCCACCGCTCCTTCTATCCAGGTTATAGGTGGGTGGCGGAGAGCACGGGGCTGCACTCACGTTTTCTGTTATCGGCTTCAAGATGTTAGCAGCAGCAGGTGTCTGCTCTGGCTCCTCCCCCTTTCGCAGTCATGCCCCCTGGCACCGACGGCTGACCTATGCGGGCGGCCGCAGAAGGCTCTAGCTCCACCCCCCCTCTATGTTTACGTCCCCCCAGCGCCGATGGAGTTTAACTGGCAGCCGGGCGGCTGCGGAGAGGCTGCGTGAGCGGCGTGGGCTCAAAGAGCCTTGTGACCCGCAAGGATTGGCAGCCTGGTGGCCCAGGCGGCCGCGGCCCACCGGGCGAATGCCCGGTTTGCCCTATGGCCAATCCGGGCCTGGTTAGGTCACCATCCTGGCTAAGGATGAGCTCCGGCGTGTTCGCACAGCCCACGTGCAGAGGCCACCAGGGCGTCGGCACTGCGCAAATCACAGGCTGTGAGACATTGTTCCGATGTGCGACTGCAGAGATCAGGAAATGTCTCACTGCCTGTGATTTGCACAGCGCAGTGCCGACTTCCTGGCGGGCTCTGCACGTGGGCTGTGCTAACACGCCGGAGCTTATCCTTAATACTGGCTCTGCAGTCTAAAATTGTCTAAGGACTGAATAGGGCTGGGAGATTTTCTTAAAAAAAAAAATCTTTGATTCTATTAAAAAAAACTTGATTCACGATTCGAATCGAGTTTTTTTTTTTGGAAACCGCGCCGGTCCCGAGGCGCTGCGGGCATGAGCTTTTAGGCGAGGCCGCGGCTTCGGCCTAGTCCGCGGCGTCCGGCCTCGCGGACTAGGCCGAAGCCGCGGCCTCACCTAAAAACTCCTTGCCCGCAGCTCTTCAGGCCTGGCGCGGTGTCCGCGCCGGTCCGGAGGCGCTGCGGGCATGAGTTTTTAGGCGAGGCCGCGGCTTCGGCCTAGTCCGCGGCGTCAGGCCGTAGCCGTGGCCTCGCCTAAAAACTCATGCCCGCAGCGCCTCGGGACCGGCGCGGTGAAAAAAAAAAATTAAAAAAATCGATTTGCTTAAATTTTGAATCGATTTGACCTCTCAACTCGATTCAAGATTTAAATCGATTTTTTTTCCCAGCCCTAGGACTGAAATACAAATCCCTTTTCCAGTAACAGCTCCAACATATGAATTGCAGTGGTATATATAGCTGTTTGCCTGAAATCTAGTTTTAAATGTAATCTTAAACCAATTCACAAAAATCAGGTATGCTGTATGTAACACTATTATAAAGGTGATGCTGGGCTTTAAGCTTGTCTTTGGCAAAGCAGGGGTTAATGGCAGCTGTTAGTGGATTCAGCACAGCGTGGAGATCTGTCCCCACTACATGCACCCTGCAGTGCTTATCCTTGCCCACACAGTCGGCTCTTGAAAGCGAGATTGATGCTCCTGTCCATTAAAAGCCGCCAGGTGCTTGCAAGCAAATGACTGGAAAATTTTCTCAAAACCAAAATAGCATACTTAAAGACTCCAAGGGGACACTTCTATCCAAATAGGAGATCATAAGTTCCTGTTTTAGTATCTCAGTTTTATTTTCCTTTTAATAATGTGGCAGCAAAGAATAGACAAGGTGAATTAGAGTGTGAACCTGAGGAAGGTATGCTTTTCTCTTGTAAGGACAAATGATTTACGTATTGTGACAACAGAAAAACAAGCCAAACGTGGTATAATGGAGAAAATACAGCTGACCTTGGTAATATAGGTAAACAGATAATGGAAAAGGTTATAATTACTCACATCATTATAGTGCTGTAGACCAACAAGGAGATTATAGCTGTCCTTGTTCAGTTTCTAGGGCAGGCAGGTGAAAGGGCAAGTTATACAAAAGCAGTGGTTATAATAAACTTTTTAAGCATTTGTATGGGCATGGTCCAAATTTACCTCCAAATATCCCTCCACTTGAGCATACCCCTGTATTATTTTTTTCTTTAACCTTGCTTCTGTACTAATAAATGGCTATTTTTCTTGTGATCGTATGACTTTTTTCAGGGGCAGCTACTGGGAGGAGGGATAAGAGGGTGCTCAAGGTTGGTTTCTATTGATAGTATGTGGGCTTTTGGAAGTCAAGACAGCATCTTTGTTTTTGTGGAAAATGAATCAATGTATACGCATGTGGAGAGGAACACTTGGGGTGGGGGTTAGCGTAGTTCTGTAGTCTAGCAGAGTAAAACTCAGGCAGAGGTGGCAACAATGCTTGGGATTTCAATGCAGTAGAGGCAATGTTGTCATCGAACAACAAGATCACTGGCAGGATCTCCAGTTTTTTTTTGTACTTGCAGAATTTTTCAAAGGACAAAAAACAAAAATAGCATGTATTGCAGAGATGTACTGCAATTTTTGTTAAATTTTGTTCAGGCATACAATGGTGTTTTAATACTTTATACATGTCCACAGTAGGGATGAGCCGAACACCCCCCTGTTCGGGTCGCATCAGAACATGCGAACAGGCAAAAAATTTGTTCGTACACGCGAACACTGTTAAAGTGTATGGGACACGAGCATGAATAATCAAAAGTGCTAATTTTAAAGGCTTATATGCAAGTTATTGTCATAAAAAGTGTTTGGGGACCTGGGTCCTGCCCCAGGGGACATGGATCAATGCAGAAAAAAAGTTTAAAAAACGTCCGTTTTTCAGTAGCAGTGATTTTAATAATGCTTAAAGTGTAACAATAAAAGTGTAATATCCCTTTAAATTTCGTACCTGGGGGGTGTCTATAGTATGCCTGTAAAGGGGTGTCTATAGTATGCCCGTGTTTAGAACAGTCTGACAGCAAAATGACATTTCAAAGGAAAAAAGGTCATTTAAAACTACTCGCGGCTATTAATGCATTGCTGGTCCGACAATACACATAGAAGTTCATTGATAAAAGCGGCATGGGAATTCCCCACAGGGGAACCCCAAACAAAAATTTAAAAAAAAAAAATGACGTGGGGGGTCCCCCTAAATTCCATACCAGGCCCTTCAGGTCTGGTATGGATATTAAGGGGAACCCCGGGCAAAATTTCTTTTAAAAATGGCGTGGGGTCCCCCTGAAAATCTATACCAGACCCTTCAGGTCTGGCATGGATTTTCAGGGGAACCCCACGCCAAAAAATTTTAAAAAAATGGCGTGGGGTCCCCCTAAAAATCCATACCAGACCCTTCTCCGAGCACGCAACCTGGCAGGCCGCAGGAAAAGAGGGGGGGACGAGAGAGCGCCCCCCCTCCTGAAGCGTACCAGGCCACATGCCCTCAACATTGGGAGTGTGCTTTGGGGTAGCCCCCCAAAACACCTTGTCCCCATGTTGATGAGGACAAGGGCCTCATCCCCACAACCCTGGCCGGTGGTTGTTGGGGTCTGCGGCCGGGGGCTTATCGGAATCTGGAAGCCCCCTTTAACAAGGGGACCCCAGATCCCGGCCCTCTACTCTGTGTGAAATGGTAAGGGGGTACAAAAGTACTCCTACCATTTCACTAAAAAACTGTCAAAAATGTTAAAAATGACAAGAGACAGTTTTTGGCAATACCTTTATTTAAATGCTTCTTCTTTCTTCTTTCTTCTATCTTCTATCTTCCTTCGGTTTCTTCCTCCATCTTCTTCTTCTTCTGGTTCTTCCTCTGGTGTTCTCGTCCGGCATCTTCCTCTGCGCCATCAGCGTCTTCTTCCCTTCTTCTCCTCGGGCCGCTCCGCATCCATGATGGCATGGAGGGAGGCTCCCGCTCTTCTCTTCATCTTCATCTTCTTCTCTTCATCTTCTTCTCTTCATCTTCTTTTCGGGCCGCTCCGCATCCATGATGGCATGGAGGGAGGCTCCCGCTGTGTGACGCTTCTCTTCTGACGGTTCTTAAATAACGGGGGGGGCGGGGTCACCGGGTGACTGATGCACAGTGACTTGATGGGACTTCCTTGTGGCGTCACGGGGAATGCCACAGGGAAGTCCCGTCAATTCCCCGTGCGTCAGAGGGGGCGGGGTCACCGAGTGGCCCCGCCCCCGTTATTTAAGAACCGTCAGAAGAGGAGAAACGTCACACAGCGGGAGCCTCCCTCCATGCCATCATGGATGCGGAGCGACCCGAAAAGAAGATGAAGACAAGAAGATGAAGAGCGGGAGCCTCCCTGCATGCCATCATGGATGCCGAGCGGCCCGAGGAGAAGAAGGGAAGAAGACGCCGACGCCGCAGAGGAAGATGCCGGACGAGAACACCGGAGGAAGAACCAGAAGAAGAAGAAGATGGAGGAAGAAACCGAAAGAAGAAAGAAGAAGCATTTAAAAAAAGGAATTGTCAAAAACTGTCTCTTGTCATTTTTAACATTTTTGACAGTTTTTTAGTGAAATGGTAGGGGTACCCCCTTACCATTTCACACAGGGGGGAGGGCCGGGATCTGGGGGTCCCCTTGTTAAACCCGGCCAGGGTTGTGGGGATGAGGCCCTTGTCCTCATCAACATGGGGACAAGGTGTTTTGGGGGGCTACCCCAAAGCACCCTCCCAATGTTGAGGGCATGTGGCCTGGTACGGTTCAGGAGGGGGGGCGCTCTCTCGCCCCCCCCTCTTTTCCTGCGGCCTGCCAGGTTGCGTGCTCAGATAAGGGTCTGGTATTGATTTTTGGGGGGACCCCACGCCGTTTTTTTTTAAATTTTGGTGCGGGGTTCCCCTTAAAATCCATAGCAGACCTGAAGGGCCTGGTATGGAATTTAGAGAGACCCCCCACGTCATTTTTTTAAAAATTTTGGTTCGGGGTTCCGCTGTGGGGAATTCCCATGCCGTTTTTATCAATTAACTTCTATGTGTATTGTCGGACTGGCAATGCATTAATAGCCGCGAGTAGTTTTAAATGACTTTTTTTCCTTTGAAATGTCATTTTGCTGTCAGACTGTTCTAAACACGGGAAACATGCGCCCCTTTACAAGCATACTATAGAGACCCCCCTGGTACGAAATTTAAAGGGATATTACACTTTTATTGTTTCAGTTTAAGCATTATTAAAATCACTGCTCCCGAAAAAACTGCAGTTTTTAAAACTTTTTTTTGCATTGATCCATGTCCCCTGGGGCAGGACCCAGGTCCCCAAACACTTTTTATGACAATACCATGAATATAAGCCTTTAAAATTAGCACTTTTGATTTCTCCCATAGACTTTTAAAGGGTGTTCCGCGGCATTTAAACACCCCAAATTGTTCGGCGAACTTGCGAACAGCCAATGAGAAAACATGAGTTTGACTCGAACTCGAAGCTCATCCCTTGTCCACAGCTGCATGTCAATCCCTGCAACATGTTGGGATAATCATGAACTATTAAATGATAAGTATATAATAGATAATTATGTTGCCATTAGTAGTACAGCTATGAGAGTGAAAAAATTGATAAACTGGAGCGCACACAAGTTATGTTCACCCCTAATGCATTCGCTTCAGAACCCAGATCAGCCCAAAATATACACTTCAAACCTCAGTATAGCATCAATGCATTCACTTCAGGCCTCAGATCATGCTGCATTCCATTCACTTCAGCTCCAAAGCATATCCAGTTCTGGTCACCAATCCTCAGGATGTGCTGGAGCTGGAGAGAGTCCAGAGAAGGGCAACTAAATTAATACGGGGTCTGGAGGGCCTCAATTATGAGGAACGACTACAAGATTTGTTCTCCTCGGAGAAGAGACGCGTGAGAGGATATATGGTAGCGATATACAAATATCTCAGTGGTGATCCCAGCGTATGAAACTTTTCAGTCCCAGGGAATGTAGAAAGACACGGGGCCACACAATGAGACTGGAAGAGAAGCGGATTAACCTTAAGCTGCATAGGGGGTTTTTCACTGTCAGGGCGGTAAGGATGTGGAACTCCCTTTTACAATCCGTGGTGTCGGCAGGAAGTATGGATAGTTTTAAAAGACTCTTGGATGTGCATCTTAGCGAAAACAACATACGGGGATATGGGAAATGATTTTTCTACATGCACACACCAGCACAGGTTGAACTGAATAGACTGTTGTCTTTATTCAACCTTACCAACTATGTAACTATATCCTTTAAACCACAAATCAGCTCCAATGCATACACTTCAGTCATCAGTTTAGCACCAATTTATGCACTTTAAGGCCCTTACACACGGTCAGAAAATCTAAAAATAAATTTCGTCCGATGAATGATCTGCCGATTTTCTGATCATTAGTATGCTGCTTTTGACAGCCGATAACGAATTTTCGGCAGACAAAACCGGATATGCAGGCTTCAAAATTTTTGTCTGATGTGACCACAACCTCCAATTTTCTTTTCATTAGTACAGTTTTCTGACAAAAAAATCTGAAGAGGAAGACTAGGCATGCTCAGAAATGAAAGAACACATACAAAAGAATTCAACACATTACGTCACTTCTGCTGTTGAATTCTGTTGTCAGAAAATTTTCTGATGGTGAGTACCCTCTTCACTTTCGATTTGAGACTAGCATCAAACAAAAAACTGATGAAAATTTGTCCATTAATCTGACCGTGTGTACAAGGCTTTAGACTTCAGATCATCCTCTAATCCATACACTTCAGACTTTAGATTAGCCCCAAAGCAAAAAATTCTGACCTCAGATAATGCCACAATCCATACACTTCAGACCTCAGATGATCCCCAACCCATTCACTTCAGACCTAACATCAGCCCACAAACCAGGGGTCCAAAGCATACACTTCAGACCTCAGTTCAGCCCCCATGCATTCACTTCAGACCTCAGATCATGCTGCAATCTATACACTTCTGACCTGAGATGATCCCCCAACCCATTTACTTCAGACCTTAGTTCAGCCCCAATGCGTGCACTTTAGACCTCAGATCATCCCCCGATCCATACACTTCAGAATTTAGATCAGCCCCAAAGCAAACACTTCAGAACCCAGATCATGCCACAATCCATACACTTCAGACCTCGAGTGATCTCCCAACCCATACATTTCAGACCTCAGATCATCTCCCAACCCATGCACTTTAGACCTCACATCAGCCCCCAAAACCATACACTTCAGACCTCAGATATTCCCCCAACTAATTCACTTCAGACCTCAAATCAGCCCCAATATCTACATTTCAGACCTCAGGTCAGCCCCAAACCCTGTATCTTCAGGTACACAGGAGCATTGGTAGGCTTCTTCCGCAAAGCACAGCAGCGTCCTAAACCTCTGTTTGACTCTCAGTGATGTCAGGGGTCCATGGGTCAAGCTTCCTAATTTTCAGCCTAGTGAGCTGTCAATACCGTCTTTGGCAGCAGCTTTAAGTGGAAATGGCATTACGTACCTGCCTGGGCATGCATTCTGGGTTAAAATTTGTCAGGCTTTTATTGTAGCCTCTGACCTTGTTGGGAAGATTTCTGGGAAACCAGGAGAAATTTCCACAATGAGAAGAAAACTCAATATAAAGCTAAAAGAAGTTCTATCTTTTCCACACAACATCCAATACTAAAACATTTTGGCTGAAGTTGAACTATAATAATGTATTCAGAATTCAGAAGAAACCTTTTCTTTCTAATTTCAACCAGATTCACATGAAGTGTCCCCCTTTTGTTGGTGAAAAGAAGTACTGTTTGTGATTTGTTAATGACTTCTTTATTGTGCAACTTTTAGGATTTGCTGCAGGAATATCACATCTATGTTCCTTTCTTGACTCACTGTATTTTTTGTGTTTATGTCTGGCACAGGCATCTCCGGATGGTCCGTTCTGGTGTTGGTGGCTCTTGTCCGTCTTGCCCTTGGATCCGGTCTATCAGACGCTAATTATTTCCATGACTTCATTAAAGGAGAGGCTTTTCCATCTGAAGCACATATTATCTGTCTTCCTCCAAAGTCCCTCCTAAACTCCTAAAGGATTATATGCCATAATGAGTATGAATTAAGAAGACAAAAAGCATAGGTTTTCAAAGTTCTGCACCATCCGTCCATAAGGGATAACCTTTGCTCAGTTGACATTGCTGCTTTGATTGACTCTCCAAGTACTGGTAACCTAGCACAAGAACAATGTTTTCACTGGAACCTTAATGGTCATCGAAAATGTAATATCCCCAAAACCTTCAGATAAGGGTTGATACACTTAAGTAATGGAATTTATTGATTCAGTAGCTTCATATTTTAGCTAGAACTTTTTCTTGTATTTGCCTCAGTGAAACAATATGTTAATAAGGTGTTCTTTTTTTTCTGTTCTTACACTTTTTTGAACTTGGCTTCAGCCATCTTGCTCACTCTTTCTATTGTCTTTTTGTCTGCAAATCAATGATAGTACAATGCTACAGCTGCCTTTCGCATAATTTAACTGTGTATTTTATTTTGTTTGTGTATTTATTCTTGAAATTCATTGACAGACCCTAGCATATGTAGCTCTGAGTAAGTTTTGCTACAAGGGAAGTGAGCTTTTCTAAGTGCAGTTCAGCACTACTTTAATCAGTGAACATGTTCTTGCAGTAGTGTCTAGTTGCCACTCTTGCACTTTATTATAAACAGCCATTTTTTCTAATTTTAGCAATTAAAAATCCTTGTTGTAAATTGTATGTTTAATGTATATCTTGAAATGAACAGGGTAACTTGTGGATTTATAAGAATATATTGTATTTAAAATATTGCCAAATGATAGTGGGGCAGATGAAGTGACTCTTTAAAGAGTCACTTAGCTTCCCTCTCTTCCCAGCAGCATATATACTGTCCAGTCCTAGCTCACTTGCCGGGCCATTCGGCACCACCGGGTATGAGTGAAGGTGTGATTTACTCACACTTTTCCATGTGCCAGCGATAGGTGTCTTCTGATTGGCCCAGTGCTGTCACATGGGGCAGGGAAAGGAGTCTATAAGCCTGTGTAAGTTCTGACAAATCAGGTGGTTACCCAGAACTTTTTTTTCTGGCTCTGGTGCCAAAACAGAGCGGCACGGGTATGAGGATGGTGAATATATGCTGCTGGGATTGGAGAGTTAAACAACTGTTTTACTTTCCCCTGCATGGGTAAAGGAAAGGGTCACTTTAGGAAGGACATGAAAGTGTTGCCCAAAGCAACCAATCATCCTGAACTTTGGCATTTAAACTGACCACATAAGTAAACCGCGGTGCTTTTTAAGAAAAAAAAAAACAGCCCTTTCTGTGAAAAAAATGCCAGCTGTTTATGAGTTCCTATTTAACAGTCCTAAACATGTGAACTTATCTATAATGTTTGGAGCCTCCTGCTCAGCATGTCTAGCTGTCACTAGAGGGCACAGAGCATAGCCCCCCAACTCCCAACAATCAGAGCTCAGACACCTTGTGTACAAGGTACACCCTTTCAGGCTTCAGAAATGGAGACAGAACTGTTAATCATTTTTCTATTTGGATCTTTAACAGCTCTGTCTCTAGATACTATGTACAAGTTTTATGTAGGCTGTAGTTCAGGCTAAAGCTGTTTTTCACTTGTGTATGGACCCTGGCGGGCTGAATTACATTCTTGCTGCTTACATGTTTTGGAACCCTATGAGTGGAATTGCTTTGGCCAACAATACCAGTCTCACTCCTCAAGCTGCATGGGAGGAGTGTCATGCTTTCCATTGAAATCTCCACAATGTGAAGTAAATGAAAAATCCAGCAGAGAGAGCCAAATAGACTCCTTTGCTAAAACTATGCCAAGTTGGCAGACCTTAGACCTCTGGTGTACAAAGCTTTTCATGGGTGTCCCTCAGAAATATATGAAACTGGTGCTTGAGTGATCCTGCCGGTATCTACCCATAGCTAAAACATCAGTCTTGGGTCAGCTAAACCTTAAAAGCTATATGAAATGCTGTCCATCTGGTCCTTAGATTCATAGCGTGCTGTTGAATAACGAAGCAAGGACTTTTCTCTGCTGCAGTTAAGCAATACATCTTGGTCATCTGTCTACCAATTTCCCTTTGGGATTAATAAAGTATACTGTATTCTGTAACCCCAGCCTTTGATTGGACAGTGAAGGAGCAACAGCAAACAGATATAATTATCCCTTTGCTTTCTCCTGTCAGAATTATCCTTATCAGCATATTTGATTTGTATGCAACACTCCTGATTGGCCTTGACTACCACCCTGCCCTCTCCCAGTGTGAGCGCAGCTATAAGGCCAGCCAAAAGCTTGCAGGAAAGAAATTTGCACGATCACCCCCTATCAAAACAGATAGTGTTGAAAGGGGAATCCCTACTGCCGAGCAATTGTCTTCTCCGAGCAGGAGAGCGTGGGCAGGCAGGGAAAGCCATCCCCACCGGTGGAAGACAGTGATTATCACTAGGGGCTCGATCAACTTGGTACATTTAGCCTTTCCATTAATGCTGAACCGGTCGAGCTTTGAATGGTCTATGGACGGTCTAAAGGGGATTACAAGAGGTTAATACCTTAGGCTACTGTGGAAGACAATGAAAAGCCGCACACCAACAACATAGCCCAGTCATCATGTAGTCAGTTATGACCTAAATGACTAAGCCAGTGGGAGGGTGAAACACCTCAAAGGGGCATGTCTTTCGTAAGAGACAGGCTGAAGCCAATTCTCTCTACATGATGACTGTGCTGTATTGGCATGCAGCTTCTCATTGTCTTCTACAGCCGCTTTTAGCAGACTAAGCAAGCCCCTTGAATGCCAGCACCCAACAGCCATGGAATCACCGGGCCGCTGTAAGTTGGCGCTTGCAGTGGCACTCTCTAAAAGTTTGTAATTTATACTTGCCTTACTCCAGCTTCAACAATGGAGAGGGTGACATCATTACATATTTTCAAGGTAGATTGATAGACATATATAGCAGGCACTATGCAAGTGACACATCTGTCAAGCTACAAATCACCTAAAAGTACTAGGTGTGTGCCATTCAGTATAGGACTTCTCCAGTCAACATGCTGCTGCTGACTCTCTCAGTCTGTACTGTAATTCTAAGGCACTGCACATTTAGTATGCCGTCTCCATTTATTTTGTGGGTGTTTTGTAAAAGGCCTTAGTGGCACCAGTCTCTTAGGATTTTTTGCTTAAAAAATGTATAGTTATCTTTGTTGTATAAATGGTCAGGTAGAAAATAATTGCAGTTATACACTTGAAATATAAAAGACACCAAGGTCATTGGTGGGAGTTATTCTTACAGTACTCAGCTTAGGCTGAATCTAAAGAAATACTGTTCTCTGTGTTTAATAATGTTGCATTTTTAAATATTGAATATTTCTTTTTTTCTATTTAAATCTGCTGACTGTACTGTTTTTTTTTTTTCATATGATTTCTGTAGCTTTCTGTGTGCTACTGCCTTCTTTACTATAAATCAGCAAGTCGGAACTGTATGAGATTACCGTATTTATCGGCGTATAACACGCACAGGTATATAACACGCACATTCATTTTAAGAGGGAAGTTTCATGAAAAAAACTTACATTTTAAATAAGGAACTATGAAAACTTTTGAAGCAATGGTGAGACTGCCCATCTGCAGTCTCACCATTGCCATCAATACAGCCTGATCAATGCCCATCTGCAGCCTCACAAGTGCCATCAATGCAACCTCATAATTCCACATCAATGCAGCAGCCTCACCATTGCCATCAATGCAGCAGCCTCACCATTGCCATCAGGGCAGCCTGATCAATGCCCATCTGCAGCCTAGGGGGGACAGGGAGGGGGCGGGATGAGCGCAGACAGATTATATACAGTGAGAATCTCCTATTATAGACAGAACAGTGGTCCAAGGGCAGCCCAGGAGACGGGACTTCCTATTACAGAGGCCGCCAAGTAAACAGGAGATTCTCACTGTATGTAATCTGACAGCGCTCGTCCCACACCCTCCTTGTCCCCTCTGAGGCAGCTAAAATTGAAGTATTGGCATATAACACGCACGTGCTATTTGCACCCGAGTTTTAGGGTGAAAAAGTGAGTGTTATACGCCAATAAATACAGTATATGGAATACTGCAGTTAGAAGTGTTGAAAGGGCATAGCAAGGGCGTTGTGTCACAAAATTATTTTTATATATTCTAACATGTAAAAACGTACAAATAACTTTTGATGCAGCATAACCTATAGCAACCAATTAATCAGATGAGTTTTTCCTACACATTTGGTAAATACAATGTAATATCTGTTTTTTTTTGTTTATTTTAGAAAGAGTTCTTTCTAGTCTTTCTTAATTTTTACATTTCTGACTAGTTGGATACTAGCTATATCACTTGGTGCTTTTAAGTGTGTGTCACCCTAATAGTTTAATCAGAAAAAGAGAAAGTAGCTAGCAATGCTAAAGCCCAAAGCTGGCAATTCCCAACCACAGTCACATGGCACTTTAGGCATATAAGGAGAGGCGGGAGGGGGATGGAGAGTCTCAGCAAAAGACACCATTGAGCAGTAAAATGCTTTAACCTATCATGTCACTGTGAAGGTTTTTATTTATTTAGGTCATGGTATAGCTAGTAACTGCATTGAATTGAACTTGTTCTGTAACTTTGAAGGTGCAGCTCAGATGCTGAATGCTGGGGTATCTTCCTGACACTCATTAGAATGGAAGATGCGGCGTGTAGAAGCTGCAAAACATCTTCAACATTACAGAACAAGTCCAGCTGAATGTGACTACCACTATCTAGAATGTCACTATTCCCCTCGAACGTCCATGGAAGTTAAAGTCTATAGGTGCTCTGTAACCACTGGCAATTTGGACTGTTTCCAGCAATGGTATTCATCAGGGTTTTGTTGTGATAGGTGTGCTTTAAGATCTTTGCTGTTTGGGGTTCCACCAATTAATTTATTCCAGGGTGGAACCACTATATTATCAGTTTCTTTGGTTGATTTACTTTATCATGTATTTACTTTATCATGTATTTGTATCAAAGGCATCAACTCTCACAGTGGTCCTTCCCTCCTAGACTTTTGTCACACAAATCATTGTGAATGCCTCCAGTAGTTGCTTTACCCTAAACCCAGGTTGGACACAATATTTGTTACCTAGGGGTCCAGTTAAACTAAACATGGGTCAGACAGGTGCTGGGATCCTTCTCACTGTTACCTGCACACAGCTCACATTTATCTAGCAATGAATAAGCATTTTTCTTGGCTTGTAGTTGAATGGGTGGCCCTAAAGTTTGTCATGAGCCCCTTATGGTAATGCACAAAGCTGATGCGCCCTCTTTTTGTGTTTATAGTAACTTTAAGGTTCTGCCCTATCCCTAGAGGGCAGCAAGAGCTGTTCTATGTGAGGTAGAAAGAAATCCTGGATAGCCGCACTCTGGGATAAGGACATCTTTATTTCAATAAAATCCAACAATACAGTCAGTTGCAGAGAAAGAGCTGTTCTATGAAGCATCTGATCTGGAGATTGCATTGGAAGATTTCCTATTTCTGAATTGACTCTCTATATGCATGCAGGACTAGTGGGCCTACTACCCTTAGCGCTGATGTTATTTTCTTTTTACACAAAATGTGATACTTGAGGTTGGAAGAGGTTTATTGCTAATGGCATATCCACTTAATAAATCAGCTCATTTGCTCTAAACAACCATTTTGAAACCACAAAAGCATGCTACCCAAGATGACAGACTCATGTTACCTCATGTTAAGCACAGTTCTAGGACATCTCACAAGTGGCAGTGGGAAATTACACTTCTTCACAAGGGCGGTGTTCCAGAAGAAAACAGTTTGTAAATTAATATTCTAGTACAACTGAGGAGCCACTCATTTACCCCTTGCTGTGGTTTAGAGAGCTGTAATCAGTAGGCAGTGGAGGACAAGATGAAAGGCTACCTGTTAGAGCTTTGAATTTCTTTAAATGAAGAGCCGCAGTTAAGATATGTAGCATTAAGGTAATCATTTTAATCATATGAAATGCAAAATATGGATTTTGTTTCTAATTTCCTGGCACCTCTTATGAATATTTGTGAAGACTTCTTGTATTGTGAACTCAAAGTTATGCTAAAAGTATGCTAAGTAATATTGTCTTTGACTAGCCTGTGCATAACAGCGAAATATCTGAGCATGTGGTACAGTAGTTTAATGCAGTGGTTCAGTGTTCTCAAGCTGTGACACTCACCCTCCCAATTAGCGAGGCCATCAATTATTTCATGCCATCAACCTTCTCGTTCTCAAGTTTATTTGAAATTATTATGCCTATGTTTTTATGTTTTGGATATAAAAGGAAAGAGATAGAACCTGTTATGGTTCTATTGATTGCCCTACAACACATGATGCATGTAACTGTACTTGTAGGATCCCTGTATAATGAAAATCACATAACATGGGGTCTTATAAGAAATCAGAACAGCTTACCTATTCTCTGCTGTACATAAATCAGCGCATTGCCTGAAAAGCATAATTTACTACAAAAACATGCTATCCAAGATGGCAGACTCCGGTTACCCAGTGGTAAGCACAATTCTAGGGCCTCTCATAACTTGAGTTTTCCTGCTGTCAAGGACACAGTACGGCTTCAATTGCTGTCTTTGAACCCACTGGGAACATTTTCCTATATAAGTGTCACTGTCAGGATTTTGTTGCTATCTTGGGTCCCAGTGTGAATATTTTACCTCATTTGCTCCCCAGAACAGAGAGTGAGACGAAATCTCGGCAAAGGGGATATGAGCAACAACAACAAAAAGAGGTTATAAGCCTTCCCTAGATTTTTTTCACTGAGGTCTATGTCCTACCCTGTTTCCCCGAAAATAAGACCTAGCGTGATTGTCGGTGATGGCTGCAATATAAGCCCTACCCCCCAAATAAATCCTTGTAGGTCTTATTTTCAGGGTAGGGCTTATTTTTGGGGAAACATGGTAGGGCCTATTTGGGGGGTAGGGCTTATATTGCAGCCATCACCGACAGTCACGCTAGGTCTTATTTTCGGGGAAACCGGGTAGTTAGAGAGCTAGGACCTTAGCACTAGGACAATCTGGAGCCGAGAGACATTAACAGTCACTAGCATCCATAACACTGCCTATATATGCTTTTGAAAAGTTTGCTCACACTTTCAGGTTACACAGTGGCTGCTGAAGTGCAACATGAACTAGTCTGACATTTTCTTTTTACTAAGCAACAAAGAGATTGTAGTTTTTGTACCATTTTGGTTTTTGTGGTAGTCATAATTATGCTTGTTTTATAGTTCCTCTTCACCTAACCTTTTATAGAGTCTAAGATGTTATGTCTGCATTGTAATTTGCTGATGAACAATGATGATTTTGAAAAAAAAAATGTTTCTACTGTAAGAATTAGCATTAAAGAAATCTGGTAATGTTTCTTTTTTGTACTCTTTTTTTTTTTTTTTTTTTTGCTAAAAAACCTCCACCTCAATCAAAAAATCCTTCGTAATAAATATGGGAATTTAAGGTTAAATATGAAATTGACTCAACAACTTGATTTGCCCCCAACAACTTCTTAAAGGGGCATCAGTCTCGTAACCTTTTGCACTTTCCCCTCCAAGTGATCGATGAGCTTGTTAAAAAGCTTTTTTAATTACCTAATCTATCTTTTTATAATGAAGGAATGGTTGGACAAGGACAGGGGGGTTGTGTATGGCCAGAGAGGGGAATTCAAGGTTATACCTAGATTTTTGCCATAGCTATGACTATCTGATGTGGCTTTAGGCTGGATTCACAATTTTTGTCCTTCACTTTCACCTGGTAATCCTGCCAATAACAAATTCATGGACCTGTGGAGACAATGGGGTTAACTAATGGCAAATAGACTGTGCACTTTCCAAAATGCAGTTGCACTCTGCAAGTGCAATTGCTCCAGAGCTTAGTAAAAGCTTCACTTTGCAAAGAGTACCCAATTATGTGCAAGGAAAATTTAAAAAATGCAATTATGCTTGCACATGATGGGATGATGGAAGTCAGCAGAACTTCTGCTCACTTACTAATCTCTGAAGCAGCTGTATTTGTCTTTAGTAACTCAACCACACTGTAACGGACAGGAGTGCAGCAAAGGCAGGGAGCACAGGACGATATCAGTGCTTACATTTTTTAACAGGTTTTGCACGAGTTGAACAGATACACCAAAACACTTTCATTAGTATATTTAACAAACCGAAAGTAGGAAAATAAGATACGTTTATTGTTAAGGTTTACATACAAGCAATATTAGGTGGCAAGACATTTAGGGCCCCTCAGTTTACACCGTGTATCCCCTTTTCATCATATCTATAACTCTCTACGTGAAGAGTCATATGGATTCCAGTGTAGGTAGATCAGTGATTTGGCTGAATGGGTAGGAGTATGATAATTTAAATGTTTGCAGAAAGACAGTGGGGTTGATTTACTAAAGGCAAATAGACGGTGCACTTTGCAAAGTGCAGTTGTTCCAGATCTTAGTAAATGAGCAGAAGCTCTGATGACTTCCATCATCCAATCATGTGCAAGCAAAAATGCAGTTTTTTTTTTACATTTACTTGCACTCTTTGCAAAGTGAAGCTTTACCTCATTTACTAAACTTTGGAGCAACTGCACTTGCAAATTATATGGTCTATTTGCCTTTAGTAAATCAACCCCAATGATGGGTGTTGTTAGAAATTCCTGCTGTTTGTGGTTTGGTGTTCCCAAATACCAGACTGCTATACAGCCAAATTTTACACTGCAAGGAAGCTCCAGGATGTTTAAATCTCCAGGCATGTATGCTCTGTTCCCATGATTTCTGTACTAAATTTTCAAGCTTCACTAGATTGTACCTTTACGCTATTAGAAGTTTAAAAAATCAATATGGCCCATTATTCATTATGATGAGTTTGTCATCTTTGTTTTCTCCAGAAAACCACCTACGATCTCAACATGCCACAGTTTCACCTTGGCTTAAAAAGTCAAAATCTATTAACTGGAGTAGAAGATGGCATCAATTATCTTAGTAAACCAGAGATAAGCTGTCATTGCTGGCGAGACTGAGACCTCTCAAGGGTTTTAAACATTCCCCAGTGGAAACAGACGGCAGAAGAAATTGTATACATCAGGATGATATTTTACTTTAGCTATTCTTTTACTAAGTCTAGGATATTCAGTGTTCTAATAATTTTATTTTACCTCTTTTCTAGGCTCTGCTATCATGTTTTGCACAGGTTCAAAAATCAAATCACATTGAATGAATTGCTTATTTTATTAAGACAGGTGGTTCACTGTTTTTAGATTTGAAACTTAAAGTGGAACTAAACAAACTTTTTTTCCATTTGGGATAGCATAAGTGATGGGTATAACCTTTGTCAGTTATATTTGCCATCTGTATTCCATTGGGAGATTTCTCTTTACTTCCTGTCCCATAGCCAAAACAAAGTGAGAGGGAATTCCTTCAAAGTGAGGACATGCCTGGTTGTCACAAGTGCCCCCATTGGAAGGTTTCCCCTCTATTACTGTTCTTGGGTCAACCCAAAATTTGTGATTTTTCTTTTACATTCACTCTCAGTAATAATGGTAAACAAGAAAAATAGAGAGGATGAATCTCCTTTAATGCAGACAGCGATAAAAACCTGACAGGTGTTCTAATCCCCCTTCACTCTGTACACATAAAATAATTGCCTTTAGTTATACTTTATCGGATTACATTTTCACACCTTTACTTGGAATCAAACTGCAATTTCAGTTAAAGGTATATTTGTAGATATACAAAATGTACAAATATTGCAGAAAAAAACATTTTATCTTAAACCTGTAACCTGTGCTATTGTCAAAGGGACAAAAGGAAAAGCACGAACTGTTGATGTCATAAATTGTCAATAGGTAGGTTTCATCCAGCTTCTTTCCCCTTAGTGCCGCCCACAGCTACGCCAACTCTGAGTTGCCTTGATCCGGGACATGTGGGCGGCCTCTGGGAGGAGTGGCCCACTCACTTTAAAGGAGTATATATAGGCAAGACATATTGCATGCAGTCCTTGACCACCATTATTGGTCTTCCCTATACACCTTACGAGGGTACATTTTGGTTGATCTGTGGTCTGTTTGGAAGCTCCTTTATGATAGGTTACTTGGAATTATGGAATGGATTGCTGCACTTTGGCTTATTATTTATAAGGGTATATTTGGATTTTATTTTCAGATTTGTCTTTATTGATCCTAAAGTCATACCTGATGGAACAGATTTTTCAAGTTTTGGGTAAAAACATCTATCATACTAAAATGTTTTTGGGCGCAAGACCTAAGTATGTGTTTTTGAACTACACTATCATGTATCCTTCTGCTATTTATTATCCAGCAGATTATTTTATCCATCATGGAGTTTGCAGTTTGGCTCCCTGATGTTTTGGGGATTCCCTCCCTAAGGGCGGTGGGAACTTGGGTGCTGGCGGGTCTTCCTGGGGTCCTTGGGTTTAAAGCCTGAGGATTCTTCTTAGGAAATTGGAGGTAAATAATATTAATATACATCTATACAGATATCCAATATACAGTATATCGTGTGTGTATATACTGTGTGTGTATATACTGTGTGTGTATATATATTTATATATATTATATCGTTTTTAATGCGGACGCCACATAAATGGCATTTTAACATGGATGGAATAAAAACTTTGTTAACTTTTTTACTGTGTGGTTTACCATTTGAGGTACAAACTAAAGTCCCATTATCCCATCTAAATAGATTGTAGTGCAAGCTTTCAAAGAACAGGTTCATTTTTTGACATTAAAGCGGAGTTCCAACCAAAAGTGCAACTTCCGCTTTAAGCACTCCTTGCCCCCTTACATGCCACATTTGGCATGTCATTTTTAATGGGGGGGTGGCGCGGTTACCTATTTTTTTTGTCATGACTTACTGGACCCACATGCAACACTCCTTGGGATTATTCCCTAGCAATTTTATAGTGAGTAACCGTTTTTTTTTTTACCTGTTGTCTGAATTTCGTGTAATACAATTCTTTTCTAATAAACTGACCCACTGGGACTTCTGAAATAACATGTTCTGGATGACTACTCCTTGCATGAAGCAAAGTGTTACTTGAAATTGATTTTCTGAAAGGCTTGATAATCATACCACCCATAGTTGTTTCTAATATTAAATCTGATCTCCAGGCAAACATCTATGTACACAGTTATACATACATACTGTATATGTGTACTGTTACTGTTTATTGGCCAAGGGATTTGTAATTCTGTACAGACAGTCTTGTGATGTACGCACGTATGCCACACCGCACAGCCAAGCAATCAGGCACCACACTCATTTTCTGGCTGAGCCATTCAACTTCCTATGTTACCACTCTGCCTCTAGCTTGCTCATTAAACAGTAGACAAACACCATTACCTCTATCCAGTAAGCTGGAAGGTGATTAAAAAAGTGGGTAAGCTTAACAGGGAAGTAGTATAGTGATCTTTATAGTTGTACATTGTGGCAAAGGTACATAAATCACAAGAGTGGCCACACAAGACTACACATTCTTTGGTAGAGAAAACATTCAAGGTGTATTTACCCCGATCAGCCATACCATTTTGACAATTGACAGGTAATGTGCATAACATTGATTATCTTGTGACAACCTGGATGGAATATACTGTATTAGGCAGCAAGTGAACTTGTTGTCCCTGAAGTTGCTATGTTAAAAACAGAAAAAATGGGCAAGCGTAAGGATTTGAGCGATTTTGAGAAGGACCAATTTGTAACGGCTAGGCGACTGGATCAGAGCAACTCCAAAACAGCAGCTGTAGTGGGATGTTCCTGGTCTTCAGTGGTCCGGACCTACCAAAAGTGTTCCATTGAAAGGAAAACCAGAGAAATGTCCGCAGCCTACAATAGGCCTACATCTCAGGAGTCTTCCTAAGCATTTTTTTTTTAAGGGGAGAAGGTGCTTTAAAAGCTAAGCACACCCTCCTGCTTGCATGCTTGAGCTAAGGGCAGGTGGATTCCAGGAAGTAAATGCTACATGCATCATCTGCCCTTACTCAAGATGGCTGTGGCTAGAAATAGTGGGGGTGTTTTCAAAGTGATTGCTCAACAAAATAAGGCACGGAGATATGGATGGATGGGTGAGTTTGCTTTGAATATTAAAAATGAATTATTAGGGTCTTCAGTTTGTGGTGCTGTATGTGTCATCCAACTCATACAACTGTTTGTAAATTAAGTGGAACATGGATCTTAATGGTGGGTGAGATTCTAAATTCCATAGAAGTTCCACACATATAGAATGGCTGCTTTTGAAAAAAAAAAAAACTTTTTGTGAGTGTACAAATCATGCCAGAAATGAAGTAAATAAAAATGATGTCCTGAGTGTAATCACTTTATACATCTAAATGATATTTAAAGCACTTAACCTCAAATCTAGTGGAGCGGAAAAATATCACGCAGTGATATTTCAGCTTAACTAAGCCAACTAGGAATTCCAAGTGACTGTTTCCAGCTTCTGCAACACATATTTACCATCTTAAATATGAGGGTAATCGCTGAAACAAGGGCTAAAAATGCATTTTTTCAAATTCTCCTAGGTGCTCATTAATGCTGAACTCCAGGCAGATGTAAAAAAAAAAGAAAAACAATCAATTCACTTCATTAAAAAAAAAAAATCATGAAAATGTATTTTTAAATGTAACTTGCCTATGCCGCTGAATTTATCCTCATATAAGACTCCTGAACAAAAGCAATGTGCACATGTCCTCAGAAGGAACTTGCAAAGAAGAGAGGTAAGTGCACTTCTCCTTCAGTTATCGATTACAGGGTGTGTCTTAGCTGTGAGAGAGCTAGCAATCTTTTGCCTGGTAGACAACAGCAACTATTTTGTCTTTTTATGGTGGGGACAAATTACTTTGAGTAAAAGAATGAGTGCCACACTGTGTGTCATGAGGCCTCATTTATTGTTGGACACGGTGGAAGGTGGGTGCTCCCTCAAAACCCCTTGAGCCTTATTCCTTACTCTGGAATTAGTCCAGTTGTATTAGGTTTCCCCTGATCTTCACTCAGCTTCTACTAGACACTCCATTGGGGACCTTGAACTTCCCAGTTACTTTGGTCGAGGTCTCTAAGGTGATCAAATCCCTAAAGAGAGGCTCCGCCCCAGGTCCAGATGGATTTACCTGTCTGTATTATAAAAAATTCTCCTCCCATCTGTCCCCGAGATTGGTTCAGCTTTTTAACTATATTCTTCAGGGGCATAAGTTCCCAGAGGAAATGCTATTAGCTAATATGTCTTTTGATCCCAAAGCCCAATAAAGATCACTCCCTACCTCAAAATTATAGGCCTATCTTGGTGATCAACAATGATCTAAAGATATTTAGCAGAATCCTTGCTGATCGCCTTGCTATCATTATCCCTTCTCTGATCTCGCCATTTCAGTCGGGCTTTATTTGCAACCGCTTTATCACCAATAGGGATGAGCTTCGTGTTCGAGTCGAACCCATGTTGGACTTGAACATCGTCTGTTCGCCCGTTCGCCGAATTGCAAATGCTATGAGCCATTCGCGCCAAATTCAAGTGGTGCGTCACGCCCCATAATTCACTGCGGCTATGACCCGCATGCTTGGCCAATCACAGCGCCGTCTGAACAGAGAGCCGTAATTGGCCAAAGTCAAGGGGGCTTTGGCCAATTATGGCTCAGGGGATTTAGTACACGCCCCACACTATATAAGGCCACCTGCACGGCGGCCCTGTGTAGTGTGTTCCGGCGTTCATAGATAGAGAGAGACAGACAGTGTCATTTGATTTAAGTTAGATAGATTAGGCAGGACAGTCAGTCAGTTAGCTGCACTTACAGTGTAGGCAGGCTTGTGTTGTTACAGTATTTACAGCTACCTGAAGAAAATTTCTGGTGTTCTTTTGATCCTATTAGTACCACAGTCAGGCAGCTAGACCATTTACAGTTAGTGTAGTGCATCCTCCTCACAGTGTTCAGCTAAAGCTACAAGTTAGTTTAGTGTGACCTCTGCACAGTGTTCAGCTAAAGCTACAAGTTAGTGTAGTGCATCCTCTGAACAGTGTTCAGCTAAAGCTACAAGTTAGTGTAGTGCACAGTGTTCAGCTAAAGCTACAAGTTAGTGTAGTGAATCCTCCTCACAGTGTTCAGCTAAAACTACAAGTTAGTGTAGTGTGACCTCTGCACAGTGCTCAGCTAAAGCTACAAGTTAGTGCACTGCGTCCTCCTCACAGTGTTCAGCTAAAGCTACAAGTTAGTGTACTGCGACCTCTGCACAGTGTTCAGCTAAAGCTACAAGTTAGTGTAGTGCGTCCTCCTCACAGTGTTAATCTAAAGCTACAAGTTAGTGCAGTGCACAGTGTTTAGCTAAAGCTACAAGTTAGTGTAGTGCGTCCTCCTCACAGTGTTCAGCTCAAGCTACAAGTTAGTGTAGTGCGTCCTCCTCACAGTGTTCAGCTAAAACTACAAGTTAGTGTAGTGCGACCTCTGCACAGTGTTCAGCTAAAGCTACAAGTTAGTGTAGTGCGTCCTCCTCACAGTGTTCAGCTAAAGCTACAAGTTAGTGTAGTGCGACCACTGCACAGTGTTCAGCTAAAGCTACAAGTTAGTGTAGTGCGTCCTCTGAACAGTGTTCAGCTAAAGCTGCAAGTTAGTGTAGTGCGACCTCTGCACAGTGTTCAGCTAAAGCTACCTGTAGAAGGTTGGTGGTGTTTTCCTGATCCTATCACTACCGCAGGCAGCTAAATAAGCTACAAGTTAGTGTAGTGTGACCTCTGCACAGTGTTCAGCTAAAGCTACCTGTAGAAGGTTGGTGGTGTTTTCCTGATCCTAGCACTACCGCAGGCAGTTAAATAAGCTACAAGTTAGTGTAGTGCGACCTCTGCACAGTGTTCAGCTAAAGCTACCTGTAGAAGGTTGGTGGTGTTTTCCTGATCCTATCACTACCGCAGGCAGCTAAATAAACTACAAGTTAGTGTAGTGCGACCTCTGCACAGTGTTCAGCTAAAGCTACCTGTAGAAGGTTGGTGGTGTTTTCCTGATCTTATCACTACCGCAGGCAGCTAAATAAGCTACAAGTTAGTGTAGTGCGACCTCTGCACAGTGTTCAGCTAAAGCTACCTGTAGAAGGTTGGTGGTGTTTTCCTGATCCTATAACTACCGCAGGCAGCTAAATAAGCTACAAGTTAGTTTTTTTGCGCCCTCTGCACAGTGTTCAGCTAAAGCTACCTGTAGAATGTTGGTGGTGTTCTCATACTACAGGCAGGCAGTTGATTTTGCTAGCTGCCGTATCAGAGTATATATATATATATATATATATATATATATATATATATATATATATATATATCCCAGCTTAGTGCAGCTACAGGCCATTAGTATGTCTGGAAGGCCAACAAGGAGAAGCAGACAGTCACAAGCCAATAAAAGAGGGCAAGCAGGCTCTGTGTCTAGAGGCAACAGTGCTGGTCGTGGAGACGGTGCATCCTCATCAGCACGTGGCTGTGGGACACGCTTGGCCTTTTTTTCGGCAGCTGGCCGTGATGAGCCCCAACATGCGGAAGACTTTGTTGAGTGGATGACCAAGCCGTCCTCATCCTCTCTCACCCATGCTCAGGGTACTTTTTCTGGAAAAGCAGCTGCCAACGCGGCCTCTTCCCTCGGCTCAATGGCATCAGTGACTCCTTCCCTAGCCCCACCATGTCCTCCTGAGGAGTCCCTCGAACTGTTTGACCACAGTGTTGGGCAAATGCTCCAGGAGGATGCCCAGCGTTTAGAAGGCTCTGATGATGATATTGAGCTAGATGAAGGCAGTAACGTGAGCACGGACAGAGGGGGTGCCCAAGAAGGACAGCAATCTGACAGTCATGCTCCCCCTGCTGCAGCATACTGCCAGGTTTGCTCCAGTGATGAGGAGGGAGGGGATGATGAGGTCACTGACTCAACGTGGGTGCCTGATAGGAGAGAGGAGAAGGAGGCACATCACCAACGAGGCAGGATGCCCTCCAGGGGCCAGCCTAAGGGCAGCACACTGACTGCATCACAAAGCTCCGCATGTGCAGGGCGCTGCTGTCTCTGCGCGTTATTCCGAAAGTTCTTTGGTGTGAGCCTTTTTGAGACGAGTGCATCAGATCGCACCGCTGCTATTTGCAACATATGTCTCAAGCGTATCTCGCGTGGCCAAAACATCTCCCGCTTGGGCACCACATGCTTGACCAGACATATATTGACCTGCCATGCAGTTAGTTGGCAAGCGTATCCAAAAGACCCACACCAAAGAAAAAAGAGGACCTCTCCTTGCTCCTCATCAGCTGAGATCTCCAACCCCACTATACCTTCAGTCCTCTCTGAGACCTGCACTGAGAGGAATGAAGGTGTAGAATTAGGTGTGTCACAGCCAAGTACTTGCGGGCAATCTACTTTCGGTACACCAACGTCAGATTGTACCGGGCAAATTTCCCTGCCCCAGCTGCTGCACCGCCAAAAGAAGTTCGCTCCCAGCCATCCACATGCCCAGCGGTTGAATGCTAGCTTGGCAAAATTGCTAGCACTTCAACTGCTACCTTTTCAGTTGGTAGACTCTGCCCCCTTCCGTGAGTTTGTGGAATGTGCCGTTCCTCAGTGGCAGGTACCCAAACGCCACTTTTTCTCACGGAAGGCGATTCTGGCTCTCTACTGGCATGTGGAAGGCAATGTCCATGCCTCGCTGGGCAGGGCGGTCAGTGGTAAGGTGCATATTAACGCTGATTTATGGTCCAGCAGGCATGGACAGGGACATTACCTAAGTTTCACCGCGCATTGGGTGACTCTGCTGGCAGCTGGGAAGGATGCAGGACAAGGTGCAGTAGTGTTGGAGGTTGTTCCGCCACCACGCCTCCAAAATGCCACTACTAATGATTGTGACACACCTCTCTCCTCCACCCCCTCCTCTTCTTCTTCCTCCATGGTCTCTTCCTGTGCTTTGTCCTCGGAACCAGCAGTGCTCCGTAGGCGTTCAAGGGGCTACGCAAGTACGCAGGCCAAAAGATGCCATGCGGTGCTTGAGCTGGTATGCTTGGGGGACAGGAGCCACACTGGGGTAGAGGTTCCATCAGCTCTGCAGGGGCAGGTTCAGAGGTGGTTGACGCCACGCCAACTTAAGGCAGGAATGGTGGTTTGCGACAATGGCACCAACTTCCTCTCCGCCCTCCGACAGGGACAACTGACCCATGTGCCCTCTTTGGCTCACATCCTTAACTTGGTGGTGCAGCGGTTCTTGGGCAGGTACCCGGGCTTACAGGATGTCCTGAGGCAGGCCAGGAAAGTCTGTGTGCGTTTCCTCCGGTCATATAATGCCAGTGCTCGGCTGGCAGACCTCCAAAAGGAGTTTAACCTGCCCAAGAACCGCCTAATCTGTGACATGCCCACCAGGTGGAACTCAACGTTGGCCATGCTGCAGCGGCTGCACACGCAGCAGAGGGCCATCAATGAGTACCTGTGGGACTATGGCACCAGGACAGGGTCAGCGGAGCTTGTTTTTTTTTCCCACGCCAGTGGGCCATGATCAGGGATGCATGCACTGTCCTGTCACCATTTAAGGAGGCCAAGAGGATGGTGAGCAGTGACAGTGCATGCATCAGTGACACTGTCCCCCTTGTCTACCTGTTGGAGCACACGCTGCGTGAAATAATGGACAGGGCACTTGAGGCAGAACAGAGGCAGGAAGAGGAGGACTTCCTTAGCTCTCAAGACCCCCTTTATCCAGACAGTGTTCCTGCTTGCCCGCTGATCACACAGGAAGAGGACGAGGAGGAGGAGGAGGATTGTGTCAGTATGAAGGTGGAGCCTGGCACTCAGCATCAGCAGCAGTCTTTAAGGGATCAGTCCCAAGAAACACATGGACATGTACGTGGCTGGGAGGAGGTGGCTGCGGACCATGTCATCCTTAGTGACCCAGAGGACTCCGGACCAAATGCCTCAGCAAACCTACGCTGCATGGCCTCCCTGATCCTGCAAAGCCTGCGTAAGGATCCTCGTATTCGTGGTGTCAAGGAGAAGGACCAATACTGGCTGGCAACCCTCCTTGATCCACGTTACAAGGGTAAGGTTGCGGTCCTTATCTTGCCATTGCAGAGGATGAAACATCTTCGGGAGGCCTTGCAGAAAGGTCTGTGCAACGCGTTCCCAGAGACTGGGAGGTTACAAACTCCTGTTTCTGGACAACGTGTTGCTGAGGCTTCGGACCGATGCGTTCAGACAATTTTTTAGTCCGCAGCCCCAAGGTATGATCGGTTCCAGCAACCATCGCCAGCGTCTGTTTTACATGGTGCAGGAATACCTAGGGGCAAGATCTGACTTGGACACCTTTCCCACCGAAAATCCTTTGCAGCAGGGCTCGTTCCTGCATTCCAACTAGAGTTTCTGTGAGAGGTTGCAGTGTTGTGGCAACAGCACCAGTGCCTAAGGCCCAAATTTTCAGGGACATGTAATTACAATTCTTGATCGAATATTTCACAGCAGGGCCCGTTTCTGCGCCCACCAAGATTAACTGTGAGGACTTACAGTGTTGTGCCACCAGCACCACCACCACCAAAGGCCCAATTTTTCTGGCCCTGTTCAACAGGGGCATGTAATTACAATTCTTGATCTAATATTTCACAGCAGGGCCCTGTGAGGGCTTACAGTGTTAAGGCCACAACTAAGGCCCAAATTTCTGCTGATTATATAGGACAGGCCCCTACTTTCAAACATCCAACTTACAAACGACTCCTACTTGCAAACAGAAGGAGACAGCAGGAAGTGAGATGAAATCTACCCCATAGGAAGGGAAATTCTCTCCTGTAAGAGTTAATATGGGAAAAACTTTTCTCCTTTCCACCGATGCTTTATCACCAATCCTTGTTTCACTAAAAACCCCAAATTTTCAAAAAACATTTGTCATTGGGACAAAAAGTGAGGTGAAATCTTCTGAAGAGGAGCACAGATAGCAAAACAAATGTCACAGGGGTGATAACCCTTCCCTATGTTTTCCAAAAAGCTTAAAAACAGCTTTTTTGGCTGGAGCTACACTTTAAAAATGTACCAGTTCAAAATTACAAACAGATTCTACTTTACAACAAACCTACAGTCCCTGTCTTGTTTGCACCGCCTGTATACTGCTGTTCAGAGTATATAGGGCCTGGGGGCCCCACGCCTTTCCTTTTTTTAATTTGGGTGCGGGGTTCCCCTTAATATCCATACAGGACCCAAACGGCCTGGTAATGGACTGGAGGGTACCCATGCCATTTGTCTAACTGATTTTCATCCATATTGCCAGGACCCGACATTACATTAAAGCCACAAGCAGTTTTAAATGACTTTTTTCCTTTAAAAAAGACATTTTGTGCAGGGACTGTTCTAAGCACGGGAAACACGCGCCACTTTACAGGCATACTATAGACACCCCCCAGGTACTATATTTAAAGGAATATTTCACTTTTTTTTTTACTTTAACCACTTCAGCCCCGGAAGGATTTACCCCCTTCCTGACCAGAGCACTTTTTACAATTCGGCACTGCGTCGCTTTAACTGCTAATTGCGCGGTCATGCAATGCTGTACCCAAACTAAATTTGCGTCCTTTTCTTCCCACAAATAGAGCTTTCTTTTGATGGTATTTAATCACCTCTGCCATTTTTATTTTTTGCGCTATAAACGGAAAAAGACCAAAAATTTTGAAAAAAAATGATATTTTCTACTTTTTGTTATAAAAAAAATCCAATAAACTCAATTTTAGTCATACATTTAGGCCAAAATTTATTCGGCCACATGTCTTTGGTAAAAAAAATGTCAATAAGCGTATATTTATTGGTTTGCGCAAAAGTTATAGCGTCTACAAACTAGGGTACATTTTCTGGAATTTACACAGCTTTTAGTTTATGACTGCCTATGTCATTTCTTGAGGTGCTAAAATGGCAGGGCAGTACAAAACCCCCAAATGACCCCATTTTGGAAAGTAGACACCCCAAGGAAATTGCTGAGAGGCATGTTGAGCCCATTGAATATTTATTTTTTTTGTCCCAAGTGATTGAATAATGACAAAAAAAAAAAAATTTACAAAAAGTTGTCACTAAATGATATATTGCTCACACAGGCCATGGGCATATGGGGAATTGCACCCCAAAATACATTCAGCTGCTTCTCCTGAGTACGGGGATACCACATGTGTGGGACTTTTTAGGAGCCTAGCCGCGTACGGGGCCCCGAAAACCAATCACCACCTTCAGGATTTCTAAGGGTGTACATTTTTGATTTCACTCTTCACTGCCTATCACAGTTTCGGAGGCCATGGAATGCCCAGGTGGCACAAAACCCCCCCAAATGACCCCATTTTGGAAAGCAGACACCCCTAGCTATTTGCTGAGAGGCATGGTGAGTATTTTGCAGCTCTCATTTGTTTTTGAAAATGAAGAAAGACCAGAAAAAAATTTTTTCTTCTTTTTTCAATTTTCAAAACTTTGTGACAAAAAGTGAGGTCTGCAAAATGCTCACTATACCTCTCAGCAAATAGCTTGGGGTGTCTACTTTCCAAAATGGGGTCATTTTGGGGGGGTTTTGTGCCACCTGGGCATTCCATGGCCTCCGAAACTGTGATAGGCAGTGAAGAGTGAAATCAAAAATTTACGCCCTTAGAAAGCCTGAAGGCGGTGCTTGGTTTTCGGGGTCCCGTGCGCGGCTAGGCTCCCAAAAAGTCCCACACATGTGGTATCCCCATACTCAGGAGAAGCAACAGAATGTATTTTGGGGTGTAATTTCACATATTCCCATGGCATGTTTGAGCAATATATCATTTAGTGACAACTTTGTGCAAAAAAAAAAAAAATTGTCTCTTTCCCGCAACTTGTGTCACAATATAAAATATTCCATGGACTCGATATGCCTCTCAGCAAATAGCTTGGGGTGTCTACTTTCCAAAATGGGGTCATTTGGGGGGGGTTTGAACTGTCTTAGCATTTTATGCACAACATTTAGAAGCTTATGTCACACATCACCCACTCTTCTAACCACTTGAAGACAAAGCCCTTTCTGACACTTTTTGATTACATGAAAAAATTATTTTTTTTTGCAAGAAAATTACTTTGAACCCCCAAATATTATATATTTTTTTAAAGCAAATGCCCTACAGATTAAAATGGTGGGTGTTTCATTTTTTTTTTCACACAGTATTTGCGCAACGATTTTCAAACGCATTTTTTGTGGAAAAAACACACTTTTTAAAATTTTAATGCACTAAAACACACTATATTGCCCAAATGTTTGATGAAATAAAAAAGATGATCTTAGGCCAAGTACATGGATACCAAACATGACATGCTGTAAAATTGCGCACAAACGTGCAGTGGCAACAAAATTTATACATTTTTAAAAGCCTTTAAAAGCCTTTACAGGTTACCACTTTAGATTTACAGAGGAGGTCTACTGCTAAAATTACTGCCCTCAATCTGACCTTTGCGGTGATACCTCACATGCATGGTGCAATTGCTGTTTACATTTGACGCCAGACCGACGCCTTAGTGCGAAAGCAGGGGGGGCAGGGGTGCTTTTTTTTTTTTTCTTTATTATTTTTTTGCTTTTTTATCTTATTTTTAAACTGTTCCTTTCATTTTTCTTTTTTAAATCATTTTTATTGTTATCTCAGGGAATGTAAATATCCCCTATGATAGCAATAGGTAGTGACAGGTACTCTTTTTTGAAAAAAATGGGGTCTATTAGACCCTAGATTTCTCCTCTGCCCTCAAAGCATCTGACCACACCAAGATCGGTGTGATAAAATGCTTCTCCAATTTCCCAATGGCGCTGTTTACATCCGGCGAAATCTAAGTCATAAAATGCTCATAGCTTCCGGTTTCTTAGGCCATAGAGATGTTTGGAGCCACTCTGGTCTCTGATCAGCTCTATGGTCAGCTGGCTGAATCACCGGCTGCATTCTCAGGTTCCCTGTTGAGACAGGAGAGCCAGAGAAAAACACGGAAGACGGTGGGGGGGGGCATTCCCTCCCACTGCTTGTAAAAGCAGTCTAGAGGCTAATTAGCCGCTAGGATTGCTTTTACATGAAAGCCGACCGCTGGCTGAAAAGAATGATACCAAGATGATACCTAAACCTGCAGGCATCATTCTGGTATAACCACTCAAAGTCGTGAATGGCGTACCTGAAGACAAAAAAATGGTTAACAATAAAGCACAGTAAACGGTAAAGTATAAAAAATTGCATACCTGAAAAGCAAACATGATAAAACATAATAACAATAAAACATTGCAGAATAGAATAAATAAATAAAAAAGAGCAGAACAATAGAGAGAGAATAGAGAGAGAGAGAACAATGAAACGACAACTATTTTTTTTTATTTTATATTTTTGTTTGTGTTTTTTTTTTTTTTTACACTTTTTTTTGCAACTGTAACTTTTATAACGGTAACCGGTTCCAGGTTCGGGTCTCTCAAAATGCGATGGCATCTTGGGAGACCCTGTGAAAGTGCGCCTAGTCTGTGCAATGCTGTACCCTACGCTAATACTCAACTAGTGAATGGTAGCATTCAAAACATTCACCAATGCAAAGACCAGGATTGTCAGGACAGGAGGGACAATAAAAGCGGGTGTCACGCCTATATCCGCGCTTGCTGCAAACACAACATCTTTTTTGGGGGGGTTCGTTGGGTAGGGGTACTCGGGAGGACATAAAGAAAATGCCTCTCATGCAGCCGACTGCATTTGGTTGGGGATGTGAATGGGGGAAGTACGGGTGCTGCAGAAGTGGTGGGTTCCCAATTAGGATTGGCGAATGCAGCAGGAAGGGCACTATGGGCACGACGGCCTGTGTTTGTCTTCTTGGTGGCAGCGGGACACTACTTGTGCTTGCCACCTCACGAGCTTGAACTGCACTTATGGGACTCGCCACGTCACCAAGTGTTACTGCAGTGCTGGTTTGACTACGACCGGGGTGTACTAGGCCGCTGATGCTTGCCAGTTCATCAAAACGCTACCAAAAAAACTTTTAGCGATCGCAGGGATCAGGCCTGACTCTGCGAACGCTGCAGTTATGCGTTTAGTGTTTTGTAAGTGACAGTGATCGATCGATACTGCACTTGGGTGGGCTGGGCTGGGCCGGGCGGAGGGGCAAAACGCAGGTGCTAGCAGGTATCTGGGCTGATCCTGCCAACACTGCGTTTTTGGGAACCCTAAACTGCTGGGGACGCTAGTATAGATCTGATCGGATCAGATATTGATCCGATCAGATACTATACCACTAAGGGAGGTGTACGGTGCGTGCGTGGGTGTTAGCGCTACTGGCACTAACCTGACGCTGCCTGGGGCTGGTGCTTGCCAGTTCACCAAAACGCTACCAAAAACCTGTTAGCGATCGCAGGGATCGGCCTGACTCTGCGAACGCTGCAGTTATGCGTTTAGTGTTTTGTAAGTGACAGTGATCGATCGATACTGCACTTGTGTGGGCTGGGCTGGGCCGGGCGGAGGGGCAAAACGCAGGTGCTAGCAGGCAGGTATCTGGGCTGATCCCGCTAACACTGCGTTTTTGGGAACCCTAAACTGCTGGGGACGCTAGTATAGATCTGATCGGATCAGATATTGATCCGATCAGATACTATACCACTAAGGGAGGTGTACGGTGCGTGCGTGGGTGTTAGCGCTACTGGCACTAACCTGACGCTGCCTGGGGCTGGTGCTTGCCAGTTCACCAAAACGCTACCAAAAAAACTGTTAGCGATCGCAGGGATCAGGCCTGACTCTGCGAATGCTGCAGTTATGCATTTAGTGTTTTGTAAGTGACAGTGATCGATCGATACTGCACTTGGGTGGGCTGGGCTGGGCCGGGCGGAGGGGCAAAACGCAGGTGCTAGCAGGTATCTGGGCTGATCCCGCTGACACTGCATTTTTGGGAACCCTAAACTGCTGGGGACGCTAGTATAGATCTGATCGGATCAGATATTGATCCGTTCAGATACTATACCACTAAGGGAGGCGTATGCTGCGTGCGTGGGTGTCAGCCATACTGGCGCTAATCTGCCGCTGCCTGGGGCGGCGCATATCACCGCCGGGCGATCAGGGGGCTAAACCTTTATTCGGTAATAAACGGCGGGTGCCCTGACACTATAAAAAATAAACGAACTAACCAGCGTCACCTGTAACGGTTATAAGGTGATCAGAGGTGAAAGGGTTAACTAGGGGGCAATCAAGGGGTTAAAACATTATTAGGGGGGGTTAGGGGGGTACCCTAGACCTAAAGGGGGCTAATACTAACTGCCCTACCACTTCTAACTGTCACAAACTGACACCATGCAGTAATCAAAAAAAAAAAACCTGCTTGGTGTCAGTGTGACAGGGGGGGGGGGAGGGGTGATTGGGGGGGGGATCGGGGGGTGATGGGGGGGATCAGGGGTGTAATGTATGCCTGGCATGTTCTACTGTGTGTGTGTGTGTTTTACACTTACTCAGATGTCTTCTCTCCTCGGCGCCGGAACGTAAACTGCCGAGCCGAGGAGAGATGACATCACATCCTCTGCCTCTGTGTACTATACAGAGGCAGGGGATGTTTCTCATTGGCTGGGAGCGATCGCGAGGGGGGGGCCACGATCGGATGGCCTCCCCCTCGCCTCTCAACGCTCCCAGACAAATGCCGACCGCCGCTGGCAACGGGGGGGGGGGTCAGATCGGATTGATCCGATCAGATACTATACCACTAAGGGAGGTGTACGGTGCGTGCGTGGGTGTTAGCGCTACTGGCACTAACCTGACGCTGCCTGGGGCTGGTGCTTGCCAGTTCACCAAAACGCTACCAAAAAAACTGTTAGCGATCGCAGGGATCGGCCTGACTCTGCGAACGCTGCAGTTATGCGTTTAGTGTTTTGTAAGTGACAGTGATCGATCGATACTGCACTTGTGTGGGCTGGGCTGGGCCGGGCGGAGGGGCAAAACGCAGGTGCTAGCAGGTATCTGGGCTGATCCCGCTAACACTGCGTTTTTGGGAACCCTAAACTGCTGGGGACGCTAGTATAGATCTGATCGGATCAGATATTGATCCGATCAGATACTATACCACTAAGGGAGGTGTACGGTGCGTGCGTGGGTGTTAGCGCTACTGGCACTAACCTGACGCTGCCTGGGGCTGGTGCTTGCCAGTTCACCAAAACGCTACCAAAAAAACTGTTAGCGATCGCAGGGATCAAGCCTGACTCTGCGAACGCTGCAGTTATGCATTTAGTGTTTTGTAAGTGACAGTGATCGATCGATACTGCACTTGGGTGGGCTGGGCTGGGCCGGGCGGAGGGGCAAAACGCAGGTGCTAGCAGGTATCTGGGCTGATCCCGCTAACACTGCGTTTTTGGGAACCCTAAACTGCTGGGGACGCTAGTATAGATCTGATCGGATCAGATATTGATCCGTTCAGATACTATACCACTAAGGGAGGCGTATGCTGCGTGCGTGGGTGTCAGCTGTACTGGCGCTAATCTGCCGCTGCCTGGGGCGACGCATATCACCGCCGGGCGATCAGGGGGCTAAACCTTTATTCGGTAATAAACGGCGGGTGCCCTGACACTATAAAAAATAAACGAACTAACCAGCGTCACCTGTAACGGTTATACGGTGATCAGTGGTGAAAGGGTTAACTAGGGGGCAATCAAGGGGTTAAAACATTTATTAGGTAGTATATGGGGGTCCCTGTCGCTATAAAACGCCGACGGCGAACCTAAATATTTACGTCCCTAACTAGCGTCACCAGCGACACTAATACAGCGATCAGAAAAATGATCGCTTAGCGACACTGGTGACAGGGGGTGATCAAGGGGTTAAAACTTTATTAGGGAGGGTTAGGGGGGTACCCTAGACCTAAAGGGGGCTAATACTAACTGCCCTACCACTTCTAACTGTCACAAACTGACACCATGCAGTAATCAACAAAAAAAAACCTGCTTGGTGTCAGTGTGACAGGGGGGGGAGGGGTGATTGGGGGGGGATCGGGGGGGCGATCGGGGGGATCAGGGGTGTAATGTATGCCTGGCATGTTCTACTGTGTGTGTGTGTTTTACACTTACTCAGATGTCTTCTCTCCTCGACGCCAGAACGTAAACTGCCGAGCCGAGGAGAGATGACATCACATCCTCTGCCTCTGTGTACTATACAGAGGCAGGGGATGTTTCTCATTGGCTGGGAGCGATCGCGAGGGGGGGGCCATGATCGGATGGCCTCCCCCTCGCCTCTCAACGCTCCCAGACAAATGCCGACCGCCGCTGGCACCGGGGGGGGTCCGATCGGACCCCCCGCCCGCGGGAAGGCAATCACGTACCAGGTACGTGATTTTGCCTGCCCGTGCCATTTTGTTTACGTATATATGCGTTAGGCGGTCGGCAAGTGGTTAAGCATCATTAAAATCACTGCTCCTGAAAAAAATACTGTTTTTAAAAGGTTTTTTTGCATTGATACATGTCCCCTGGGGCAGGACCCGGGTCCCCAAACCCTTTTTAGGACAATACCATGAAAATTAGCCTTTAAAATGAGCACTTTTGATTTCGAACGTTCAAGTCCCATAGACGTCAATGGGGTTCTAACGTTCGTGCGAAGTTCGGCTCATCCCTAATCACCAATGATATTCGTCTGGCCACCAATATTATTCAGGATGCAGATTTATACTCTAAAAAAGTGTTGTTTCTGAGCCTTCATATTCACAAGGCCTTTGATAGTGCGTGATGGAGGTATATGTCTCTCCTTCCACAGCGCTATGGCTTTCAGGGTGAGTTTTTCCAAGCTTTCCAGGCCCTTTACCAAAACCCTAGAACCCAGATTAGAGTTCCAGGCTGCAACTCCAATTGTTTCCAGCTTTGCAGGGGTACCCGGCAGGGTTGTCCCCTGTCACCTCTGATTTTTGTATTAGCAATTGAGCCCCTCGCCACTGCTATCCTACGACATCCGGGTATTATGGGATATATTAAAGAACCTTTGAACTTTATACTCTGTATGTATGCTGACAATGTTTTTGTTATTTTTAACAAATCCCACCATTGCACTACCTAATCTGCTCAGAATCTTAACTAAATTTGCTAAAATATCGGGTCTCTCTGTTAATGTAACTAAATCTGTGGCCCTCCCTGTCCTTGCCCCTTCTGAGCTGGAAATATTTAATGTATCTTTTCCTTTCGTTTGGGCATCATCTTCCATTTCTTATCTAGGGATCACACTCCCGGAAACTATAAACGGTTATTTACCAGTAACTTCCTCCCTTTTTTGGCCAAAATAAACCATCTACTCAAAACCTGGCCAGCCTATCACATTTCCTTTTTAGGTAGGGTGATAGCAATAAAAATGTCTGTTCTCCCCAAACTCCTATATCTATTTCGATCCTTAACTATTTTTATTTCTAAGACCTATCTCCTTAAAATCCAAACCGACCTGAATAACTTCATTTGACAAGGTAAATCCCCCAGATACGCCATGGTGGTACTATACCGTTCCCATAGAACAGGGGGTTTAGGGGTTACTCAAATATGGCCTCCCCCTCGCCTCTCAACGCTCCCAGACAAATGCCGACCGCCGCTGGCACCGGGGGGGGGGGGGTTCCGATCGGACCCCCCGCCCGCGGGAAGGCAATCACGTACCAGGTACGTGATTTTGCCTGCCCGTGCCATTTTGTTCACGTATATATGCTTTAGGCGGTCGGCAAGTGGTTAACCATCATTAAAATCACTGCTCCTGAAAAAAATACTGTTTTTAAAAGTTTTTTTTGCATTGATACATGTCCCCTGGGGCAGGACCTGGGTCTCCAAACCCTTTTTAGGACAATACCATGAAAATTAGCCTTTAAAATGAGCACTTTTGATTTCGAACGTTCAAGTCCCATAGACGTCAATGGGGTTCTAACGTTCGTGCGAAGTTCGGCTCATCCCTAATCACCAATGATATTCGTCTGGCCACCAATATTATTCAGGATGCAGATTTATACTCTAAAAAAGTGTTGTTTCTGAGCCTTCATATTCACAAGGCCTTTGATAGTGCGTGATGGAGGTATATGTCTCTCCTTCCACAGCACTATGGCTTTCAGGGTGAGTTTTTCCAAGCTTTCCAGGCCCTTTACCAAAACCCTAGAACCCAGATTAAAGTTCCAGGCTGCAACTCCAATTGTTTCCAGCTTTGCAGGGGTACCCGGCAGGGTTGTCCCCTGTCACCTCTGATTTTTGTATTAGCAATTGAGCCCCTCGCCACTGCTATCCTACGACATCCGGGTATTATGGGATATATTAAAGAACCTTTGAACTTTATACTCTGTATGTATGCTGACAATGTTTTTGTTATTTTTAACAAATCCCACCATTGCACTACCTAATCTGCTCAGAATCTTAACTAAATTTGCTAAAATATCGGGTCTCTCTGTTAATGTAACTAAATCTGTGGCCCTCCCTGTCCTTGCCCCTTCTGAGCTGGAAATATTTAATGTATCTTTTCCTTTCGTTTGGGCATCATCCTCCATTTCTTATCTGGGGATCACACTCCCGGAAACTATAAACGGTTATTTACCAGTAACTTCCTCCCTTTTTTGGCCAAAATGAACCATCTACTCAAAACCTGGCCAGCCTATCACATTTCCTTTTTAGTTAGGGTGATAGCAATAAAAATGTCTGTTCTCCCCAAACTCCTATATCTATTTCGATCCTTAACTATTTTTATTTCTAAGACCTATCTCCTTAAAATCCAAACCGACCTGAATAACTTCATTTGGCAAGGTAAATCCCCTAGATACGCCATGGTGGTACTATACCGTTCCCATAGAACAGGGGGTTTAGGGGTTACTCAAATATGGTTATATTATTTGGCCAGTAGATTTACACAATTATCTCAATGGAATATTGTAGACTCTCATGTCCCCTGGCTCAGGTTTGAACAGGCTGATATCTCTCCAAACTACCTTCCAGGGTTATTGTGGACCTCTAATGCCCCGTACACATGGTCGGACTTTGTTCGGACATTCCGACAACAAAATCCTAGGATTTTTTCCGACGGATGTTGGCTCAAACTTGTCTTGCATACACACGCTCACACAAAGTTGTCGGAAAATCCGATCGTTCTGAACGTGGTGACGTAAAACACGTACGTCGGGACTATAAATGGGGCAGTGGCCAATAGCTTTCATCTCTTTATTTATTCTGAGCATGCGTGGCACTTTGTCGGTCGGATTTGTGTACACACGATCGGAATTTCCCACAACGGATTTTGTTGTCGGAAAATTTTATATCCTGCTCTCAAACTTTGTGTTGTCAGAAATTCCGATGGAAAATGTGTGATGGAGCCCACACACGGTCAGAATTTCCGACAACAAGGTCCTATCACACATTTTCCATCGGAAAATCCGACCGTGTGTATGGGGCAATAGGCTCCGAAATCTGACATATTGAGTTGTAACACAGTGGTTGCTCAATCACTGAAATTGTGGACTCTATATAGACATAAATTGTTACTTATTTCTAAACCTCATTCTTAGGGGACACCAGACTTCCCGCAGCCTTTGAGGATTCAAGGGCATTCCAATGGTGGATAGACCAAGGCCTGACTATGGTCATGGATCTTTAATATGAGTCAAAGTTTAAATCCTTTTCCCAGTCACAGACCCAAAAAAATGTCCCTCCTCGGTAATACTATCATTAGCTACAAATTAGACACTTTTTTCTAACCCATTATTCATTAGTCCCGGCAGATGCCCCAGACAAAAAGGCTTCATTTCTGGTCTTTATAGATCTATGGCCACTTTAAGTGGCGACTCCAAATTACTATATATGACTAACTGGGAGCGGGAGCTAGGTGCGGAATATGATATTCCAGAGTGGGAGTCTAGATGGCTTAATATGTGTAATTGCACAAAATCATTAACGGTACCTGAAACAGCACTGAAACTTTTCACACGCAGGTATTATACCCCTTTACGACTACTTGCAATTTACCCTCGAGTCTCCCCCTCCTGTTTTCGTGGTTGTGCTCTCCCTGGTTTCTTTTCACACATATTTTGGGAATGTGATAGATTACAACCTACTTGAAAGGAGCTATTCACCCCGATTGACAAGTTGGCGGGCAGAAATCTAGTTTTGACACATGAACATTGCCTTCTGTTCGATAAAATTCCTGATGTCCCCAAATTTTTTATTGAGACTCATACACACTACCTGTGTACCTACGCAATGGGTAATTGCTCTAAATTGGAAATCTAATATGGTACCTTTCTCTCAAGCAATCTCACTTATTAAAAACATAAAAAATATGTGCTGCGCTCGTCCAAAAAACGTGTATCTGTGTGAAAGTGTATAGGATATATGGGTAATATGTTTGTATGCACAGTATCCTGAAATAACAAAGTGAATATTTGTCCTCTATCTGTTATGATAAACACGGCACAGTGTGTGTAGGGAAGAAGTAGAGGTAATCCTCATACACACCTAGTGCTAATGTAACCTGTGCAAATAAATCTTAAAGTGCTACAGTGTCATTGTGCAACTCCCATAAATAAATGTAATCACATATAAAAGGTGAAAGGTGTACGGGTACTGTGTCTGTATGCACAGTATCCTGTGATAAAAGAATGGGTATAATCCCACAACCAATGTCCTAAAGTAAAATCAATAGTATCAAAAGTGATTATTTGTCCTCTATCTATTATGATAAACACGGCACAGTGTGTGTAGGGAACAAGTAATCCTCATACACACCTAGTGCTAATAAAACCTGTGCAAATAAACCTTAAAGTGCTAAAGTGTCATTGTGCAACTCATATAAGTCAATAAAATCGCATATATAAAGGGTGGAGGGTGTACGGGTACTGTGTTTGTATGCACAGTATCCTGTGATAAAAAAATTGGATGTACTCCTACAACTAGTGTAAAAGCTAAAGCAGCACAGTATGTGTGGAAAATGAATACCAGTAGTCCACCTATACACCTAGTGCTTGTGTAGCATGTGCAGCTAAACCTTAAAGTGCTATAGTATCCTTGTACACCCTTTAGGTGAATTGTGTTTATAAGCCAGTGAAATAACTTACAGCAAATATCACAAAACATACCATGTGCAAACAATATGAAAAACAGATGTAAACTGCAAAACAATGGTATGTAGAAAGCGTATACAAATGCAAGATTAATATTGTGAAAAAACGCATAAGTGCATGGCATCTAACTATAAAGAGACAGCCACAGAGGATGTATTATTTGCGTAAAATCCAAATTTGTAAAATGCATCAAGCATAAGTGCCAAAAAAAATGTTCAGTGATCCTTTAGCAATCCAAAATGTGCAACCGGTGACCAGTTGAGGTGCCGAAAGAGAGAGGGTAAAAGTGTATCCTCTTCGTGCTTGAACACACACACAGATGGGTAATGGCCCCTTACCTTGCGGCAATGGGACAACCGCATAGAAGGTAAATGTAGGAGATGATCCCTCTCTGGGGGTCCCTGGACCGGAGCCGGTAGTCCCTGTACTTTACTCTCTCAGTAGCAGCATCAGTGGTAACAAAGCCAGCATATGAAAGGATATAAGGATGCCAACATAGTGTAGTATTTTTAAACAGAACGGTATCTTTATTCAATTTAAAAACAGGTACTCACATAGAGTAAATGCGCCTCTTATACATATCCTACGAGCGGCGAGCTCGTCAATCCAAATCTGTCAGTGCCTATCCCGTCCCTACGCGTGACGTCACCCAATCACGTGACTTCATCAGGGGATAATAGGGAAGGCACATTCATGTCTTTAAATAGTTTTAACATTGGAGTGAATGAGCGGCCATTTTCTTGTGGCCCGGTGTGATGTCATGGCGGCCATGTTTAGAGAGGTCAGTCTCGGCACATGTGCGCAGCCATTTTCTTGGTTGGGAGGCACATTACTAGTGCCATAGATGTTTAAATAGATAGGCAGCCATTTCCCTGTGGTCTGATGTAATGTATCGGCGGCCATATTTCAAAGGATCATTACTGGCGTATTGCTAATGCTATGAACGTCATGTGAAGTATATGTGGCAGCCAGTGGATATGGGAACGGACTGTAGGACCCAATCAGTGCAAATAGCGCTCTACATGGGGCACCTATATTCAGCAGTTTGATGGTCAATAAAATGAGAAAAAAATATATATATAAAAAACATCTGAGATTGTAACATTCTATAAGAGTGGTATGGAACATGCAACGCTGATTCGCATACATGTATTGTGCCTAGTTAAGCAATAGATGACATTATATTAGCACTTAGATGTATATGTGTATATAGGCTCTGTCATTGTGCATGGGACGGGATGGGCTCTGGCACCACCAGCTATATATCTCAATCCATACACAGAAAAGCTCTAACATATATATTGCCTAAACAAATTAAAGCACAATAACCTACGACGGGAACCTCAGTACATAACCTGTATAAAGGAGCGTAAGTGTGGGGATAAAATGTGAAAATGTGTATATATATAAATATATCAGGATATAAACTCGACGGGAAACTCAATATCATATATAAAAGGCATGGATGTAAGAAAATATAAAAATAAAAAATAAAAAATAATAATATATGTCAGAATATGTGAATTGCATGGGGAGGGGACCCATCCTATATAAAATCGCATAAATAAAAATTAAAAGCTACAAAAAAGATTTTGCATGGGAAGAGAACTCGTCCTACATAAGACTCTTAAAAGACATTCATAAATATAAAAACTGGAATTGTATTAAAAAAAGGTTAAAAATCACTAATAAAACAGTTAAGATCGAATTCGATGTTTAAGCCTCTGGGTGTAAAAGTATCCAATGTATATATCCATTTGGATTCTAACTGGCTAAGGGTCCTCACCTTGTGCCCACTCCGCCAGTGCCTAACATATGGTTCTATTCCCCAGAATCTTAGCTGAGTGGGGTCCTTATTGTGGTGTAGGAGAAAATGTTTTGACACACTGTGCTTATCGTATCCATTAAGAATGTTTTGCACGTGCTCTTTGATACGAACTCTGAGGGGTCTCTTTGTGCGGCCTATATATTGCAGGCCGCAACTACATTCTAAGGCATAGACAGCTCCTTCTGTGTTGCAACAAATAAAGTTATTGACCTCATAAGATTCTCCTGTACTATTCGACGTGAAATGAAATTTTTTCTCATTTGGACGTTTCGTCCTTAAGCAGGCGAAACATCTTTTACAGGGAAAAAAACCTTTTCCTGTAAAAAAGGAGAATGTTTTCTTCGGTGGGTCGATTACACTCTTCACTACTTTATCTCTGATGGTTGGTGCTCTCTTATATATGAACCTTGGATTAATAGGTAGGGTATTATATAGATCTTTATCCGCCAGGAGGATGTGCCAATGTTTCTTAACTATTTTCTCTACCTTCTTGTATTGTGCATTAAAATTCAAAATAATAGGGGTTATTGTCGGTGATGTCTCCTTTTTAGCTTTCTCTTTGATTAACTCACTCCGATTCATTTCCGTCACCTCTGCGATTTTCTTCCTGATATATTTCCGGTCATAGCCCTTTGTGACAAACCTTTGACCTATTTTTTCTGCTTGATCCAGAAAGGTCTCCAAACGGGTACAATTGCGTCTTACTCTCATCAGTTGTCCCTTAGGTACATTAAAAAGCCAATTTCTGTGGTGGCAACTTTCTATTGGCAAATAGCTATTCCTATCCACGTTCTTAAAGTGCGTTTGTGACCATAGATTAGAGTTTTCTTGTATGATGTCTAGATCGAGGAATGTTACCTTCTTTTCACTTATTTCCCACGATAGTTTGATATTTCTATCATTTTCGTTTAATCTTTCTAAAAAAGCGGTTAGTTGGTCAGAGTCACCTTTCCATAGTATGAACACATCATCGATGTATCTTTTATAAATAATCAATTCCTGGGGTCTGTTATTAAAAACATATTCTTCTTCCCACTGGGCCATGAATAGGCCTGCTACACTCGGGGCAAACTTTGCTCCCATTGCCACACCTGTCTGTTGATGATAGTAGTTCTTGCCATACCAAAAGTAATTGTTCTTGAGGCAGAACTCCAAACATTTAATTATGAACTTTCTTTGTGTGCAAGGTAATGTAGTAAAAGATCTCAGACCCCATTTTACAGCCTCACATGCTTGATAATGAAGTATTATTGTGTATAACGATGACACATCTGCGGTTGCCATGATCCATGGGCCTTCTTCTCTAGGAACATCCTCTAGAATCTGTAGCATTTCTTTCGTATCCTTCAAGTACGCTTTTGTGCTTTGAACGGCTGGTTGCAGGAAGAAATCTATATATTCGCCTATTCTCGCATTTAGTGAATCTATTCCGTTTACTATAGGTCTCGGCGGTGGATCTGTCTTGCTTGCAACGCTGATTCGCATACATGTATTGTGCCTAGTTAAGCAATAGATGACATTATATTAGCACTTAGATGTATATGTGTATATAGGCTCTGTCATTGTGCATGGGACGGGATGGGCTCTGGCACCACCAGCTATATATCTCAATCCATACACAGAAAAGCTCTAACATATATATTGCCTAAACAAATTAAAGCACAATAACCTACGACAGGAACCTCAGTACATAACCTGTATAAAGGAGCGTAAGTGTGGGGATAAAATGTGAAAATGTGTATATATATAAATATATCAGGATATAAACTCGACGGGAAACTCAATATCATATATAAAAGGCATGGATGTAAGAAAATATAAAAATAAAAAATAATAATATATATCAGAATATGTGAATTGCATGGGGAGGGGACCCATCCTATATAAAATCGCATAAATAAAATAAATCTCACTTATTGACCAAATGATGTTAATGGAAAAAAATTTCCATACATTAGATGATTCTGAAACCTCTTTTGATGCAAAATGGGACCCATGGTTCGTTTACCGCTATTCTGATTAAGTTCATTCTAACAATTATGGTCTTCATAACAGTGGGTTTTCATGTAATGGATTTATGCTTAGATCTAGTCTTGTTTCTTTCTGTTCCCTTACAGACAATATTTCTCATTACATTTTTCAATGTTGTTTTCTTTTGAGATGATATACAGTTTGTATATGATGCACATTCCTTATCCCTACCCAGACTTAGGTATACCCCTCTGATTCCTGACTGTTTTGCTATTGGACAACCCCCGCCTGGGGCTCCAGACTCAGGGACAGGAATTTGGAGCATCTAGTATATCTGCGTTACATTAATATATTTTGACTGTATTGTTTCATATTTGTCTGTCATTATTTGGCATTTGTCTGTTCTCATGTACTGTTCTTTTAAAACTTTACAATAAAAGTTTGAAGCCGAGCCGCAGTGGAACCTGTTATCAAGGGCTTTTAAACACGGTCTGTGTGTGTACGCTCCTCAAGCTGTCAACTTTCTGGAGTAAGAAATCACTTCCACAGACACAGAAAAAATGCTGCCCCCCCTTCCTGCCATGTATCCTAGACTCTGCTGTCCCAACTGATGAGTCTGGTGGGTGTTTCCACTGTTCCTCCCTACTGTGAATGAAAAGGGAGGCAACATGTATTACATCACTTTCAAGTTCAGAGCTGTAATTCCCTGGCAGAGCCATCTCTCTACATTTCTGACAAAGTTCCACACAATGTCTTCTGACCTGTATAGGGTAAATCCTATCTGGATCTAATGTGGATTTGTAATCTTTTTGTGTGTAAATTTATTCTTGAAAAGAGGAATTCTTTAAAAAAAATTCCAGATTGGATACCACAATTTTTGAAAAAAAAAAGCTTTTTGGATGTATGTAAATCAGACATTCCGTTATCAAATAAATATCCAATATTCACATAATTCAACCATATGCCTTAGACCTGATTTAATTGTTATTATTTTTTTTTTACTTCTGTACTTTAATGTATCACATGATAGAAGATGTACATACAGTAAAAAGTACCCACTTTTTGGTATACAAAAGTTAAAAAAATATGTTTACAATGACTCACAATAAATACAATATATGTTATTGTAAGATCCTGTAAATGTGATTGCTTTTTATTAAAGAAACTCTGTCACCTATTCCCACTGGTTGCAGGGTCTCTTTTGAGTCCAGCCCCCAATGTAGTTATCAGCAAAGCAGAACTGGCTCTGTCACCATTTACGTAACCGGGAGACACCGCCCCCTCTGAAATCCCGGGAAAGCCATAGAGAAGTCCCCGTGCGTCAGGGGTGGGGGGTCACCCGGGAACATCACAGTGTGGCCCCACCCTCAGTTATAAAAGAACTATCAAAGCGAAGACGCGTCACACGGCGGGAGCCTCCCATGGAGGCAGGTCGGTCGTTGTTTTTTTTTCTTTTTCAGTCCGTCGGCAGAGCAAGAGAAGAAAAAGACTTTGTGGGACATTTTTATTTTATTATTTTTTAGTAAAGGACTTGTCCCAAGCCGTGTCTTGTTATTTTTACCATTTTGACACTTTTTTTGTGAGAATGGTAGGGGTACATTTGTACCCCGTTACCATTTCACACAGGGGGGAGGCCGGGATCTGGGGGTCCCCTTGTTAAAGGGAGCTTCCAGATTCCAATAAGCCCCCCGCCCGCAGACCCCCACAACCACCGGGCAAGGGTTGTGGGGATGAGGGGATCCATACATTAGATGATTCCGAAACCTCTTTTGATGCAAAATGGGACCCATGGTTCGTTTACCGCTATTCTGATTAAGTTCATTCTAACAATTATGGTCTTCATAACAGTGGGTTTTCATGTAATGGATTTATGCTTAGATCTAGTCTTGTTTCTTTCTGTTCCCTTACAGACAATATTTCTCATTACATTTTTCAATGTTGTTTTCTCTTGAGATGATATACAGTTTGTATATGATGCACATTCATTATCCCTACCCAGACTTAGGTATACCCCTCTGATTCCTGACTGTTTTGCTATTGGACAACCCCCGCCTGGGGCTCCAGACTCAGGGACAGGAATTTGGAGCATCTAGTATATCTGCGTTACATTAATATATTTTGACTGTATTGTTTCATATTTGTCTGTCATTATTTGGCATTTGTCTGTTCTCATGTACTGTTCTTTTAAAACTTTACAATAAAAGTTTGTAGCCAAGCCGCAGTGGAACCTGTTATCAAGGGCTTTTAAACACGGTCTGTGTGTGTACGCTCCTCAAGCTGTCAACTTTCTGGAGTAAGAAATCACTTCCACAGACACAGAAAAAATGCTGCCCCCCTTCCTGCCATGTATCCTAGACTCTGCTGTCCCAACTGATGAGTCTGGTGGGTGTTTCCACTGTTCCTCCCTACTGTGAATGAAAAGGGAGGCAACATGTATTACATCACTTTCAAGTTCAGAGCTGTAATTCCCTGGCAGAGCCATCTCTCTACATTTCTGACAAAGTTCCACACAATGTCTTCTGAACTGTATAGGGTAAATCCTATCTGGATCTAATGTGGATTTGTAATCTTTTTGTGTGTAAATTTATTCTTGAAAAGAGGAATTCTTTAAAAAAAATTCCAGATTGGATACCACAATTTTGGAAAAAAAAAATGCTTTTTGGATGTATGTAAATCAGACATTCCGTTATCAAATAAATATCCAATATTCACATAATTCAACCATATGCCTTAGACCTGATTTAATTATTATTATTTTTTTTTACTTCTGTACTTTAATGTATCACATGATAGAAGATGTACATACAGTAAAAAGTACCCACTTTTTGGTATACAAAAGTTAAAAAAATATGTTTGCAATGACTCACAATAAATACAATATATGTTAGTGTAAGATCCTGTAAATGTGATTGCTTTTTATTATAGAAACTCTGTCACCTATTCCCACTGGTTGCAGGGTCTCTTTTGAGTCCAGCCCCCAATGTAGTTATCAGCAAAGCAGAACTGGCTCTGTCACCATTTACGTAACCGGGAGACACCGCCCCCTCTGACATCCCGGGAAAGCCATAGAGAAGTCCCCGTGCGTCAGGGGTGGGGGGTCACCCGGGAACGTCACAGTGTGGCCCCACCCTCAGTTATAAAAGAGCTGTCAAAGCGAAGACGCGTCACACGGCGGGAGCCTCCCATGGAGGCAGGTCGGTCGCGTTTTTTTTTCTTTTTCAGTCCGTCGGCAGAGCAAGAGAAGAAAAAGACTTCGTGGGACATTTTTATTTTATTATTTTTTAGTAAAGGACTTGTCCCAAGCCGTGTCTTGTTATTTTTACCATTTTGACACTTTTTTGTGAGAATGGTAGGGGTACATTTGTACCCCGTTACCATTTCACACAGGGGGGAGGCCGGGATCTGGGGGTCCCCTTGTTAAAGGGAGCTTCCAGATTCCAATAAGCCCCCGCCCGCAGACCCCCACAACCACCGGGCAAGGGTTGTGGGGGTGAGGCCCTTGTCCCCATCAACATAGGGACAAGGTGCTTTGGGGGGCTACCCCAAAGCACCCTCCCCATGTTGAGGCCATGTGGCCTGGTAAGGTTCAGGACGGGGGGCGCTCTCTCGTCCCCCCTCTTTTCCTGCAGCCTGCCAGGTTGCATGCTCAAATAAGGGTCTGGTATGGATTTTTGGGGGGACCCCCGCGCCATTTTTTTTAAATTTTGGCATGGGTTTCCCTTTAAAATCCATACCAGACCTGAAGGGACCCCCACGCCATTTTTTTTAAATTTTGGCACGGGGTTCCCCTTAATGAAGGGCCTGGTATGGAATTTGGGGAGACCCCCGCGCAATTTTTTTTTCAATTTTGGTTCGTGGTTCCCCTTAATATTCATACCAGACCCAAAGGGACTGGTAATGGACTGGGGGGATCCCATGCCATTTTTTTCAATGACTTCTTTTATCTGTATTGCCGGGACCGACAATTCATTATAGCTGCGAGTAGTTTTAAATGTCTTTTTTTTCCTTTAGAAATGTAATTTTGCTCTCAGGTTGTTCTATAGACACCCCCCAGGTACGAAATTTAAAGAAATATTTCACTTTTATTGTTTCACTTTACGCATTATCAAAATCACTGCTCCCGAAAAAACGGCAATTTTTAACTTGCATATACGCCTTTAAAATGAGCACTTTTGATTATTCATGTTTGTGTCCCATAGACTTTAATGGTGTTCGCGTGTTCGAACAAATTTTTGCCTGTTTGCATGTTCTGCTGCGAACCGAACCGGGGGTGTTCGGCTCATCCCCAGTTAGGAGTACGAAGACAAGTGTGTCTTGCCTACAGTCAAGCATGATGATGGGAGTGTCATGGTCTGGGGCTGCATGAGTGCTGCCGGCACTGGGGAGCTACAGTTCATTGAGGGAACCATGAATGCCAACATGTACTGTGACATACAGAGCATGATCCCCTCCCCTCTGAGACTGGGCCTCAGGGCAGTATTCCAACATGATAACGACCCCAAACACACCTCAAAGATGACGACTGCCTTGCTTTAGAACAGTGGTTCTCAACTCCTGTCCTCAGGACCCACCAACAGGCCAGATTTAAAGTATTACCTTGGGGAGAATACTGCAATCACTGAGCAGCAAATGATATCACCTGTGATGTATTTCAGTTATCTTGCAAACCTGGCCTGTCAATTTATAATAAACCTTGATTTTTATAATCTCTAGTTTTTATTGCCTTAAAAATCCCTTTAGAGGTTCCTTGCAGTTTTTTCAAGGTCTCTAACATCCACCAGCTTTGTGATGTCGTCATGGAGGAGTGTAAGAGGACTCTAGTGGCAACCTGTGAAGATCTGGTGAACTCCATGCCCAAGAAGGTTAAGGCTGTGCTGGAAAATAATGGTGGCCACACAAAATATTGACCCTTTGGGCTCAATTTGGACATTTCACTCAGGGGTGTACTCACGTTTGTTGCCAGCAGTTTAGACATTAATGGCTGTGTGTTGAGTTATTTTGAAGGGACAGCAAATGTACACTGTTATACAAGCTGTACATTCACTACTTTACATTGTAGCAAAGTGTCTCTTCTTCAGTGTTGTCACATGAAAAGATAGAATAAAATATTTACAAGAATGTGAGGGGTGTACTCACTTTTGTGAGATACTGTATTTTCAAATTAGGCACTTTTTAAATCACCCGTACTGTAGACAAGCCTACAGTAGGGAGCCTTGCCCATTTGAAGCTGTATTTCTATCTGGCATCCCGCAACAGCAGCTTATCTCCCAGCTCTACACCTAATTGACTGATCACAAACTGGAAACTTCTGCAAACTTGTTCTCGACGTGTGAAAAATGGGAGATGAGTCATACAACTATTCATAAGGCATTCCTCAATGTTAATACTCAGGCAAATGGATTCAATCTGTGTACCCAATCCTTCCTTCATTACATAAATTCTATCCTTCACTACCAAACTGTTGTTGGCATTGTATGATGGAGGAGAGCACTTTGCTCCATGTTTGGTAGTATCGTCCCCTGCTTCAGCCCTTCTGGAGACAGGTGCACTAGCTTATCCAGAAGATAACCACGTTTACACTTGACTTTTCCCCAGCTCAGTTTGTATTACTTTACTCATCCCTACCTCATAGGCTTTACTTGAATGTGCATGGCCACTCGCTGCAGACGACTGACTGTTCCATCACTGAAAGAATGGTTTGCAAGATTGGATATGGTCTCAGAAATGGAGGGGCTCATTTACACCTCCCAATATAAGCTTACTGATTTTATGAAAACATGGGCATCCTGGATCCATTTCAAGTCCACTCCAACTCCGATTGCTAATATTATGTCCAATTGAAGTGCCTCTAGGGGGTCTCTTTGATTCCCTCCTTCTGCAGTAAGCCAACAAGGAGAGATGGAAACTGATACTTGATTGGGAGAGTTGTAGTGATGGGTCCTATGACCTCCCTCTCCTTTTTTTTAAATTCATTTTTCCTTTCTCACCCTTTTCATTCTTCCTCTAGTAGGCATCCTATACCTCTTGCTCCTATAAAATAATTTCACCTTGCAGTTGAGATTGTTTGTTATTGTGTCATTTATTACTTATTATTAAACTTGTTATATTATTGTTACTTATTATTATTACTTGTTATTTTAATGCATCATACTTATTTATCTGTAACTGTGAACACGACATATACCTTGTAATGGACTTATATCTCTTTTGAAAACGTTTGAAAAAAAAATGGTAATGAAAATGGAAACAAATATTGGCGCCAACTCCTCCTGCCCCCTGCACTTCCTTACTACCCACTAGGTGTGGCGGCTTGACATTGAGGAGCAGACCGCACCACAACCATCCAATGTCTGTCCATGTGAATAAAAACACATCCTTGTTTTTTTATGAGCCAAGCAATTTGTTTTCAAATAACAGTTTTTATTCATTTTTTATTTTTTTTAAACAAAAGGGAATAAAGATCAAGAATACATTCACCTTGTGTACATCAAGTAAATAGTACTCTTAGCACAGGAAAAAAAGGAAAAAGACCAACAATAATACCAATAGGGTTTGCAATACAAATATGTATTGGAAGTCTCAAAATTAGCTAAAATAGCAAATCTACAGCCACGATTATCAAACTGCTGAGGTATCATAGTGCCTAGTATCAGAAAGAAAAATAGTCACACAAGAAGGAGTGAAAAGAAAGAAAGAACACGCGCTATGGAAATAAGGTATATGTAATAATAATAATAGGACTGCTGCTAAAGTGAAAGGTGAAAGACCCCAATAAATGCAAAAGTTTAAAAATTAAACTCAGCGCTGCTCCTATAACTCAATCCAGTATAGTATTAAGCAAAACTATATCAACATATACAATATCATGATATGGCTTAACGACATGGTATAAAGTGCTCAGTGCAAATATAAAGTGCAAAAAAATAATAATAATATAATAAAGTGCAATCATATAAAGTTCATCCAATATGTTGTGCTGAACTTGTAAACAGTTGTAATGGTGGTTCTCAGGTGACTATTCGTGCTCTCCTTCTGGGTCCCCACTCACCAAAAAAAGGCTATAATACACCTGTTAGTATCTCTAGATCAGCATCTCCCGTCACTGGTAACTGGATTGTATGGACACTACATAGGGATAACTCCTATCTTCCACTGGTATGGCTAAGACATATGGATATCCTGGATCCTTCCCAACTTTTTCAGTGATCAGGCATCCATAATGATGTGTGGCAATAAAGGGAAAGGCATACACATAGTGTAATACTGCGAGGTTTATTTATAAAATCCAAAAAATATTACACGTACATCAAAAAACTTTAAAACGTGTGGAGAAACGGCGTCTTGCCGTGCAAACAATGGTCACTAGGTCTCCTCAGCTCTATGCGTTTCACCCCTCCCACTTGGCGTCACGTGGTAAAGTAATCTGCTTACCAGAAGGCTAAAAAACGGCATGTAATGATAATCCCAGGCTCATCCTGCATACAATTCACCTGCAAGTCTTGACATGGCGGTGTCCAAATAATATTCTCCCTCTATAAACTTCTCCAGGGACTCATATCAGATGAAAGGCTCTCAATATACTGATCAGCAATGCTCAATAAAGAAAATAAGCGACCAATAGTGAAGCCCGCAATAACAGTAATACAGATTTATTGTAGTAACTTACAGTTAAAATTCTGGAATGCATGCATCAAAGGAAAACAATCGGCTGCAGTGTTCAGCATGCTGGTGTCAACCTGCCTGACATGTTTTATCACAAATGAATGTCTTCAGAGGCGTGCTTTTACTGACCCCAACACGCCATATATATATATACAAAAGGGAATCATTTAGGTGTAACAAGGGAGGAGATAATCCCCCAACAAACACCTGAATGTAATAGATCGTCATCCATGTAATCTCATTGGCCGTCTGGTAGTATCTGACGTGGAGGTGATAACCCTCACGTCACTCCGCACATACAGAGATCTCGGCGTCCGACTGCCATCACAGTGCATGCGCACCTAAAGAGATCATTCCATTGGCTCGCGAAGACGGCAATGACCAGCATAGAAAACGCAGATGCGTCATCACGTCGAGCCAAAAGGATGCAACGCTGGAACGCAGCCTTACTTAACATCCGCGTTCCAGCGGCATAAACCAGGAAGTCTCTCTGGTCAAATCAACGGCAATGGAGCGCATTGCGGTCCAACACAAAGATTTAAATGGAGACTTAGCACCGAAACGGGAAATTATTCCCAAATGACATAAAATATGCAAATATGATACAATATATTAAAAATAAATAAAACAAAATGAACCAAAAATAAAAATGCTTATAGGGAGGTTATGGAGGAAATATTTCCCCAAAAAAGCAATAGACATGGCAATGGTTTACAATATAAAAATTAAAAATAGAATAAAGCCAATATATATGCAAGACAAATTGTTAAATGTGTTAATATATACAACTGGAAAGCGACATAGACGGAAGCTCAAAAGGATGAGATAAATATAATGTAACCCAAAACTAATTGGATATTGAATGCAGGTGGGTGTGAAGTTAGCTATTATTTATAAAACTATTAACATCCCACTCTACATTCAACCCGAAAGGGGTATAACACTTCAAATTATATATCCAGCGGGTCTCCAACCGAGAGATCTCTCTCTTGGGGAAACTACCCCTCCAATGGGGAGTGAATCGATCAATAGCGGTAATGGTTGTCCCAGCTGGATTCTTATTATGATACTCCAAATAATAGCGTGACACTGTATGTTTAGGGAACCCTTTTTTGATGTTGGTTAAATGTTCCTTGACACGCACGTTCATGGCTCTCATAGTGCGGCCTACATACTGCAGACCGCATGGACAGGTTAACAGGTATACTACATTTTTAGATGTACATGTTATAAAGGTGTCTATAATATAAACCCTTGCAGTAGTATGGGACTTGAACTGACTGATTTTTCTATCTTTATTGTTATTAACATGGCATACCTTGCATTTACGACAAGGAAAAAAACCTTTTGATTTATGAAAAAAAGATACCCTATTTGGTGCATCCAAAACATTAGGAGCAACTTGCAACTTCAGGGGAGGTACCCCTCTAAAGATCACCTGTGGTGGTGTGGGGTGTGCTCGGGTAGAGCAGGGCCTAAAATCTTATCATTTTTTAACACAGCCCAATGTTTTTTTTAAATCTTTTTTATTTCATAGTGTTGTCATGAATAGGTGGTGATTAAAGAAAATTCATGAGTATTGTTATTATTTACAGTTCTATCCCTGCCTTTCAACATGATGGGTCTATCCATAATGGACACATGTTCAATAGCTTTGTCTAGGTCTACATTGGAATACCCTTTTTCCAAAAATGTAATTTTAAGGTCCGAGGCTTGTGTTAAAAAATCTTCCTTTAAAGTACAGTTACGCCTCAAATGGGCGAACTGACTTTTACGAACAGATTTCATCCATGACGGATGATGGCAGCTTCCCTGTCCAATATACCCGTTTCGGTATGTTTCCTTAAAGAAGGTAGTAGTCTTAATCTTATTATTAGCAATCTGAATATTTAAATCCAGAAAATGAATGGCAGCTCTACTCATCTCAAATTGTAAGCTTATGCCCAAAGTATTGGAGTTTAGTTGTTGCATGAAATTGGTCAGCGATGTCTCGTCACCATCCCATAGGAGGAGGATGTCGTCTATATATCTGCCCCAAAAGACCAGCTCTGGTCTTCTGTCAGAATAGACAACATCCTCCTCCCATTTGTCCATGAACAGGTTAGCCATGCTGGGCGCAAATTTGGCGCCCATGGCTACCCCTCTGTTCTGGAGGTAAAAAGAAGGAGACTATAAAAGATGCTGGGATTTTTAACCTTAGCAAGGTAGCCTTAACTGAGAACGAAAAATTTGTTTTAAATCATGGATTAAAATATGCTCCCAAAAAACCTTTGAGCAAGTTTGGGACCTTTATGGATGTGCAAAAATATATAAGAAAAATTAGTATTAAAAGATATTTTTTGTCACAACCTGCAGCTAGAGTGGTTAATACCACCAGTGAAGTAAGATATTCTGGCCTGAGTGGTGCTGAGTGCTTTCATACATATGCACTATAGCTGGTGACTCGAATACTCTTCCCTTCTACTCTGGACTCACTATTGTGTTATCATCTTTAGCGCCATGTTAAACATTTGCCACATTTGAAAAAAACTATTTGATCAAGGAAAGTTACCATCTTTTTAGGGGGATCCTTCATTATTGGTGGGCGTCTGTAAATAAAGTTGGGGCGTATTGGTATTGTTTTAGCCAATGTTGGATCTCTGAGCAAAATGGGCCAATGAGTTTTTATGAATTTTTCTATTTGTTTATGTTGCCTATTAAATTCAGTACAGAAGGTAAGATCATATTTTTATTCTTTTTTTGGTTTTGGGGTGAGTAATAGTTTCCTATTCATCAGTCCTACTTCTCTTTCTCTTCATATTACCATCTTCAAACCTGCCCCATCAAATTGCCCCCATCAAAATGCCTCCATCAAATTGCCCCCATCGAATTGCCCCCTATCAAAATTGCCCCCCATCGAATTTCCCCCATCAAATTGCCCCATCATATTGCCCCTGTCAAAATTGTCCCTACCAAAAGTGCACCATCATACTTCCACCATAAAAATTTCCCCCATAATATTGCTCCCATCAAAATTGCCCCCCATCATATTGCCCCCATCATATTACCCCCATCAAATTGCCCCATCATATTGTCCCCATCAAAGTTGCCCCCATCATATTGCCCCCATCATATTGCCCCTATCATATTACCACCATAAAAACTGCCCCCATCAAATTGCCCCATCAAAATGACTCCATCAAATTGCCCCCATCAAATTGCCTCCATCAAAATGCCTCCATCAAAATTGCCCCCATCATAACTGCCCCCATCAAAATGTCTCCATCATATTGTCCCCATCAAAACTGTCCCCATCAAAATGCCTCCATCATATTGCCCCCATCAAAATTGCCCCCCCACCGAATTGCCCCCATCAAATCGCTGCCATCAAAATTGCCCCTATCAAAATTGTCAAATTATCAAAATCATAATGCCACCATCAATATTGCCCCATCATATTGCCCCCATCATATTACCCCAATCAAATTGCCCCCATCATATTACCACCATCGAAAGTGCCCCATCAAATTGCCCCATCATATTACCCCCATCAAATTGCCCCTATCATATTACCACCATCAAAACTGCCCCCATCAAATTGCCCCATCATATTGTCCCCACCAAAGTTGCCCTCATCAAAATGCCCCCATCAAATTGCCCCATCAAAATGCCTCCATCAAATTGCCCCCATCAAATTGCCCCCATCAAATTGCCTCCATCAATTTGCCCCCATTAAAATTCCTCCTTAAAAACTGCTCCAATCTTATTGCCCCAATCAAAATGCCTCCATCAAATTGCCCCCATCAAATTGCGCCCATCAAAATGCCCCCATGAAAACTGCCCCCATCAAAATTGCCCCCCATCGAATTGCCCCCATGAAAACTGCCCTCATCAATATTGTCCCCGTCATAGTGATCTTTTATAAATCATTAGTAATGCTGTGGCTGTGCTGTCCCCCGGGGCTTTGTAAGAGTTGGGATGGTCCAGCCGCCTCCCCCACCGCCCATCACTGTGTATAAGAAGCTTTGGTAATAATGGCAACAAAAGCCTGGTTACCCTTTTTGAACATAACACTGGCCGCCACCTTGCGTGGCATCATGCCACATCAGTGCACATCCATGCAACATCAGTTTTCATCGGTGCCACATCGGTGCCACATCAGTGCTCATCCATGCTACATCAGTACTCATCCATGCCACATCAGTTCTCATCCGTGCTACATCCACGCCACATCAGTGCACATCCATGCAACATCAGTTCTCATCTGTGCCACATCCATGTCACATCCCTGCTACATCAGTGCTCATCCATGCCACATCAGAACTCATCCATGCCACAACCATGCCACATCAATTCTCATCCATGCCACAACCATGCCACATCAGTGCTCATCCGTGCCACATACATGCCACTACAGTGCTCATCAGTGCCACTACAGTGCCTCCCAAATGTGTAATAGGTTTTAAATGTATGCCCCTAGGAAACTTGATGGTGGTCCCTGCATGTTGGGCCCCTCTATGTAGCCTGGCTGTGTAAAAGTCTCCCACAAGTGGTATTGCCATACTCAGAAGGAGTAGGATAATCTTTTTTGGGGTGTCATTTTTGCTATGTACATGCTATGTGTTAGAAATATCTTATAAATGGACAATTTTGTGTAAAAAAAATGCGTTTTTATTTTCTTTCCACGTTTTCCAAAAACTTGTGGAAAAAAATGACATGTTCAAAAGACTCATTATGCCTCATAGAATATACGTTGGGGTGTTTACTTTCCAAAATTGGCTCATTTTTTGGGCGTTTCCATTGTCCTATTGCTCCAGGACCTTCAAAAGTGTAAGAGGTAGTCTAGAAATGATATGTGTAATTTATGCTCCTAGATTGCCTGATGGTGCTCCTTGCATGTTGGGCCTCTCTATATGGCCAGGCTGTGTAAAAGTCTCACACATGTGGTATTGCCATATTCAGGAGGAGTAGCAGAATGTATTTTGGGTGTAATTTGTGGTGTGCTTATGCTGTGTGTGAGAAATAACGTATTATTATGACAATTTTGTGAAAAAGAAAGAAAAAAAATCTTCATTTTGCAAAGAATTGTAGGAAAAAAATCACAACTTCAAAAAACTCACCATGCCTCTTACTGAATACCTTGGACTATCTATTTCCAAAAGGGGTAATTTAAGAAGTATTTGTACTGTCCTGGGTTGTTAGGGTCTCAAGAAATGAGATAGGCCATCAGTACACTTTCACAAAGACCAAATAATTTACACAGATTTTAGTTATTTTTACCAAATATATGTAGCAGTATAAATTTTGGACAAAATTTATGAAGAAAAATTACTATATAAGGTAATGCCTCAATCTAAAAAGTATACAAAGATAGGGGCGGGTACCATCATCCTTGAACTTGGAATGATGAAAAATGGGTGTGTCGGGGGCTACTCCAAAAATTGCTCCACAACAACAAAAATTGTTGTGGACTATCTTGGTACCCAGAGATTTAGACAAGGTAAATTTAAAACTATTAATTTATTGAAAAGGGACAAAAATGAAGGACATTGGATACAACAATATATAAAATGGTTATTGCATACTGTTACAAATGATACAAACAGAAAACAGGTAAACCCCAAAAGAATATGGGGAGAAAAGATGTAGGTCCAAACGTAATCCTCTACATGTTTCGTGACAGAGGTCGCTTCTTCAGGAGGGGTTGACCATAAACATCTATAAAGAAATCCAATCTTATAGTTATATAATCACACATAATATAAAAATAGAAAAACAGGGAATACAGTTTACATCAATACAAGTAATCAGATAATTTTGGAGTGTTATAATCAGGCATGGCTTATCAATGGGAACCCAAAAAAGGGTACCAGACAGCACAGTTTGAGGCACCCTGAATGGGTAATCCCCCTCGTGGCGAACACGGGAAGCACTAAAAGGTGAATAACTGAAATCAAATATAAATGTAAAAATATATATACACGTTTGGGTCTATATAGTCTATAGACGGAGCAAACAGGGAAGGCAGTGGGGGGGAAGGAAAAGGGGGAGGGAAAAAAGGGGGGGAAGGAGAGGAGGAGGGAGGGGGAAAGGGAAGGAAACATCAATCCAATTAAGGACTAACCCACCCAATAGATGGCATATAGATAGTGAAGCACCCGGGAATCAGGAACAAGGATCAGAAGACAACCATGTATGAAGGGAGGGCAGGTAGGCTGTTTATACAAAACGGTATGCAGTGGTCAGATGAGGCCAATAAGAAGGTCCCCTGCAGCCGTTGGTTTGAAAAAAGAATTGCAATAAGTATGTGCAGAGGAGTGGACTGCTAGTCCACACCAGCAGCAGCGGCCACATAGCATAACAAGAGGCTACAAAGAGTATCAAGTAGCTCCCCATATTGGAAACATAGGCCGCACTAGCAGCAGTCAAACAAGCCAGTCCTACCTTGAAATGTCTGTATTAGTGCCTGTCCCCGGGTGGCAAGCCATCTAAATAAGGGTCGCCATAAGCATCCTTTTTAAGGAGCCACCAACCAGGCGCATGCCAATGCATTCCAGGTCCGTCTCGCCCACGCGCGTGACACTCACGGAAGAATGGCCACTGCGCGCGCACACAATGCGCACGCACAATGCGCACGCATATGACCCTCACAGGGGACGGCATAGGCCTGTCATCGAGGAAAGAAGGGGAGGGCAATCCAAGGATTGGAGGCCCACCTCCTAATGGAGAGACGCATGTCCGCTGCTAGGGGGAGTGTAACACTTCAGACCGCTGTAAATCCCATGGCAAAGCATATCTGACAAAAGGGGTTTAATCAAAGAACATCGATTGAACAAAGTAGTTAGCGAGGCAGTGTGTGTGTGCCAAAAATGCGGCCATAGCAGGAATTCCATCCCAGTCCGTGCCCAAGGCACACACATATGCCAAGCGATTACAACATGTTGTTAATGATAAAAACAATTTGACTTCTTTTCAGAAGGAAAATTATTAATTTGCAAAATTTTATAACAGAAACGAAAAAAAAGAATCCTTTTTTTTTTTTACAAAATTTTCGGGTTTTTTTCATTTATAACGCAAAAAATAAAAAAGCCAGAGGTGATCAAATACCACCCAAAGAAAGCTCTTAGGTGAAAGCACTTTGTGTGAAAAAAAGGACAGCAATTTCATATGGGAAGAGTATTACATGACTGAGTAATTGTCATTCAAAAAGTGAGAGCACCGAAAGCTGAAAATTGGTCTGGTTAGGAAGGGGGTTTAAGTGCCCAGTGGGCAAGTGGTTAAAAGTGTATAAACTTTGTGGCGGGAGACACTTTTGGTGGGGGGCCCATGGAACCCATGGACCTTTGAGAGGTCAGGAAACTCCAGGTTCAGCTTCCCAGGCCCCTCTTATGTGTAAATTACCCTGTGTCTATTAGAGGTACAGGGTGATCGTAAAAATGATGGACAACTACTTAACCACTTGCTTACTGGGCACTTAAACCCTTTTCCTGCCCAGGCCAATTTTCATCTTTCAGTACAGTCGCACTTTGAATGACAATTGCACGGTCATGCAACACTGTACCCATGTGAAATTTTTAATCATTTTTCTTTACACAAATAGAGCTTTCTTTTGGTGGTATTTAATCACTGCTGGGTTTTTTTTTTTGCAAAAAAATAGAAAAAAGACCGAAAATTTAGAAAAAAAAACAGTTTCAAAGTTTGTTATAAAATTTTGAAAACTGGTAATTTTTCTCCTTCATTGATGTGATGCCTTAAGCCAGCAGCTACACATACTGCAGCTGCTGACTTTTAATAATAGAACACTTGCTTGTCCTGGAGTCCAGCGATGTCAGAATGCCTCTGACATTGTCGGTAAGGGAACTTGGTAGTAAAGTATTACAGCTTCACGCTGGGCCCCAACTGTGCATGCGCGAGGCACTGCTGCGCTCTCCTACTGGCCCGGCGAGGAGGGGAGGAGGAGGGAGCCGAGCTGCTGACGTAAAGCGTCGCAGCCCAGTCTCCGCAAAGTGGGGACAGGATACCTTTAATAGACAAGATATCCGCTCCCCCCTTCCCCCCAAAAGGTGCCAAATGTGGCACCGCAGGGGGGGGACAGATGAGCGGAAGTTCCCCTTTTGGGTGGAACTCCGCTTTAACCCCTTCAATACCCGGCCATAGTCAAATGACGTCCACAGATGGGATCTCCCATCCTGGGTGGATGTCATATGACGGCCTCGGCTTTCCGCCGCTACTGCGGGCCGTTGTGGGTACCATTGTGTCCCTCAGGACACAATTGTTCCCCGATGGGGGTATTGAAGCGGCGGCGGGCGGTGGCGGGCGGCGGAGCGTCGGTAACGGCAATGCAGAGCGGCATTGGGAAGCGGCGTGTATCGTCGGTGACGGCACTCAGACCGGTGATCGGGGCTGAGGTTTTTCCCCTGGATACAGCTCAGCCCCGATCACTGTAGCCAATGACATGGCTCTTCACCACATGACCGTCTGTGTCCAATCACCTCCGGTCAGTAATGTAAACAGAAACACTGTGTGTAACTGCTGTTGCTGGGCTCTTCTCCTCACACACCGATCCAGTCTGAGGAGAAGAGATCAGCTAACAGTGAGTTACCTATTATACATGTACTACTGTGCCCAGATTGCCCCCCCTAAATAAAGAGTACCTGTCATCAGGAGTACCTGTCATCTAGAGTACCTGTCATCTAGAGTACCTGTCCATCAGGAGTACCTGTCCATCAGGAGTACCCGCCACCTCACCACCTGCCACCAGAGTACCCGCCACCTCATCACCTGCCACCAGAGTACCCGCCACCTCATCACCTGCCACCAGAGTACCCGCCACCTCATCACCTGCCACCAGAGTACCTGCCATCAGAGTACCTGCCACCAGAGTACTTGCCACCAGAGTACCCGCCACCTCACCACCAGAGTACCTGCCACCAGAGTACCCGCCATCTCATCACCTGCCACCAGAGTACCCGCCACCTCATCACCTGCCACCAGAGTACCTGCCACCTCACCACCGGCCACCAGAGTACCCACCACCTCATCACCTGCCACCAGAGTACCTGCCACCTCACCACCGGCCACCAGAGTACCCGCCACCTCATAACCTGCCACCAGAGTACCTGCCACCTCACCACCTGCCACCAGAGTACCTGCCACCTCACCACCTGCCACCAGAGTACATACAGCCAGTCAGCCACTATGTCCAGAAAGGTGTACACCCCAGAAGAGGCATACCAAATACTGAGTCTGACCGATGAGAGCAAAGGGGAGCTCTCACCGCTCAGTTCAGATTCTGGTTCTGGTTTGGAATATGAGCCCCCCGAAGGCAGCACATCAGGATCCGAATCAGAGGAGGAAGCAGTCCGTCCAAAAATCCGACGGTCTGAACACTAGGCAGCTACCAGCAGTGCCAGCAGCAGTAGACCCCAGGAGGAGGGGCCCAGTACAAGTGCTGCTAGACCCCAGGAGGAAAGGCCCAGCACAAGTGCACGCCAAAGAAGTAGGGCCCAAACCCATCTTCCAGATTCCTTGGCAAACCCATTGTGGCTGCCTTCTACCACAGGGTCAGCCACGATCCCCCCTTTTACAGCACAGCCGGGTGTGCAGGTCAACACTGCAGGTTTTTCACAAATGGATTTTTTAAATGTATTTTTCCCTAACAAATTGATTCAAGGCATCGTGGACCAAACTAATCTCTTTGCCCAACAATTCATTACAACCAACCCCAGCTCTAGCTATGCCCGCCCTTTTGAATGGAGACCCCTAACGGTAGTGGAGGTAAAATTGTTTTTAGACCTAACCTTCAACATGGGGCTTACAAAAAAAAATGAAATTCAAAAGTATTGGTCGACCAAACCCATCCACCATATGCCAGTTTTTTCATCAGCCATGTCCAGGTCCCGATATGAAATCATAATGCGCTTCTTGCATTTTAGTGACAACTCACAGTGCCCCCCCTGAAATCACCCAAACTTTGACAAACTATATAAAGTTCGCCCCCTAATTATTTTTTTTTCCCAGAAGTTTGCCGAAGTTTATGTCCCTGACAAAAATATACAGTATCTGTGGACGATCCCCTGGTTCATTTCACAGGCCGGCTGGGAATCAAGGAATATATCCCCAGTAAGAGGGCGAGGTACGGCTTGAAAATTAACAAGCTTTGTGAAAGCGCCACCGTTTATATGCACTCATTCCGCGTGTACGAAGGCAAAGATTCCCAGCTCCAGCTCCCTGAGTGTCCCTCGTACATGGGAATAAGTGGGAAAATTGTTTGGGAGTTGGCATTCCCACTCCTCCAAAAGGGGTACCATATTTATATGGACAATTATTATACTAGTTTGCCCCTTCTCCGCCACCTACATCTCAAACAAACTTTGGCCTGTGGTACAGCAAGAAAAAACCGAAAGGGCTTCCCACAGCGTCTTGTCACCACAAACGTTCAAAGGGGGGAATCGACAAGCTTGAGGAACGAAGAAGTGCTGGCTGTGAAGTGGAGGGATAGAAAAGATGTGTACATCATGTCCACCATCCACGATGACACCTCGGTGGAACTTCACAGAAGACGCGATACTGTTCGCAAGCCTACCTGTATCACTGAGTACAATAAATACATGGGGGGGGGGGTGGATTTAAACGATCAGTTGTTGCAGCCCTATCTTTCAACAAGAAAATCCCTATTCTGGTACAAAAAAGTCGCAATTTACTATTTTCATTTGGCCCTTTTAAATTCTTTCATAATCTACCAAAAATCAATAGAAACACCCACCACCTTCATAAAGTTTATTGAAGACATTGTCACTGCCCTGATTTATCAGCAAGTATCCCCCCCAGAAAGCATTCGCTCCGATTCTGTCAGAAGACTACATGAGCGCCATTTCCCGGACCATATTCCACCAACAGAATCCGGAAGACGACGCCAAAAAAATGTCGGGTGTGCACCAAAAAAGGAATTAGGAAAGATACCAGCTTCCATTGTACAGACTGTCCCTCCCAACCTGGCCTTTGCATCGGAGAATGTTTCAGGCGATATCACACTCTGTAAAATTATTAGTCCATATTTCTAATACTGCCATTTCCCCGTTTTTAATTTCTGTCCTGAATATTTCCCTTCCTCAACCAACCATATAATTGCCTTCCATGTGATCTGACCCTGGCCTGTTTCTCGACTATGCCTCTGCCTACTGTCTGCATTGTTTTTCCGCCATGTTTTTGCCTTTCACGTGAACTGACCCTAGACTGTATCGACTATGCCTCACCTACCGTCTATTTCTGCCTTTTATCTGCACTGACCTCGGCCTGTTGACCATGTTTTTGTCTGCCCCTTGGATTGATCTTTCACCCTGCTACACAGGGGTCTCACATATGTGAGGGGCTCCAAAATAGTGTTCGGAGTTCAGAAAACCAGTTTTTGGTTTTCTGTGTTCCCATAACAGGGTCTGGTTGGCCGGAGGCTTCAAATCGATTTGGGTGGGAGAAGCCTCTACCCCTGTCCCCATTCTTTCCTGACTGATGCCCTAAGCTTGATGGTACTGCCTGCTCCCTGGACAAATACTCTGGCTGTGCTGACCATACCTCTGCCTGCTGCATGTACTATCTATGGACAGTATTCCTGCCTGCTGCATGGACGATCCTTTGATCCTTTTGCTGCTACTGACCACATCCCTGCCTGCTATCTGGACTAATGCTTTGGCTGTGCTGACATCTCTACCTGTACTGACTATTCCTGCCTGCTGCCTGTCTTGCTGTCGCTGTCCACGTTCCTGCCTGCTGCCTGGACTGATGCTCTTCTCTGTGGACCACTGCACTACTAAAACTGCAGGTAATCTTTTGTGTACCCTTTACTCAGCAGAATGTATTTTGGTTTATAATTGGTATGTACAGTACATGCTATGTGTTAGAAATATGAAGGGCCTTCAACAATGTGATAGGTTGGCAGGAATTTGTGTGTAATGTATGCTCCTAGAACAACTGACAGTGCTACTTGGATTTTGGGCCTCTGTATGTGGCCAGACTATGTAAAAGTCTCACACATGTGGTATCGCCATACTCAGGAGGAGTAGCAGAATGTATTTTGGGGTGTCCTTTTTGCTATGTACATGCTGTGTGTTGGACATATCTTATAAATGGACAACTTTGTATAAAAAAAAATGTGTTTTCATTTTTTTTCCACATATTCCAAAAACTTCGGGAAAAAAATGAACCATTCAAAAGACTAATTATGCCTCGTAGATTATACATTGGGGTGTTAGCTTTCCAAAATGGGGTCATTTTGTGGGCGTTTCCATTGTCCTGGTGCTCCAGGGCCTTCAAAATTGTAATACCGTATATACTCGAGTATAAGTCGAGTTTTTCAGCACATTTTTTTGTACTGAAAGTGCCCCCCTCGACTTATATTCGAGTCAAGCACTTTTCTGCAGCAAAAAATTTCATTTTCCAAACTAGGAGCCCCGTATCTCAGGGACACTTGGTGCTAGGAACCCCAAATTTGGTGTGCAAACCCAGTGGAACTGGTACCATAACACATCCAAAGCTGAAGTTCCTAGCACTAAGTGGCCCCGAGATACGGGGCCCCAAAATCGGTTCAGAAAATGTCATTCTCTGCTGCAGAAAAGTGCTTGACATTTTCTGAACCGATTTTGGGGCCCCATATCTCAGGGCCACTTGGTGCTAGGAACCCCAAATTTGGTGTGCAAACCCAGTGGAACAGGTACCATAACATATCCAAGGGGGGTTGATAGCATTAATTTCTGGGGCCTTGTATCTCGGGGCCACTTGGTGCTAGAAACCCCAGCTTTGGAAATTTTATGGTGAAGTTCAGGGGACCTATGGCTGCAAATGGGCACAGTGATGCTGCAAATGGGCATTGTTGACCCTCTTTCCCACTTACAGTAGCTGCACATTTCTCACTCTCGTCTTATACTCGGGTCAATACGTTTTTCCCATTTTTTTGTGGTAAATTAGGGCCTCGACTTATACTCGGAACGACTTATACTCGAGTATATACGGTAGGTGGTTGAGAAATGAGATGTGTAATTTATGCTCCTAGAATGCCTGAAGCTGCTATTTCAATGTTGGGCCTTTGTATGTGGCCAGGCTGTGTAAAAGTCTCACACATTTGGTATTGCCATACTCAGGAGGAGTAGCAGAATGTATTTTGGGGTGTCATTTTTGCTATGTACATGCTATGTGTTGGAAATATCTTATGAATGGACAACTTTGTGTAAAAAAAAAATGCGTTTTCATTTTTTTCCCACAGTTTCCAAAAACTTTGGGAAAAAAATGAACCATTCAAAAGACTAATTATGCCTCATAGATTATACGTTGGGATGTTAGCTTTCCAAAATGGGGTCATTTTGTGGGCGTTTCCATTGTCTTGGTGCTCCAGGGCCTTCAAAATTGTAATAGGTGGTTGAGAAATGAGATCTGTAATTTATGCTCCTAGAATACCCGAAGCTGCTATTTCAATGTTGGGCCTCTGTATGTGGCCAGGCTGTGTAAAAGTCTCACACATTTGGTATCGCCATACTCAGGAGGAGTAGCAGAATGTATTTTGGGGTGTCATTTTTGCTATGTACATGCTATGTGTTGGAAATATCTTATGAATGGACAACTTTGTGTAAAAAAAAATGCGTTTTCATTTTTTTCCCACAGTTTCCAAAAACTTTGGGAAAAAAATGAACCATTCAAAAGACTAATTATGCCTCATAGATTATACGTTGGGGTGTTAGCTTTCCAAAATGGGGTCATTTCGTGGGCGTTTCCATTGTCCTGGTGCTCCAGGGCCTTCAAAATTGTAATAGGTGGTTGAGAAATGAGATGTGTAATTTATGCATGTAGAACGCCTGACGGTGCTACTTCAATGTTGGGCCTCTGTATGTGGCCAGGCTGTGTAAAAGTCTCACACATTTGATATCGCTATACTCAGGAGGAGTAGCAGAATGTATTTTGGGGTGTCATTTTTGCTATGTACATGCTATGTGTTGGAAATATCTTAAGAATGGATAACTTTGTGTAAAAAAAATGCGTTTTCATTTTTTTTCCACAGTTTCCAAAAACTTTGGGAAAAAAATGAACCATTCAAAAGACTCATTATGCCTCATAGATTATACGTTGGGGTGTTAGCTTTCCAAAATGGGGTCATTTTGTGGGCGTTTTCATTGACCTGGTGCTCCAGGGCCTTCAAAAGTGTGATAGGTTGTCATCAAATGAGATGTGCAATTTATGCTCGTAAAACGCCTGACGGAGCTAGTTGGATGTTAGACCTCTGTATGTGGCCAGGCTGTGTAAAAGTCTCACACATGTGGTATCACTTTACTCAGGAGGAGTAGCAGAATGTATTTTGGGGTGTCATTGCAAGTATGCATGTGCTCTGTGAGAGAAATAACTTGTTATTATGACAATTTTGTGCAAAAAAAAAAAAAATTCCAAGAATTGTGGGAAAAAATTACAACTTCAAAAAACTCACCATGCCTCTTACTAAATACCTTGGAATGTCTGCTTTCCAAAAAGGGGTAATTTGGGGGGAATTTGTACTTTCCTGGCTTGTTAGGGCCTCAAGAAATGAGATAGGCCTTTAGTACATCAGGTGTGATCAGATGTGATCATTTTTCAATGATTTGCACCATAGCTTGTAGACTCTATAACTTTCACAGAGACCAAATAATATACAATAATTTGGGTTATTTTTACTAAAGATATGTAGCAGTATACATTTTGGCCCAAATTTATGAAGAAAAATTACTTATTTGCAAAATTTTACAATAGAAACTAAAAAAAAGTTTTTTTTTTCAAAAATTTCTCTCTTTTTTCGCTTATATTGCAAAAAATAAAAAAAAACAGCAGTGATTAAATACCACCAAAAGAAAGCTATGTTTGTGAGAAAAAAATGATAAAAATTTGGTTTGGGTACAGTGTAGCATGACTGAGTAATTGTCATTCAAAGTGTGAGAGCGCTGAAAGCTAAAAATTGGTCTGGGAAGGAAGTGTATAAAAGCCCTATATTAAAGTGGTTAATATAAACAGCAAGCCACCTGGTGATGGTGGTCTCCTGCTATTGCCTGTTTATTAAGGTATGTGGTTAATTGTGACATGGTTTCTCTTCTAATGACTTGCTAGGTTCCTTATATTGGGGATCTGGGTCACCTGGATGTTGGGGATGATAGGTCCTGTATGTTGGGGGTGATGGGTCCTGTATGTTGCGGCCGATGGGTCCTGATGTTGGAGGTCATGGGTCATGTATGTTGGGGGTGATGGGTCATGTATGTTGGGGGTGATGGGTCCTGTATGTTGGGGGCGATGGGTCCTGTATGTTGGGGGCTATGGGCCGTGTATGTTGGGGGTGATGGGTTATGTATGTTGTGGGTGATGGGTCCTGTATGTTGGGGTTGATGGGTCCTGTATGTTATTGGTGATGGGTCCTGTATGTTGGGGGTGATGGGTCCTGTATGTTGTGGGTGATGGGTCCTGTATGTTGGGGGTGATGGGTCCTGTATGTTGGGGGTGATGGGTCCTGTATGTTGTGGGTGATAGGTCCTGTATGTTGGGGGGTGATGGGTCCTGTGCGTTGGGGGTGATAGGTCCTGTATGTTGGGGGGTGATGGGTCCTGTGTGTTGGGGGTGATAGGTCCTGTATAGGTCCTACTGTAACCAATTTGTATAACAGTGATTGACTCCCAGCCTTACCCTCAGTGTAAACTACAAGATCGGTAATGTCCTATTATAATCCAGTCACCCAGGAACAGCCTTCTGTAATTGTATTTGATTTCTTGTTAACACTCCCATACAGATGCACACATTGTTCTGTAGATGATCTTGCCAGTTCATCATGTTAATTGCGTTCTATCTCGTATGCTAAAACCCGTGTCATTTCTCCTCTCTCCATGTATCTGTATAGTTTTATGGGTGACAGAGCGAGCTGTGTGAAGTTGGCACCCCATTTTTGTAAAACCTGAATAAAAATATACCATTCGTTTGTGCCGCGTTTGTGCTGATTTTTGCGGCAAAAATGAGTGTTTGTGCCGGTTCGGTTTCTGAGATACTAAACATTCAATTTAATGCAAGCCCCGCCCACTTATTGCCGAATTTTAAAAACAAACACGCCATTTGTTTGTGCCGCGTTTGTGCTGCAAAAATAAACATTTGTGCCACTTTGGTTGTGGAGATATTGTGCGTTATATTTGCTGAAACCCCGCCCGCTTTGCACCCCATATTGCTGAATTTTAAAAACAAACGCGCCATTCGTTTCTGCCGCATTTGTGCTGTTTGTTCCGCAAAAATAAACGTTTATGCGGCTTTGGTTGCAGCAATATTGTGCGTTATAGTTGCTGAAACCCCGCCCACTTTGCACCCCGTATTGCCGAATTTTAAAAACAAACGCGCCATTCGTTTGTGCCACGTTTGTGCCGCAAAAATAAAAGTTTGTGTAGCTTTGGTTGCGGAGATTTTGTGCGTTATAGTTGCAGAAACCCCACCCACTTTGCACCCCATATTGCTGAATTTTAAAAACAAACGCGCCATGCGTTTGTGCTGGTTTGTGCCGCAAAAATAAACGTTTGTGCAGCTTTGGTTGCGGCGATATTGTGCGTTATAGTTGCTGAAACCTCGCCCACTTTGCACCCCATATTGCTGAATTTTCAAAACAAAAGCGCCATTCACTTGTGCTGCGTTTGTGCTGGTTTGTGTCGCAAAAATAAACATTTGTGCCACTTTGGTTTCGGAGATATTGTGCGTTATATTTGCTGAAACCCCGCCCACTTTGCACCCCACTTTGCTGAATTTTAAAAACAAGCGCGCCATTTGTTTGTGCCGCGTTTGTGCTGGTTTGTGCTGCAAAAATAAACATTTGTGCCGCTTTGGTTGCGGAGATATTGTGCGTTATATTTGCTGAAACCCCACCCACTTTGCACCCCATATTGCTGAACCTTAAAAACAAACACGCCATTCGTTTGTGCCGCGTTTGTGCTGGTTTGTGCCGCAAAAATAAACGTTTGTGCTGCTTTGGTTTCGGAGATTTTGTGCGTTATAGTTGCTGAAACCCCACCCACTTTGCACCCCATATTGCTGAATTTTAAAAACAAACGCGCCATTCGTTTGTGCTGCGTTTGTGCTGGTTTGTGCCGCAAAAATAAACGTTTGTGCAGCTTTGGTTGCGGCGATATTGTGCGTTATAGTTGCTGAAACCTCGCCCACTTTGCACCCCATATTGCTGAATTTTCAAAACAAAAGCGCCATTCACTTGTGCTGCGTTTGTGCTGGTTTGTGTCACAAAAATAAACATTTGTGCCACTTTGGTTTCGGAGATATTGTGCGTTATATTTGCTGAAACCCCGCCCACTTTGCACCCCACTTTGCTGAATTTTAAAAACAAGCGCGCCATTTGTTTGTGCCGCGTTTGTGCTGCAAAAATAAACATTTGTGCCGCTTTGGTTGCGGAGATATTGTGCGTTATATTTGCTGAAACCCCACCCACTTTGCACCCCATATTGCTGAACCTTAAAAACAAACACGCCATTCGTTTGTGCCGCGTTTGTGCTGGTTTGTACCGCAAAAATAAACGTTTGTGCTGCTTTGGTTTCGGAGATATTGTGCGTTATAGTTGCTGAAACCCCGCCCACTTTGCACCCCATATTGCTGAATTTTAAAAACAAAGGCGCCATTCGCTTGTGCCGCGTTTGTGCCGCAAAAATAAACGTAAGAAAAAAAGGAAATCTCCGTGCAAAGGACTGAGTACTAAATAGAGAGTTGGAGGGGGTTAATAGAACTGCTGCCTCTACTGATTACTACCACTAAGTGGAGCAATGTCAATGTTAGAAAACCCAAGTATATATGGCGCTGTTCTACTGCTAACACATAGTGGTGTAAAAATACTTAAGCTGCTTCCTTTGGAAAAATCCTGAAGACTAATGGTGCGTACACACGAGCGGACTTTACGGCAGACTTTGCCCGGCGGACGGGATTTGGTCGGACAATTCGATCGTGTGTGGGCTCCAGCGGACTTTGTTTTCTCAAAAGTTGGACGGACTTAGATTTGAAACATGTTTTAAATTAATCCGTCGAAATCGAGTCCGGTCGAAAAGTCCGCCGTCTGTATGCTAGTTCGACGGACATAAAGCCACGCTAGGGCAGCTATTGGCTACTGGCTATGAACTTCCTTGTTTTAGTCTGGTCGTACGTCATCACTTACGAATTCGACGGACTTTGGTGGATTGTGTGTAGGCAAGTCCGTTCATTCAGAAAGTCCCACTTTGCACCCCACGTTGCTGAATTTTAAAAACAAACGTGCCATTCGTTTGTGCCACGTTTGTGATGGTTTGTGCCGCAAAAATAAACGTTTGTGCCGCTTTGGTTGCGGAGATATTGTGCGTTATAGTTGCTGAAACCCCGCCCACTTTGCACCCCATATTGCTGAATTTTAAAAACAAATGGGCCATTTGTTTGTGCCGCATTTGTGCTGGTTTGTGCCACAAAAATAAACGTTTGTGCCGCTTTGGTTTCGGAGATATTGAGTGGTATATGTTGTCAAACCACACTGACTTTACACCTTGTTATTAAATCCTACATACAACTAGATTTATTTGTTTGCGGTTTGTGCAGATTTGGTGGATATTGTACATGATGTTTTACTTCACATGCATAGTTTTGCCACGCCCACAGGGATCCCCCTTCTGATTCTCGAGCGCTGATTGAAAGAACAGACGGAGGAGGAAATCTGTGGTGGGGGTGGGCACAGCTGGCTCTGGCTCTAGTGAGACAGAGCCAGCTGTCAATCAGGCGGCAGGGTGGATCTCGACAGTATTGCCGGAAGCTGCAGCGCGGCTCTGCGCTGTCAGGATATAGTGGGCAATAGCCCACCACATGCACATGAGTTTTTTGTCACAGGAGAACATACTATATGTCGTCTTGTGAACAAAAAGAAAACTAAGGCCAAAAAAGGTTGTGTCGTAGTTCTCGTTTAACAAAAGTTTAAACCAGGTGTTAACCAAGCAAAACAGCATTCCAGCAAATTCTCTTATATAAGTCACTTCTTTTTTTAATAGCTTTTTTGAAAAACATCTATGTCAGTAAACATTCTTTTCCTGACAGACTCCATGGCAGACTACCTGTGGGTTAATCCCGCCTCCTCTCCAATGCTATAGGACCCCTCTCCCATAAATTTGAGCTCACCACTAGAGACTGCGTTCCTTTTTTGTCCTCCTCATTGAACCTACAAGTCAATGCACTTACGTATATGGATGTCCAAAATTGATCGTGGAAGTTGATGTCGGGCAGTTTCAAGATAGCCCAGGGTCCAGCCATGGGCGGGTGTGTGACTCCAGACCCCTGTGTCCTGTGGTGGGGACGGCCTTTGTATGCCCAGGCTCGGTGGAACGGCTGGCAGGTCTGAAGATTCTCCATGGCAGCAGTTTTTGTATATAAAAACTCCCTGTTTGTTTTTTCCCTCATGTGCCTTGCTGTCTTCTTTTTCTTTTTGCTTCTACTGTATGGCGCCTGGAATGCACTTGCGTTCTAGGGTTCGGCTCCCTCTTCTGGGCCGCGGCTCCGGCTCGCTACTGCGCATGTGCGATCCTCAGACGAAGCCGAGGCTTGGTTTCGTGCATGCGTGGTGCGGCAGGGGACCCGGCGGCCGTGCAGGCGCTCTACAGCAGGTCGCCACTGCGCAGGCACAGTCTGGGCATGGTGATGATGTCATCCTGGCGGGGATGTTTGAATTCCTGAGAGCTCTCTCATTCTAATGCCCTGTACACACGATATTATTTTCCGACAACAAATTCCATGATATTTTTTCAGACGGATGTTGGCTCAAACTTGTCTTGCATAAACACGGTCACACAAAGTTGGTCGGAAATTCCAAACGTCAAGGATGCGGTGACATACAACGCGTACAACGAGCCGAGAAAAATGACGTTCAATAGCCAGTGCCGCTCTTCTGCTTGATTCCGAGCATGCGTGGCACTTTGTGTGTCGGAATTGTGTACACACGATCAGGATTTCCGACAACGGATTTTGTTGTCGGAAAATTTAAGAACCAGATCTCAAATTTTGTGTGACGGAAATTCCTATGGAAAATGTGTGGTGGAGCCTACACACGGTCGGAATTTCCGACAACAAGGTCCTATCAGACATTTTCCATCGGAAAATCCTATCGTGTGTACAGGGCATGAGGGTTACTACAGGCAGCTGTGTCAGCTCCTCAGGCTTCAGGTTCCCAGATCATGGTCAGCTTCAGCCTGGGGCTATGGTAAAAGAGGGAAGGGGGCTAAGATGCCTCTTAAAGGGAAAGCTGCACTGCTATTTGTACTCCTTTGTTCCAGGACGTGTGAGTGTTCCTACAAAACTGCAGGATTGCCTCCTATTCGTCCGCCAGGGTGCCATAGACAGATCACCGCCAGCCCTCATGCTCTAGGTATGTGGGGCATGAGAAGAGGAGGGCCAGGTCCACGTGCAGATGGACTGATTCCCTAAACGTCACGTTCTCCCTTCTTCCTTTTTTAGCCCTTCCAGGTCAGACAATCAGCTTACTGTCCAAGATGACAGGGATCTTGCCAGGCAGCAACGCCCACCTTCTTCATCAAGGTCCAGACTCTCCATCTAGGACCCAACATCAGAGGAGATGTTCCCATTCCTCCTCCCAACAGAGGAGATGTTCCCATTCCTCCTCCCAACAAAGGAGATGTTACCATTTCTCCTCCAAACACCACACCCACGGCCACGACAGACGTTTTTATCACAGATCCTGCTGGGGTTGTGGGACCCGGGTCCCGGAAGTCAAGTCCTTATGTGACCCTTGTTATGCCAAGGCGGTCAGGAAAAAGATGCTGAAAGCCGGCAAATGGAGACACTGGTCAAACGGATGATGTAACATTCCCACAAAAAGTGGGGTACATTTTACACGCGGAGCCAGTCCACCACATTATCTGGCTCTCTGGCTGACGAGGCCCAGGAGCCCATTCCAGCCTTATGATTCCTCCCCTGATTTCACAGCGAGATGGAGGGAGATGAGTTTGTCGGAGGCTTCGACTTCACCCTGGTTTCTCCAATTAAAGCGGTCAAAGATGCCCTTAAGTGGGAAGACTCTTCTACTCCCCCGACTAAACAGAAGAAATTCTTTAAGCATCTGGAGAAAGAACATTCCAATTTTCCACTCTTTCTGAATTAAAGGATATTATTGATGAGGAATGAAGCAAAGTAGATAAGAAGACCTCTATGTCAAGTAGGACCTCCAGGTTCCTGCATCAGGTTAGGCATCTGTTCAATCAGAAAAGGCCGCAGCGTAGGAGAGATAGTACTGAGCGTTCAAGGGAAGCACGCTCTTACAGGCCCGGCCGAGATATCAGAAGGAATTGGAGCAGGAGAGAGGCATCCTTCCAGAAGCCCACTAAGAGCCAGGCGTCCAGTGGACGAAAGCCGGCTAAGCCATTTTGAGTTTGGGCCTGCCCAGGCGGGTCGGGTGGGGGCGCGTCTGCTTCTCTTCCAGCACGTCTGGGAAAAAGCAATCTGGAACCAGTCCAGTGCTTGATATACTGTACTTAGTTTCACACGGTAGAAAGTTCCATCTCTCTCCCCGTGGAAAATATTCCTGTCATTCAAGGAAGAATTTTACGAGCTCCGAGCTCTTCACACCTAAAAGCCTTGCAAAGCTTAAAGATTATCGGCACAATGGTCTCTACAACCCCCATGGTCAAGTGGTCTCTGGAGAGATTACACCCTTTTCAGATAGGGTTTCTTCAACAATGGAATTCGGGGGACGACAATCAGTCCATTCACATAACTTCAGTGATGAGGAACAGCCTCTTATGATGGCTCCAGCGCAGAAATCTGCTCACCTGCCACTCCAACGCCCCCGTCTCATGGGTCACGGTCTTGACCGATGCCAGTGGTGCTGGTTGGGGAGCCCTTTGCGGGTCAGAACTTGCTCAAGGCAAGAGGGGTGCCTGTCTTCACAACCCGGGCTCGAATGTCGTGGAGTTACGGGCAGCCTGGTCTGCCCTCCAATCTTTCACTCATCTCCTGAAGGGGAAGTCAGTTTTACTGAAGTGGTCTCATATGTGAAGAGACAGGGGGGCACTCGGAGCTCTACTCTGCTCCAAGAAGTCGAGCCCATCATGTCCTGGGCTCAGAAAAATCTGGCCAATATTTCAGCAGTCTTCGTCCCTGGAGTCTAGAATGTCCAAGCGGACTTCCTGTCGCGCACTCAGCTGGACAACAACGAGTGGTCACTGCATGCTCAGACGTTCCAGTGGATCCTGTCCTTGGGAGTCAATCCTGAAGTAGATTTATTTGCATCCCCCTGCAACTTCAAAATCAAGAAGTATTACACTCGGGGCCATTGCAGCCAGGCCTTCGGAATAGATGCCCTGACAGATCAGTGGAAGCTCCAACAGGGCGTACACCTTTTCCCCGTTCCCGATCATCCTCAGATCATTACGGAGGCTTCAAGCAGAGGTGGTCGAGGTGGTGATGATAGCACCTTACTGGCCAAACAGGCCATGGTTTCCCCTCCTGACCCAGCTCAGCTTCCGGGACCCGCTACCTCTTCCTCTCAGGCTGGACCTTCTTTCTCAGGGGGACAGTCCTGCACCCTTGTCCGGCATTACTGAGACTGATGGTCTGGTTCTTCAGAGGGAAAGGCTGGAGTCTCTCGGGTGTGCTTCAGGAGTAATTTCAACCCTCATGGGCTTGAGAAGGGCAAGCATGAATAAAATCTATGAGAGAATTTGGGCCAAGTTTGTCAAATTCTCATCCTCTACGGGCAGATCATTCAGGGACCCGGGAATCCCAGGATATTCTCAGCTTTCCTCAATCCGGTCTAGATCTGTCTCTGTCCATCAACTCTCTCAGGGTCCAAGTCTCTGCCTTGTCGGCCTTCTCTGGTACATTGTGGGCTCTTCACCCTCTAACTCTGCAGTTTTTCTGTGGGGCAACAAGACTCAGGGCCAAAAGAAGACCAAGATTCCCCAGATGGGATCTTCCCCTGGTCCTTGACTCATTGTCTGGACTAAGCACCGCGGGATCTTTTTATTAAGGACTTTTCTGCAAGAGCTGCCTTTCCAGTAGCCATTACTTCGGCTAAAGGGGTTTCTGAGATTGGGTCCTTGGGTCATGAAGAACCATTCCTGACTTTCTTCTCGGACCGGGTGGTTCTCATCCCTATGCTTGGCTCAAATCCGAAGTCTTTTCAGTGTTCCATGAGGACCAAGAAATTGTCCTACCTACATTCAGGACCCCAGGTTCCTCTGAAGTTCATCCTCTGGATGTAGGCAAAATGCTGAAGGAATACCTACGAGTTATATCCTCCGTTAGACGGTCCGACTTCCTCTTTGCTCTACACTCTGGCAACAACAAGGGGAAATGGGCTTCCTCCAGAATGATTGCGACCTGGATCGTCCAGTCTATCTAGCAGGCTTATAGGGCTAAGGGCATGGCTCCTCCAGAGGCGGTGACAGCAAACTCTAACAGGGGTATGGCGGCTTCGTGGGCAGCAGCCCGGCATGTGGCTCCTGATGTCATCTACAAGGCGGCCTCATGGGCCTCCATTAATACCTTTATGTCACACTATTGCATAGAACCTGCTTCTCTATCCTCTTCCATCTTTGGTTTAAGAACCCAGTCGGTTGACGGGGAGAATTGAACTTCTTTTTATCAGCATACCCACCCGTGTGGTTTGGCTAGTTATTTCCCACACGTAGTCTGCCATGAAGTCTGTCAGGAAAATGGAAAATTTATTTTCAAATACTTACCATAATTTTCCTTTCCTGACGGACTCCATGCCAGATGGAGTTCCCACCCTTTGGTCATGAGTTGGCTTATTTTGGAACACAGTCTCTAGTGGTGAGCTCAAATTTATGGGAGAGGGGTCCTATAGCATTGGAGAGGAGGCGGGGTTAACCCACATGTAGTCTGCCATGGAGTCTGTCAGGAAAAGAATGTTTACTGACATAGATGTTTTTCAAAAAAGCTATTAAAAAAAGAAGTGACTTATATAAGAGAATTTGCAGCAGTGCTGTTTTGCTTGGTTAACACCTGGTTTAAACTTTTGTTAAAAGAGAACTATGACCCAACCTGTTTTGGCCTTAGTTTTCTTTTTGTTCACAAGATGACATATAGTATGTTCTCCTGTGACAAAAAAACTCATGTGCATGTGGCGGGCTATTGCCCACTATATCCTGACAGCGCAGAGCCGCGCTGCAGCTGGGACAGATCCCGACAATACTGTCGAGATCCTCCCTCCCGCCTGATTAAAAGCTGGCTCTAGCTCAATAGAGCCAGAGCCAGCTGTGCCCGCCCCCTCCCCAGATTTCCTCCTCCGTCTGTTCTTCCAGTCAGCTCTACAGAATCGGAAGGGGGGATCCCTGTGGGGGTGGCAAAACTACGCATGTAAAGTAAAACATCATGTACAATATCCACCAAATCTGCACAAACCGCGAACAAATAAATCTAGTTGTATGTAGGATTTAATAACGAAGTGTAAAGTCATTGTGGTTTGACAACATATACCACTCAATATCTCTGCAACCAAAGCAGCACAAACGTTTATTTTTGCAGCACAAACCAGCACAAACTGGGCACAAATGAATGGCGCGTTTGATTTTAAAATTCAGCAACATGGGTTGCAAAGTGGGCGGGGTTTCAGCAACTATAACGCACAATATCTCCGCAACCAAAGCGGCACAAACGTTTATTTTTGCAGCACAAACGCGGCATAAACAAATGGTGTGTTTGTTTTTAAAATTCAGCAATATGGGGTGCAAAGTGGGCAAAGTTATAGCAACTATAACGCACAATATCTCCGCAACCAAATCGGCACAAACGTTTTTTTTTGCGGCACAAACCAGCACAAAACGCAGCACAAACGAATGGCGCGTTTGTTTTTAAGTTCAGCAATATGGGGTACAAAGTGGGCAGGGTTTCAGCAAATATAACACACAATATTTCCACAACCAAAGCGGCACAAACGTTTATTTTTGCGGCACAAACCAGCACAAACGCGGGAACAAATGAATGGCACGTTTGTTTTTAAAATTCAGCAATATGGGGTGCAAAGTGGGCAGGGCTTGCATTAAAATGAATGTTTAATATCTCAGAAACCGAACCAGCACAAACACTCATTTTTGCGGCACAAATCGGCACAAATGAATGGTATATTTTTATTCAGGTTTTACAAACATGGGGTGCCAACTTCACACAGATGACAGAGCGGCCGTATGTAGTGCAGGCACAGTGCGAAGATAGAAAGATCTGACGGGGTTTCAGTAAGTCTGTCACGCAGGCGCACTGTGGCGATTGGAGTATTTGATGGGTTTCTGTTAGTTTGTACAGCGCAGGCATGAAGATCTGACGTGGTTTCTGCTTATATGTTGGGTGCACGGGAGCGCACATGGGCAGTACAGCAAACTCGTGAAAATTTGATTGAGGAAATGATGGAATTGGAGTTTGACGAGTTGGCTAATTTGACAGAACGTCGGATCTGCAAGTACCCATAAACCACCTAGCGGGGGAGGCCAAATATTTCCTGAACTTCATTAAACTGCAGTAATTTACAGAATCTGGGGTCGAGCCAAGCAATTTGATACACACTTTTGCCTTCGAAGGAATTTGAGTCACAATGTGCTATCTTGTAATATTTTGCACTGTGCTATCTTGTTGATATCAATTGCTTCCCCCTAGAAGACCCCCCACCCCTGGGAGTTTTAACCGTGCTGGCCAAACAGTGTCTGTAAAATGTGCATCCATGCTCATCTGAACTGAGCCCAAAAGACCAATAAAGCTAGAACACAAGTAGCTTCAATAAAAAAAAGGTATAAAATTTATATAACATGTCAAAGGGTCATCAGAATCTGTGGTACTTGAAATAAATATAAGATGCTATGTTGCACTTAGATAACACAGCAAATGTTGGTATCATAAGAAATATCTTGAATTCAGTTACGGTGTTAAATCTACTGAATATATAAATATTTATGCATTTAATAACTTGTTTGTGTAAGCCAAACTTTATTTTTCCTCCAGCCCTTCTAAACTCATTTTCCATCTCAACAAAAAATAAAAGCAGCAAAAAATTGCTTTACCTGCAAAAAATATTCTTCCACTGGGTTCAAAGACACACTTCCCGAGACTAGCAACTGTCCACTAGGTGTCATTACAGAACTTGTACTCTAAATAGATTCTATCAAATAAAATTAAATGATTTTCTAATATGAAGAATGCCTCGAGAATGTGGACACCCAAAGGTGTCCCTCCAGATATATAAAGCAGCACAGGACTTTCTTGCATAAATTTCACTTTTGGGTGTACTTACACTTTAAATTGTGTCATGCTAAGCTAGGGATTGGGTCACATTTCCACATACCAGCACAAAGTGTGTTCCCAGCTAGCGAGCAAAAAAAACAAACATTTTGGTGTAAAACAGAGGTTTTAGTTTTATTTGCAAATACATTTGGAACCCATACTGTTGCACCAAGGCACCTCTGATAAGTTTGGTCCCTAAAGCAGGCCATATAAACTTAGACTCTTAGATTTTTTTCTTTCACCAGTCTGTGTGTTGAACAAAAATATCTAATCTAATAGCAGATTTCTTCTTCCAGCTTTACAGCGCAGATGTAGGAATCCTCCACTGCGTCCAGCTGCTGACAGACACTACCAGCAGCTGCCAGAATATCCTAACAGGATGACTGGAAGCAGTCACTGTTCAGCTGAAAATTGTTTTGTCAAGCTCCTTACATTTTTAATTTGAAGGATGTGGGGTGGGAGGGTGATTACAGGGCCACTCCAGAGTGAATTTCAGATGTCTCATCAGTAACTGGCGGAAATTCGCATAGTGTATGACTAGCCTTATTCTAAATGATCAGACTTTTTCCAGTTTTAGGAGATATTTAGAAATTTGCAGAGAGCAGGCTTACCTGAAGGCAGCCCTTTCCTTCTTACAGTAACACACAAGAAGCTCAGACATTATCTCTGCACAGCATCTTAAGACTTCTAGTGTGTGTCCGCACTAAATCCAAAACAACAACAATGGCAGCCTCTCTGATCTCCACAAGCCAGGCTGTAATATCACAATGTTAATAAAAGAGTTAAGTAGTGTTTCAACTAAAACCTTTTCTTGAGTTTTGGATAGAGAAGAATGATCAGTGGTGTCGAACTGAATTTCATCATGGGTCGCATTTGCATTACGGTTGCCTTCAAAAGGTCGGTTACATCCGTAAGACAATATACTGTAAATGTATCTACTTTTTTATCATATTAAATAATTGCCTCTGCATTTGATTATTACTGGTTTTAGTAATACCTTTAGACTCCATGCAGACTGGCACTAAAACCACTCAAACTCCTGTAGCAAGTCACACTGACTTAGCAAGTCTGAAAAAGAGGGTTGCACACCACTGGTATTATCCACATGAAACTTTATTGGAGACTCTTCAGACTGAACATGGTTCTGCCATGGTGTTCTGCCTGAGCAATTTCCAATAAAGTTTCTTGTGGATGATACCACAGGTGTGCAACCCACCTTTTCAACTGCTATAGAATCTATTTTCCCACCTTTTCCATGCACCATTTAAATGCTTCCCCATTGGATGACGATTTTCTGTCTTTTTCTTCTCTTTTTTTTCTTGGCCGTTTGTTGCAAATTTGAGATATATTTTTTGTTTATGTTTCCAATATGAATGGATTCCAGACGTCGTTGAATGGGGCTTGCGTTCTTCTTGAGTGCATGGATTTATGTGGGAATAATGATTTATACATAATCATTTTTAAACGAAAATCAAGGTTTTATTTACACAATTTTCAAATGTAATTAGGTTTATATATTTCAGGATGATGTGTATGTGTATATATATGCAGTTACCAAGACATAATTGATAGTGCTGGGAATAGGATTATTGGTATTTTCACATCAATTTCTTGTATATGTTATTTTGCGATTTTGCGATTTTGTATGGTTTCAGCATGTTTTACATTTTTACAGATTTTGTTTATCATCATTTATACACAAGTTTTCCTTTGAGATTATTTAGCATTTATGATTTGAAAATTAGTTTTGTTACTTTGTACTTTGCTATTGTTTAATATTGTTTTAGTATTTATCATGGTCTTTATCCCAAGGTTATGGATGTACACAATGGGAGAAGTTGAATAATGCGAATAGTAAAAATAATCATGTGTCTAGCGCATGTATATACATATATATATGCGCATTGGTTCACTTAGTAAACTTTTTTAGTTTGGTGGACCTTTATAGGCATTATTACATTGTCATGTTATCTTGTCTTCAAATTTTGATTCAAAATTCAACTTCACATCCCAGGTGTCTCCTATCTCTTGGGTGTCGGTCTAGAGTTTGATTATGTGGGCAGGTCTCTATTTGAGACCATCTCTGGATTGGCTATCAAAACCTGAAGTCCCTATATATACCCATGATCAAACTTTAATCATTCAGCTATGAATAAGCGCCATGATGGGGCGTGAAACATGTTAGCTGTCTTTCCTGTTCCTCCCTGTACATGAGGTGACTGCATTTGGATTTTATTTCTTCATATCAATAAAGATGTCTTCTATGGTGTGCGGCCGTCCAGGATATTTTTCTCTGTCCTATAGAATCTTATTATAAACAAATGTCCAGAGCACTCCTCCCTTACATCACATGTCAAGAGTCCCCCACCCTTCATTACATCACACTGCACCCCCTTAACTTGTCCTGCTGCTCTGAAGAAGCTGAGGGCAGAGGTGGGAAGCAGAAAGTGCAGGGTCTGGAGGAGGACCAGAGGAGGGCTGTAGTCAGGTGCAGGAGTCTGCTTAATGCTGAGACTAGTGGAGGCGGAGATGAGGGGGTGCTGTGGCTGCATGAGAGGCATATAGGATCTGTAAGAGGAACTCTGTCCTCCTCTCTGCTGCTGACTGTGGAAACGAGGAGGGTGTCACAGCTGCAGGAGAGGAGCAAGGGCCACATGAAATGGTCTGGCGGCCTGGATTCAGCCTTGAGTTTGACATATGTGCTCTAAATGCTTGTGTGCATTATTGGGAAGATTTCTCCTTCTAGCCTAAACTGGTGACAGGTTGTTATCACCAAAGCAGGTTGTGAGGGTAAATCTCCTTAATAGCAAAGTAAATCTTACAAAGATTTTATGCTTTTCCCACCCTATTCCAAACATGAAAGTTGGAGTTAAAGAGACACTGTCTATGCCCATGCATAGGTTATTGGGTATGTCATTTACCTAAATGATGGCAGTGGGCTAGTAGTGAGTGGCTCCAGGGGCGGTCTATAGGTAGGAATGTGGCAAACCCAGTTGGAAATCTGCACATGACAAGAGAACTTCCCATTTACCCACCCTGGACTCTGGAAAAGCAGATCGACTTTACAATTCATAGCAGCTGGTGATTGATTTGGGGTCTTTGGAGGCCATCAGTTTGGTGGTATTGTAAAATGATAGGGAACCCATCTTCGGTATGGAGTCCTTTATTCAGTGCAATTAACTTGTAATGACCTGGGTTTTGATGGATCAGCATGTGACTGTGGTTAATTTGGAGACTGTCCTTGTGGGGGTATGTTGTGGCTGGGGGCCTAGCCTGTGTCATTGGCTCTACAGATACATGTTTCCTGGTGATAAGAGTGGACAGTGCCTGTATAATGTGTTTAACTTGGCTCTTGTACACTGCATGGCAACCATGAGTGACAGCATAGGAACACAGCTAAAAGACAGAGGCAGAGGGGGTCATTTACTGTAGCGTGAATATGTGATCGCGCAATAATTAGCACTAAAAACACCAAATAACTCTAATTAGCGCCAAAACAGAATTCACAATAGCGCTGGTGAACAATTACTCACAAAATCAAATTTACTATAGCACCCAGACAACAGATATCGCCCAAACCCTTATGCCGCGTACACACGGTCGGACTTTTCGTCTACAAAAGTCCAACGGACGCTGACGGACTAAAGCTGGCTGGTAATCCGATCGCGTGTGGGCTTCTCCGTACTTTCAACATACTTTTTTAGCCTCAAATCCGACGTACTTTAGATTTGAAACATGCTTCAAATCTTTACTTCGTAACTACGACGGACCCCGAAATCCGCTCGTCTGTGTGCTAGTCCGACAGACAAAAAGCCACGCTAGGGCACCTATTGGCTACTGGCAATGAACTTCCTTATTTTAGTCCGGTGTACGTCATCACGTAAGAATTCGACGGACTTTTGTGTGATCGTGTGTAGGCAAGTCTGTTCGTTAGAAAGTCCGCCGCAAGTCCGTCGAAAGTCCGCCGAGAGTCTGCCGGAAGTCTGTCGGACAGGCTGTCTGACTTTTGTAGACGAAAAGTCCGACCGTGTGTACGCGGCATTACTCTCATTAGGACCTGGAGAATTGCACATGTAAATAATGTTTAGAGCATGATATGATCGAATAAACGGTACTGAAATATGCGGTATATTTTTAAAGTGTGTGAAAAAGTGATTTCTACACTGAAATACCTTTAAAAGTCTGAGAAGAGATAAATTCCCTGTCTCTTTACAACTAGGTGCCAGCACAACTGAGCATGCTCAGACATGCAAACTGCTCTCCTTTTTTACTCCCATGCCTCTTTTACCAAGAGTTATAGTAAATACCAAAATGAGCGCTGGGTTAAAAAGTGTTTTGGGAGTGAAAATGAGAGTCATGCAGCCCATTTCAGCCATTGATTCTAATGGTGCAATTGTAAATTCCCCAAATAAACACTTTTCATGTTGGGATGAATGTATCTTTCTCTCAAAGAAATTGTGCTTGCAACAATGTTGCTTCAATCTTCATCATCTATTTTGTTTTTAAGAATGCTAGAATGTGTAATGTTTTCATGTTTTGGTAAAATATATTTTTCTCTGTCACTTTCACTTGTAATGCTGCGTACACACGAGCGGACTTTCCAGCAGACTTTGGTCCGGCGGACCAGAGTCTGCCGGACAATCCGCCCGTGTGTAGGCTCCGGCGGACTTTTCCGGCGGACTTTTTCCCAAAAGCCCGCCGGACCTAGATTTGAAACAAGTTTTAAATCTTTCCGTCGGACTCAGTTTCTGGCGGAAAGTCCGCTCGTCTGTGTGCTGGTCCGACGGAAAGCCCGCTCGTGTGTATGCTGGTCCAACGGACCAGATACGCCGCGAGGGCAGGGTATTGCATTTCACGCTCGCTGCAATAGGAAAAACAAGTTTTCCTATTGCGGCGAGCGCGGAGCATACCAGGCCCTTAGGTCTGGTATGGATTATGAAAGGCAACCCCTACGCCGAAAAAACGGCGTGGGGTCCCCCCTAAAATCCATACCAGACCCCGATCCGAGCACACAGCCTGGCCGGTCAGGAAAGGGGGTGGGGACGAGCGAGCGCCCCCCCTCCTGAACCGTACCAGGCCGCATGCCCTTAACATGGGGGGTGGGTGCTTTGGGGGAGGGGGGGTGCCCTGCGGGCCCCCCCCACCCCAAAGCACCTTGTCCCCATGTTGATGAGGACAAGGGCCTCTTCCCGACAACCCTGGCCATTGGTTGTCGGGGTCTGCGGGCGGGGGGCTTATCGGATTCCGGGAGCCCCCTATAAGAGGGCCCCCAGATCCCGGCCCCCCCACCCTATGTGAATGAGTATGGGGTACATGGTACCCCTACCCATTCACCTAGGGAAAAAGTGTAAATAATAAAACACTACACAGGTTTTTAAAATAATTTATTAAACAGCTCGGGGGGGATCTTCCTCCGGCTTCGGGGGTCTTCTTCCAGCTTCGGGGGTCCCTCCGGTTCATCTTCTCCCGGCGTCCGGTTGGTTCTTCTCCGCTCTCTCCGGCCTCTTCTCCCGGTGTTCCAGTTCTTCGGCTGGCTCCTCCACTGTCTTCAGGTAGCTCTCTTGCCAGCGGAGGTCCGGACTTCTGGGCTTCTTGTCTTCTCTTCTCCAGATGTTGACACAACGCTCTCTCCGGCTGGACTGCTCTCTGAGGGCTCCGTTGTGACTTATATAGGCGGAGACCCCGCCCCCTTATGATGTCACAGTCCCTGGGCATGCTGGGACTGTGACGTTTTAGGGGGCGTGGTCACTGGGTGATGTCGACCACACCCCCTAAAACGTCACAGTCCCAGCATGCCCAGGGACTGTGACATCATAAGGAGGCGGGGTCTCCGCCTATATAAGTCACAACGGAGCCCTCAGAGAGCAGTCCAGCTGGAGAGAGGGTTGTGTCAACATCTGGAGAAGAGAAGACAAGAAGCCCAGAAGTCCGGACCTCCGCTGGCAAGAGAGCTACCTGAAGACAGCGGAGGAGCCGGCCGAAGAACTGGAAAACCGGGAGAAGAGGCCGGAGAGAGCGGAGAAGAACCAACTGGACGCCGGGAGATGAACCGGAGGGATCCCCGAAGCCGGAAGAAGACTCCCGAAGCTGGAAAAAGACCCCCGAAGCCGGAGGAAGATCCCCCCGGAGCTGTTTAATAAATTATTTTAAAAACCTGTGTAGTGTTTTATTATTCACACTTTTTCCCTAGGTGAATGGGTAGGGGTACCATGTACCCCATACTCATTCACATAGGGTGGGGGGGCCGAGATCTGGGGGCCCTCTTATAGGGGGCTCCCGGATTCCGATAAGCCCCCCGCCCGCAGACCCCAACAACCAACGGCCAGGGTTGTCGGGAAGAGGCCCATGTCCTCATCAACATGGGGGCAAGGTGCTTTGGGGCAGGGGGGCCCACAGGGTGCCCCCCTTCCACAAAGCACCCACCCCCCATGTTGAGGGCATGCGGCCTGGTACGGTTCAGGAGGGGGGGGCGCTCGCTTGTCCCCACCCCCTTTCCTGACCGGCCGGGCTGCGTGCTCGGATGGGGGTCTGGTATGGATTTCAAAGGGGACCCCACGCCGCATTATAATCCATACCAGACCTAAGGGCCTGGTATGCTCCGCGACGGGGCTCGCAAGGTGTCACTCTCGCCGATAAAAGCGGCAAGATTGACTTCCTTTTCTAGTCCCGTCGCACCTGAGTCACGTTCAAAATGAACGGACTTGTCCGTGTGTGGGCAAGTCCGTTCATTCTGAAATGTGTGAAAAAATGCAGCGCATGTGCAAAGGAAATGAATAAATGAGGTTGTGAATTAGTGCTGAAAAAATTAACAAGCCAAAGGTGAATTAAACATAATGTCCATGAAAGGGTGTGAATGTCCAACTCCACAGGAGATGAAGGTACTTCAAGGGATGGTGGTAATCTGATGATTGTCAGAAGTCACCTAGTATCGTGAACCGACCACTTCGCAGGATGAATCGATAAACAAAAATACAAAAAGGACTCTTACCAGATCCCGTGGACTCCCGTGTCAACGACAGGGAATCGCATGCGCCGTTTGTCAACAATGACGTGGAGTGGAAGGTCTGGACCATCAAATCCTCTGAATTGCGGTCTGCGTGGATCTCCGAAAACGACCAGATGAGTCCTCACAGGGGACGGCCGACGTGGATCAAGGGAGTCCAGAAAGACCTTTAAGGAGCAGTTGGAGGTACTGGGCCTCATGCAGTGGATGTAAAGACAAAAAAGATATGCCTCCACATAGTGCAGATACAAGGGGTGTTTTTATTGGTAAAAACAGCCATATACAAATAAAAACGTGATCACAAGAAACAAAAGCAAATACAAATGGGCAACATGGAGAGTGGTGTATGAGCCCGACGCGTTTCGACCTAGGGGTCTTCAACAGGGGCATAGACCACCCACTCCAAGTTGCCATATATATATAACTAAAAATATCAAGAGAGGACCAATCGCAGTAGTTGAGAAAACAAGCCATTTCATTGGGTGAGTATAGTCACCTGACTTACTTATATAAAACACCATAATGTTCATATCCAATGTCTATAAATAGATAAAATGCCACTTGGATGGAGATGGTAAATGTAAAGAAATCACCAGACAACTATATGTAAAAAACCTAAAAATCTCTCTGTAAGTATTGAAGGACTTTGTATTTTGTTAATAATTGAAAGCACTCCTCTGCTGACAGTCCATCTCCATCCAAGTGGCATTTTATCTATTTATAGACATTGGATATGAACATTATGGTGTTTTATATAAGTAAGTCAGGTGACTATACTCACCCAATGAAATGGCTTGTTTTCTCAACTACTGCGATTGGTCCTCTCTTGATATTTTTAGTTACATATATATGGCAACTTGGAGTGGGTGGTCTATGCCCCTGTTGAAGACCCCTAGGTCGAAACGCGTCGGGCTCATACACCACTCTCCATGTTGCCCATTTGTATTTGCTTTTATTTCTTGTGATCACGTTTTTATTTGTATATGGCTGTTTTTACCAATAAAAACACCCCTTGTATCTGCACTATGTGGAGGCATATCTTTTTTGTCTTTACATCCACTGCATGAGGCCCAGTACCTCCAACTGCTCCTTAAAGGTCTTTCTGGACTCCCTTGATCCACGTCGGCCGTCCCCTGTGAGGACTCATCTGGTCGTTTTCGGAGATCCACGCAGACCGCAATTCAGAGGATTTGATGGTCCAGACCTTCCACTCCACGTCATTGTTGACAAACGGCGCATGCGATTCCCTGTCGCTGACACGGGAGTCCACGGGATCTGGTAAGAGTCCTTTTTGTATTTTTGTTTATCGATTCATCCTGCGAAGTGGTCGGTTCACGATACTAGGTGACTTCTGACAATCATCAGATTACCACCATCCCTTGAAGTACCTTCATCTCCTGTGGAGTTGGACATTCACACCCTTTCATGGACATTATGTTTAATTCACCTTTGGCTTGTTAATTTTTTCAGCACTAATTCACAATCTCATATATTCATTTCCTTTGCACATGCGCTGCATTTTTTCACATATTAGTTCATTGTTTTCGTCAGACTGTATGCAGCAGCTTCCATTTGCTTTACCAGTTAGCGCGGTGTTTTATATTAATTTTGACACCGTTCATTCTGAAAGTCCGCCGTAACTCCGGCAAAAGTCCGTCAGAAAGACGGGCGGACTTAGCCTGCCGGAAAGTCCGGTCGTGTGTGGGCAAGTCCGTCCGTTTTAAAGTCCGTCAGAAAGTGTGCCGGACGAAGTATGCCAGAAAGTCAGACCGTGTGTACGCGGCATTACTCTCCATCTCACAAAAATCTTTACCCAAACTAACACACGTGTCTTTACAAACACCATTGCTGATGCAAATCTAAAATGAGTCACAATTTTGTGTGTTTTTTTTATTATTTCCAAATTATCTTAATTTGAGCACAAAAAATGTGGCATGTGTACCAACATCAGAAATCAAAATGTCATTCCCAAAAATCAGAGAGTAACATCACTATTCTACGCTCACACACCAAGAACCACCAAATATAACAGAATAAATCAAGATAAATAACTCCTGACTAATGTAATTCCACCACCTATATGTCCAAAGATATGCAGTATATGTGTATTTATGTGTAAGAGGGCACTAAATGTAGCAGCACAGTGGCTCACCGGTTAGTACTTCTGCCTAGCAGCACTGAGGTTCTGGGTTTGAATCCCAAACATGCCACTTTATGTAGAGAAGTTGTCTGTTCTCCCTATGTTGTTAAACATAACTCCTGACTCAGGGCCTTATATAAATGATGTCTAAATGTAATATTTATGTGTAGGAGGGTTCCACCACCATTGCAAATTGTGTCATTTGTTTTCCATGGGCAAGGACTCTAATCAGCCCTAACATTTCCCCACCACCACTAATTGCAGCCTCTTACCAAGCCAAAACCCACCAAATGACAGCTGTTTAGCTCTCGGCATGCTGACAGTAATCAGCCATAACCAGCCTTCAAAACAGATGGAATATGCCAGAAACAGGCTCTCTGGTCTTCCATAGTACATCTGCATTGATTAACTTCTTGCACCCCTGGGACTTAGGACTGTTTTACACCACAGAGATGCAGCCAAAAAACATGTGGCAGCACAGTGGCTCTCAGGCTAGCACTTCTGCCTAGCAACACTGAGTTTGAATGCCAATCCTTCTACATGGTGGGAGGTTTGTATGTTGTGGTATTAAAGTTTCTTTTTCACGAGTGCTAACATTTTTGATGGGTTTCACACAATAGAACACCAAGAAATCACGTTATAAATCAAGAATGTGTGAATTTGCACCAAATATAGAACTGGGGTGTTTTGGCCCAGATATGTATGTCTAATGCCGCGTACACACGAGCGGACTTTACGGCAGACTTTGCCCGGCGGACTTTTCAACGTACTTTACGACGGACTTTCTGAATGAACGGACTTGCCTACACACAATCCACCAAAGTCCGTCGAATTTGTACGTGATGATGTACGACCGGATTAAAACAAGGAAGTTCATAGCCAGTAGCCAATAGCTGCCCTAGCGTGGCTTTATGTCCGTCGAACTAGCATACAGACGGCGGACTTTTCGACCTGACTCGATTTCGAAGGATTAATTTAAAACATGTTTCAAATCTAAGTCCGTCCAACTTTTGAGAAAACAAAGTCCGCTGGAGCCCACACACGATCGAATTGTCCGACCAAATCCTGTCCGCCGGGCAAAGTCTGCCGTAAAGTCCGCTCGCGTGTACGCGGCATTAGTCTGGTGTGATGCTGCACACATATTTTAATTTTGTATGCTTATGATTAGGGATGAGCCGAACACCCCCCAGTTCGGTTCGCACCAGAACCTGCGAACGGACCGAAAATTCGCACGAACGCTAGAACCCCATTGACGTCTATGGGACTCGAACGTTCGAAATCAAAAGTGCTAATTTTAAAGGCTAATATGCATGGTATTGTCCTAAAAAGGGTTTGGGGACCCGGGTCCTACCCCAGGGGACATGTATCAATGCAAAAAAAACTTTTAAAAACGGCCGTTTTTTCGGGAGCAGTGATTTTAATGATGCTTAAAGTAAAAAAAAAAAAGTGAAATATTCCTTTACATATCGTACCTAGGGTGTGTCTATAGTATGCCTGTAAAGTGGCGCGTGTTTCCCGTGTTTAGAACAGTCCCTGCACAAAATGTAATTTTTAAAGGAAAAATCTCATTTAAAACTGCTTGCGGGTTTAATGTAATGTCGGGTCCTGGCAATATGGATGAAAATCAGTGAGACAAACGGCATGGGTACCCCCCAATCCATTACCAGGCCCTTTGGGTCTTGTATGGATATTAAGGGGAACCCCGCACCCAAATTAAAATAAGGAAAGGTGTGGGGCCACAAGGCCCTATATACTCTGAACAGCAGTATACAGGCGGTGCAAACAAGACAGGGACTGTAGGTTTGTTGTTAAGTAGAATCTGTTTGTAATTTTGAACGGGTACATTTTTAACGTGTTTAGCTCCAGCCAAAAAAATCTTTTTTAAGCTTTTTTGGAAAACATAGGGAAGGGTTATCACCCCTGTGACATTTGTTTTGCTGTCTTTCCTCCTCTTCAGAAGATTTCATCTCACTTTTTGTCCCAATGACAAATGTTTTTTGAAAATTTGGGTTTTTTTGTGGAACAAGGATTGGAAAGCATCAGTGGAAAGGAGAAATGTTTTTCCCATATTAACTCTTACAGGAGAGAATTTCCCTTCCTAGGGGTAGATTTCATCTCACTTCCTGTTGTCTCCTTCCATTTGCAAGTAGGAGTCGTTTGTAAGTTAGATGTTTGAAAGTAGGGGCCTGCCCTATATACTCAGCAGAAATTTGGGCCTTAGGTGTTGTTGTGGCCACAACACTGTAAGCCCTCACAGGGCCCTGCTGTGAAATATTAGATCAAGAATTGTAATTACATGCCCCTGTTGAACAGGGGCAGAAAAATTGGGCCTTTGGTGGTGGTGGTGGTGGTGCTGGTGCCACAACACTGTAAGTCCTCACTCGCTCTTGGTGGGTGCAGAAATGGGCCCTGCTGTGAAATATTAGATCAAGAATTGTAATTACATGCCCCTGTTGAACAGGGGCTGAAAAATTAGGCCTTAGGCACTGGTGCTGGTGCCACAACACTGCAAACCCTCACAGACACTCTAGTTGGAACGCAGGAACGAGCCCTGCTGCAAAGTATTGCATCAAAAATTGTAATTACACGCCCCTGTTAAACAGGGGCAGAAAAATTGGGCCTTAGGCACTGGTGCTGGTGCCACAACACTGCAACCCCTCACAGACACTCTAGTTGGAACGCAGGAACGAGCCCTGCTGCAAAGTATTGCATCAAAAATTGTAATTACACGCCCCTGTTAAACAGGGGCAGAAAAATTGGGCCTTAGGCACTGGTGCTGGTGCCACAACACTGCAACCCCTCACAGATACTCTAGTTGGAATGCTGAAATGAGCCCTGCTGCAAAGTATTGCATCAAAAATTGTAATTACACGCCCCTGTTAAACAAGGGCTGAAAAATTGGGCCTTAGGCACTGGTGCTGATGCCACAACACTGCAACCCCTCACAGATACTCTAGTTGTAACGCAGAAACGAGCCCCGCTGCAAAGTATTGCATCAAAAATTTTAATTACACGCCCCTGTTAAACAGGGGCTGAAAAATTGTGCCTTAGGCACTGGTGGTGGCGCCCAGAACCAAAAATGTTCTTACAAGCTATCAGCGTCATGATTGAGGAGGAAGAGGATATTACTCAGGGATAGTCACTCAGCATCAGCATAGGCAGTCTTTGAAGGGATCTGAGATTTCAAAAAAAATTATTCGGTTACATCAGCATCAGGTGCTTGGTAGCTGGTGGTGATCCAAGACTGATTCATTTTTATGAAGGTCAGTCGATCGACCGAGTCGGTGGACAGACGCACCCTGTGATCGGTTACAAAGCCTCCAGCAGCACTGAATGTGTGTTCCGAAAGAACGCTGGATGCAGGACAGGCCAGTAGCTCAATTGCATACTGTGCAAGCTCTGGCCAGTGATCCATCCTCAAGACCCAGTAACCCAGAGGATTTTCAGTGGGAAAGGTGTCCAAGTCAGATCTTGCCCCTAGGTATTCCTGCACCATGTAAAACAGACGCTGGCGATGGTTGCTGGAACCGATCATACCTTGGGGCTGCGGACCAAAAAATTGTCTGAACGCATCGTCAGACGGCCACCTTCTCCACCGCTCCTTCTTTGACTGACCGAAGCCTCAGCAACACGTTGTCCAGTCTCTGGGAACGCGTTGCACAGACCTTTCTGCAAGGCCTCCCGAAGATGTTTCATCCTCTGCTCCCTCTGCAATGGCAAGATAAGGTCCGCAACCTTACCCTTGTAACGTGGATCAAGGAGGGTTGCCAGCCAGTATTGGTCCTTCTCCTTGATACCACGAATACGAGGATCCTTACGCAGTCTTTGCAGGATCAGGGAGGCCATGCAGCGTAGGTTTGCTGAGGCATTCGGTCCGGAGTCCTCTGGGTCACTAAGGACGACATGGTCCGCAGCCACCTCCTCCCAGCCACGTACAAGTCCATGTGTTTCTTGGGACTGATCCCTTAAAGACTACTGCTGATGCTGAGTGCCATGCTCCACCTCCATACTGACACAATCTTCCTCCTCCTCCTCTTCCTGTGTGATCGGCGGGCACGCAGGAACACTGTCTGGATAAAGGGGGCCTTGAGAGCTCCTACTCTTCCTGCCTCTGTTCTGCCTCAAGTGCGCTGTCCATTATTCCACGCAGCGTGTGCTCCAACAGGTAGACAAGGGGAACAGTGTCACTGATGCATGCACTGTCACTGCTCACCATCTTCGTGGCCTCCTCAAATGGTGACAGGACAGTGCATGCATCCCTGATCATGGCCCACTGGCGTGGGGAAAAAAAACCAAGCTCCCCTGACCCTGTCCTGGTGCCATAGTCGCACAGGTACTCATTGATGGCCCTCTGCTGCGTGTGCAGCCGCTGCAGCATGGCCAACGTTGAGTTCCACCTGGTGGGCATGTCACAGATTAGGCGGTTCTTGGGCAGGTTAAACTCCTTTTGGAGGTCTGCCAGCCGAGCACTGGCATTATATGACCGGCGGAAATGCACACAGACTTTCCTGGCCTCCCTCAGGGCATCCTGTAAGCCCGGGTACCTGCCTAAGAACCGCTGCACCACCAAGTTAAGGACGTGAGCAAAACAGGGCACATGGGTCATTTGTCCCTGTCAGAGGGCAGAGAGGAGGTTGGTGCCATTGTCGCAAACCACCATTCCTGCCTTAAGTTGGCGTGGCGTCAACCACCTCTGAACCTGCCCCTGCAGAGCTGACAGAACCTCTGCCCCAGTGTGACTCCTGTCCCCCAAGCACACTAGCTCAGGCACCGCATGGCATCTTTTGGCCTGCGTACTTGCATAGCCCCTTGAACGGCTACGGAGCACCGCTGGTTCCGAGGACAAAGCACAGGAAGAGGCCATGGAGGAAGAAGAAGAGGAGGGGGGTGGAGGAGAGAGGTGTGTCACAATCATTAGCATTTTGGAGGCGTGGTGGCGGAACAACCTCCAACACTACTGCACCTTGTCCTGCATCCTTCCCAGCTGCCAGCAGAGTCACCCAATGCGCCGTGAAACTTAGGTAACGTCCCTGTCCATGCCTGCTGGACCATGAGTCAGCAGTAATATGCACCTTACCGCTGACCGCCTTGTCCAGCGAGGCATGGACTTTGCCTTCCACATGCCGGTAGAGAGCAGGAATCGCCTTCCATGAGAAAAAGTGGCGTTTGGGTACCTGCCACTGAGGAACCGCACATTCCACAAACTCACGGAAGGGGGCAGAGTCTACCAACTGAAAAGGCAGCAGTTGAAGTGCTAGCAATTTTGCCAAGCTAGCATTCAACCGCTGCGCATGTGGATGGCTGGGAACAAACTTCTTTCGGGGGTGCAGCAGCTGGGGCAGGGAAATTTGCCTGGTACAATCTGACGTCGGTGTACCAAAAGCAGATGCCCACAAGTACTTGGCTGTGACACACCTAATTCTACACCTTCATTCCTCTCAGTGCAGGTCTCAGAGAGGACTGAAGGTATAGTGGGGTTGGAATTCTCAGCTGATGAGGAGCAAGGAGAGGTCCTCTTTGTTCTTTAGTGTGGGTCTTTTAGATACGCTTGCCAACGAACTGCATGGCAGGTCAACATATGTCTGGTCAAGCATGTGGTACCCAAGCGGGAGATGTTTTGGCCACGCGAGATACGCTTGAGACATATGTTGCAAATAGCAGCGGTGCGATCTGATGCACTCGTCTCAAAAAAGGCCCACACCAAAGAACTTTCGGAATAACGCGCAGAGACTGCAGCGCCCTGCACATGTGGAGCTTTGGGGTGTGATGCAGTCAATGTGCTGCCCTTAGGCTGGCCCCTGGAGGGCATCCTGCCTCGTTGGTGATGTGCCGCCTCTTCCTCCTCCTCCTCTCTCCTATCAGGCACCCACGTTGAGTCAGTGACCTCATCATCCCCTCCCTCCTCATCACTGGAGCAAACCTGGCAGTATGCTGCAGCAGGGGGAGCATGACTGCCAGATTGCTGTCCTTCTTGGGCACCCCCTCTGTCCGTGCTCATGTTACTGCCTTCATCAAGCTCAGTATCATCATCAGAGCCTTCCAAACACTGGGCATGTTCCTGGAGCATGAACCCAACACTGTGGTCAAACAGTTCGAGGGACTCCTCAGGAGGACATGGTGGGGCTAGGGAAGGAGTCACTGATGACATTGAGCCGAGGGAAGAGGCCGCTGCTTTGCCAGACAAAGTACCCTGGGCATGGGTGAGAGAGGATGAGGAGGATGAGGACGGCTTGGTCATCCACTCGACCAAGTCTTCCGCATGTTGCGGCTCAACACGGCCAGCTGCCGAAAAAAAGGCCAAGCGTGTCCCACGGCCACGTGCTGATGAGGATGCACCGTCTCCACGACCAGCACTAGACACAGAGCCTGCTTGCCCTCTCTTATTGGCTTGTGACTGTCTGCCTCTCCTTCTTGGCCTTCCAGACATACTAATGGCCTGTAGTTGCACTAAGCTGGGATATATATATATATATATATGTATATATATATATATATACTGATACTGCAGCTGGCAAAATCAACTGCCTGCCTGTAGTATGAGAACACCACCAACCTTCTACAGGTAGCTTTAGCTGAACACTGTGCAGAGCTCGCAAAAAACTAACTTGTAGCTTTTTTAGCTGCCTGCGGTAGTGATAGGATCAGGAAAACACCACCAACCTTCTACAGGTAGCTTTAGGTGAACACTGTGCAGAGCTCGCAAAAAAATAACTTGTAGGTTTAGCTGAACACTGTGAGGTGGACGCACCACACTAACTTGTAGTTTTAGCTGAACACTGTGAGCAGGACGCACAGCACTAACTTGTAGTTTTAGCTGAACACTGTGAGCAGGACACACTGCACTAACTGTAAATGGTCTAGCTGCCTGACTGTGGTACTAATAGGATCAAAAGAACACCAGCAATTTCCTTCAGGTAGCTGTAAATACTGTAACAAGACAAGCCTGCCTGTCAGTAAGAAGATAACAGGAACGGATCTAGCTGAACACTGTGAGCAGGACGCACTGCACTAACTTGTAGCTTTAGATGAACACTGTGCAGAGGTCTCACTACACTAACTTGTAGGTTTAGCTGAGCACTGTGAGCAGGACGCACAGCACTAACTTGTAGTTTTAGCTGAACACTGTAAGCAGGACGCACCGCACTAACTTGTAGGTTTAGCTGAACACTGTGAGGTGGACGCACCACACTAACTTGTAGTTTTAGCTGAACACTGTGAGCAGGACGCACCGCACTAACTTGTAGGTTTAGCTGAACACTGTGAGGTGGACGCACCACACTAACTTGTAGGTTTAGCTGAACACTGTGAGCAGGATGCACCCCACTAACTTGTAGTTTTAGCTGAACACTGTGAGCAGGACGCACTGCACTAACTGTAAATAGTCTAGCTGCCTGACTGTGGTACTAATAGGATCAAAAGAACACCAGCAATTTTCTTCAGGTAGCTGTATATACTGTAACAAGACAAGCCTGCCTGTCAGTAAGAAGATAACAGGAACGGATCTAGCTGAACACTGTGAGCAGGACGCACAGCCCTAACTTGTAGTTTTAGCTGAACACTGTGAGCAGGACGCACCGCACTAACTTGTAGGTTTAGCTGAACACTGTGAGGTGGACGCACCGCACTAACTTGTACTTTTAGCTGAACACTGTGAGCAGGACGCACCGCACTAACTTGTAGGTTTAGCTGAACACTGTGAGGTGGACGCACCACACTAACTTGTAGGTTTAGCTGAACACTGTGAGCAGGATGCACCCCACTAACTTGTAGGCTTAGCTGAACACTGTGAGCAGGACGCACCCCACTAACTTGTAGTTTTAGCTGAACACTGTGAGCAGGACGCACTGCACTAACTGTAAATAGTCTAGCTGCCTGACTGTGGTACTAATAGAATCAAAAGAACACCAGCAATTTTCTTCAGGTAGCTGTATATACTGTAACAAGACAAGCCTGCCTGTCAGTAAGACGATAACAGGAACGGATCTAGCTGAACACTGTGAGCAGGACGCACTGCACTAACTGTAAATAGTCTAGCTGCCTGACTGTGGTACTAATAGGATCAAAAGAACATCAGCAATTTTCTTCAGGTAGCTGTAAATACTGTAACAAGACAAGCCTGCCTGTCAGTAGGAAGATAACAGGAACGAATCTAGCTAAACTGAATACAGTGTATATATATATATGCAACACCTGGGATGCATATATATACACAATACACTGTAAGTGCAGCTAACTGACTGACTGTTCTGCCTAATCTATCTAACTCAAATCAAATGACACTGTCTCTTTGTCTATCTCTTTCAACGCCGGAACACACACTACACAGGGCTGCCGTGCAGGCGGCCTTATATAGTGTGGGGCGTGCACTAAATCCCCTGAGCCATAATTGGCCAAAGCCTCCTTGGCTTTGGCCAATTACGGCTCTCTGTTCAGACGGCGCTGTGATTGGCCAAGCATGCGGGTCATAGTGCATGCTTGGCCAATCATCAGCCAGCAATGCACTGCGATACCGCAGTGAATTATGGGCCGTGATGCGCCACACGAATTTGGCGCAAACGGCCCATATCATTCGCAATTCGGCGAACAGGTGAACAGACAATGTTCGAGTCGAACATGGGTTCGACTCGAACACGAAGCTCATCCCTACTTATGATGAATAACGAATGTGCTTTGTCACCAATTTGTGTGAAGCACTCCTCACAAAGTTGTTATTTCCTGTTTTGGACCCTCCACATGCCCAACAACGTACAAGTTTGATTTGGAGATTTTTGGGATCATTGATCATGGGCAGAGCCTTGGACATGTGTTATTTTGAGCTTTACCCTGCACAGATATCAATGCTGAGGCAGTTTTTCATTTGTAAAGAGTGTGTGTTTCTAATGAACAGGTGTGAGCAATTGAGGCCTACATGAAGAGACGGAATCAATTACACTGGTGGGTGTGTCCTTTACTGGGTGGGTGAGCAATCCTAGCTAGGTTTTAGCTAGACCCCTTTCACACTGAGGCGCTTTACAGGCGCTACAGCGCTAAAAATAGCGCCTGTAAAGCACCACTCCTGTCTCTCCAGTGTGAAAGCCCGAGTGCTTTCACACTGGAGCGGTGCACTTGCAGGACATTAAAAAAACTCCTGCAAGCAGCATCTTTGGAGCGGTGAAGAAGCGGTGTATACATTTGGTGTTTATATACACCGCTCCTTCACCTCTCCTGCCCATTGAAATGAATAGGCAGCACGGCTATACCGCTGGCATATCGCTGCTGCGGCAGGGCTTTGAGGTGGTTTTAACCCTTTCTCGCCACTAGCGGGGGGTAAAAGCGCCCCGCTAGCGACCGAACAGCGCAGCAAAATTGACGTTAAAGCGCTGCTAAAGTTAGCCCAATTTTTGTTATAGTGTGAAAGATGATGTTACGCCGAGTAAATTGATACCCAACACGTCACACTTCAAAATCGTGCACGCTCATTGAATGGCGACAAACTTTTACCCTTAAAAATCTCAATAGGCGATGTTTAAAAAATTCTACAGGTTGCATGTTTTGAGTTATAGAGGTCTAGGGCTAGAATTATTGCTCTCGCTGTAACGATTGTGGTGATACCTCACATGTGTGGTTTGAACACCATTTACATATGCGGGCGCTACTCACTACTCGCTACTTTCTTATTTATTTTACTTTTTATTCTTTATTTTTACACTGTTCTTTTAAAAAAAAAATTGGGTCGCTTTTATTCCTATTACAAGGAATGTAAACATCCCTTGTAATAGATAAAAAGCATGACAGGACCTCTTAAATATGATATCTGGGGTCAAAAAGACCTCAGAATCCATATTTACACTAAAATGCAATAAAAAAATAAAATCAAAATGTCGTTAGGGAAAAAAAAAGTCCCTTTTAAAATCTATTGGCAGAAGTGATGTTTTGACGTTGCTTCCGCACATCAATGGTATGGAGCCAGGTGGGGGCCATCTTCCCCTCACTCAGCTCCATTCCACAGAGGGGAGAGGACACGATTGCCTCCGCTGCTGCCGGCTGCCCTGGTAAAAGTGATCTTGTGGCGAATCCACCGCAGAGACCACTTTTATCTGAAAGCCGACCGCCCGCTGAAGAAGTGGATACCGGGGCTATGGCAGCTATCCACTTCAAACAGCTGACGTATAACGACGTATCAAATGTTTATACTAATGTCGAAATAAAAAGTTGATTGTTTTTTGCTTTAAGTTTGATTTTTGCAGACTCAAAATACATATTTTATAAGTGCAAACAATTAATACCCCTTCAAATCTGTATTAAATATAGTTACATACAAAAGTATTTGGTTGTGCAAGTCCTTGAGTAGAATGTGTAATGGGAGGGGGGGGGGGGGAAGAACCCCCCTCCAAAAATAAAAATCCTGCTCCAAAGCTGAAATTCATGGCTCTACTACTTATTTTGTGGACTAGGTAAGCTATGAAATATGTCAACTACATGTGAATTCTCTCTAAGCACCAAATTGAGAAAAAAATACCCTAAAAACTATTGTTTACAAAACATTTGGTGTGGGGTTCCCCTCCAAAATCCATACCAGGCCCTTTGGGTCTGGTATGGGTTTTAAGGGTAACTCGACGCCAAATTTTTAAACAAAATTGGTGTGGAGTCCCCCCCAAAATCCATACCAGACCCTTATCTGAGTATGCAGCCTGGAGGTCAGGATAAGGGGGGGAGGAGCATGCGTTCCCCCCTCCTGAACCGTACCAGGCCACGTGCCCTCAACATGGGGAGGGTGCATGTTGATAGGGACAAGGGCTTCTTCCCGACAACCCTGGCCGGAGGTTGTCGGGATATGTGGGTGGGGGGCTTATCAGAATCTAACAAGTGGGCCCCCAGATCCTGCACCCCCTATGTAAATGAGTATGGGGTACATTGTTCCCCTACCCTTTCACCAAAAAAGTAGTGTAATGTGACAAAAGACAATAGCCAGAGTCCTTTTGTCACATTACACTACTTTTTTGGTGAATGGGTAGGGGTACGAGGTACCCCATACTTATTAACATAGGGGGGTGGGTGGGATCTGGGGGCCCCCAGATTCTGATAAGACCACAGACCCTGACAACCAGCGGCCAGGGTTGTCGGGAAGAGGCCCTTGTCCCCATCAACAACCTCCCCATGTTGACGGCATGTGGTCTGGTACGAATGCTCACTCCCCCCCTTTTCCTGACCTCCAGGCTCCATGCTCGGATAAGGGTCTGATATGAATTTTGGGGTGGACCCCACGTCAATTCTTTTTTTGAATTTTGCCAGTTTTTCATTTTTTTTATCTATATTGCCAGGAGTCGGCAATACATTACAGCCGCGAGCAAGTTTACATGAAATTTTCTCCCTTAGAAATTTCATTATTGCTGCGGCATGTTCTAGACGTCGCACAGATGCGCCACTTTACAGGCAGACTAAGGGGACCCCCGGCAGGATATTTAAAGGAATTTTTCATTTTTATTGTTTAACTAAAACAATCATTTTAAAAACTTTGTTTTAGCATTGATACATGTCCCCCAGGGCAGGACCCAGGTCCCCATACACTTTTTATAGCAAATAACTTGCATACAAGCCTTCAATGAAGACTTTTGATTTTGCAGGTTTGAGCCCCATTGACTTCAACTATTCCCGGATATGCCGATTTAACAGGCATGTTTGCTGGCAATAGCGCGATTTTCCATTTGCACGTCCACCCAGTTGATGTCTTAATTGGCTTAATTGGGCGCTATTATCATGTACCGCCTGATCGCATATTCGCGCTATAGTAAATGACCCCCAGAGTGTTGTCACTCTATAACAACGCATTTGCGTTCCAAATCGAGTGTACATCAGTTCCTGCTTCTGGCCTCCGATGATACGGATTCTCTGAACACACATGACGTCATTGCGCAAACGTCTGATCATGTGGTTGCCACATGACCATTCCTACCGATGAATGTTCGGGATGTGTTGATTGGAGTGCCACAGTGAGGCTTGGTTCTTGATCGACCCCGCTTGCATGCTATTGGCGAGTAAGCCGGTCACATGACTATAGACCGTTATGGATGCTAATGAACCCAGAAGTCAAGCCGCACATGATTCCGATTAGGTGTTTTATGGCTTATATGTATTTTTATATAAATGCGCAGTTGGTGGCAGGTTGGCTTATACCCTAGCAGAAGTCTAAGAGGATGAAATGCGTTGGGTTTTATTTGCTACTCCAGCCACCTTTACTGCGCTTTTTAGTTCAATTGAACCGAATTTTTACCGCCCATATTTATCACATGTTGGAAAAACATTTTTATATCAATAAATTTCCTATTTCTATCGGATTTACACCATGTGGAGGTTTTTCTTTTTCTCCCTGTCATGCCATGGAAATTGCTGATTACGGAGTAGAGCTCGGTTAACAATCAAGCCAGCCCCTGAACAGGGAACAAGAGGTCCGGGCCAGATCCATCTTATCCAGTGGTGAGCAAGTCCCTGGGCTCCTTCTCCCTACCAAGTGCATTCAATCTACTGGTATTAGATCCATCTTCACCGCTTGACGGTACAAGCCTTTTTGACTCACCGCCAACGGCCTGTGAGTCCATCACTTCTGGTAAGGGCATTACATTTCTTATGTCTTGAAGTTTGGTCTGGAGAAGATTATACCCCATATGTCAACACATTTCTCACATCACGCTGAGAAGCAATTAGGACTATATATATCGATAGCACCATAGTTTTTCCTTCATGAAGGTTCATCTTGTTGATGGATATGGACTATAAATGCACCATAGTATATCTATGTGTTAATGTTTGTTAATATTTGAGGCATGGTTATATGTGCTATTGTCATTTATATATATTCACCTATTACTACCATGTTCTAGAGATGCACTAGATTATTCACTTTTATTGATTAATTTCACTTTCACCCAGTTTGTGTAATTTACACTGTGATGTTGTAATCAATGCGACATCCAGATAACCTTTTGCCACTAATATTGTTTAAATCCTCACTATATAAGCCACAATATTTTTGTGGCAGGTATCCTTTTTGTATTCTAGATTTTTATATGTGTGATTACATATTTTTTTTTCTTCAAATAGTCACCACCACATTTGTGACTATACACAAACTTATTTAGACATTTAGCGCCACACATTTATGTTTTCATTCGTTATACAATTAGTCTGATTGTGGTGTTGGCTGCTTCCCTGTTATGCCGCGTACACACGAGCGGACTTTACGGCAGACTTTGCCCGGCGTACTTTACGACGGACTTTCTGAATGAACGGACTTGCCTACACACAATCCACCAAAGTCCGTCGAATTCATACGTGATGACGTACGACCGGACTAAAACAAGGAAGTTCATAGCCAGTAGCCAATAGCTGCCCTAGCGTGGCTTTATGTCCATCGAACTAGCATACAGACGGCGGACTTTTCGACCGGACTCGATTTCGACGGATTAATTTAAAACATGTTTCAAATCTTATGCCGCGTACACATGAGCGGACTTTACGGCAGACTTTGCCCGGCGGACTTTTCGACGTACTTTACGACGGACTTTCTGAATGAACGGACTTGCCTACACACAATCCACCAACGTCCGTCGAATTCATACGTGATGACGCACGACTGGACTAAAACAAGGAAGTTCATAGCGAGTAGCCAATAGCTGCCCTAGCGTGGCTTTATGTCCGTCGAACTAGCATACAGACAGCGGACTTTTCGACCGGACTCGATTTCGACGGATTAATTTAAAACATGTTTCAAATCTAAGTCCGTCTAACTTTTCAGAAAACAAAGTCCGCTGGAGCCCACACACAATTGAATTGTCCGACCAAATCCTGTCCGCCGGGCAAAGTATGCCATAAAGTCCGCTCGTGTGTACGCGGCATAAGTCCGTCCAACTTTTGAGAAAACAAAGTCCGCTGGAGCCCACACACGATCGAATTGTCTGACCAAATCCCGTCCGCCGGGCAAAGTCTGCCGTAAAGTCCGCTCGTGTGTACGTGGCATTAGAGTTGGCGCAGCTTTTTCCTCCATTCATTTCTATAACAGGAAATGCCTGAAAAAGAACATGGCAGAATCTTCATGTATAACTTTAATGAAAGCTGCAGATTTAAAAATATTGAAAATTACTGTACATTTGGAATGATATCAACATAATATACCTTATATGATGTTTAAAAATAATTTAAGGAAAATAGGCAGTGATAACATGACTCACCCCATGGATCCCTGTGTTGATCAAATACGTAAGGTGCCCCATTTTGGTGAGGGGGCTGAACTCCAGAATAAAATACATGTCTTACCAGTGAAAAAGTGAATGCTAAAGTGACTTTTTTAAAGCTGGGGACAAAAAGTCAATGACACTTTAATAATGCCATTAAACTATGAAATGGAAAAAGATGGACTGAAAAAAATATAGGCTCAACCCTTGATAATTAGGCCAAGTGCCTGCACCAGCTGATATGAATGTTTTCAATGCAGAAGTAATATTTAGAAGCCTTTTACCCCTGTGAACTTTACTGCATTGAACTCAGTAGCCTTTGTAGCTCTCTGGGAAACCTCTGGACCCTTTACTAAAGTACTTTTTACCCCATTCCGCTCTGACCTGTCCTTTCTGTTCTACCTTGCTGGTTTCACCTTTCACGAGAAGAAATGTGAAAACATCAGAACCTGCAAGTAATTCAATAGAGCAAATGAGAGCTGCTGCTCCCACACAATTCTGCAACAATATTAAAACTGATGTGCTGACTTTAATGCCGCGTACACACAGTCGGACTTTTCACCTGCAAAAGTCCGACGGACGCCGCCGGACAAAGTCCGGCGAAAAGTCCGACCGTGTGTGGTCTCCATCGGACTTCCGACGGACCGTTTCGGTCGGATTTTTGCGGAAATCCGACGTACTTTAGATTTGAAGCCTGCTTCAAATCTTTACGTCGTACCTCCGCCGGACTCAGTTCCTGACGGAAAGCCCGTTCGTCTGTATGCTAGTCCGAAGGACCAGATGCGACGGAGGAGCAGGTTACTGCATCTCGCGCTCGCTGCAATAGGAAAAACAAATCTTCCTATTGCGGCGAGCGTGGGGCATACCAGGCCCTTAGGTCTGGTATGGATTATAAAGGGGAACCCCTACGCCGAAAAAACGGCGTGGGGTCCCCCTAAAATCCATACCAGACCCCGATCCGAGCACGCAGCCTGGCCGGTCAGGAAAGGGGGTGGGGACGAGCGAGCGCCCCCCCTCCTGAACCGTACCAGGCCGCATGCCCTCAACATGGGGGGTGGGTGCTTTGGGGGAGGGGGGCGCCCTGCGCCCCCCCCCCAAAGCACCTTGTCCCCATGTTGATGAGGACAAGGGCCTCTTCCCGACAACCCTGGCCGTTGGTTGTCGGGGTCTGCGGGCGGGGGCTTATCGGAATCTGGGAGCCCCCTTTAATAAGGGGGCCCCCAGATCCCGGCCCCCCACCCTATGTAAATGAGTATGGGGTACATGGTACCCCTACCCATTTACCTAGGTAAAAAGTGTCAGTAATAAAACACAACACAGGTTTTTAAAATAATTTATTAAACAGCTCCGGGGGGGGGGGGGTCTTCTTCCGTCTTCGGGGGTCCCTCCAGTTCATCTTCTCCCGGCGTCCGGTTGGTTCTTCTCCGCTCTCCGGCCTCTTCTCCCGGTGTCCCAGGTCTTCGGCCGGCCCCTCCGCTTTCTTCAGGTAGCTCTATTGCCAGCGGAGGTCCGGACTTCTGGGCTTCTTGGCTTCTTGGCTTCTTGTGTTCTCTTCTCTTCTCTTCCCCCAGATGTTGACACGACGCTCTCTCCGGCTGGACTGGTCTCCGAGGGCTGCGTTGTGACTTATATAGGCGGAGACCCCGCCCCCATATGATGTCACAGTCCCTGGGCATGCTGGGACTGTGACGTTTTAGGGGGCGTGGTCGACCACGCCCCCTAAAACGTCACAGTCCCAGCATGCCCAGGGCCTGTGACATCATATGGGGGCGGGGTCTCTGCCTATATAAGTCACAACGCAGCCCTCGGAGACCAGTCCAGCCGGAGAGAGAGTCGTGTCAACATCTGGGGGAAGAGAAGAGAAGAGAAGAGAAGACAAGAAGCCCAGCAGCTCAGCAGCTCAGAAGTCCGGACCTCTGCTGGCAAGAGAGCTATCTGAACACAGCAGAGGAGCCGGCCGAAGAACTGGAACACCGGGAGAAGAGAGCGGAGAAGAACCAACCGGACCCCGGGAGAAGATGAAGCGGAGGGACCCCCGAAGACGGAAGAAGACCCCCCCGGAGCAGTTTAATAAATTATTTTAAAAACCTGTGTTGTGTTTTATTATTAACACTTTTTACCTAGGTGAATGGGTAGGGGTACCATGTACCCCATATTCATTCACATAGGGTGGGGGGGCCGGGATCTGGGGGTCCTCTTATTATAGGGGGCTCCCGGATTCCGATAAGCCCCCCGCCCGCAGACCCCGACAACCAACGGCCAGGGTTGTCGGGAAGAGGCCCTTGTCCTCATCAACATGGGGACAAGGTGCTTTGTGGTGGGGGGGGCACCGTAAGGCGCCCCCTCCCCCAAAGCACCCCCCCATGTTGAGGGCATGCGGCCTGGTACGGTTCAGGAGGGGGGGGGGGGGCGCTCGCTCGTCCCCACCCCCTTTCCTGACCGGCCGGGCTGCGTGCTCGGATCGGGGTCTGGTATGGATTTTGGGGGGACCCCCACGCCGGTTTTTCGGCGTAGGGGGTTCCCCTTAAAGTTCCATACCAGACCTAAGGGCCTGCGACGGGGCTCGCAAGGTTTCAATCTCGCCAAAAAAAGCGGCGAGATTGAATTCCTTTTCTAGTCCCGTCGTACCCGAGTCACGTTCAAAATGAACGGACTTGTCCGTGTGTGGGAAAGTCCGTTCATTCTGAAAGTCCGGCGGAAGTCCGTCGGGAAGACCGGATTCCAGAAAGTCCGGCCGTGTGTAGGCAAGTCCGGCCGTTCAGAAAGTCCGGCGGTAGTCCGCCGGAAGTCTGGCGGCAAGTACGTCGGACCTAGCTTTCTAGAAAGTCCGACCGTGTGTACGCGGCATAATAACACGGCAGAGTTGATTGGTTATCTATAATTACTGCTCTCCTGCTGCTTGGGTACGCAGGAACAGATATGCATACATTCTCTATGCTTTTTACATAAGAGCTTGTAAGTTGGCATGTGTTTAGATGTGTTTGCTAATAATAGGTAGGTACTAGAGCTGCACGATTCTGGCCAAAATGAGAATCACACTTTTTTTTGCTTAGAATAAAAACATTATCATTCTCTCACGATTCTCACGGCGTAAAATCTTTCACATTATACAAAAATATTGGGCTAACTTTACTGGTTATTTTTTTTTAATTCATTAACCGCTTGCCGACCAGCTGCAACATGGCTCGGCTGCGCGAATCGCTGTCATGTTACGTCGATAACATATTCGGGCACTAGGGGGCACGTGCGTGTGCCCCCTGCACACCCACGGAGCCGATGCAAGTGCTTGGCGGTCGTGATCCCTGCCGGGCTCCCGCGATTGCTCGGGGCACACCAAGAACCAGGATCTGTGTGTGTAAACACAGTTTCCGGTTCTCTGAGGGGAGAAAAGACAGATTGTCTGTTCATACAGAGTATAAACAGCGATCTGTCATCTCCCCTGCACAGTCCCCTCCTCCCTTCAGTTAGAACACACAATAGGGAACACATTAACTCCTTGATCGCCCCTTAGTTTTACCCCTTCACTGCCAGTGACATTTTTACAGTAATCAATGCATTTTCATAGCACCGATCACTATATTAATGCCAATGGTCCCAATAATGTGTCAAAATTGTCTGACATGTCCACCATAATGTCGCAGTCCTGATAAAAATCGCAGATCGCCACCATTAATAGTAAAAAAAAATGAATAATAAAAATGCCATAAAAGTATCCCCTATTTTGTAGATGCTATAACTTTTGCGCAAACCAATCAATATACGCTTATTGCGATTTTTTTTTACCAAAAATATGTAGAAAAATACATATCAGCCTAAACTGAGGAAAAAAATAGTTTTTTTTATATATTTTTGGGGGATATTTATTATAGCAAAAAGTAAAAAATATTGCGTTTTTTTTTTAAATTGTCGCTCTTTTTTTGTTTATAGCGCAAAAAATAGAAACCGCAGAGGTGATCAAGTACCACCAAAAAAAACCTCTATTTGTGGGAAAAAAAGGACGTCAATTTTGTTTTGGTGCAATGTCGCATGACCATGCAATTGTCAGTTAAAGCGTTGCAGTGCCGAATCGCAAAAAGTGCTCTGGTCAGGAAGGGGGTAAAATCTTCCGGGGCTGAAGCGGGTAAAGTGTATTTTTTTCCCAAAAAATTGCATTTGAACGACTGCTGCGAAAATACAGTGTGACAGAAAATATTGCAACAACCACCATTTTATTTTCTAGGGTAGTGATGACGAACCTTGGCACCCCAGATGTTTTGGAACTACATCTCCCATGATGCTCATGCACTCTGCAGTGTAGATGAGCACCATGGGAAATGTAGTTCCAAAACATCTGGGGTGCCAAGGTTCGCCATCACTGCTCTAGGGTCTCTACTAAAAATATATATATATATATATAATGTTTTGGGGTTCTAAGTAATTTTCTAGCAAAAAAAAAAATATTTTAACTTGAAACCAACAAATGTCAGAAAAAGGTTTAGTGTTTAAGTGGTTAAACTTCCCTCATTTACACACCAAAGTGTATTCCTTTGATCTAAAGGACAAATCATTACATTGTTTATAATGTATATATATATATATATATATATATATATATATATATATATATATATATATATATATATATATATATATATATATATATATATATAATTTATATAAGTTCCACTGCTAAAGACAGTTGTGATTCTTGTCAGACTGCCCGTTTTTTTTTTTCTTTCTTTTGACAGCTGTCGGCTTTAGCAGTACAGAAAGAATTCTCTGCATAGAAAGAATGGGGAAATACTTCGTCAAGATCGCAACGGGGAAAAAAATTGCGATAGCGATTCTTAGTTTAATCGTGCAGCTCTAGTAGGTAGGTACCTGTCATATGTATACTGTAAAATAAAATAAAAAATGATATGCTTTTCTAAGCCACTGCTCTATTAATTATGTGAATTAATTCAACATGATCCGAGCTATATTCTGAAAAAGATATCCATGTAGATTTAACGTTTTGCATGATATTATTGATGATGGTACAATCATACAAGAATCTGATAGAATAGGGAATCAAAGCAACTGCAACAGGTACCTTTTTAGAGTCCTGCCAGGGCTGCATTTCCGTTATTTTCCCTCTGTATTATTACTGTGCCATGTCCTAGAGCTCAAGGTTAGCTTTGCCTCAAGATAGTGATGTTATTGGAATTGATACAGTTCCTTCTCTTTACTTAGGGGATAATAGTACAATTGTCATTCATTTACACAGACTTAAAGCTAAGAACAGAGAGAAGCACACCGCTCCAGGCAAACTCAGGTGCAGGATGGATCACAGGTGCAGACCTCGGCTCACCACCGTGGAAGACGAACAAGACAAGGAATTGGTCGCACACTGGAACTCCAATGTCAAAAAAGGGTCAGACAGATACAGGCAATGGTAGACGTTTCACAAGCGATAGCTTGCTTGTTCACAACCAACAAGCAAGCTATCGCTTGTGAAACGTCTACCATTGCCTGTATCTGTCTGACCCTTTTTTGACAATAAAGATGACATCGAGATAATTTGGAGTTCCAGTGTGCAACCAATTCCCTGTCTTGTTAAACTTAAAGCTATGCCTGATGACGATGGAGACCTGCAAAGAGTTGTTTTAAAAATTGTAGATGCCCAGGACGAAAGTTGCATCTGAAAGACGCAGGAGTGTGCTGCACAGTAGGAAGTTTTTGTTTTTTGTTTTTTTTTGGGCAAATAACACATTTTTAGACGCAGGGCTGCCCTGTGCAGTAGGAAATTGAAATAAATGTTTATTTTTGGGCAAATAACACATTATTAAACAGAAAAACAGAAAGACTGGATGTTGAAAGAGTGAGAAGTAAACAGTAAATGAAGGAGTTGTAGTCTGGCAAAGAGTTGGGTACAATACTGTCAAAAAAGAGTTACACTTATGCCCTGTACACACGATAGGATTTTACGATGGAAAATGTATGATAGGACCTTGTTGTCGGAAATTCCGACCGTGTGTAGGCTCCATCACACATTTTCCATAGGAATTTCCGACACACAAAGTTTGAGAGCTTGCTATAAAATTTTCCGAAAACAAAATCCGTTGTCGGAAATTCCGATCGTGTGTACACAAATCCGACGCACAAAGGGCCACGCATGCTCAGAATAAATTAAGAGACAAAAGCTATTGGCTACTGCCCCGTTTATAGTCCCGACATACGTGTTTTATGTCACCGCGTTCAGAACAATCGGATTTTCCAACAACTTTGTGTGATCGTGTGTATGCAAGACAAGTTTGAGCCAACATCCGTCAGAAAAAATCCATGGATTTTGTTGTCGGAATGTCCGATCAATGTCCGACCGTGTGTACAGGGCATTACACATGCTGTAGACAGGTTCAATATCTACTCAAAAATTAAAGGCTGGAACATTTTTGTCCATTCTGGTATGAATCACTGGAGTACCACATCTGGCCCAATACTAAGCTATAAATTAGAGTGCTGCAAGCATGGTACTTCAATACTTCCACTTATAGACTACAAACCAGCTTTACCACCTGTTAAATTGTACACAGTAATGAATAGGGTTGAGCGAACAGTTCGGCATGAGCATGAGTTCGGGCTGAACATTGGCTGTTCGCCAAACAACTGAATTATCAGGGCGTTTGACCGTTTGTTCGGCCACTGCGCCGCCGCACAGTGCATTGAAAGCCCTGATTGGCTGAAGCAATGAAAGCTTTGCCGAATCAGGCCACAGAGTACATTCAGAGCCATGATTGGACGCTGTCATGATGACACTATCCAATCATGGCTCATTGCTCTTAGGAAGAAAAGAATGGCTGCACACCACAGGAACGTTCCAACGATTTTATTCCAAAAAATAGCAATAAACAGCCAACAAAGACAGAGTGTCCGAACCCAGGAGGTGACGCGTGCGTTTCACACTGACCTCAGTGCTTCTTCAAAGGTTCAAAGTTTGAAGAAGCACTGACGTCAGTGTGAAATGCATGCGCCACCTCCTGGGTTCGGACTCTCTGTCTTTGTTGGCTGTTTATTGCTATTTTTTGGAATAAAATTGTTGGAACGTTCCTGTGGTGTGCAGCCGTTCTTTTCTTCCTATTGATCATCGGTGGCGAGGCGTGGCTTGCACCCAGCACATTCGGACTGTAGTGACTGCTCGCCTGGAGCGGCGTCTTCATTGTTTGAATCATTGCTGTTAGTCCCGCCCCACACCATAAAAGTATTTTTTCAATAGCGGCCAGTTTCAGTGTGATATCGACGTGCAGAGAGATAAAACAGGGCTCTGTTCAGTGCTACTAAACCGTGTGCTATTCTGATTCTATTGTCAGTGTAGAATATCTGTTTAGTGTCAATCTAGGGATAGTTCAGTGTGAGTGCAGTGCGACCATTCATCTTTACATTAGTGTGAATGTAGGGATAGTTCAGTCAGTGTGAGTGTAGTGACCGTTTAACACAGTATATTTCATTGTGTTACTGCAAGTTTAATGCCGCATATTTCAGTGCATTATGTGCCGTCTAACAAAGTACATTTTTGTGCGTTACTGCGCGCTTAACGCAGTATATTTCAGTGCATTACTGCAAGTTTAATTCCGTACAGTTCAGTGCATTACTGCAAGTTTAACGCCGTATATTTCAGTGCATTAGTGCATGCTTAATGCAGTATATTTCAGTGTTACTGCAAGTTTAACGCCGTACAGTTCAGTGAGTTACTGCAAGTTTAACACTGTATATTTCAGTGTGTTATCTTCCATTTAACGCAGTATAGTTCAGTGCGTTTTTGCCAGTTTAAAGCTGTATATTTCAGTGCGTTATGTGCTGTTTAACCACTTCAGCCCCGGAAGGATTTACCCCCTTCCTGACCAGAGCACTTTTTACAATTCGGCACTGCGTCGCTTTAACTGCTAATTGCGCGGTCATGCAATGGTGTACCCAAACGGAATTTGCGTCCTTTTCTTCCCACAAATAGAGCTTTCTTTTGATGGTATTTGATCACCTCTGCCGTTTTTATTTTTTGCGCTATACACGGAAAAAGACCGAAAATTTTGAAAAAAAATGATATTTTCTACTTTTTGTTCTAAAAAAAATCCAATAAACTCAATTTTAGTCATACATTTAGGCCAAAATGTATTCGGCCACATGTCTTTGGTAAAAAAAATGTCAATAAGCGTATATTTATTGGTTTGCGCAAAAGTTATAGCGTCTACAAACTAGGGTACATTTTCTGGAATTTACACAGCCTTTAATTTATGACTGCCTATGTCGTTTCTTGAGGTGCTAAAATGGCAGGGCAGTACAAAACCCCCACAAATGACCCCATTTTGGAAAGTAGACACCCCAAGGAATTTGCTGAGAGGCATGTTGAGCCCATTGAATATTCATTTTTTTTGTCCCAAGTGATTGAATAATGACAAAAAAAAAAAAAAAAAAAAAAATTACAAAAAGTTGTCACTAAATGATATATTGCTCACACAGGCCATGGGCATATGTGGAATTGCACCCCAAAATACATTTAGCTGCTTCTCCTGAGTACGGGGATACCACATGTGTGGGACTTTTTGGGAGCCTAGCCGCGTACGGGGCCCCGAAAACCAATCACTGCCTTCAGGATTTCTAAGGGCGTACATTTTTGATTTTACTCCTCACTACCTATCACAGTTTTGAAGGCCATAAAATGCCCAGATGACATAAAACCCCCCCAAATTACCCCATTTTGGAAAGTAGACACCCCAAGCTATTTGCTTTGAGGCATGTTGAGTCCATGGAATGTTTTATATTTTGACACAAGTTGCGGGAAAGTGACAAATTTTTTTTTTTTTTTTGCACAAAGTTGTCACTAAATGATATATTGCTCACACAGGCCATGGGCATATGTGGAATTGCACCCCAAAATACATTTAGCTGCTTCTCCTGAGTATGGGGATACCACATGTGTGGGACTTTTTGGGAGCCTAGCCGCGTACGGGACCCCGAAAACCAATCACTGCCTTCAGGAATTCTAAGGGCATACATTTTTGATTTTACTCCTCACTGCCTATCACAGTTTCGGAGGCCATGGAATGCCCAGGTGGCACAAACCCCCCCCCCAAATGACCCCATTTTGGAAAGTAGACACCCCAAGCTATTTGCTGAGAGGCATGGTGAGTATTTTGCAGCTCTCATTTGTTTTTGAAAATAAAGAAAGACGAGAAAAAAAAATTTTTTTTTTCTTTTTTCAATTTTCAAAACTTTGTGACAAAAAGTGAGGTCTGCAAAATACTCACTATACCTCTCATCAAATAGCTTGGGGTGTCTACTTTCCAAAATGGGGTCATTTGGGGGTTTTTTTTGCCACCTGGGCATTCCATGGCCTCCGAAACTGTGATAGGCAGTGAAGAGTGAAATCAAAAATTTACGGCCTTAGAAAGCCTGAAGGCGGTGCTTGGTTTTCGGGGTCCCGTACGCGGCTAGGCTCCCAAAAAGTCTCACACATGTGGTATCCCCGTACTCAGGAGAAGCAACAGAATGTATTTTGGGGTGTAATTTCACATATTCCCATGGCATGTTTGAGCAATATATCATTTAGTGACAACTTTGCGCAAAAAAAAATAAAAAAAATAAAAAATTGTCTCTTTCCCGCAACTTGTGTCACAATATAAATTATTCCATGGACTCAACATGACTCTCAGCAAATAGCTTGGGGTGTCTACTTTCCAAAATGGGGTCATTTGGGGGGGTTTTGAACTGTCCTGGCATTTTATGCACAACATCTAGAAGCTTATGTCACACATCACCCACTCTTCTAACCACTTGAAGACAAAGCCCTTTCTGACACTTATTGTTTACATAAAAAAATAATTTTTTTTTGCAAGAAAATTACTTTGAACCCCCAAACATTATATATTTTTTTTAAAGCAAATGCCCTACAGATTAAAATGGTGGGTGTTTCATTTTTTTTTTTTCACACAGTATTTGCGCCGCAATTTTTCAAACGCATTTTTTGGGGAAAAAACACACTTTTTTACATTTTAATGCACTAAAACACACTATATTGCCCAAATGTTTGATGAAATAAAAAAGATGATCTTAGGCCGAGTACATGGATACCAAACATGACATGCTTTAAAATTGCGCACAAACGTGCAGTGGCGACAAACTAAATACATTTTTAAAAGCCTTTAAAAGCCTTTACAGGTTACCACTTTAGATTTACAGAGGAGGTCTACTGCTAAACTTACTGCCCTCGATCTGACCTTCGCGGCGATACCTCACATGCATGGTGCAATTGCTGTTTACATTTGACGCCAGACCGACGCTTGCGTTCGCCTTAGCGCGAGAGCAGGGGGGACAGGGGTGCTTTTTTTTTTTTTTTTTTTTTTTTTTTTCTTTATTATTATTATTTTTTTATCTTATTTTTAAACTGTTCCTTTCATTTTTTTTTTAAATCATTTTTATTGTTATCTCAGGGAATGTAAATATCCCCTATCATAGCAATAGGTAGTGACAGGTACTCTTTTTTGCAAAAATTGGGGTCTATTAGACCCTAGATTTCTCCTCTGCCCTCAAAGCATCTGACCACACCAAGATCGGTGTGATAAAATGCTTTCCCAATTTCCCAATGGCGCTATTTACATCCGGCGAAATCTAAGTCATAAAATGCTCGTAGCTTCCGGTTTCTTAGGCCATAGAGATGTTTGGAGCCACTCTGGTCTCTGATCAGCTCTATGGTCAGCTGGCTGAATCACCGGCTGCATTTTCAGGTTCCCTGTTGAGACAGGAGAGCCAGAGAAAAACACGGAAGACGGTGGGGGGGGGGGGCATTCCCTCCCACTGCTTGTAAAAGCAGTCTAGAGGCTAATTAGCCGCTAGGATTGCTTTTACATGAAAGCCGACCGCTGGCTGAAAAGAATGATACCAAGATGATACCTAAACCTGCAGGCATCATTCTGGTATAACCATTCAAAGTCGTGAATGGCGTACCTGAAGACAAAAAAATGGTTAACAATAAAGCACAGTAAACGGTAAAGTATAAAAAATTGCATACCTGAAAAACAAACATGATAAAACATAATAACAATAAAACATTGCAGAATAGAATACAGTAAAAAAGAGCAGAACAATAGAGAGAGAGAATAGAGAGAGAAAGAACAATAAAACGACAACTATTTTTTTTTTATTTTATATTTTTGTATGTGTTTTTTTTTTTTTTTTTTTTTGTAACTAACTTTTATAACTGTACCCGGTTCCAGGTTCGGGTCTCTCAAAATGCGATGGCATCTTGGGAGACCCTGTGAAAGTGTGCCTAGTCTGTGGAATGCTGTACCCTACGCTAATAGTCAACTAGTGAATGGTAGCGTTCAAAACATTCACCAATGCAAAGACCAGGATTGTCAGGACAGGAGGGACAATAATAGCGGGTGTCACGCCTATATCCGCGCTTGCTGCAGACACAACATCTTTTTTGGGGGGGTTCGTTGGGTAGGGGAACTCGGGAGGACATAAAGAAAATGCCTCTCATGCAGCCGACTGCATTTGGTTGGGGATGTGAATGGGGGAAGTACGGGCGCTGCAGAAGCGGTGGGTTCCCAATTAGGATTGGCGAATGCAGCAGGAAGGGCACTATGGGCACGACGGGCCTGTGTTTGTCTTTTTGGTGGCAGCGGGACACTACTTGTGCTTGCCACCTCACCAGCTTGAACTGCACTTATGGGACTCGCCACGTCACCAAGTGTTACTGCAGTGCTGGTTTGACTACGGCCGGGGTGTACTAGGCCGCTGGCGCTTGCCAGTTCACCAAAACGCTACCAAAAAATCTGTTAGCGATCGCAGGGATCAGGCCTGACTCTGCGAACGCTGCAGTTATGCGTTCAGTGTTCTGTAAGTGACAGTGATCGATCGATACTGCACTTGGGTGGGCTGGGCTGGGCCGGGCGGAGGGGCAAAACGCAGGTGCTAGCAGGTATCTGGGCTGATCCCGCTAACACTGCGTTTGTGGGAACCCTAAACTGCTGGGGACACTAGTATAGATCTGATCGGATCAGATATTGATCCGTTCAGATACTATACCACTAAGGGAGGCGTATGCTGCGTGCGTGGGTGTTAGCGGTACTGGCGCTAATCTGACGCTGCCTGGGGCTGGTGCTTGCCAGTTCACCAAAACGCTACCAAAAAAACTGTTAGCGATCGCAGGGATCAGGCGTGACTCTGCGAACGCTGCAGTTATGCGTTTAGTGTTTTGTAAGTGACAGTGATCGATTGATACTGCACTTGGGTGGGCTGGGCCGGGCGGACGGGAAAAACGCAGGTGCTAGCAGGTATCTGGGCTGATCCCGCTAACACTGCGTGTTTGGGAACCCTAAACTGCTGGGGACACTTGTATAGATCTGATCGGATCAGATATTGATCCGTTCAGATACTATACCACTAAGGGAGGTGTACGGTGCGTGCGTAGGTGTTAGCGCTACTGGCGCTAACCTGACGCTGCCTGGGGCTGGTGCTTGCCAGTTCACCAAAACGCTACCAAAAAAACTGTTAGCGATCGCAGGGATCAGGCCTGACTCTGCGTACGCTGCAGTTATGCGCTTAGTGTTTTGTAAGTGACAGTGATCGATCGATACTGCACTTGGGTGGGCTGGGCTGGGCCGGGCGGAGGGGCAAAACGCAGGTGCTAGCAGGTATCTGGGCTGATCCCGCTAACACTGCGTTTTCGGGAACCCTAAACTGCTGGGGACGCTAGTATAGATCTGATTGGATCAGATATTGATGCGTTCAGATACTATACCACTAAGGGAGGTGTATGCTGCGTGCGTGGGTGTTAGCGGTACTGGCGCTAATCTGACGCTGCCTGGGGCGACGCATATCACCGCCGGGCGATCAGGGGGCTAAACCTTTATTCGGTAATAAACGGCGGGTGCCCTGACACTATAAAAAATAAACGAACTAACCAGCGTCACCCGTAACAGTTATACGGTGATCAGTGGTGAAAGGGTTAACTAGGGGGCAATCAAGGGGTTAAAACATTTATTAGGTAGTATATGGGGGTCCCTGTCGCTATAAAACGCTGACGGCGAACCTAAATATTTATGTCCCTAACTAGCGTCACCAGCGACACTAATACAGCGATCAGAAAAATGATCGCTTAGTGACACTGGTGACGGAGGGTGATCAAGGGGTTAAAACTTTATTAGGGGGGGTTAGGAGGGTACCCTAGACCTAAAGGGGGCCTAACATTCACTGCCCTAACACACTAACTGTCACAAACTGACACCAATACAGTAATCAGAAAAAAAAAAAAAAAAAAAAAAAAACCTGCTTTGTGTCAGTTTGTGACAGGGGGGGGGGGGGGTGATTGGGGGGGGATCGGGGGGCGATCGGGGGGGGGATCGGGGTGTAATGTGTGCCTGGCATGTTCTACTGTGTGTGTGTGTGTTGTGCACTCACATTCCAGTCTTCTCTCCTCGGCCCGGAACGGAAAATACCGAGCCGAGGAGAGATGACATCATTTCCTCTGCCTCTGTGTACAATACAGAGGCAGGGAAATGATCCCATTGGCTGGGAGCGATCGCGAGGGGGGGGCCACGAATGGATGGCCTCCCCCTCACCACCGATCGCCGGGGGACATTTGCCGACCGTCGCAGGCACCGGGAGGGGGGGTCCGATCGGACCCCCCACCCGCGGGCAGGCAGGGACGTACAGGTAAGCCCTTTTGCCTGCCCGTGCCGCTTTGTCGACGTACATCTGTGTGCGGCGGTCGGCAAGTGGTTAATGCAGTACATTTCTGTGCGTTAGTGCACGCTTAACACAGTGCATTTCTGTGCATTAGTGCACGCTTAACGCTGTATATTTCAGTGCGTTATCTTCCGTTTACTGCAGTATAGTTCAGTGCGTTACTGCAAGTTTAACGCCATATATTGCAGTGCGTTACCTTCCAATTAACGTAGTACATTTCTGTGCGTTAATGCACGTTTGACGTAGTATATTGCAGCAGGTCAGTGCAGTTTTACTGCAGTATAATATCGTGTATCAGTGGAGTGTGTCTGTGCAGTAGTACTCAAGTTAAAGGTTCGTGTTTTTTCACCTTAAAGCGGTTGTATGCTTAATTTTTAAACTTTTACCTACAGGTAAGCCTATAATAAGGCTTACCTGTAGGTAAAAAAATATCACCTAAACCTGTACGGTTTAGGAGATATTCCCCTCGCAATGAGCCGCTGACTGCAGCGGCGCATGCGTACAGTGGATTCTCGGCTGGAAGCCCGGCAGACGCCGGACCTTGCCGGAAAGAAGTCTCCCATGCGCATGCACGGGAGTGATGACATTGCGGCTCCGGCCACTCACAGCGCCGGAGCTGCGATACCCGGAAGACACGCCGAGGGGAAATGTCAGCTCCCTCGGCAAGGACCGGGCGAGATGCCAGCGCCTCGTTCTAAGGTAAGTATCTCATAATGAGCTAGTATGCGGTACATACTAGCTCATTATGCCTTTTCCTTTACAGGTTTAGGAAAAAAAAAGTCAGAGGGTTTACTACCGCTTTAATGCATCCTATGCCCCCGTTTTACTTACCCGAACCCTCAAACTTGTCCCACGGGGATGCACCGTCTCTCTGCTAGGGGGTTCTTGAGTGTTGATTGGATAGATTGATAGCAGTGCAGCCATTGGCTCCCGCTGCTGTCAATCAAATCCAAAGATGCACCAAAACACCACTTTCCATTGATTAAAGTGCACCCACGTACACATTTCCACATCTATATTACATTGTGTTAATAACCCCCCCCCCCCCAATCATGTCTGGGAGGACAACAAGAAGAGGCAGATGTTCCCATGGCACTGTGAGTGGGCCAGCAGCGTATGTGTCCACAGGCAAAGGTGGACATAGTCAGTCCTCAGGCAGGGCATAATTTCCTCTGTTTAGTGATGTTGCCTGTGCTATCCAGCCACAGCATGCAAAGGAGGTGGTGGCTTACTAAACCATCCATATCCTCCTCATCCTCCGTCACCCAAGCAGAGACTGGTGCACAGTCCACTGCAGCTGCCAAAGGGGCTAAACCTGCCTCCTTGTCCACAGCTATTCCTGCCATAGCCCCAGCATCAGGGAGCTGAGTTATTTGAACATAGCATCAGCCACTTGCTCCTTGACGATGCACAGCTATTACTTGATTCAGATGTTGGTTCTCAGGTCGAGGTTGAGGAAGGCAGGAACATGAGCCTACAGAGAGGGGAGAACACTGGTACACAAATTGGCAGTCATCTTCGTCCAGCCGCAGCGTATTGCCAAGTTGTCTCCAGTGGTATTGAGGATGGAGGAAATGATGATAATGAGGTCACTGACGCGACTTGGGTGCCAGATGGAGCATAGGAGGAAAGTGAGGGTGAGGCACAACCCCAACTAGGCAGCCATCATGGAAGAGTAGAGAGCAGCCACCCTATTCCATCACATTGTGGAGCTGTTATCTTCCGGCTCACTTCTTACAGCTCAGCTGTGTCTGGGCCTTTTTTAGCACATGTGCAGCTGATTGCACTTTTGCAATTTGCAAACTTTGTGTCAAGCACATCAAGCGTGTCAAAAACACCAGCCATTTGGGTACCACATGCTTGACAAGGCATTTAACCTCTGACCACTCAGCCCACTGGCAAGAGCACCTGAAAGGCACACAAAAGGGGCGTAAATCTGTTTCTCCTCCTTACTCACCTCAGTCTGCCCCCGCTATACCATATGACCTCTCAGCAGCCTCCACTGACAAGATGATGGTATAGCCCAGGGTGTCCCAGTTCCTTGTAGCACATCTGCCAGCAGCACACCACCAGCTGTAGACTATAGCCGGCAAATTTCTCTGCCCCACAATCCCAACGTCTAAATGCAAGCTTGTCAAAGCTGCTGGCCCTACAACTTCTGCCTTTCTGTCTGGTGGATTGAGCCCCTTCTGTACATTTGGAGAATGTGCTGTACAATGCATGGAACGATGCAGGACAGGGCTCAGTGCTGCAGCTTGTTGTGCCCCCACATCTCCATACAGCTGATGCCAGATTTGTCAGCTCTATCCCCTCCCCCTCCATGCCCTCCTCTGCTGAAATATCCTATGAACCACAAGCCCCTAAGCGTTCAAGGGGCTAATCAATGAGTCAGGCTAAAAAGTGTCATGCAGTGCTTCAGTTGGTGTGTCTAGGGGACAGGAACCACATCACAGAGATTCTTGCAGGGAAAGTTGACACATGTTCCATGCCAATGCCCTTTCATCTCAAGGCCCAGTTTATGCAGACACCACTGTTCCTATGCCACAGAACACACAAGAAGAGAGGGAGGAGGAGGATTCTGGCAGTTTTGGAGGCATTGAAGCAGAGGAAGACATACGTCAAACAGTCAGAGATGGTTTTCCATCCGTAGAAGCCTTGGGAGTAGTACGTGGCTGGGAGGAGGCAGTTCCAGATGCTATTATCCTTAGTGACCCAGAGGAGTCTGCTTCTCATGCCTTCGCAAATTTGCTGTGCATGGGCTCCCTCATGCTTCAAAGCCTGCGAAAGGACCCAAGAAAAGGAGAAGGATCACTATTGGTTGGCAACCCTCCTTGACCACTGTTACAAGGGGAAAGTTTCGGAACTCATTCCGTCCCCACAGAGTGCAGAAGATGAAATCTCTTGAGGACATCTTAAAGCGGAGTTTATCTAATGCTTTTCCCGACTCTGGTAGGTTACAGTGTCGTGGAAAACAGAGGCTTCTGTTGGTCAAGAGAGGAGCGGTGGAGAAGGCGGCCACCTAAGTGATGCATTTTACAATTTTTTTTAGTCCTCGCCACCCAGGGCTGTCAGCTTCCACATCCCATCGGCAGCATCTGCATCTCACAGTGGACGATTATCTAGGGGCAAAAACAGAGATTGAGAGCTTTTCAGTCAATGATCCACTGGCTTACTGGGTCATGAGAATAGACCACTGGCCAGAACTTGCCCAGTATGCAATAGAGCTGCTGGGCTGCCCTGCATCCAGCGTGCTTTGCGAACGGGCATTCAGTGCTGCTGGAGATTTTGTTACTGTTTGACAGGTATATATCATTGCAATTTTTGACAGCAAGGCCAACAGAGTTGGTCTCCGGACTCTGTTAAGGCCTTTGGGAGTCTCAAGGCTGCCTTTGATTCTGCTCCTGTGTTGGATATCCTGATCCTACTTTACCCTTTATCCTTATGGTTGATGCTTCTGAGACTGGAGTTGGCATCCTTCTGTTTCAACATTCTACCTCTGAGAGCACTATGCATCCGTGTGGCTACTTTTCCAAGAAAATGTCCCCTGCGGAATGCAATTACAAGATTGGGGACAGAGAGTTGTTAGTGATCGTTTTAGCCCTTAAGGAATGGAGGCATCTCCTTGAAGGTACCACTGTTCCGGTTCTTATTCTTACTTATCATAAGGACCTCACATTCTTGTCTGAGGCTAAACACCTCTCTCCCAGAAGGGCGCGATGGGCTCTTTTCTTGTCAGGCTTCAATTAGATTGTCTCATTCTTACCCGGTACTAAGAATGTAAGGGCTGATGATTTGTCACAACAATTTTGCTCTATTTCCAAGTTGGAATCTGTTTCTGTTCCAGTGATTCCACCTGATCATATTTTGGCAACTGTTTGCACCAGTCTTACTTCTCCTTTGGGTGACAAGATTCTTGCTGCTCAGATCTATGCTCCTCCTGAGAAACCTTGTGACCGCTGCTTTGTCCCTAAGAGTCTCTGTACTGCCGTGCTCCAGACTTACCATTCTCCCAATGCTGCTGGTCACCCAGGGAAGAATCAACTCTTTTGGGCCATTTCTCAACAATTCTGGTGGCCTAGTCTTCGTGCTGATGTAACTGCCTTCGTAGCTGCTTGTTCCGTGTGTGCTCAGAGTAGGACACCACAACACCTTCCAGTGGGCCTCCCACAACCTATACCCAATGGAGAGAGGCCTTGGACCCACCTGTCCATAGATTTCATTGTGGAGTTACCCAACTCTCAGGGCAACACAGTTTTTCTTATGGTGGTTGATCGGTTCTCGAAAATGTCTAATTGAATTCCACTTGAGAAGTTGCCCACATCTAAGGAACTGGCTTCCATTCTTGCTCGGGAAATCTTTCGCTTACATGGGCTACTCAAGGTGATCATCTCCGACAGGGGTAGTCAGTTTGTGTCCCGGTTCTGGCGAGCCTTTTGTGCACAGTTGGGGATTCAGCTTGCTTTCTCCACTGCGTATCACCCGCAGTCTAAAGGGGTCGCAGAACGAGCCAACCAGTCCTTGGAGCAGTTTCTACTTTGCTATATTTCTGACCATCATAACAACTGGTCAGACGTCTTACCTTGGGCGGAGTTTCCTCACAATAGTACCTTGAATTCTGCTTCCCGATTGTCCCCATTTATGGCGAATTATGGTTTCCAACCTTCCGTGTTGCCTGACTCATTTGTTCCGCAGAGCATTCCTGCATTAGAGGAGGATCTCCGTGGTCTTCGCTCCACTTGGGCACAAGTCCAGGAGGCTTTGCAACATGCCAATGATAGGTACAGACTCCATGCTGACCGCAGATGCCTGCCTGTGCCTTCCTACCAGGTTGGGGACAGGGTCTGGCTGTCATCTCACAACCTCCAACTCCATGTTCCCTCACTGAAGTTGGCACCTCGGTTTATTGGGCCTTTCCATATTCTCCACAGGATTAACCCAGTGGCTAACGCTTTAGACCTTCCTTCTAATATGCGTATCTCAAAGGTATTCCATGTCTCCTTATTAAAACCTTTGGTCTGCAACCGCTTTACCACCTCGGTGCTACATCCTCCAGTACAGGTTGAGAACCATGAGTATGAAGTACAGTCCATTGTTGACTCCAGTAGGTTCTGTGGGCGCATACAATACCTGGTGCATTGGAGAGGGTATGGTCTGGAGGAACGCTCTTGGGTCTCATCCTCGGACGTTCATACCCCTGTCCTCCTCTGTGCTTTCCATAGACATTTTCCCCTCAAACCTGGTGGTCATCTGAGGGGGAGGTGTCGTTGAGGAGGGGGTACTGTCAGGGCTAGGCTCAACCCATCCTTCTCAGAGCAGGCCGCTCAGCTGTCGGTTAATTGCCAGCTCCAATCTTTTCCACAGTGACTCATCTGATGATGATATCCTGCTCATCAGTCCTGCTGGTTACTTAAGCTGTTCAGTTCAGATCTTCTCTGCCTTTGCCTTGGTCAACATATCAGAGACTCTCTCCTGTGTACCTGTTAAAGACTTGCTTGGCTGACGTCCCTTCTGGTTCCTGATCCTGTTTGCTGTTCCACTATGCTGATTCTCCAGTTTCCTGATTTCCTGGCTTGTCCTGAAGTACGCTGATTCCTGGCTTCCTGACGTCCTGGCTTGTTTGACTATCCGTTCTGGTTACTGAACTCTGGCTATGTTTTGACTACGTTTGCTGTTTACCTTTTACTATTATTATTATTAAACTAGTGTGATTTTTACTGCACTTCTGTTACAGCCTGATTCATGGTTTCTGACAGGTCGAACATTCCCATAAACACACTCCTAAACCTTGTAGACAGCCTTCCCAGAAGAGTTGAAGTTGTTCTAGCTGCAAAGGGTGGGCTAACTCAGTATTGAACCCTACGGACTAAGACTAGGCTGCCATTAAAGTTCATGTGGGTGTAAAGGCAGGTGTCCCAATACTTTTGGCAATATAGTGTAGCTGCAGTGACCCCCCCACTTCAGTGTATACAAGCAACAACTCTTAAGCTTGAGTTATATACACAGGCTGAATGTCGGGAGACATCGGCCGGTTAAAAAAAATGTGTATGTCAGTCTATCCGACAGAAGCCGGCTTCTGTCGGACGAGCATGCTAAAAAAGCCAATGGCAGAAAGCACTGATTGGACTGTTCTGGTGGGGGGGCATCCCCCTGTCAGAACACAACAGCTTAGCAGGAGAGATTGTCTAAGCCTAATACCCATTTCAGTCTAGGTGCCCTCATAAAACCGTCAAACTTGCAACCTTAAGCAATCAGGAAAGCAACCCATTGAAAAAATAGCACAATCTTTCAGTTCTGTGACATATGGTATGCAGGGTAATTAAACCCATTAAGAGTCTGTGGCAATTTAGGCCTGATGTCTACTAACAGATACAGTATCCCTGGTTTAAAACCCTTATCGGTCATAAATAGCTCAGCTGGTGGACAGGCTGAATCCACATTCCTTCGTTGTATTTCATAACTTCTGAAATAACAACAGTACGACCAGAATAAGCAGATATTTACTTATAGCTGTTAATGAGCAGCGTTTTAAGTTCAAACACCCCTATATTAGAAGGTATGGGTACCCAACAGAGTACATTACCTCTCCTAGGAGAACTAGACATCAGAAACCTATCCTATTTTTATCCATTCAAAGGGTAATTGCATGCTGGGCAATAATATACAAGTTAGCAGACTGTAACCTGTAGAGATTCAACAATATTAATACCTATGGAAAACTGGATTTGTGGCATGATTGCAAATACAGTGACATTCCATGGCCACCTCTCAGCATATTAATTGGTCAGATTAGTCCTGGCAACTCCCTTCTCTTGGACTATAAAAGAGGAACTGCACCTGGAGTTTAGAGCTCTTTGTGTACCGTCAAAAGAATGAAGACCTGTCAAGTTTTATGAGAGCCACTGTACCATCTCACTCATTGATTGAAGTTTGCTGAAACAGGACTTGATAAGTATTTTCATTTTTCAACCCTTTTGTTTCGCTGTTTCACTGTGTCTGTTTGTTAACTTTGTATACCCTTTTTCAGTACAAATTTTATTTGCAGCATTTTTTTACCTGTTCATTACTAAACAATATTTTGAAAAGTGTTAAAACTGTCTCTAATGCACTAACGCAAAAGCTATCTGGTGACAGTTTGGAGTTTAAAGGGTTAATTGCTTAGTTAACTAAACCCAGTGACAATCATTCTCCATCTGTTGGCACTTAGATTGTATTCTTGCAAGCTGGAAAATCTTTGTGCAGAGTGAGGCTGATGGTGTCATAGTTGCCAATTAGTGACAGCGCGGCATGAAGTTGATCAGACATTTGTCACAAGGTGGTGGAAAAGGCAGTGGTCTGACCCGCTTTTGTCACACTCTCCGCCTCAGCAGAGCAATACCATCAGCTTGTTTTCGCAACATAAGGGGGGTTTCCTCCCCAGCCCCCCCCCCCCCCCCAAGGGTGGCTGCAATACCATCTCTCATATGTAAGCACATATTTACTATTCAGCAAAAAGCAGAGCAACATGACTAGGACCTCCTCTAAGGAGTTAAGCATTCATATCTATATCATTTGGTTACCATTTAAAACATATCCCATGTTTTATTATTTTGTCATTTATAATTCCTCAAGCAGGGAGCTTCCTAACAAACCCTCCTTAGTGTCAAGTGACTTCAAAGTGGAACATTTATTCACAAGGTGGAAGTTATTTTATGAAATGTATTTTTTAGTTTAGTAATGCATTGTACAGAGCATGGATTTTTAGTAATTCATAGCACCTGCTCAGATGAAAGCCATTATTACATAATACATAATACATATTACATAATACATATCCTTTGCACCTAATTATAAATAAGTAATACTGGGTGCAATAATGAAGGTAGAAGACTTTTCAGCTGACTACTTCTTGCAAATCTCATTGCTTTAGAATGAAATGTTTGTTTTTGAGCACCAAAACATTCCTGTCAGGGAAGAATTCAGAGAAGACCTGGCAAATATGGAAATGTCCAGTGTGCAATAAGCGAGCGGCACGCAATGGCGAATCTGCATACGCGATGGCGCATGCAAAGCACGATAATTACCGTCACTGGGCTACATAAGGACAGTAGTTCCTCTCATAAATTGCTGGATTATCGTCAGCCTTTGTATTCTGTGTACTTTTGCCTTGTGCTTTGCTTGATTACCCGTTACCGACATGGCTTACCCCTGACTTTTTCTGGCTTCTCTCCTGGCTCTGACCCTGGCTTGCTCCGCAGACCTGCTCCTGGCTTGTTCCTGATTGACCTCCTGTTTTTGACCCTTGGCCTGGCTTTTAACTTTGCTTCCTACTCTACCCATCTGCCAAGATTCGCCAGCGCTTTCATCATCTGCTTTGACTACTTATCTGCTCTTGGGTGTCCTCCCATCTGGAACCATCAGGCAGCTTCATCTTCAGGCAACCCGTGCATCTTTGAGCATAGCACCCTCTGTCACCACCTTCATGGTTACTCTGCAGTCAGCCACAAGGGGGGCCCTCTGGTCACCGCAGCCTCCAGTCAGGTAAGTGACAAGTGGAGGCACTGCGCCTACATTCCACGCCACCCCCTATATGAATAGTGGATAGATTCATGCATAGCATGAATCTATCCATGGCCGCTGCGGCCACCCCCGATTCAGGTGTCAGGCCCTTTTCAGGACGCCGGGCACCTGAATTACAGCGGCGAGGGTGTTTTTTTGAAGCACCTGATTAAATCCATAGGCTTCTAATAGGCTTCAAAATAGGGTGGGCTCGGAGTGCAGAGAATTGCACCATGAGCCCACCCAGGTGTTACAACAGCGAATTAATATTCACTGTTGTAACACTGATCCTCAATCCAGCCAATCAGAGGCAGGTCTGAAACCCGTTTTCTGATTGGCCGAAAAGAGAAGGGTCCCAATTGCCGCCGAGCAGGAGGAAGGAAACGGAAGCCACCGATGCCCGTGGAGAGCAGGGGAAGGGAGAACCATTGCTACTGCCGAGGAGCAAGGGAAGCCGCCGGTGAAGCACTGCATATATGGGGCAAGTGCACCTGACCCGCCTGCCGACCAATCGACCGCCGGGGGGGATGTTACTGTTAAAAAATTACCACTGGCCGCCACTGTATATGACAGTTCCTTAATCTGAACTTATTTTAAAGTCACTGTTACATTGATAGATAGATAGATAGATAGATAGATAGATAGATAGATAGATAGATAGATAGATAGATAGATAGATAGATAGATAGATAGATAGACAGATAGATAGATAGTGTTTTATTATCTCTTTAACCACACAGCTTCACCCCAATTAACTGATGCAAAATATAATTAATTTATACATTTCTATAAATTAAAAAGAGACATCAATAGCAGTGAAATAATTTTCCCCCTTTTAGAAATAACAGGTGCACTGCACTTGCTATCTCTCCTCCCTTTATGTAAAACTAATGGAAGTAACAGAAAAGCATTCATACAGACCTTAATAACTCACTCCCTCTACTATACAAAAATCCATCCTCCTCGTTCACATGAAATCAAGAACAATTTGTGCTTCCCACAGAACAAGCTCATAAATTTTACATCCTGTAAAAAGCTGTTAAAAGAGAAAGAATTTTCTGCAGATTAACACTGACACTATGTGATTCTGCGGATTTCATCATTGTTCATACGTAAACAGAATTTTAAAAGGGAATCAATAATCTTTTACATGTTTGAATAAAACATGCATCATGCTTGCTAGCTCTAAGGGCAAATCTTTGTGCTTCTTGTGTGAGCTCTAGACAAATAGAAAAAAACAAATACAGATCAAACTGTTACACTGTGATTACTGCAACACATGGTATTGCACCCTGAATGAAACCCTAACCCCATAATAAACCCTTACATAAGCCCAGTCAATGGGAAGGGAATAATAAGAAAGGTCCTATGTCATATCACATCCCAAAATAAGTATGGAATCAAGAAATACAGGGTAAAAGCAGGTTCAGGCTGGGGGGGGAAGGGGCAGAACTAGATGAAATTTAGGCACTACTGTGGTGTGTAGTGCTGTCAGTCTAATGCCCTGTACACATGATCGGACATTGATCGGACATTCCGACAACAAAATCCATAGTTTTTTCCGACGGATTTTGGCTCAAACTTGTCTTGCATACACACAGTCGCACAAAGTTGTCGGAATTTCCAAATGTCAAGAAAGCGGTGATGTACACCAAGTACGACAAGTGTATAAAAGGGCAGTTCAATACCAAGCGCACCACCCTTTCGGCTACTTTTGCTAATCTCGTGTTAGTAGGGGGCGTGGCTTCGGCATGCACAAGTGAGGACGCGCCTTCTCAGAGCTCCGTGAGACCCGCACCGAAACTAGCCTGAACGGCAGCTTTCCCGGGGGGGGGGGAACGCAGCCCAAAGGATGCCACCGAAGCGCAGGATATCCCCGCAACCTCAGCGGACACCACGGAACCGGTCCGAATCGCTGGACAACTTTTTTGGAGCCAGCAGAGTTCCGGCAAGTACAACCAAGATGGTGCCCGGCTCCCATGCGGCCAGGGATGCGTCCCCCATTAGCTCTCCACACATGCCTGTGCTGACCCTGCCTCCCCCCTCCTCTCCCTAAAGCTCAGACAGCGCTGAAAAACACACAAATGGAGGTGATCCCTGGGAGGATAGGGACATTAGATCCCATATTCTATCTCTCCCCACCAAGGCTGACTTAGAGCAGTTTGCTAATAGAGTGGAGAAGGCCCTGAGACAGGACACAGGGGATCTACAGGCAGACACAGCACATTTGGGAGGTAGAGTAGAGGCCTTAGAGACACAATGGGAAGAAACTACCCCCACTCTGCAGGCCCTTACTGAGCATTGTAAAATGCAGGATCGCAGACTTGAGGCTCTGCTGGATCAAATGGACGATTTTGAGAACAGGAGCCGCAGGGTTAATATCCGCATCAGAGGCCTCCCTAAAGCAACGGGCCTGAGGGACATTATACCCACCCTGCAAGGGATCTTTAAACAAATACTAGGCCGCCAGGCACCTGAGCACATTGAAATAGACCGGGCTCATAGAGCCCTGCGACCTCCCTCTGAAGACCCGGACAAGCCCAGGGACATTATTTGCAAGTTGCATAAATACTCACTCAAGGAACGCATTATGAACCAAGTTAGAGAAGTCAGGCATGTGGACTTTGATGGCGCCCAATTATCTTTCTTCCCAGACCTTTCCAGACGCACATTGATGCAGCGCCGTGCTCTTAAACCACTATTACAAGATGCTCAACTGCCCTACAGATGGGGTTTCCCGTTTAGTCTTTCTGCAACTAAAGATGGAAAACAATCTACTTTGCGAAGTAAAGCTGACCTACCCGCTTCTTGGAGTCGCTTGGACTGCCTCAGGTGGATATCCCGGATTGGAGGACATCTCCAGATATACCTTTCCCCACATGCCCCGAACCGTGGCAACCAAGCAGCCGCAGAGGCCGACGCGGATCTAGGAGAGGCCCCCCTGGACATACGCGGACACCTCATCCTCCACAGGAAGAAACCTGAATGGCTGTTTTCTCTACCGATGGCTTCTGAACTGCTTACAGTCATTACCTGACCCCCCTTTAGCTGCCGTATCACTAACCTCACTATTTTTCTTCCCATGTTTTAGGGATAGATTAAGTATCTTATACTGGCTGCGGTCCTCCCAGTGGACTCGCTCCTAGTACCTTACCACTTTCCCCCAATAGGACAACTCCCTGGAGTTATGCTCCCTTTTTGGGGATTGCCTCTGCTCGCTGGCCTTCACCGTCTCCTCACTATGGGGGGGGGGGGGGACACACCATTTAGTAGACTGCTGGAGACTACTCCACACAGCTGACAGGGATTATAGCTATTTTTCAGCCACTCATAATACCTATACCCGCATAGATCTTTTGATGATGGACCAGTACTCCCTTGACTCCTTAGCTGGAGCTTCCATAGGTTCTATTACCATCTCTGACCATGCACCGGTTTCCATCTCCTTGCATCCCTTATCAGAGGAGGCTCGGACATGGAGCTGGCGTTTGAACGACAACATATTGGATGACGCGGTTGCCTTGAAACAAGTCTCAGACACCATTTCTCTGTACTTTGCAGAGAATAAACCAGGCGAGGTGGGCATGGGATCCGTTTGGGAGGGTCATAAGGCAGTGGTTCGGGGGGAGCTGATTTCCCAGGGGGCAAGACTGAAAAAAGCCAGGGAGGGGCAATTACAGACCCTTTTAGCCAAAATACGATCAGCGGAACTCATACATAAGAAAAATGTTACCCCTAGTATGGCGTCAGAGTTATATGCCCTTAGACAGGAATTAGCTACCCTACTAGACACCAAAATTAAGGCACGTATACGACATTTTTCGCACAAATTCTATGAATTTGGTAATAAATGTGGGAGGTTGCTGGCAAGAGCCCTTAAGCAACTATGGGCCACTGGACACGTACAGAAACTCACTTCCACGATGGCTGCCTCAGTTATCCACTCCTCAAAAATAGCAAACACATTTAGGGACTATTATGCACAGTTGTACCATCTCCCAGGAGCCTTGCCCAGTTCTTCGGAACCCCAACGGGTCGAACGCATTCTTCAATATCTCACAGAGGCCAACTCCCCACAACTAGAAGCCTCCATTGGCAAACAATTAGATACCCCCATTTCTGTATCGGAGATCCAGGCGGTGGTGAAAGACCTCCCTGACGGGAAAAGCCCAGGCCCAGATGGCTATACTAACACCTACTACAAGAAATATTCTGAGGTGCTCTCTAATCCCATGTGTGCCTATTTCATGGCCTTGGCCTCCGGTACGGCAATGCCCTCAGAAGCACTAATGGCGCACATTACAGTTCTCCCAAAAGAGGGGAAAGACCACACCTTGCCAGGAAACTATAGGCCTATATCACTTTTGAACACAGATATTAAGATCTTGGCCAAAATATTGGCCAATAGACTCAAGCCGATCCTCCCGACGGTGATCCATCCTGATCAGACAGGATTTATCACGGGCAGAGAGGCTAGGGACAACTCAAATAGGGCTCTCCAATTGATACATTGGGTTGAATCTCAGTGGACGACCTCCCCCTGTCTCTTACTTTCCACTGACGCAGAGAAAGCGTTTGATAGGGTGGACTGGACCTACATGAAAACGGTGCTGACCAGACTCGGCCTGGGCCCCAATATGATGGCTTGGATATCCTCTCTGTATAGCTTCCCGACTGCCAGGGTGAAGGTTAATGGGCTACTGCCGATACCTTTCCGATTAGTAATGGGACACGCCAGGGGTGCCCGTTATGCCCCCTCATATTTGCTCTAACCCTCGAACCGCTGCTCAATAGGATCCGCCTTAATAGTGATATCAGGGGCTTTAGGGTAGGTCCGACGGAACATAAGTTATCCGCCTACGCAGACGACGTCCTGTTTTATGTCTCTGATCCCCTGATATCGTTACCTAACATTATGGCAGAGCTGAAAGCATTTAACTTACTATCTAATTTCAAGATAAACTATAACAAGTCTGAAATTCTGTCACTAAATGTTCCCCCGGGTTTGCGTACACAGCTGCAATCTGCTTTCTCATTTACGTGGTGCCCAACCACCCTAAAATACTTGGGGGTATACTTGCCCATGAGCTGTTCCTGGCTTTACGAATGAAACTATACACCGCTACTTGCTACTATTAAAGTAGATTTGAAAAGATGGGATAGGGCGGCATTTTCGTGTATGGGCCGAGTCAGTGCCCTCAAAATGAATGTGTTACCTCGTATATTGTTTTTCCTGCAGATGGTGCCGAATGCTCTTCCTAGGACTTTCTTCTCAACCCTCAACAGTCTGTTTATTAAATATATATGGGGTGGAAAATGTCCTCGGCTAGCTCTCCGTACATTACAGCGGCCCAAAACAAGGGGAGGTTTAGGGGTACCCATAGTCCGCCGTTACTATGAAGCAGTAGCTTTACAACGTATTTTAGATTGGCATCATAATACCCCTTACAAACTATGGGTGCCCCTGGACAAGTTTCTAGCAGGTCGAAACTTATCGCATGCCCCCTGGGTCCCCCGGGAACATAGAGGTCTCTCGATGCTGGTTTCTCCACTGGCTGCCCACGCCTTGGCGACCTGGGAAGCCCTGAACAGGGAAGGGAAGCTCGCACTACCGATCTCCCCCTTGGCGCCCCTAAGCGGCTTCCCCTGGTTCGTCCTTCTTTCGGTCATGGGCGGCTGATGGAGAGTCCAGATGTGGCAGATTTGTTCAGGACCAGGGCCTATAAACACTGACCGTGTTGGGGGAACAGTATGGCTCTTTCCCTTTGGATGAATGGCGTTACAGACAGCTTAGACACTTTATCAACAGTCTTCCCCAAGGAGTCCGGTCACCTACTTTAGCCTCCCCATTTGAGCATTTATGTATGGCAGACTCGGCTATTCCCCATGCCATTTCAGTACTATATGACCTATTGTTGAACATGCATACTGGGGAGAGGCCAGGGTTCATTAGAGAATGGGAGAGAGACCTTCAGCGCATCTTCACAGAGCCTCAGCTGGAACATTTATATAGACTGACCCACTCAAGCACGGTGGATACGAAAATGCAGGAGAACAGTTATAAAATTTTGACTAGGTGGTATAGAATACCCTCCAAGCTCCCGAAGATATATCCTTCCCTTTCAGATGCCTGCTGGAGAGAATGTGGCCTCAGAGGTTCATTCCTTCACATCTGGTGGGAATGCCCTAAATTACGGCCCTTTTGGTTAGATATCCATGCTCAGATCAAGATTATTCTATACTTGGAGCTCCCAGATTCCCCGTTGGAATCCTTGCTGCATGTACTCCTCTTGCCCAATACCGCAAATCCATACCCCATCTGCTTAATGTGGCTCGGCGCTTAATCCCAATCCATTGGAAAACGCCCCGTATACCTATTTGCGCTGAATCGGTGGCTTTAGTTAATCAAATTAAGGCCGCAGAGGAGTGGATGGCACAATATAAAGATAGATATGAAAAGTTTTACTCCATGTGGGCTACCTGGATAAATTATGCAAACTCACCTGGGCTATCTGCTCAGGGGCTCTCAACGACCGCGGCTCCCTCTGTTTGATGGAGCTGGGTTGTGGAGAGTGTGGGGCGCCAAAGAGCCAAACAGGCTCAGAGACAGTAGAACTCTGGCAGACTTGTCACAGATTACCTTACTCTACCATGCTGGCAGATGTTTTTTGGTTCTTTTCAGACTTATTTTAGTTTTTTCTCTCTTACTTAAATGTGTTTCCCTTACCCCACTTTGTTCCATATGGTGATGGGCCCAGGGTCTAAATGTGTGGTCTAAGGTTTACCTTCAATTAGAGACACACATCCTTTATAGCGATGTACCGGATAGGGATGATAGGGGTGATCCATTGATGTTAGAGTTACATAGTTACATATAGTTCATATCATAATTATAAAATGTTGATAACAATTCCCCCGGGATGATTCCCTAAATGGTGTCTATCTCTGGGTTATTTTCATGTGGACCGCCTACACCCGATATGGGACCCATCATTTTATAACCTGTCATGTCATATCCTCTACTACTTCTATGTCTTGTTAAATGTCTACTTGTTTGTTAACTAAATTTTTTTTCAAAAATAAAGATTATATTAAAAAAATCTCGTGTTAGTAAAAGTTTGGTGAGAGAAGATTCGTGCTTTTTCAGACTCGTGGTTTTCAGTTTGTTTTTCTGCTGTTCAGTTTGTGCTTGTGGGTTTGTATCTGGTCTTCAGTGCGTGCAGTGAATTCCCATTGGTTTATTCAGTGTGTTCTTGTCCGTTCGTTACTGATTTTCAGGTCGCTCTTCACAGGCCTTGCTGTTCTTCAGTGCGTTCTGTTACTTTGTTCTGACTAGCCAACTGTTTTCTAGCCATGTTGCGTGTATGTACTCATCGTAGAGTTCGTGTTGTGCGGGGGCTTGGTGTTGAGGTTCTTACTTTGACACAAGCCCAGTCCATGAAGGAGTTCATGGACCAAAAATTGTCACATGCCTTTGCTCCGTGAGATCCGTGAGAATAATCCTGGCGATTTCAGGAACTTTCTCAGGATGACGGACCCCGTTTTTCACCGTTTGTTGGCTTTGCTGACCCCTTTTATTAGCAGGCAGGATACCTGCATGCGGCAAGCCATCACTGCGGAGCAGAGGCTAGTCGCCACGTTGCGGTACTTGGCGACAGGAAGAAGTCTGCAGGACCTCAAGTTCTCGACAGGCATCTCCCCCCAGGCTCTGCGGATCATTATCCCAGAGACCTGTTCTGCCATCATCCAGGTCCTGCAGAAGGACTATATTAAGGTAAGATTTTTATCCTTTAACATCACATTTTATTGTATTTAATGTTTTCTAATGTATTGTATTTCTTTCCTTATTCCCTAATTACCATGATTGTAATATGCTGTGAATGTCCTCTTTGTCCTCATGCATGCTGGATTTTTAAAAAAAAAATTTTGTCCTTCATGCATATTTTTCTTCACTTACCTCCCCAGCATGCTGGACCTATATCCACCTCGTCTAGTCACTTAACAATGTATTTTGTCAGCTCCATAGTAGTGCTTTACCCTAAACAACCCCTAAAATGTGTAAAAATGTCATTTGTGCTTTAAATTCAGGCAGAGTGACAGAGGCTTTTTTTGGGGTCCCAAAATCATTTGGAACCCCCCCCCCAACTGCTAAGTCAGCTGATACCAATCCTCTATCTGCTGACTTTGACAAACCCATACACACTATACCTATCTCTTTTGTGTTCAGATTTATGGATGAATTCCCCAAAGCATGTAGTGCAAGGGTCTGCCTGAATACTTTCAAATGGTAATGTTAAAAGTTTTTGTATCCTAGTATTATCTTGATAGGTAATAGCAGAATGTAAAAATGTGCTAAAATGTGTACAATGTGTATTTATATCTTTGTATTATGACACTTCTTACCTGTCCAATGGGCTGCCAATAGTGTAAGTAAGGAGGGGCTGGCCAAAGTAATACACGTTATTTAGGCATTCATCTCTCAATGAAGTGGACAGGGTTACCTGTCCAAAACATACATTTTTAAAATGGGCCATCGGGGGGGGGGGGGAATCTGATAGGTGGACCTTATAACTTTGTCTTTAAATACTCCCTAAAATAAATGTTATACTAATGTTGGCTAAGAATGTTTGTGTCTAATCTGCTTTCAATGTTTATGTGCAAAATGAATATTTTTTTTTATTATTTGACTCCACAGTTTCCTTCCAACCCACAGGAATGGCAGACTGTGGCCTCCCACTTTGCCCAGCGGTGGGACTTTCCCAAATGCATAGGGGAAATTGATGGGAAACACGTCCACATCGCCCCACCCCCCAACTCGGGGGTCATACTATTATAATTACAAGGGGTTCAATAGTATTGTGATGTTGGCGGTGGTGTCGGCTACTTACGAGTTCCTGTATGTGGATGTGGGGAAGAATGGCCGGATGTCAGATGGTGGAGTCATCGCCCTGATGGAGTTCTACAGGCGTCTCCAGAATGGCAGCTTGGGCTTGCCACCTCCAGAAGACAATGCGGAAGGACTCCCATTCATCTTTGTTGCGCATGAAGCGTTTGCGCTGGGGGACCATCTTATGCGGCCATTCCCTATGAGGACCCTCACCCCAGACCAGAGGGTTTTTAATTACCGGCTGGCCAGAGCCAGAAGAGTGGTGGAGAACACGTTTGGAATAATGGCCAGCCGGTTCCGCCTATTTCTTACACCGATACACATGGCGGAATATAAACTCAATCACATTATCCTGTCTTGCTGTGTTCTCCACAACTTTTTAAGGAGAAATTCTTGGAACTATGCTGCCTCAGTTGGGCCTGAGGCCGGAATTAATATTAATTAACCAACCCTGACGGCGCTTGAAGCTGGCCGTCCTGGCTTGCCCCCCGCAGAGTGCCCGCAAGGTCCGTATAAGATACATGGAATACTTTGCGAGTAGGGGGGCCATCGATATGCCAGACAATATCTGAGACTTTTTTAATAGAAAAAAAAAAGAAACTGAACAAATATTCGCTTTGATTTACTGCTTGGCTTTCTTTTAGCTGTCTCCTCGGTTATCTTTTATTGATGTTCTAATTTTTTGGCCTTTTTCTTCAACAGTGCAAACTAAATTTCATTGACACATGAGGTGACAATCTCTTTTTCGGCTAACTATTATTATTATGTTGTGGGTCTGCTACACACACACCTTGTTTTTTTGTTAACCACTTAAGGACTAGCCTCGTTTTGGAATTTAGGTGTTTACATGTTTAAAACAGTTTTTTTGCTAGAAAATTACTTAGAACCCCCAAACATTATATATTGTTTTTTTTCTAACACCCTAGAGAATAAAATGGCGATCCTTGCAATACTTTTTTTCACACCGTATTTGCGCAGCGGTCTTACAAGCACGCTTTTTTTGGAAAAAATTCACTTTTTTGAATAAAAAAATAAGACAACAGTAAAGTTAGCCCATTTTTTTTTATATTGTGAAAGATAATGTTACACTGAGTAAATTGACACCCAACATGTCATGCTTCAAAATTGCGCCCGCTTGTGGAATGGCGTCAAACTTTTACCCTCAAAAATCTCCATAGGCAACCTGTAAAAAATTCTACAGGATGCATGTTTTGTATTACAGAGGAGGTCTAGGGCTAGAATTATTGCTCTCGCTCTAACGATTGCGGCGATACCTCACATGTGTGGTTTGACCCCAGTTTTCATATGCGCTACTAATTTTTTTATTTTTTTTTCTTATTTATTTTACATGATTTTATTTATTTTTACACTGTTTTAAGAAAAAAAATTGTGTCACTTTTATTCCTATTACAAGGAATGTAAACATCACCAGATCTCATATTTACACTAAAATGCAATTAAAAAAAAAAAAGTAATTTAAAAAAATGACATTGAAAAAAATGTGCCTTTAAGACGTATGGGCGGAAGTAATGTTTTGACATCGCTTCCACCCTGCAGTGTCATGGAGACGAGTGGGCGCCATCTTCCCCTCACTCGTCTCCAGGCACAACAAGGGGACAGACGCGATCACCGGATCGTGGCGGTAGGGGGGGCCCTCTACCGCCACCCATAAAAGTGATCTTGCAGCGAATCCGCCGCAGGGACCACTTTTATCTGAAAGCCGACCGCCGCACAAAAACGGGGATAACGGGGTTATGGCAGCTAGCTGCTGCCATAACAACGATATCCGCCGCCAAACTTTAGACGTACATCGGCGTGCGGCGGTCGGCAAGTGGTTAATGTATGTAATGCATTACTGACAAAAATATTAATAATTTTCAACACCATGACTGAAATTTGGGGAGTCCTGAAAATGGCGTGATTGTGTAAAATTCTAAAGCACTGTGGGTCTTATTTACAAAAGAAAAATCCACTTTGCACTACAAGTGCACTGGAGACTGCAGTGAAACTGCACTTGTAGTACAAAGTGGATTTGCCTTTAGTAAATAACCCCCATTGTCACTGAAAACAACAACTTTACTCCAAAAACTGCTTTTGAGCATTGAAAGAAGAAGCCACACATTGTTGATTATCAATCTTTTTAATCAAAGCACAATCACGTGTGCGTTTCTAAAATGGTTTTTGAACAAACCAACATGTTTGTTGTATAACAATTTTTTAGGTCACATTAATAAGTAGAAATTGCCTTTTAAGGTAAAACAGGCATGTTTAAAACCATAAAAAAATACACAACTCTGGAACTTACAAAGTTCAACTTTTATAGAAAGTGAAGGCAATATCAGACATGAGTATTTATAAACTGTGTTTGATATTGCGTTCAGCAGATGGGGTGATGTCACCCCTGGAAAATCCAAATTTAGAAGATGCACACTAATTGCCTAATGTCAACATGTGCTAGCTGCCATCATGGGGGATCAAGGGACGTGTTTTGGGGGTGCAACCCCTTCCTCTCAGCTACTTTATTATTGAGGAAGGGGTTGCACCCACAAAACGTGTACATTGATGTCCCGTGATGGCAGATAGCACATGTTGACACACTGTGTGCATCTTCAAAATTTGGCTTTTCTACAATATGTCAAAAATTAGTCATAAAAACAAAAATCAACCTGCAATAAGTTAGGGATTTCTGGGTGTTTTAGATTCTCCCTAAAACATCAATGATGTTCTTCATTTTGTTTTTAACATCATTGATGTTTTTCTTTAGGGTTTCTAAATCCCTATTACACCCCATTATCTCCCAGATGAGGATCTAGGCACTTTCACTTGTGAAATGACATTCCTCTTCCACAACATCACGATCAGCTAAAACACACAAAAAAAACCCCGCACCAAGTATTATAAATATGCAGGCATCCATCTCTTACCTGAAGCTGTGGTCACAGACACTCACCTGTTGTGGTGACAAGTTCTATAACGTATATATCCCTCCTCCTCCTCTGGTTGGGTTGGGGGGATTTCCCCTTCTTCCTGAGGTGGGGGTTCCGTGGTCTCCTCTGATGAGTGGTGTCCTCCGAGTCTTTTCTCCCCTATGTGAACAAAAATAGGTATACTTAGCACACAGATATTTGAGGCCAGAAATAAGAATATGAAACATTGGTTGGAAGTGGGGTACAATTGTCTGTTTTGGCAGAGTTCCAAGATGAAGAAATATTTTTGTCCTTTGTCAAGCTTAAATACTTACCTGTTTTGTGCAAGCTTCATAGATGGATACACCCCTATAGTATCCGCTGGAGCACCTGTGTGGGACCCCCTAATAAAAAGGGTGTTCTGGTGTCCCACACTAGTGCTCCAGCATCCAGATGTGTAAACAGCTGCTGAGTGTCCTCTCCTTACACAGAATCTAGTTTGCATTTCATTCTAGTTACAAACCCATCTAGACAACAAACTTATTTTAAGAGAAGTAGGCCAGAAAAAATGTATTGAACTGCATCTGGCCTACGAACGAATAATGTGTCCACGAACATGAAAGTTGCCATTTTAAACTGTACAACAGTAAAGAAAAGCACATGGAGCACCACGAACGTCATAAAAAGAAAGAATAGGAACACAGGAAAACAACTTACTTTTTTGCAGCACTCTCCTGATCCTTCTATACTGATTGTGCTCCCTTAATTTGAGGTCCGACCACCGCTTCCTCAGTTGATCCTTGGATCGTCGTACCCCAAAATTCTTTTGCAGACTCTTCTCAACTTTCGCCATGATCTTGGCCTTTCTCACATTTGGGTTTGGGTAAGGTCTATGCTTCCCGTCATAGTCGGCCCTTTTCAATATGTTGACCATCTCCACCATCTCAACAAAGGCCATATTTGAGGCCTTAAATCTCTTCCGGGATCGTCACATTTCTGGCTCTGGGCTTTCCTCCTCCTCCTCGTTGCTGCTATTATCATGCACCCGTTGTGTCTCCGCCATGTGCTCTCCCCCACTGCACTGAAAGAGAAGGGGCGGGGAATAGACTAGAAAGAACGTAAGGGGTGGGCGGAGTTTCACGCATGCGCAGTGTATATAAAGCGTAACATGCATGCGTCGTATGTAAGATCAGAAGCGCCGATCGTGATAACGAAGGTACCATTTTAACTTTGGCCTATACTGCTTATAGATTGAGGCCTATATTGGGACAAGATTAGGAGACTTTAGCCTGACATTAGGGTTTGTCTTGTGTATTGCAGATAAAATGGATGGCTTCAATGACCACAACTTCCTCCCCCTGTTCATAGATAAATACAGGGAGCTGCCCTGTCTGTGGCAAGTCAAACACCCATATTATAATCATAAACAAAAGAGGCAGGCAGCGCTGGAGAAACTGCTGGAGTTGGTGAAGCCGGTGGTCCCCACGGCAACCATCCCCTATTTAAAAGCCAAAATTGGTGGCCTGAGGAGCACTTATCTTAGGGAACGCAAGAAGGTCCAGGATTCCCAGAGATCCGGAGCTGCAGCAGATGACGTTTATGTCCCCAGGCTGTGGTACTATGAGAGACTGCGATTTCTGTCAGACCAGACTGAAGTCAGGGAATCCCTCTCAACCCTACCTTCCTCCCTACCTTCCACCCTATCTTCCACCCCAGCTGAGGCTTCCGATGTCCAACTTGGGACTTCCAGCCAGGAAGAAGTGGAGGAGCCCAGCTTGAGCCAGGTATAGCATTGTTCTACAGATTTCTGGTCAATAAATAAATGATGTTTACTAGATGTTATTATTGATCACTAATTGCTGATTTGATAAAGTGTTTTACATATCAATAGACAGTAGTGGGCAAAAATAATTGGGACAAGAATGAAAAATGCTGGGCTTAGAATGATAGTCTGTTATATTTGTTAACATTCAATTTGCAACAGTCATGAGATGAAAATTGTGTGAGATTGATGATGAAAAAACTAAAACTATGTCCCTTTTTCATACACAGGAAGACTTCAGCCAGCAGGAGGCTGTAGAATGAGGCAGCCAGGAGGAGGCTGTGGAATGTGGCACACAGGAGGAGGCAGGTGTTAGTTGCAGCCAGGAGGTGGCCGGGGTAAGTGGCAGCCAGGAGGTGGCCGGGCCCAGTAGGAGCCTCACAGAATCACAGGTTCCTCCCCTCCGCCTTCCAAACAAAAGACCCAGGAAGGGGAGTAACGTGGAGGAGTCAGCACTCAGGCTGATTCAGGAGGCTTCTGTGTCCCTCAGAGCCACCCCCACTCGTGAAGAGGCCTTTGCCTGCATAGCTACCACCAAACTGCAGGACATTCAGGAGGGGCAACGCCTCATGTGTGAGGGAATCATTTATAAAACATTAACTAAGGACTCCTCAGGCCACCAATTTTGCATTAAAATAGTTGATGTGTGCCCTGGGGGCAAAAGGCTTCGCCAGTTTCAGCATTTTATCCAGCGTTGCCTCCCTCTTTCTTTGGTTAGGACCCCTTAATAAAGTTTTTTTTTTTTTTTAAATACTCGCCTATGTGTGTTTTCCTTCAAAAGGGACAGTTTGTTTGTGAGGAGGCAGGTACATTTCAAAAATAAAATGTGAAAGTAACAAGAGACACCAACACCAACCAACCTCCTTGAGATTAAATAATACAAGATAAAAATAGTGTTGTGGTAACTTGACACACAAAACACACCCAAAACTATTCTGGAGTTAAAACAAAATTAATTAAAAAAATAACAGGAGATCAGGATTTAAAAAACTAAAAAAAAAAAATACAAAATCTAAAAACATAAAAAATAAATAATAAAGAAAGAAGTTTGTGAGAAGTCTGTGTGAATATAAGCAGCAAAACAACTTAATTCTTCTAGCATTATAAAGAAGAAGAGAGTGTGCTGCATTAAACAATTTAAAACATTGCAGCGTGACGAAAGTGCTATATCCATTACGAACGCTAATCTTACCAGACCGAGCAGTTCCGTCTCGGAATTTATTCTGAGCATGCGTGGCACTTTGTGCGTCGGAATTGTCCACACATGGTCGGAATTTACACAAACGGATTTTGTTGTTGGAAAATTTTATAGCCTGCTCTCAAACTTTGCGCGTCGGAAGTTCCGATGGAAAAAGTCCGATGGACACCACACATGGTCGGAATTTTCCGACAACAAGCTCCGATCGCACATTTTCCATCAGAAAATCCGACCGTGTGTACAGGGCATAACACAGACAACTTGGTGATAGGAGAAAAGTATAAGAAGAGTAATGATTCGGTACCCTCCTTTAATGTCTACTCAACAGGCAAGGGGGAGTGCCCTACATCAAGTTGCATTTCCTAACTCCTGTGAAGGTTTAGGACCTGGTTGCCGCTGTCTAAATCACAATATTTTTAAAGTGTGACTATGGATAAATTCTAAATGATATAACAGACAAATGTTTATGCAGGTTGTAACGAGCCCCTTGCTCGCTCGGTTCCACTCTCCCGACACTCCTCTGCGGCTATAGAATCAGATTGCAGATCGCACGTCTGTTGGTTCCGTCATCCGATGCTCCGGGATTAGAACTACAGCTATGTGCCGTTCTAATACAGTTGTGTAGTTCAGAACAAACACCAGGCAGGCTGTATGTAAGTTCAACCAGGAATCTCCTTTATTGAAAAATACAGGCTCTTTTATACAATAAAAGAGGAGGTGCGTACCTCCGCCTCATATTACTCTGAACATACACCTGTGACCAGAAACCTAATTAACATGCGCCAATTAACTAATCCCTTTAGACAGCCTAGATGACTCAGACATGACCTTTAGGCCAGACTGACCGTCTTGTAGCTCAGAAAACCCAATCAACATTATCACAATAGCAGAGTTAATTAACACAAACAACAATGGGGATCTAATGACTCTTAGATCCCATACTAGAGACTTATTTACAATACACATTCTAGCAGGCAACAGACAGACAGGTGCCTGGAATTGACACCAGCACCTCCCAACAGTATTTGTCCCAGCATTATGAATCAGCCACTATTTCTAATATTCTAATCCAGGGTCCCCAGAGTCTGTGTGTCCTGGGGGACCAGGACCCGAATCCACAGTAATACCACCTCAAGGGTCACCAGGCGCACAGCTCACAATGAGCACCGTTCCCCCAAATGCCAGGGCCCACGATCGATCAGCAAGAGGCTAGCATTCAGTCCCCTCCAAAAGTCTCTCACCAGGTAAAGCAACTTGTTTTAGCAAATAGGAATTAAGCTCAACTTAAATTCCAGTTCCTCTCCTGCTTCTATATCACTCTGTTGCCATAGTGCAGGACTTTGCCCTGGACCCTCAGGCATCACCTCACTCTCCTCAGGTCTCCAACTCATGCACCCTCCTTCTCAGCTTCAGCAGATTCCTCACCTGCTGAAAGTAGCCAGCTTACCATTGAGATGCCACAGTTTCTTATCCTGCAGGTGAGGAAGCTGGTTGAGCTTCATGGGGACAGAGCTGTGACTGAATGCATCTGCTGGCAATATGAAACCATTGGGTGAGGAAAGTTCTGCATGGACAAGACATTTGAGAACTAACGTGTGTATAGCTGCTGAGTTTGTCTCTAGAACAAGATACTCAAAGGGGGTACTGGGAACTTTCAACTATGCTGCTCAGCATAAAAAAAGAAAGAGAAAACCTGCGCTATCAAGCAAAAAATTAATATAACTGCAGCTGCAACAAAACCACAAATATCAATGAGGTGAAAAATTACATACAAAGAAAAAATTGTGCGCTTGCATTAGATATTTAAATCTATATTACTACATGATTATCATAAGTAGATAAACAAATAAATAAAAAATAAATAAAAAACACCATCAAAGTTAATTGTGAGTGATTTAGAAAGTCGCTATGCTACAGAGCAAACAGCGACATGTAAGTCAAATACTAATATTGACCATTGCATACATATAAACCAACAATAAAGTTATAAACTGGTGTGCAAAAAAGAAACAACAAAAAAACAAAGGTTATTCCACCCAAGTGCAAAGTCATAAAGTTCAAAATTGCATCCTGAGTCGCAAGAAAAACGCATATCCAAAGTTCATGAATTGCATTCCTTAGTGTGTATAAATATATATATATATAAATAAAAAACACCATCAAAGTTAATTGTGAGTGAATTAGAAAGTCGCTATGCTACAGAGCAAACAGCGACATGTAAGTCAGATACTAATATTGACCATTGCATACATATAAACCAACAATAAAGTTATAAACTGGTGTGCAAAAAAGAAAAAACAAAGGTTATTCCACCCAAGTGCAAAGTCATAAGTGAAAAAGTTCAAAATTGCATCCTGAGTCGCAGGAAAAACGCATATCCAAAGTTCATGAATTGTATTCCTTAGTGTGTATAAAGGAATAAGGGGACGTGAAGGGACCTCAAACCACCAGTGGATCCGAAGGTTGATAATAGATGTATCCTTACCAGACACGTTGGACCTCCTTTATAGCAAGGTCTTAGAAGCATGCAGATTTAGCCCTCTGCAGGGACAGTAGATGTCAGCTCACCACACAGCTGGAGATGGTTCTGACACTTCCGCATTGATGTAAACACTCCCTCGTTTGGATTCGTAGGTAAAGAAGGGGAGAAAGAAAAAACTCCAATGGTATAGTATGTAAAAAAAGGGGAATTTTATTGCCAAAGGGGCACCTCTTGAAGACGTGACCTATCACGAAACATGTAGGGCGTGGCTACGCAGTGTACGCCAGATCGCCATAGAGCCCCATGTAACCTAGCACGGGCGTCTCTGTTGTTTTTATATTTTGCCGGCTTTTATGTTTTTATGTTTTGGATGTTTTAAAGATGCCTAGTTGTCTGAGGCAATAAAATTCCCCTTTTTTTACATGGTAACGATATCCACCTGCCACCTGATCATCCGGAGGATTCCCTTGTTTTAAAGATCTTTTGCTATCTGCTGACCTTATAAGATTGCCTGATTTATCTTTGGGACCAGGTGAGAGGCCATTCGGTTTATGGTGAAGGGTTCCAGTATCAGTCACAATTGTGACGTCACGTTCTGGACGCGTTGCGTCCCAGTGGGCGGGGACTTCCTCAGCAGAACTTCCCACTGGGACGCAACGCGTCCAGAACGTGACGTCGTGACGTCATCCGCGGCTACTGCGCATGCTCCACCGCTCATACACACTCTGCTGTGTTCCCATGTTCGTTTCCTGGCACTTGAGAAGTGCTTGTTATGTAAGTTTGATTTTATTCATTTTATAATAAATTGTTACATACGGAGAGCACTGTCTGTACCTTTTGTGATTTCATGGTAACGATATCCACCTGCCACCTGATCATCCGGAGGAGTCCCTTGTTTTAAAGATCTTTTGCTATCTGCTGACCTTATAAGATTGCCTGATTTATCTTTGGGACCAGGTGAGAGGCCATTCGGTTTATGGTGAAGGGTTCCAGTATCAGTCACAATTGTTTGCTGTGATCATCACATTCCTGGTGGATTTATTTCTGCATATTTGGACATTTTATTATTGGACATTTCCTGTGCTTCCTTTGTGATTTAACTATACATTTCTCTATGGTTTTTTTATTGATTTAGCGCTGCACCTTTCTATTTATTTATCTGGAGGGATTTGATCGTTTGACCCTGGTGTTCAGCTGCTTTAGTTATTTTTGTGTCATATGTGCGCTGATATACTTTTTCACATTTATTAAGGGGATTACAGATTCCAATAAGCCCCCACTCACAGACACCCACAACCGCCAGCAAGGGTTGTGGGGAAGAGGCCGTTGTCCCTATCAACATGTAGAAAGGGTGCTTTGAGGTGGGGCCTATAGGATAAAATAGACAGCTGTTTTGGATGTGTAGTGCTGCTTCGAGAGAAGCCATTGGTTGAATGAATCTTTCTAGCTTTCCGAGTGATGACCCAGCCTGGCTATTTCCAATTTTACTGACACACGTAGTTTAAAGTGGGTTTTACTGCAAAGTAAAAGCCTTATAGGGGAGTAAAAGTGAATAAACAGCAAACAACAAGTATAACACAGTAAGGCAGCCCAAAACATGAATCAGTTTTCTTGTTTAACCAGCGGGTCGAATAAAAAAAAACTAACTTGATTCCCCTACCTACACATTCAAGGTGGATTAGAGAATCCTCCCTGCTGCAGTATTGTATTCTGACAATGGGGAGAGTTCCACACAGTCAGAATACACTGATCAATGCTGCTGGCTAGGGATGAGCCGAACACCCCCTGGTTCGGTTCGCACCAGAACCTGCGAACGGACCGAAAATTTGCACAAATGTTAGAACCCCATTGACGTCTATGGAACTCGAACGTTCGAAATCAAAAGTGCTCATTTTAAAGGCTAATTTGCATGGTATTGTCCTAAAAAGGGTTTGGGGACCCGGGTCCTACCCCAGGGGACATGTATCAATGCAAAAAAAAACTTTTAAAAACGGCCGTTTTTTCGGGAGCAGTGATTTTAATGATGCTTAAAGTAAAAAAAAAAAAAAGTGAAATATTCCTTTAAATATCGTACCTGGGGGATGTCTATAGTATGCCTGTAAAGTGGCGTGTGTTTCCCGTGTTTAGAACAGTCCCTGCACCAAATGTCATTTTTAAAGGAAAAAATATCATTTAAAACTGCTTGCGGGTTTAATGTAATGTCGGGTCCTGGCAATATGGATGAAAATCAGTGAGACAAACGGCATGGGTACCCCCCAGTCCATTACCAGGCCCTTTGGGTCTTGTATGGATATTAAGGGGAACCCCGCACCCAAATTAAAATAAGGAAAGGTGTGGGGCCACCAGGCCCTATATACTCTGAACAGCAGTATACAGGCGGTGCAAACAAGACAGGGACTGTAGGTTTGTTGTTAAGTAGAATCTCTTTGTAATTTTGAACGGGTACATTTTTAACGTGTTTAGCTCCAGCCAAAAAATCTTTTTTAAGCTTTTTGGAAAACATAGGGAAGGGTTATCACCCCTGTGACATTTGTTTTGCTGTCTTTCCTCCTCTTCAGAAGATTTCACCTCACTTTTTGTCCCAATGACAAATGTTTTTTGAAAATTTGGGTTTTTTTGTGGAACAAGGATTGGAAAGCATCAGTGGAAAGGAGAAATGTTTTTCCCATATTAACTCTTACAGGAGAGAATTTCCCTTCCTAGGGGTAGATTTCATCTCACTTCCTGTTGTCTCCTTCCGTTTGCAAGTAGGAGTCGTTTGTAAGTTAGATGTTTGAAAGTAGGGGCCTGCCCTATATACTCAGCAGAAATTTGGGCCTTAGGTGTTGTTGTGGCCACAACACTGTAAGCCCTCACAGAGCCCTGCTGTGAAATATTAAATCAAGAATTGTAATTACATGCCCCTGTTGAACAGGGGCAGAAAAACTGGGCCTTTGGTGGTGGTGGTGGTGCTGGTGCCACAACACTGTAAGTCCTCACTTGCTCTTGGTGGGTGCAGAAATGGGCCCTGCTGTGAAATATTAGATCAAGAATTGTAATTACATGCCCCTGTTGAACAAGGGCAGAAAAATTGGGCCTTTGGTGGTGGTGGTGGTGGTGCTGGTGCCACAACACTGTAAGTCCTCACTCGCTCTTGGTGGGTGCAGAAATGGGCCCTGCTGTGAAATATTAGATCAAGAATTGTAATTACATGCCCCTGTTGAACAGGGGCTGAGAAATTAGGCCTTAGGCACTGGTGCTGGTGCCACAACACTGCAACCCCTCACAGACACTCTAGTTGGAACGCAGGAATGAGCCCTGCTGCAAAGTATTGCATCAAAAATTGTAATTACATGCCCCTGTTAAACAGGGGCTGAAAAATTGGGCCTTAGGCACTGGTGCTGGTGCCACAACACTGCAAACCCTCACAGACACTCTAGTTGGAACGCAGGAACGAGCCCTGCTGCAAAGTATTGCATCAAAAATTGTAATTACACGCCCCTGTTAAACAGGGGCAGAAAAATTGGGCCTTAGGCACTGGTGCTGGTGCCACAACACTGCAACCCCTCACAGACACTCTAGTTGGAACGCAGGAACGAGCCCTGCTGCAAAGTATTGCATCAAAAATTGTAATTACACGCCCCTGTTAAACAGGGGCTGAAAAATTGTGCCTTAGGCACTGGTGGTGGCGCCCAGAACCAAAAATGTTCTTACAAGCTATCAGCGTGATCATTAAGGAGGAAGAGGATAATTACTCAGGGATAGTCACTCAGCATCAGCATAGAAGATGAAGGGATCTGAGATTTAAAAAAAAATTATTCGGTTACATCAGCATCAGGTGCTTGGTAGCTGGTGGTGATCCAAGACTGATTCATTATTATGAAGGTCAGTCGATCGACCGAATCGGTAGACAGACGCACCCTGTGATCGGTTACCACGCCTCCAGCAGCACCGAATGTGCGTTCCGAAAGAACGCTGGATGCAGGACAGGCCAGTAGCCTCAAGACCCAGTAACCCAGAGGATTTTCGGTGGGAAAGGTGTCCAAGTCTGATCTTGCCCCTAGGTATTTCTGCACCATGTAAAACAGACGCTGGCGATGGTTGCTGGAACCGATCATACCTTGGGGCTGCGGACCAAAAAATTGTCTGAACGCATCGGTCAGACGGCCACCTTCTCCACCGCTCCTTCTTTGACTGACCGAAGCCTCAGCAACACGTTGTCCAGAAACAGAAGTTTGTAACCTCCCAGTCTCTGGGAACGCGTTGCACACACCTTTCTGCAAGGCCTCCCGAAGATGTTTCATCCTCTGCTCCCTCTGCGATGGCAAGATAAGGTCCGCAACCTTACCCTTGTAACGTGGATCAAGGAGGGTTGCCAGCCAGTATTGGTCCTTCTCCTTGATACCACGAATACGAGGATCCTTACGCAGGCTTTGCAGGATCAGGGCGGCCATGCAGCGTAGGTTTGCTGAGGCATTCGGTCCGGAGTCCTCTGGGTCACTAAGGACGACATGGTCCGCAGCCACCTCCTCCCAGCCACGTACAAGTCCATGTGTTTCTTGGGACTGATCCCTTAAAGACTGCTGCTGATGCTGAGTGCCAGGCTCCACCTCCATACTGACACAATCTTCCTCCTCCTCCTCCTCCTCGTCCTCTTCCTGTGTGATCGGCGGGCACGCAGGAACACTGTCTGGATAAAGGGGGCCTTGAGAGCTAAGGAAGTCCTCCTCTTCCTGCCTCTGTTCTGCCTCAAGTGTCCTGTCCATTATTCCACGCAGCGTGTGCTCCAACAGGTGGACAAGGGGGACAGTGTCACTGATGCATGCACTGTCACTGCTCACCATCCTCGTGGCCTCCTCAAATGGTGACAGGACAGTGCATGCATCCCTGATCATGGCCCACTGGCGTGGGGAAAAAAAAACAAGCTCCCCTGACCTTGTCCTGGCGCCATAGTCGCACAGGTACTCATTGATGGCCCTCTGCTGCGTGTGCAGCCGCTGCAGCATGGCCAACGTTGAGTTCCACCTGGTGGGCATGTCACAGATTAGGTGGTTCTTGGGCAGGTTAAACTCCTTTTGGAGGTCCGTCAGCCGAGCACTGGCATTATATGACCGGCGGAAATGCACACAGACTTTCCTGGCCTGCCTCAGGACATTCTGTAAGCCCGGGTAGCTGTCCAAGAACCGCTGTACCACCAAGTTAAGGATGTGAGCCAAACAGGGCACATGGGTCATTTGTCCCTGTCGGAGGGCAGAGAGTAGGTTGGTGCCATTGTCGCAAACCACCATTCCTGCCTTAAGTTGGCGTGGCGTCAACCACCTCTGAACCTGCCCCTGCAGAGCTGACAGAACCTCTGCCCCAGTGTGGCTCCTGTCCCCCAAGCACACCAGCTCAAGCACCGCATGGCATCTTTTGGCCTGCGTACTTGCGTAGCCCCTTGAACGGCTACGGAGCACCGCTGGTTCCGAGGAAAAGCACAGGAAGAGGCCATGGAGGAAGAAGAAGAGGAGGAGGGGGTGGAGGAGAGAGGTGTGTCACAATCATTAGCATTTTGGAGGCGTGGTGGCGGAACAACCTCCAACACTACTGCACCTTGTCCTGCATCCTTCCCAGCTGCCAGCAGAGTCACCCAATGCGCCGTGAAACTTAGGTAACGTCCCTGTCCATGCCTGCTGGACCATGAGTCAGCGGTAATATGCACCTTACCGCTGACCGCCCTGTCCAGCGAGGCATGGACATTGCCTTCCACATGCCGGTAGAGAGTCGGAATCGCCTTCTGTGAGAAAAAGTGGCGTTTGGGTACCTGCCACTGAGGAACCGCACATTCCACAAACTCACGGAAGGGGGCAGAGTCTACCAACTGAAAAGGCAGCAGTTGAAGTGCTAGCAAATTTGCCAAGCTAGCATTCAACCGCTGGGCATGTGGATGGCTGGGAGCAAACTTCTTTCGGCGGTGCAGCAGCTGGGGCAGGGAAATTTGCCTGGTACAATCTGACATCGGTGTACCAAAAGCAGATTGCCCACAAGTACTTGGCTGTGACACACCTAATTCTACACCTTCATTCCTCTCAGTGCAGGTCTCAGAGAGGACTGAAGGTATAGTGGGGTTGGAAATCTCAGCTGATGAGGAGCAAGGAGAGGTCCTCTTTGTTCTTTGGTGTGGGTCTTTTAGATACGCTTGCCAATGAACTGCATGGCAGGTCAACATATGTCTGGTCAAGCATGTGGTACCCAAGCGGGAGATGTTTTGGCCACGCGAGATACGCTTGAGACATATGTTGCAAATAGCAGCGGTGTGATCTGATGCACTCGTCTCAAAAAAGGCCCACACCAAAGAACTTTTTGAATAACGCGCAGAGACTGCAGCGCCCTGCACATGTGGAGCTTTGGGGTGTGATGCACTCAATGTGCTGCCCTTAGGCTGGCCCCTGGAGGGCATCCTGCCTCGTTGGTGATGTGCCGCCTCCTCCTCCTCCTCCCCTCTCCTATCAGGCACTCACGTTGAGTCAGTGACCTCATCATCCCCTCCCTCCTCATCACTGGAGCAAACCTGGCAGTATGCTGCAGCAGGGGGAGCATGACTGCAAGATTGCTGTCCTTCTTGGGCACCCCCCCTGTCCGTGCTCATGTTACTGCCTTCATCGAGCTCAGTATCATCATCAGAGCCTTCCAAACGCTGGGCATCCTCCTGGAGCATGTACCCAACACTGTGGTCAAACAGTTAGAGGGACTCCTCAGGAGGACATGGTGGGGCTAGGGAAGGAGTCACTGATGACATTGAGCCGAGGGAAGAGGCCGCTGCTTTGCCAGACAAAGTACCCTGGGCATGGGTGAGAGAGGATGAGGAGGATGAGGACGGCTTGGTCATTCACTCGACCAAGTCTTCCGCATGTTGCGGCTCAACATGGCCAGCTGCCGAAAAAAAGGCCAAGCGTGTCCCACGGCCACATGCTGATGAGGATGCGCCGTCTCCACGACCAGCACTAGACACAGAGCCTGCTTGCCCTCTCTTATTGGCTTGTGACTGTCTGCCTCTCCTTCTTGGCCTTCCAGACATACTAATGGCTTGTAGCTGCACTAAGCTGGGATATACATATATATATATATATATATATATATACATATATATATATAGAAAAAATCCAAACAAGGGATTGCTGCACAAACCGTATTCATTTAGAAATCGTCAAAAGGACATCATCACGACATCCATAAAATCAGGCCTGAAATCTGTAAAATCTGTAAATCAGGTGCCTGATTTTATGGATGTCGTGATGATGTCCTTTTGAAGATTTCTAAATAAATACGGTTTGTGCAGCAATCCCTTGCTTGGATTTTTTCTATGTCGAAGCCTGTGGGAGGGCTTGATTGCTAGGCACGGCCATCTGAGACTGTAGCGCACCTCACCCTTCTGACTATATTTATATATATATATATATATATATATATATATATATATATATGTACTGATACTGCAGCTAGCAAAATCAACTGCCTGCCTGCCTGTAGTATGAGAACACCACCAACCTTCTACAGGTAGCTTTAGCTGAACACTGTGAGGTGGACGCACCCTACTAACTTGTAGGTTTAGCTGAACACTGTGAGCAGGACGCACTGCTCTAACTGTAAATAGTCTAGCTGCCTGACTGTGGTACTAATAGGATCAAAAGAACACCAGCAATTTTCTTCAGGTAGCTGTAAATACTGTAACAAGACAAGCCTGCCTGTCAGTAAGAAGATAACAGGAACGGATCTAGCTGAACACTGTGAGCAGGATGCACACCACTAACTTGTAGGTTTAGCTGAACACTGTGAGGAGGACGCACCACACAAACTTGTAGGTTTAGCTGAACACTGTGAGCAGGACGCACCCCACTAACTTGTAGGTTTAGCTGAACACTGTGAGCAGGACTCACCCCACTAACTTGTAGGTTAAGCTGAACACTGTGAGCAGGACGCACTGCACTAACTGTAAATAGTCTAGCTGCCTGACTGTGGTACTAATAGGATCAAAAGAACACCAGTAATTTTCTTCAGGTAGCTGTATATACTGTAACAAGACAAGCCTGCCTGTCAGTAAGAAGATAACAGGAACGGATCTAGCTGAACACTGTGCGCAGGACGCACCCCACTAACTTGTAGGTTTAGCTGAACACTGTGAGGTGGACGCACCACACTAACTTGTAGGTTTAGCTGAACACTGTGAGCAAGACGCACCCCACTAACTTGTAGGTTTAGCTGAACACTGTGAGCAGGACGCACCCCACTAACTTGTAGGTTTAGCTGAACACTGTGAGCAGGACGCACCCCACTAACTTGTAGGTTTAGCTGAACACTGTGAGCAGGACGCACCCCACTAACTTGTAGGTTTAGCTGAACACTGTGAGGTGGACGCACTACACTAATTTGTAGGTTTAGCTGAACACTGTGAGCAGGACGCACCCCACTAACTTGTAGGTTTAGCTGAACACTGTGAGCAGGACGCACTGCACTAACTGTAAATAGTCTAGCTGCCTGACTGTGGTACTAATAGGATCAAAAGAACACCAGTAATTTTCTTCAGGTAGCTGTAAATACTGTAACAAGACAAGCCTGCCTGTCAGTAAGGAGATAACAGGAACGGATCTAGCTGAACACTGTGAGCAGGACGCACCCCACTAACTTGTAGGTTTAGCTGAACACTGTGAGCAGGACGCACCGCACTAACTTGTAGGTTTAGCTGAACACTGTGAGCAGGACGCACCCCACTAACTTGTAGGTTTAGCTGAACACTGTGAGCAGGACGCACCCCACTAACTTGTAGTTTTAGCTGAACACTGTGAGCAGGACGCACTGCACTAACTGTAAATAGCCTAGCTGCCTGACTGTGGTACTAATAGGATCAAAAGAACACCAGTAATTTTCTTCAGGTAGCTGTATATACAGTAACAAGACAAGCCTGCCTGTCAGTAAGAAGATAACAGGAACGGATCTAGCTGAACACTGTGAGCAGGACGCACTGCACTACCTGTAAATAGTCTAGCTGCCTGACTGTGGTACTAATAGGATCAAAAGAACACCAGCAATTTTCTTCAGGTAGCTGTATATACTATAACAAGACAAGCCTGCCTGTCAGTAAGAAGATAACAGGAACGGATCTAACTGAACACTGTAAGCAGGACGTACTGCACTAACTGTAAATAGTCTAGCTGCCTGACTGTGGTACTAATAGGATAAAAAAAAACAGTAATTTTCTTCAGGTAGCTGTAAATACTGTAACAAGACAAGCCTGCCTGTCAGTAGGAAGATAACAGGAACGGATCTAGCTAAACTGAATACAGTGTATATATATATATATATATGCAACACCTGGGATGCATATATATATATACACAATACACTGTAAGTGCAGCTAACTGACTGACTGTTCTGCCTAATCTATCTAACTCAAATCAAATGTCACTCTCTGTCTCTCTCTCTCTCAATGAACGCCGGAACACACACTACACAGGGCCGCCATGCAGGTGGCCTTATATAGTGTGGGGCGTGTACTAAATCCCCTGAGCCATAATTGGCCAAAGCCTCCTTGGCTTTGGCCAATTACGGCTCTCTGTTCAGACGGCGCTGTGATTGGCCAAGCATGTGGGTCATAGTGCATGCTTGGCCAATCATCAGCCAGCAATGCACTGCGATGCCGCAGTGAATTATGGGCCGTGACGCGCCACACGAATTTGGCGCGAACGGCCCATATCCTTCGCAATTCTGCGAACGGGCGAACAGACGATGTTCGAGTCGAACATGGGTTCGACTCGAACACGAAGCTCATCCCTACTGCTGGCTATAGCATGTAGTGCTGACCGAGTGACAAGTACAGTATCTGATCAGGCGGCCATACAACCACCCTGCCCATACATGAATGAACCCTGATGAAATAGATGAATTTTGGTCCATGTATGGCCAGTGCAGACAAAGTAATGCAATAGATACAGCACAGAGATGTAACAGTACTGTAAATATTCACAGTAGTTATGAAAGGCAGTGAATTCTATGTGGCCTAACTAAAGATAAAAGAGGCCTCAACTAAACAACTGGCCAGTAAACTCTGAGTACAGTTAGCCGGCATTGGGGCCCTGGATCACTCGTTGGTGCGCTCGCTCCCAGCTGGGAGTCTTTGTATTCTCAAGGGAAAGGGTCAATACTACAAAGCTTACTCTTCGCTGGCATTGAAGTTAAACAGAAGTAACAGGAACAAGTGGCCAAAATCCTCTCACTACTACAAATGCTGCTCTGCAGCTGTCTCTTTCTCTCTCTTTCTGAGTCTTTAGCAGCAGAACCACAGAGTACCTGCAGTAGCACAGTACAGCATTTTCCTTACAACAGCACCGTTTCTGCAGTATGGCAGCTTTCCCCACAGCAACATTGGAACTGCAACAGTACAGGAATAGCAACACGGTCTCTGGTTGTTCAGCACAGCAGCCCTTTACTACAGCTTTCAGTAGCACAGTCTATGCCCAGAGGTCTTGGGAGCAGCTCTATGCTAGTTTACTCTGCGGCTGTGCAGCAAACCTTGATATGCCAAGAGATGTAGTACCTCTCTCCTGCAGTTCAATACAGCACACAGCAGCACTGTCCCTCCTGCTGACCTTCACATAGCTCCCTGACAGTCTGAGTCCACAGCAGGCTCTCCTCCCCTTTCCCTCTTAGGTCTGGTGGGTGGAGATACAGCCACAGCTACTCAGCCAGTAAGGATCCTTCTCTGTCATTGCTAGGAGTGGGTTGCCTTCCAGGCTGCAGCAGCAACCAAGCACAATCTTTGTGATTCCCAAAATATGCTGCTCTACCACTTTAAATATACATTGTGAATGAAGTGAACCAATCAATTAACCATAATAACATACAGATGAACTGAAACAAGTGAAATGTGAAATAATAATTATAGTACAATCAAAAACTCCAAAGACCTTCCTTAGATGAAAAAGTGATCCACCCTCAAATCCTTAATTAGAAAACTCCTCTGTTAAAATGCTAGCAACCACAAGCACTAAGGACTCTTACCAAATATTAAGACCACCAAATCATTGAAGGTCAGATCTCACATAAAGGTAAGCTCTCAAGCAAGGGAACAAGACACCACCAGCTGATCATCAAATAAAGATGCCACCTCAGTGCAGTGTACCATCATAGCATGTACAAAATAGTGCTACATATAATGCAGGTAAACAAATTAACATCTATTAAGAAAATCCAACACTAAAAACTCACAAAGGAGAGTAAACCATCTTGTCCTCTCAACATCTCACTATCTCACATAGAATGCAGCGACATCAGCGTGCCATGCTTCGCCCAACATGTTTAGTAAAAGTGATATTATCAAGGGCCATGTGCACTGAGAGACCGCAGGTAATATATAACGCATAATCCAATTAAGGGCAAGCAAAATCCTACCTCCTAAATGTCACTAAGAAAACCCCAAACATTTTTTTAAATAATTGTAAAAAGGTGAGGTCAGAGCATAGCGACCCCATTAAAGGTAATAAGGGAAAGTTGGTTACAAGTGAAAAGGAGAAAGCAACTGTATTAAATACATTCTTATCAGTTTTACAAATGAAAAAGAAGGGTATAATAAACTGGACAGTATTGTTAGTAACGCAAAATTGAAAGTACCCTTGTGGCTACAGAAGCCGGTGTTAAAAAAAAAAAAGACTTGAACAACTAAATATGAATAAATCAATAGGGCCAGGTGGCTTACACTCAATAGCCCTCAAAAGCAATTAGCCATGTCATAGCCAGATCATTATTCCTAATATTTAGAGACAGTTTATTGACTGAAATAGTATCAGCTGATTGCCAAAAAGCAAACGTGGTAGCAGTATTCAAAAAAGGGCTAATGTATATACAGTATCTCACAAAAGTGAGTACACCCCCCACATTTTGTAATTATTTTATTATATCTTTTCATCTGAAAACACTGAAGAAATGACACTTTGCTACAATGTAAAGTAGTGAGTGTACAGCTTGTATAACAGTGTAAATTTGCTGTCCCCTCAAAATAACTCAACACACAGCCATTAATGTCTAAACTGCTGGCAACATAAGTGAGCACACCCCTAAGTGAAAATGTCCAAATGGGGCCCAACGTGTCAATATTTTGTGTGGCCACCATTATTTTTCAGCACTCTCTTAACCCTCTTGGGCATGGAGTTCACCAGAGCTTTACAGGTTGCCACTGGAGTCCTCTTCCACTCCTCCATGACGACATCACGGAGCTGGTGGATGTTAGAGACCTTGCGCTCTTCCACCTTCCCTTTGAGGATGCCCCAATAGGGTTTAGGTCTGGAGACATGCCTGGCCAGCCCATCACCTTTACCCTCAGCTTCTTTAGCAAGGCAGTGGTCATCTTGGAATTGTGTTTGGGGTCATTATTTTGGAATACTGCCCTGCGTCCCAGTCTCCGAAGGGAGGGGATCATGCTCTGCTTCAGTATGTCACAGTACATGTTGGCATTCATGGTTCCCTCAATGAACTGTAGCTCCCCAGTGCCGGTAGCACTCATGCAGCCCCAGACCATGACACTCCCACCATCATGCTTGACTGTAGGCAAGACACACTTGTCTTTGTACGCCTCACCTGGTTTCCACCACACATGCTTAAAACCATCTGAACCAAATACGTTTAGCTTGGTCTCATCAGACCACAGGACACTGTTGCAGTAATCCATGTCCTTAGTCTGCTTGTCTTCAGCAAACTGTTTGCGGGCTTTGTGCATCATCTTTAGAAGAGGCTGGTCTGAGAACTGACAGGCTGACCCCCAACCCCTTCAACCTCTGCAGCAATGCTGGCAGCACTCATATGTCAATTTCCCAAAGACAACCTCTGGATATGACGCTGGGCCTGTGCACTCGTACAGTTCTTTGGTCAACCATGGCGAGGCCTGTTCTGAGTGGAACCTGTCCTGTTAAACCGCTGTATGGTCTTGGCCACTGTGCTGCAGCTCAGTTTCAGGGTCTTGGCAATCTTCTTATAGCCTAGGCCATCTTTATGTAGAGCAACAATTCTTTTTTTCAGATTCTCAGAGACCAGTATGAAAGAACGAGAGTAATAACACCAAATTTAATACCTGCTTCCTCATTCACACCTGGGACCTTGTAACACTAACGGGTCACATGACACCAGGGAGGGAAAATGGCTAATTGGGCCCAATTTGGACATTTTCACTTAGGGGTGTACTCACTTTTGTTGCCAGTGGTTTAGACATTAATTTTGAGGGGACAGCAAATTTACACTGTTATACAAGCTGTCCACGCACTACTTTACATTGTAGCAAAGTGTCATTTCTGCAGTGTTGTCACATGAAAAGATATAAAAAATATTTGCAAAAATGTGAGGGGTGTACTCACTTTTGTGAGATACTGTAATTGGAAATTACATACCAGTCAGCCTAACATCAATAGTATGTAAATTACTGGAGGGGATGATAAGGGACTATATCCCAGAATCTGCTGATGAAAATAGTATCTTTAGAAGTAACCAGCATGGATTTATTAAAGATCATTCTTGCCAGACCAACCTGTTAACATTCTTTGAAGAGGTGAGCTGTATTCTGGATAAGCGAAGGCCTGTGGACGTGGTGTATCTGGACTTCACCAAAGAATTTAAAACAGTACCCATGTACCCATGAACGCTTAATTTACAAATTGACATCTGTTGTCATTGACAGTAGTGTATGTAACTGCATAGAAAACTGGTTGCAGGAGAGTGTCCAGGTGTCACGGTATCTAATTGACCAGACTGTGTGGACTGCACAGAGGAGACCAGAAACACATGTAAGTGAAATGGTGTTTATTAACAAGTGATAAGTGACAGGAACAAACAGTGCAAAAACCCACACAACAACCCACTACAAACAACAATGTATAAATATATATAAGTAAAGGGATATACCGTAATCGTAAACAAGCCAAGCCAAGGTCATACACAGGGAAGTCAGCATAAGGGTAAGGACGGGAACCTGAACAGGACAAGGAGAGGATGGATGGATGGGGTTCAGGGCAGGGATCCAAGGGAGCCAGGAACAGAAGGGACAGGACTAGGAAGGCCTCAGGATAGGGATTGGATCAGATCAGGACAAGGCAGATAGCAGGCTCAAGGTCAAACAGGCAGCAAGGTCAGAACGCAGGGGGAGAGAGAGAGATACCAAGGCAAGCCTATGAGGGCTTGTCGGGTATTTGTAAGGCTGTGGTAATTGACCTCATGTCACAGCTGAGCGCAGTGTGAGCTGTTTGCTCCACACTGCCAGAGTGCACCCGCTGGTTGACGCCGGTACTACGGCCCGAGGATGCAACAGTGCCACCAGCAGGAAAGACCTCTTACTGCAGGTCCTAGGTGTTGGAAGACACCTGCTGATGGACACTGGTACTGCGATCCAAGGGACCCATAGCGCCACCAACGGGTAGACCTTCTCATGACAGTACCCCCCCCTAAAGGAGCGGCCTCCGGACGCTCCAACAAGGTGCATCTGTTCAAAGTTCATGGCCTCCAACTGAACAGATGAGGGCACATCAGGCCGGGCATCGGGTACATCAACCTGAACAGTGGGTACTGCTGGCATGTCAGAGTCATTAAGCTGGGCAGCAGACGACAGGAACCACTTGAGCTGGGCAGCAAACGACAGGAACCACTTGAGCTGGGCAGCAAACGACAGGAACCACTTGAGCTGGGCAGCAAACGACAGGAACCACTTGAGCTGGGCAGCAAACGACAGGAACCACTTGAGCTGGGCAGCAAACGACAGGAACCACTTGAGCTGGGCAGCAAACGACAGGAACCACTTGAGCTGGGCAGCAAACGACAGGAAACACTTGAGCTGGGCAGCAAACGACAGGAACCACTTGAGCTGGGCAGCAGACGACAGGAAACACTTGAGCTGGGCAGCAGACGACAGGAAACACTTGAGCTGGGCAGCAGACGACAGGAAACACTTGAGCTGGGCAGCAGACGACAGGAAACACTTGAGCTGGGCAGCAGACGACAGGAAACACTTGAGCTGGGCAGCAGACGACAGGAAACACTTGAGCTGGGCAGCAGACGACAGGAAAACACTTGAGCTGGGCAGCAGACGACAGGAACCACTTGAGCTGGGCAGCAGACGACAGGGAACCACTTGAGCTGGGCAGCAGACGACAGGAACACTTGAGCTGGGCAGCAGACGACAGGAACCACTTGAGCTGGGCAGCAAACTGGGAAGCTGGCACATCAATCTGGGAAGCTAGCACATCAATCTGGGAAGCTGGCACATCAATCTGGGAAGCTGGCACATCAATCTGGGAAGCTGGCACATCAGACTGGGAAGCTGGCACATCAGACTGGTAGGTAGGCATCAAACATCAGGCTGGAAGACAAGCTGCAAGGCATCAGGCTGGGAAACTGGTACAGTAAACTGGGAAGCTGGCACATCAATCTGGGAAGCTGGCACATCAATCTGGGAAGCCTGGCACATCAGACTGGGAAGCTGGCACATCAGACTGGGAAGCTGGCACATCAGACTGGGAAGCTGGCACATCAGACTGGGAAGCTGGCACATCAGACTGTAGGTAGGCATCAAGACATCAGGCTGGAAGACAAGCTGCAAGACATCAGGCTGGGAAGCTGGCACATCAATCTGAGAAGCTGGCACATCCATCTGGGAAGCTGGCACATCAATCTGGGAAGCTGGCAACATCAGACTGGTAAGCTGGAACATCAGACTGGAAGGCTGGAACAGCAGACTGAAGGCTGGAACAGCAGACTGGAAGGCTGGGACAGCAGACTGGAAGGCTGGGACATCAGACTGGAAGGCTGGAACCATCAGACTGGCGAGCTGGAACGTCAGACTGCAAGGCTGGAACATCAGACTGCAAGGCTGGAACAGCAGACTGGAAGGCTGGAACAGCAGACTGGAAGGCTGGAACAGCAGACTGCAAAGCTGGAATAGCAGACTGCAAAGCTGGAACACCAGACTGGAAGGCTGGAACATCAGACTGGAAGGCTGGAACATCAGACTGGAAGGCTGGAACATCAGACTGGAAGGCTGGGAACAGCAGACTGGAAGGCTGGGACATCAGACTGGCGAGCTGGAACGTCAGACTGCAAAGCTGGAACATCAGACTGCAAAGCTGGAACATCAGACTGCAAAGCTGGAACATCAGACTGCAAAGCTGGAACATCAGACTGCAAAGCTGGAACATCAGACAGCAAGGCTGGAACAGCAGACTGCAAGGCTGGAACAGCAGACTGCAAAGCTGGAACAGCAGACTGCAAAGCTGGAACAGCAGACTGCAAAGCTGGAACAGCAGACTGGAAGGCTGGAACAGCAGACTGGAAGGCTGGAACAGCAGACTGCAAAGCTGGAACAGCAGACTGGAAGGCTGGAACATCAGACTGGAAGGCTGGAACATTAGACTGGAAGGCTGGAACATCAGACTGCAAAGCTGGAACATCAGACTGCAAAGCTGGGACCTCAGACTGCAAAGCTGGAACATCAGACTGCAAAGCTGGAACATCAGACTGCAAAGCTGGGACCTCAGACTGCAAAGCCGGGACCTCAGACTGCAAAGCCGGGACCTCAGACTGCAAAGCCGGGACTTCAGACTGCAAAGCCGGGACTTCAGACTGCAAAGCCGGGACTTCAGACTGCAAAGCCGGGACTTCAGACTGCAAAGCTGGGACTTCAGACTGCAAAGCTGGGACTTCAGACTGCAAAGCTGGGACTTCAGACTGCAAAGCTGGGACTTCAGACTGCAAAGCTGGGACTTCAGACTGCAAAGCTGGGACTTCAGACTGCAAAGCTGGAACAGGTTGGGTTACTGGCAGGATGGTATGGGTCGGGAAGAATTTTTGCTTCTTCTTTGGTTTAGCCCGTGCAGTTTTGTATGTAGGTGCAGGGCTGTAAGCAAAGAAAGTAGCTGGATCGAAGGAAGACCAAGGAACTGTAGCTAGAGAAGGGTTTTGTGGGACTGTTACAGGTGGAGGAGAAGAGACAGGTGGATTGAAGGCAGGATAGGTGCAGGAAGTAGAAACAGGGCATTGATACTTGGTGGGGAGCAGGGTATATTGGACTGCAGCTGAGGTTGCCAGGGGTGATGGGAGAAAGGACGTCTGAGCAGGCAGGTATTTAGTAGCAGGTCTGGTTTGTGGAGAGCTGACAGAAGCTGGGCATAACAGGTCTGACCATGCCTGAAGTACAGGTAGCACAAAAGTGGCCTCACATTTCCCCTGTCTGACCAGCGACTGCACTTCATCTATACAATCCTTCAACAACTGTTTGGGACAAACCGAAAAATGCTCAAAAAAGGATGCAGAGTCATCCTCCAACAGCCATACTAAGGACGCAATCTGGTTAATGCTGAAGGGGGGAGAAAAGTCATCATGGCCCTCTGGAATACAAGGCAGAGCCAGCTCTGTACACATTCCAATCAAAGGCTGAACATCCTCAAACCGTATACTGCCCTGATCGACACAGAGTGAGCTAAACGGATAATCTCCAGCAGCTGATCACTGGACCACCCTTCCAATGTCTGGCGGAGATATTCAGAACTCTCTGTTGCCAGCAGAGCATAATAAGCAATTATGTCTGAATTCATCCCAGTAATGTGCAACAGAACCGAGATGGTTCCCTTGTGCAGCCACTTCTGGTCAGAGATGGCCTTGGTATACTGTCACGGTATCTAATTGACCAGACTGTGTGGACTGCACAGAGGAGACCAGAAACACATGTAAGTGAAATGGTGTTTATTAACAAGTGATAAGTGACAGGAACAAACAGTGCAAAAACCCACACAACAACCCACTACAAACAACAATGTATAAATATATATAAGTAAAGGGATATACCGTAATCGTAAACAAGCCAAGCCAAGGTCATACACAGGGAAGTCAGCATAAGGGTAAGGACGGGAACCTGAACAGGACAAGGAGAGGATGGATGGATGGGGTTCAGGGCAGGGATCCAAGGGAGCCAGGAACAGAAGGGACAGGACTAGGAAGGCCTCAGGATAGGGATTGGATCAGATCAGGACAAGGCAGATAGCAGGCTCAAGGTCAAACAGGCAGCAAGGTCAGAACGCAGGGGGAGAGAGAGAGATACCAAGGCAAGCCTATGAGGGCTTGCCGGGTATTTGTAAGGCTGTGGTAATTGACCTCATGTCACAGCTGAGCGCAGTGTGAGCTGTTTGCTCCACACTGCCAGAGTGCACCCGCTGGTTGACGCCGGTACTACGGCCCGAGGATGCAACAGTGCCACCAGCAGGAAAGACCTCTTACTGCAGGTCCTAGGTGTTGGAAGACACCTGCTGATGGACACTGGTACTGCGATCCAAGGGACCCATAGCGCCACCAACGGGTAGACCTTCTCATGACACCAGGGGGTGGTTATAATTAGCATATCTCCTGAATGGTCAGGAGTTGTAAATGTAACCCCAAGACTCTGTCCTGGGACCAGTTAGGATTATCCTCTTCATAAATGATATTTATGTTCGTATAAATCAGGTGTAAATTTAAAAGGTGTAGATCTACCTGAACAGCATGGAAGATCAAAGATCACAGGGGTTCAGTGCCCCCATTTTTTATTTAGGATATTAACTAGCAAGGCCTAACTAAATAGTTAGGAACAAAAATGTCACTGACTATGTCAGTCTGTAGAACAGTGTCAGTGTCAGAGGGGTGTCAGTAGGGCAGAGGATGGTGTCAGTAAAGCAGTGGATGGTGTCAGTAGGGCAGTGGATAGTGTCAGTAGGGCAGAGGTTGATGTCAGAAGGGCAGTGGACAGTGTCAGTCAGTAGAGCAGTGGACTTTGTTAGCAGGGCAGAGTATGGTGGCAGTAGAGTAGTGGATGGTGTCAGTAGGGCAGAGGACAGTGTCAATTTTTTTAGCAACCCTGCTGGGGGGCTTTGGTGCACTATCAGGGGTCTAAACAGACACCCTGATGTCTCATTTTTAAGATAGAGAAAGATTGAGAACTGTGTCTTCAAACTCCATCTCTGCAGCCTCAGCTGCACAGAATGAATAAACAGGAAGAGCTTTGCCCAGTTTCCCTGTTCATTCACAAACAGAAGCATAGTAAACACAGTTTACTATGCTTCAGCTATTAATAAACATGACTGTTGCTGATCACTCACTGTGTTTATTCAGAAAAAGAAGGGGTGGGTAAATGACATAGCAGCAGCCAGCGGGAGAGGAGGGGAAGCAGCTAGCACTGTGGGAGGGGGGGGGGGGGGGGTCCAGGGGAGCTCACAGGGGGGCCCAGCCAGCAGAAGGCAAATTAAGTTTAATATTGAAAAATGTAAAGTACTGCACTTGGGAGCTAAAAGTATAAATGCAAGTAACTAGCAAAGGGGGAGAAACTCTGGGGAATCTAGGATGGAAAAGGATCTGGAGGTTCTTGTAGATCACAGGCTCAGAAACAGCATGCAATGCCAAGCTCCAGCAAGCAAGGCCAGCAGACTGATAACCATGCTTTCAAAAAGGGTATTTTCCTAAGAGATAGAACACAACCCACAAGGAAAATGTGGAATAGAGAGCACCAGGGCTTTTTGATACCGGAACGACAGATACATATAACACATAAACTGGCATAAAAACAAATAGTTATTTGAGATTATTAAAATATCTCCTGTAAATACTGGTAATCGGGGAAATGACTGAACATTAAAAAAAAATACATTGCATGAAAATACAAAAAGAGGAAATAATACACCCTAGAGAGGTATATCTTATTGTGCACTTCCAAGTGGATCTGATGCGTTTAGACAAGGGTGGTCTTCCTTAGGGGATTGCCCTTGGGTAGCACATCAAGGGGTTTTCAAAAGATAACAGATATTGTGAATATAGTACATACAAGCATACTCAAAAGAAAACATGAGTAATTATATTGTGGACAACTTACATAACTCATAGCATACAACAAACACAGCAGTTTAAATGATGTTGAAGGTCACCAAGGATAGGAAGATTAGAAGACGGGAAGAAGGGGATGCAAGCCCATGTGTCCCAAGTACAAGGAATACCAGCCTGGAGTATAGATGTAATATTACCTACCAAACAATTAACAAGGATATAATCAGAGAGGAAAAAAATATGTACATGTACAAAAAATAATAAAAGAATAAGTATCCATTTAAGCGATCATAAATAGAAAAAAAAAAAATTTGTACATCAATACCTTTTTGCGAAAGTGTCAGTAAGCATGTGCTAGGGTAGTAGTCATAAACCACAAATATGGTATAGTCAGGGCAACTTCAAAGGCACCCGCTAGATTCGTTAGCCAGAGTCCATCATAAAGAGAAAAAATCTAAGACCGCAAAAAACAAAAACACAAAAATATTAAACATCAGTTGATGCTAAGAAAGATAAGGGAAAGGAAATTCAACCTGATAGTTGTAAGGGCTGAGCTTGCCAACATGCAAAGCTGACATTAGGTTTTTTTATTACACAAAATTGTCACTGAAATGATATATTGCTCACACATAAAAAAAAATAAAAAAATGTTTTAATTTTTTCGAAACTTGTGGCAAAATATATAATATTTCATGGACTCAACATGCCTCTCAGCAAATAGCTGGCTGTGTCTACTTTCTAAAAAGGATTCATTGGGGGGGGGGGGGGGGGGGGGTTTGAACTGTCCTGGCATTTTATGCCCAACATTAGAAGCTTATGCCACACATCACTCACTCTTCTAACCACCAAGTCCTTCTGACACTATATATGAAAAAATTATTTATTTTTTGCTAGAAGATTACTTTGAACCCCCAAACATGCACAAAACCACACAATATTGCCCAAATGTTTGGTAAAATATAAAAGATGATCTAATGCCGAGTACAAAGATACCAAACACGACATGCTTTAAAATTACGCACACCCGTGCAGCAGCAACAAACTATATACATTTGTAAAAACCTTTAAAAGCCTTTACAGGTTACCACTTTAGATTTACAGAGACGATCTACTGCTAGAATTACTGCCCTTGATCTGAAGTTCACGGTGATACCTCACATGCATGGTGCAATTTCTGTTTACATATGACACGAGACCTATGCTTGCGTTCATCTTTGCATGCATGCACAGGGAGACAGGGGTGCTTTCATTTTTTTTAATTTTTTTTTTATTCATTTTTCATTTTATTTAATTTTTACACTGTCCCTTTAATTCATTTATTTTTTATCATTTTTATTGTTATCACAGGGAATGTAAATATCCCCTATGAGAGCAATATGTAGTGAAAGGTACTCTTTTTTGAAAAAAATGGGGTCTATTAGACTCTAGATCCCTCCTCAGCCCTTAAAGCATCTGACCACACAAAGATCGGTGTGATAAGATGCTTTCCCATTTTCCCAATGGCACTGTTTATATCTGGTGAAACCGAAGTCATGAAATGCTCGTAGCTTCCGTTTTGTAGGCCATAGAGATGATTGGAGCCATTCAAGTCTCCGATCAGCTCTATAGTCGGCTGGGAGAACCACCGGCTGCATTCTCGGGTTCCCCGGTGGGACAGGAGAGCCCGAGAAAACCATTTACGACAGTGGGAGAGGGGGGGACGTTTCCTCCCACTGCTTGTAAAAGCAGTCTAGCGGCTAATTAGCCACTAGGATTGCTTTTACATCAAAGCTGAAAAAACTATACCAAGATGATACCTAAACCTGCAGGTATCATTCTGGTATAACCACTCAAAGTCCAGCAACATACCATATGTTCTTTTTTTCATGCAGCCTGTGGGCTGAATGAAAAAAGAGCACCTAGCACATTTCTCTTTTCAAATCAATTAATTGGTGGTATGCCCACCATTAGAATACTGCCCTGCATCCACCCACTTCTAATGATGGGCATACAATAAATATAAAAATATATGCCGAAGCATAGGGGTGATCCTATGCTTCGGCATATATGCTCTTTTTTTAACTGTCGTAGTGAAATCACCTCCTACAGCGCTGGAGTCAAACCACGTTGCTGTCAAAATAAAAAAATCAGTGCTGCAGCTGAATAGCGTACGCATATATGCTCTTTTTTTAACTCTGGTGGGGAAATCACCTCCTACAGTGCTGGAGTCATGGATTTACGTATCGTAAGAGAGCAAACCCTGTTGCTGTCAAAATAAATAAATAAATAAATCCGTGCTGCAGCTGAATGGCGTACCTGAAAAGCAAACAATGGTAACAATAAAACATTAGCTCAATAAAAGAATTTTTTTTAATTGCAATCTGTGCCAAAAAAAGAGTAAAAAATATATGCTGAAGCATAGGGGCAATCCACCCCTAATGCTAGGGGCAATTCGTCCCTAATGTCCACCCCTGCCAACATGCTTTGGCATATATGCTCTTTTTTTAAGACCCCTTTCACACTGGAGGCATTTTTCAGGTGCTTTAGCGCTAAAAATAGCACCTGTAAAGCACCTGAAAAATGCCTCATCTGCAGTCCCAGTGTGAAAGCCTGAGTGCTTTCACACTGGGGTGGTGCACTAACAGGACTTTCAAAAAAAGTACTGCAAGCAGCATCTTTGGGGTGCTTTAGGAGCGGTGTATACTGCTCCTAAAGTGCCCCTGCCCATTGAAATCAATGGGCAGCGCCGCCGAAGCGCCTGCAAAGCGCCTCGGCAACAGCGTTTTACGGGCGCTTTTAACCCTTTATTCGGCTGCTAGCAGGGGTTAAAAGCTCCCCGCTAGTGGCCGAAAAGCGCATCTGAAATGACGCTAAAGTGCTGCTAAAACTAGCGGCACTTTACTGCTAACGCGGCCGTGCTGCCAGCGTGAAAGGGCTCTAACTGTGGTGGTGAAATCACCTCCTACAGCGCTGGAGTTATGGATTTATGTATCGTGAGAGCAAACCCTGTTGCTGTCAAAATAAATAAACCCATGCTGCAGCTGAATGGCGTACCTGCAAAGCAAATAATGGTTAACAATAAAACAAAGCAACATTACAGTATAACAGTAGGACATACCTTCAAAGCAAACACGATAAAACACAAAAACAATAAAACGTTACAGTGAAGCATAAAATACAGTAAAACAGAGCAGAACAATAGAGAGAGAACAATAGAGAGAGAAGAACAATAAAAGAACAACTATTTTTGGCTTTTTTATTTACCTATTTGTTTTTTTTAATTTTTATGTTTTTTTTATTTTTAGACTTTTATTATAACTTTTAACGTTCCAGGTTAGGGTCTCTCAAAATGTGATGGCCATCTAACATCTTTCGAGACCCTGTGTAAGTGTGCCCTAGGACTTTGCCATGCTGTACCCTATGCAAATACTAAACTAATGTATGGTAGTGACGGAAACAGTCACAGATGAAGAGACCAGGTTGGTCAGGACAGGAGGAACAATAAAAGTGGGTGTCACGCCTATATCCGTGTTTTCTGCAGACACAACATCTTTGGGGTGTTTCTTGGGTAGAGGCACCACGGAGGACTTCTGGAAAGTGCCTCTCATGCAGCCGGCCCACTGCATTTGCATTGGGAAGTTAGGCCACAGCACTGTCTGGAAACAGATAGGCTGTGGTGATCTCTTCCTGGAATTTTAGAAAGAATCAATTTCGTCCTGACACTTTGTTTAGCACATAAGTGTTCAGCAGAGCCAATTGAAATATGTATACAGACACTTTTTTTATACCAGCGTCTGGCCTTACGGGCAATTAAGTATGGCGCCATCAGCTGGTCGTTGAAGTCCACCCCTCCCATGTTAAGGTTGTATTCGTGAACATAGAGGGGCTTCACAACAACAGTTGCCGTTAGAATTTCAACTGTCGTATCTGCGTGAATGGAGGACAGAACGAAAACATTCCGTGTGCCCCTCCACTTCACTGCAAGCTATTTATTACACTTCAAGCAGGCTCTCTCTCCCGTCTAAGTCAGGATTCTACAAGCCGTTGGGGGAAGCCCCGGCAATAGAGATTGCACGGTGCCACATGTGCCAATTCCAGAATCAGAAAGGTGACTAAAAAGTGCCACACTTGTGTAATAATTGTCCACGTACAAGTGGTTCCCCTTTCCAAATAAGGGTGACACCAAGTCCCAAATAATCTTACCGCTGCTCCCTCTGTAGTCTGGGCAGTTGGGGGGCTCCACAGTGCTATCTTTTCCCTCAAATATCTCCCTCTTTTTCTTTTTCCTAACCAAATATATATACACACTTTTCTGTATATATGTATACAGGTCATGATTCCAATGCTATAAATATATGATATAGGTATATATTGTTTATGTATGTTGTGTTTCCCTATACTTGAATTGATTTTCTTCCCAGGCTGTTTTGGATTCACTATCCATTATTACCAAGATTTAGTTTGATCATTCAATACAGGTGTGGGTTTTGCTTGCTCAGGTTCCTTTTCTTTAGTTCACACGGACACCAGGGGCACCCATCTGGTGTGTGAGTAATCAATCACCCACCCATGGGAGCCCTAGAAGTGTTAGTCCTACGAGGGGTCACTATATGGATAGGGCTCCCTCTTTCTTCATGTATGCATACATTTATTATTATTTTTTATTTTTTACATTTATTTTTATTTTTATATTTATATTTATTTTTATATTTATTTTTATTTATTTCATAATTTTTTTGATTATCATTTATTTTATTTTTTATTCATTTTTGATTCATTATTATTTTTCATTCTTCATTTTTCATTTACTTATTCAATATTTTTTATTTTATATTTAATTTAATTTCATTTTTATATTTATTTTATTTTTATCTATATTTTTATTTTAATTTTATTTTTATTATTGTTTATATTTTTATTTTTTTTTATTTCATTTATCTTTCTAATTTATTTTAATTTGCCCTTTTTTTCTTCAAATTTATATCAGAACTGTGCCATATCGTTAAGATTTGACAACATTACACCAAGATCCTTAAGATGACACTACTCTAGCATTTATTGACACAGGGGGTTACCATATATTCTACCCATCTCTCTTTCCCTCTGCCACCGGCCTCCTGGCCAGAATTAAACCTCTATTTCTATATTACTCGCTCCTTGGCGCATGCGCGCTGCAGGTACTGACGCGTTCATCGTCACGCTCCTTGGCGCATGCGCATTACGGGGACTGAGGTGTTCTACGTCACGCCGCAATACCTCCGCCCCCCCCACCCCCATCTATGTACCCATCTCCAGACCTCCTCACTACACATCCGCATTCCAGCGGTGACGTCAGACGCCGCCGGGATGGAGGGACTATAAGTATGCGGCAAGTTGCCGCTACCCTCTGTCGTAGGCTCTCCTTCTGAAGGGGATGCTGTCTCTCTCTCCCTTCCACTGTATGCCTGCCCAAACTTCCTTACAGGTAAGTGTTTCCACACACTGACTCTGCTCGATGTATGAGCGATTCAATGGTGTGGATTCGACACTTACTGACATATATATTTTTTTCACTCTCTTTTCAGCTGCATTTTTATGCGTTTACTTCCTGACACGATTATTTTCAATTTGTTCAAACCAGCTAGCAGTGAATCTCCATACCAGGGGGATTTCAAACTGCTGCATTAATTTTGCAACAAGGCTCTGTAGCCTCCAGCAAACAACCTTTAAATCAACTTAAGGTAACTTCTTGTCTATCTGGGTGTTGACTTTCAGCGCCCTGTAGACTGTATGTGCTTGATATTGCCATCATTCACTATATATATATGTATATATATATATATATATATATATATATATATTTTATATTTTATCTAGTTCTCCAGCAGGGACATATTTATGCTTGGCCCCTCTGTGACCAAAATTGATGGGAACCTGTATGAGTGAGACCTACCAATACCTTGAATGCCATTCACCGCATTCATTAAATCAATTCTCTACTTTAATAAATTGCTCAGCCTGGTAAGACTATCTTTATCACTATTATCACTCCTTGATGAAATGTATCTCTGTCTGTTTAGCCAGATTTATCTTGTTTTTTGATGATTGTTGTCCTAATAGTTCTTTGCAATTTTGACTAGACATGCTATTTCTGCACACATTAATCAACTCTATCCATTTGATTTTAATAGTTTTATTATTGTAATGCGACATTTCATCTATGTCTCTCATTTTCAGTATACCACAATTCATACCAGAACTCCTGATGAAGCTCAAAATGAGCGAAACATGTCGAGTGGTATCTATTGAGTGGCTTTTCTTCCATTGTCTTTGTCAAATTAGATATGGATATTGAGAGACTTTTTAACTTTTTTGTTAACGTAATAAATTGAAAAAAAAACTTTTGTATGGATAGATTTTGTATGTTTGTTTACCCCAACTACCATTTATTCTAAGCACCTTAAAAGTCCTGGGGATTATTTACCCCATTTCCCTTTTCTTTTGTTTATTCTTCTAATGGGACGTGGTGCTAAGGTTGATAGTTCCTGCCCTCTTCATTCAAAAAAACGATATGTATAGCCTGTTGCCCTGTCACAGAGCTTATACAACTTACCCCCATATCTGGCACGCTTGCTAGGGAGAAACTGTTTGAAAGACAGGCAGCCAGAAAACTTAATCAGGGACTCATCAATGCAGACAACTTGATTGGGAATAAACAAGGCTGCAAACTGTTGGTTGAAGTGGTTTACAAGGGGCCAAATTTTATGGAGCCAATCACACCCAGGGTCACCAGGGGATGACAGAGTTCATTATCATTGAAATGCATGAACCGCAAGATTTCCTCATATCAATTCCTGGTCATGGAAGCAGAGAACAGGGGCATATGGTGGACTGGGTCAGTGGGCCAATATGACTGCAACTCAATCTTTTTAGTAATGCCCATGAGGAGGGATAGGCCCAGAAAGGTCTTAAATTCTGGAACTGTTGTAGGTTTGCAGCCAAATTCTCTGGCAAGGGGTGAATTTGGGTTTGTGGTGATAAATTGACCAGCGTATAAATTGCTTTGGTCCACAACAGATCTGTAGAGATGTTCTGTGAGAAACAGCTCATTAAAGTCAAGGGAAGTAAAATTTGCTGTTTCCACCTGAAATCCGGGTTGGCCAGCAAATGGGGAAGTACAGGCGCTGCAGAAGTGGTGGGCTGCCAATCAGGATTAGCAAATGCAGCGGGAAGGACACTATGGGCTCTACAGGCCTGTCTTTGAATTCTTTGTGGCTGCGGGCACTACTTGTGCTAGCTACCTCACCAGCTTGAACTGCACTTATGGGACTCGCCACGTCACCAAGTGATACTGCAGTGCTGGTTTGTCTACGACCAGGATGTACTAGGCCACTGGTGCTTGCCAGTTAACCAGAAGGTTGAGTGGCACTAGTACTGGCTCTCTGCTCTATACGAGAACCCCGCAGTTGTTGCACCTCAAGAAGAACGGGGTCGGGTGCGCCTGACCCTAGCAGAGACCACTACTCTGTCGTCAGAGCTATCTGTCAGGGTGCCGCTGCTCTCTACGGGTTTGTATACTGAGCCTGAAAATGACAGTGAGGCTTCCCCTTCGCTCTCATCTGTCATGCTCAGCAACGTGTAGGCCTCTTCACTAGTGTACCTCTGTTTGGACATTTTGGTTACTAAATTTATAGGTACAGCTAGTGTGACTCACAGGCAAAAGAGCAACTGGTTTTCAGCGACTGCTTGAATCGCTACAAAAAAATTAACTGTTAGCGCTAGCAGGGATCAGGCGTGACTCTGCTAGCGCTGCAGTTTTGTGTGCTGTGTTTTGTAAGTGACAGTGATCTATTGATACTGCACTTGGGTGGGCTGGGCTGGAAGGAGTGTCTATATGCAGGTGCTGGCAGGTGTCTGGGCTGATCCTGCTAATGCCGCATTTTTGGGAACACTAAACTATTGGGGACGCTAGTATAGATCTGATCAGATCAAAGATATTGATCCGTTCAAACACTATTCTAGTAAGGGAGGTGTATGGTGTGTGCATGTGTGTTAGCGCTACTGGCAATCAAACAACTGACAACTGGGATTGGGATTGAAGCTAACTGACACTGACACCTAAGTGATGCTAACTAGCTAACCCGTGACACTAATATGGTGATCAGAAAAAACATCTGTACACTATACTAATGCCACAGTGACAGGGAGTGAAAGGGTTAACTGGGGGGGGGGGGTGATCAGTGGGTTAAACCTTTATTAGGGGGTTAATGGGGGTACCCTAAACCTACCTGGGCCTACTACTAACTGCCCTAATGCTGATTAGTGTCACAAATGACACCAGTACAGTGATCAGTGAAGAATCTGAGAACTGCACTTGGTGGCACTGTGAAAGGGAGTAAAAGGGTTAACTGGGGGGAGGGGGGTGATCAGGGGGTGATCGGGTGGTGAAAAGTGTGCCTGCGTGTACTGGTGTTAGTGTAATGTTTGTGTACTCACAGTAAGATGTCTTCTCCTCTCACACTGGAACTGAAAAGGGCTCCGCGGGAGGGCTCCGCGTTTACATTACACAGGCAGAGGACAAATAGTTTTCCACTGAGGAATCCTGATAGTACAAAAGATTAATCTACCATGCACACTCCAGCTGGCCAATCACTTTGAGCTTGATCTAATCAAAATGGCACACTTTATGAACTGAAACAAGAGGATGTGAGCAGTGTTTTGCTCAATCAATTGTAAAATCCATAGGACACTGAATATTTCCTTTTTTTGATTGTACTTCCAATGCATGAGGTAATTTAGCAAGCAACGGAAGCAAAAACAAGTCCTTACCATTTCATTATTAATTTGTAGAATCAATTTTTTATTGATTGATGTGATGATAACTTTTTGGCTATTTCTAGTAAGTAAGCAGTTTTAACGTGTACTTAAAGGCCTCTTGCACATGGGTGTAAAAAACTGCATATGGGCATACGGCATACGGTGTAAAATATGCCTATTGTTGTGGCACAGGGGAATGTTTTGAAAAATACACCCATCTGCATGCGCAAGTATGCTCTGTGTGGTTACGTGTGTACAGCGCTTTCTGTAATGCAGTCCTTTGAGCAAAAATACTCTGCAGCTGTGGCTCCCAGGCACCACAACACAACAATTTTATACTATACGCTATATATATTTTTGTGTCATCTGCAAAAACTGAGATTGTACCGGGGCGGCCACAGTGAGACTCAGGAGCAATTGTAACGCCATGGCGAACTGATCAATGTGGTGATCCAGTTTATTCAATCTGGAAAAAAATATTACCAACAAGTGAATTGACTGCATCTTCTGAATTCATGGCCTTCGCATACTGTCAGAAACCATGAAATCAGACAGAGACAGAAGTACAGGTAAATCACACAGGAACACAGGAGAGCATCTCTAGAGAGGTGTCCAAGGCGAAGACAGAGCTCCTCTGGACTGGACGGCTTAAGTACGCAGGACTGATGAGCAGGATCATCAACAGCTGAGTAACTGTGGAGAGATGGGAGCTGGCAATTAGCTGACAGCTGAGCGGCCAGCTCAGAGAAGGAAGGGCTGAGCCCAGCCCTGACAATTGGTCTGGCGGGAACGACCCTTTATAAACCCATGTTGATTACTACTATTGATACTGTTTTCTTCAGCAAATTCTTTGATATAGTCCCTTATCATCGCCTCCAATAGTTTACATGCTATTGATGTTAGGCTGACTGGCCTGTAGTTTCTCTGTATATGTCTCTGTCTTTTTTTTTAATATTGGTACCACGTTGGCTTTTCTCCAATCAGCTGGTACGACTCCTTTCAATATGATGGCCATAAAAATTAGGTTTAATGGTCTTGCTATAACCTGAATGAGTTCTTTGAGGACTCTCGGGTGTAAGCTATCCAGTCCTGGTGATTTATTTGTGTTAGGCTTTTCTAAGATGGAAAACAGATCATATTGGTCCCATAAAGAATGATGAAGGAAATCTGGTCACTAAGGATGGTGAGATGGCGAAGGTTTTGAATGTATTCTTCTCCTTAGTCTTCATGAGGAAAACAGGGGGCTTCAGTAACCAAAACTGCAATGTTTATCCTCATGACACGTCACAGGAAGCACCCTCATGGTTAACAGAGGATAAAATTAGAAACAGACTTGAAAAACTTAACACAAATAAGTCACCAGGACCAGATGGCTTGTACTCGAGGGTCCTTAAGGAACTCAGTCAAGTAATTGCCAGACCGTTGTTCCTAATTTTTATGAACAGTCTACTGACTGGTATGGTACCAGCTGATTGGAGAAAAGCCAATGTAGCACCAATCTTTAAAAAAGGACCAAGATATATCCCTGGGAACTACAGACCAGTTAGCCTAACATCAATAGTATGCAAGCTCTTGGAAGGGATGATAAGGGACTATATACAAGATTTTAGTAATGAAAACGGTATCATTAGCAGTAATCAGCATGGGTTCATGAAAAATCATTCTTGCCAAACAAATCTATTAACCTTCTATGAGGAGGTGAGCTGCCATCTAGATGAAGGAAGGCCTGTAGACGTAGTGTATCCGGAGTTTGCAAAAGCATTTGATACAGTTCCCCACAAAAGTTTACTGTAAAAGCTAAGGTCTGTCAGTACGGACCAAAGGGTGAGTACCTGGATTGAAAACTGTCCACAGGGGTGAGTTCAGTGGGTAGTGATAAATGAGGAGTACTCGCAATGGTCCAATGTGGAAAGTGGGGTCCCTCAGGGTACTGCCCTGGGACCAATCCAATTTAATTTATTCATAAATGATCTGTAGGATGGGATAAACAGCTCAATCTCCGTATTTGCTGACGATACTAAGCTAAGCAGGGAAATAGCTTCTCCGCAGGATGTGGAAACCTTTCAAGAAGATCTGAACAAATAATCGGGTGGGCAACTACATGGCAAATGAGGTTTTAATGTAGAAAAATTTTAAATAATGCATTTAGGTGGCAAAAACATGAATGCGATCCATTCACTAGGGGGAAAACCTCTGGGGGAATCTAGGTTGGAAAAGGACCTGGGGGTCCTAGTAGATGACAGGCTGAGCAAAGGCGTGCAATGCCAAGCTGCTGCAAGCAAAGCCAATAGGCATGCATTAAAAAGGGAATTAACTCCAGAGATAAAATGATAATTCTCCCACTCTACAAGACTCTGGTCCGGTCGCACCTGGAGTATGCCGTCCAGTTCTTGGCTCCAGTCCTCAGGAGGAATGTGCTGGAAATGGAGAGAGTACAGAGAAGGGCAACAAAGCTCATAAAGGGACTGGAGAATCTTAGGTATGAGGAAAGATTACAAGCACTGAACTTATTTTCTCTGGAGAAGAGACGCTTGAGAGGAGATATGATTTCAATGCACAAATACCGTACTGGTGACCCCACAATAGGGATAAAACTTTTCCATGAAAGGGCATTTAAAAAGACTCGTGGACATTCACTAAAATTAGAGGAAAAGCGATTTAACCGGAAACTGCGTAGAGGGTTCTTTGTGGTAAGGGCGGTAAGAATGTGGTATTCTCTTCCACAAGCAGTGGTTTCAACAGGGATCATAGATCATTTAAAAAAATGATTAAATAGGCACCTAAACGACCACAACATACAGGGATATACAATGTAATATTGACATAAAAGCGCGCACACAGGTTGGACTTGATGGACTTATATCTTTTTTCAACCTTACCAACTATGTAACTATGTAGTCTTTTCAGGATGACAGCTTCTGTTAGATACAAGGGTAGATCCTGCAACATGTTACTAAAAATACAGTTGTGGTCAGTATACCTCTCCTTTTCCTGTGTAAAATCCGAGGAGAAGAAAGCATTTAGTACAGTTGCCTTCTGTTGGAAGGAAACATGTTTTTTTGTTTTAATATCAGATGTTTCTGGATGGTTGAAACCTGATTACATCTGGCCTGGAATGCCAGCAGAGCAAGTTCACCCAGCAGGGTGTTCATAACGAAGAGTCATAAATGGAAATTAATCTCTGACAGGATGTTATCGCAGGCCTCCCGATGTGAGGTATGGGGGTAGAGAAGCACCAGATAAGACCTCCTGGAGAGGTGCAAATTCAAATGTCCTTTTACAGAACATCAAAAGTCAGCTGTTACTGAAAGGTGACCCGGGTCAGAATCAGTGATTCATGGACTATTTGCTGATGCTAGTGGGCACTACAGCATGCTTCCTGGAGGATGGGCAGATGAAGAATATATTAGGAAAGATGACCTCCTAAGGATTCTTATTGGATACAGATGGCTAGATAGGCTGGCAGTGGGTGCTGTGGGTGTGGTGTCTGAGTGGGGGTTAAAAGTACTGACTGGCTGGAATGACTTCCTCTCTTGCCATTGAGCACAGCTTAAGATACTGAATACAGAGGATGACCTTACGTAAAGTGTCATGTATGTTCTTTTGTGTTATATGCTCTGTAATATTTTCCTTTAGTGTTTTTATGTTAGCATTCCTACTTTCTTGGAAAATAAATGAGACCCTTGCTTTGTTAAAGCAGTGTGTTTATTTTTATAGCTTACCCTGTTATTGTACCATCACTATTAACTTTATCAAAGCTTTGATAGACTAGCTAATTATAGGAATAGACAAGTTAATACATATTTATAATAAATAGGGGGAATTCATAACTACCCAATATTTATTTCATTTGACACCCCAGAAGCAGGAATGTGGAATTTATTTAAGAAATTCTTTGCAGAATCCAAACCCTAATGTATTTTTGTCTTGAGTTCCTGTAAGTTAAGGAGTTCTCAACCATACAAGAGACCCAGAACTGAAAGCATTCCTCTACCGTGGCCAAGATTCACACTGGTTCGTGAATTCTGAAGCCCTGCTTGAGTGGTCCTGAAAGTTCTGTGAAATATTCCATTAGTGAGCGGATGCGCAGATCTGGTGAGAGTTTTGGCTGGTATTTGTGTATGTGTTAAAGTTTATTGTATTGTTAATGCAAATTGTTTTAGGCCTGTTAGCTGTTCAGTTGTGCATGCGAGAAGGGCTGATCACTCTTGATTAACTGATGTACCCTGCAGATTTATAGGATAAACCAGACATCTTTGAGGAGAAAGTGGGAGAAATATAGAATATATATATATATATACATATACATAGAGAGAGAGATTTTGTTTTGTATCCACGTAAAAGTGAAACAGCTTTTTGCTCTAACAGAAGATCCTTGTCGCCTAGGATCTGAGATAAGGGGGTTACAGTCTGGGGTAATAAGGATTCATTTTGTGCTTATCCTTGTGGAAGTCCATATTAGCTTGGGAACAGCTGTATCTGTGTGTTTGTGTGTGTGTGTGTGCGTGCATGCTGGTAACAGCTGCTGCTGTGCAGGACCATCTTTAATATTGATTGGACCCTGGGCAAACATTTTCTTGGGCCCCCCTTCCCCTCCATGCAATTTCTCTCTCCACCTGCTCTGAGACAGACAATAAATAGCAACTAGACTCAAAATCAGTTTACTGAATCAGGCAGTGATTGTGATTGGTTGCTAAAAGTTACAGTGTATCATTACCGCTCACTGACTGGCTGCTAGAGGTTACAGCACACATTATGGCTCACTGATTATTTGATAGAGATTACAGCACATGACTTCTGCTTGTTGATTGGTTGCTAGAGATTACTGTACATCACTACTGCTAACTGATTGGTTGCTAGAGGTTACTGGACATCCTTCCACTCACCAATTAGTTGCTTGAGGTTACTGCAAATTATTACTGTTCACTGATTGGTTGCTAGAGTTTACTGCAAATACTTACTGCTCTATAATTGGTTGCATGAGGTTAGTGCACATCATTACTGCTCACTGATTTGTTGCCAAAGGATATAGCACATTATCGCCACACTGCCTGCATACCATGGACTGATGAGGAGACCCATCATTAGACAGAAAACTCCTAGGGATTCTAGGACTCCTGGGATCAGTGGCAATGCTTGGGGAGGGGGGTGTGATCAGTGGCAATTCTGGGGGATTGATGGGATTAGTGGTGGTGGGGGGATGGGATTAGTTAGTAGACAGTACACTGTGGCAAATTCTGAATTATGTAGAGCAAAGCTGGAAATCTTTGGCAAGTACAGTATATACTCTAGTCAGGGATTCTACACTGACCACCAATGTAATGGGGAATTTTCAGTGACCACCAATGTGAGGGGGGATTTACACTGACCACCATTGTGAGGGGGAATTCGCACTGACCACCATGTAGTGGGGGATTTTACACCACCCTCCAACATAAAGAGGAATTTCTACACTGACACCAATGTAATAGGAGCATTTACACCAACCACCAGTGTAAGGAGGAATATACAATGACCTCCATGACCTCCAATGACCACCAATGTTTGGGGGGGGATTACACTGACCACCAGTGTAAGGGCAATTCTGCACTTACCACCAATGTGAAGGCACTGATCACCAATGTAATGAAATGAAGAATTTACACTGACAATCAACGTAATGGGGGATTTTACATCAACAACCAATAAAGGGGGATTTCTACACTGGCCACCAATGTAAGGGGGTTTTACACTTACCACCAATTTAAAGGGGGCTTCTACGTGGACCACCAATGTAAGGAAGGATTTGAAACCGACCACAAATGCAAGTTTGGATTTTTTTTTTTACTGATTACCAATATAAAGAGGAGTTTCTACACTGACCACTAATGTAATGGGGATTTACACTGAATACTAATGTAATGGGGATTTACACTGACCACTAATGTAATGGGAATTTACACTGACCACTAATGTAATGGGGATTTACACTGACCACTAATGTAATGGGGATTTTCACTGACCACTAATGTAATAGGAGCATTCACAGTAACCACCAATGTAAAGAGGGATTTACACTGACCATCAATGTAAGGGGGACCTTCATACTGGCCACTAGTGTGAATGAAAGGATTGTACACCAAGCCCCAATGTAATGAGAAGATTTACACTGACAACCAATGTAACTGAGACATTTAGCCTGCGTTCATATTTGTGTGTGTCAGGAATGCATGCAAAATCGCTTTCCTGACACCACAGAAACATGCTGCCCTTTAGCAGATACACAGCAGTGCCATTAATTGTTAATGACACCCTCACGCATCTGCTGAGATGTGCGTAGTCACATGCACCGAAATTCAGGGTGCTGAAGCACCATGTTATTTTGAAAAAGTGTTCCACCTCCAATTTGCTTACCTTTGCAGAACAGGCTGATGTTAGGCTTAATAACTACAGTTGCAGGCAAGACTTTCCAGCATGCCTCTTTACCTCCCCAGTGGGCAACATTCAACAGAAGTGATGGTGAATATGACCTCAAGGGGGCATGATATACATATGAATGTCGCCTCTATTTACATATCAATGTAGTCTCCATTTACATATTAATGCACCTTATTTACATGTAAACACAGGGTCTGCAGGTGAGTCATCTGTACATGGCAATAAGACAGAGCTGAGCAGCACTAGTAACAGAACTTCACAATGAGATATCGGGACACAGCACGGGACTAAAACTTCAAGGGACAAGGGAAACACGGATAAATGGCAAGTATGAGGCAGCTGTTTTGAGCCCTACAACAATGATGGGGCCCAGGGCATCTGCCCTCTTTTGCCCTGCCTTAAAAACGGCCCTACCGCTGTGTGGACTGATTTAGTGTGAGCTTAATTCACAAATCAATGGAAGTATTGGAATGTTCCTTAAAAAGTATGCCTCTACTAATTTTAACACTTCAGCAGAAAATGCTTTGACCCTCCAATTTAATGATTTTTTAAAACAATGTGATGTTCAAAACGAGAGTATGAAAAATAATCTAAGAAAGGCAAAAAAGCAAGAATGGCGAATGTGGTATGAATGCTGTTGAGAATGAAGGAGACTGCTCATCAAAAATAAATGCAGTGGTATACCGAGAGAAATCAGTTAGTAGATTAGATAGAAAGTGTAAGTAAAAATATATTAGCGATAGCTCCAAAGGCAGATGCAAATGTTTGTAATCACAAATGTAATGAACAATTGGTGACTGAGAAGTGTGTATTGGAACAGAAAATTGAGGAATTAGAGGAAACATGTAAGCTAAGAGAAAGTTGTATTGCCTCTTTAAATTTGAATGAGCGTGTTATAATACTGCTTAGGAAGGAGTTACTTGGTGCCCAGGCATCCATAACCGAGTTATCCTCCAAACATGTAAAGGTTGAGCAGTCTCAATGTTCAGCACAGATAGAGGCTCTAGAACAACAGTTAGGGAAGCCAAATGCTCTTGTTGCTTCAAGTGATGTTGCTATGGTGGGAATCAATGTTGAAGATCTGAAATAGGAGTATTTAAACAAAAGTGCTGTAACTGCTCTTGAAATTGATTCAGGAGTTGAAATAGAATTTGGGCCTGATCTTTTCAAGAATACTAACACAATGACAGTGGAGACTTCTGATGAGTCCATTGCTAGTAACTACTCCTCAGACAATGAAAGTGTAAAGTCTGTTGATTCCAATCATAGTAGTGTTATGCAGCAATGTGAGTCTCCATTGCCATATGCTCAGAGAAGGGCCTATGCAAGGAGACCAGCTCTCAAATGCTGTAATGCTGTAATGTGTAAAAAGGGGAGTCACATTGCCACGTATTGTTTGGTGGCTAAAAATAATAATATGCAAAGGAAATCGCACTACCCTAAAACTACACCATGGCATTATGAAGTGTATTCTGCGTGATGGGGTAGCAATCCAATGCATAGAGGCCATAGTAATCAAACCAATGTCCCATTTAAGGCCCAAATGATGAGACTACAAACTGAAAATAGTCAGTTAAGGCAGGAAAGGCATCAGTATGTAGAACAGATAAATAAACTCAAAATGGAGGTAGCCTCATGTTCACTAAGGTATAGCATTGGGGGAAACATATCTTTTGTTAACAGCCCTTAATGAGTCGAATGGTTGGTAAAAACTTTCTGGTTATTGTTTCTTTGCTATGGATAAGGTTTAGATGTGAGTTTCAAAGATTTGGCCTTAATTTTTGGCGTATAGGATAAGCCTCTGGATTTTTTTTTCTCTTTTTATTTTTTTTCTCTTGTTTTGGTATTTTTTATATAATCGTTATTTGATTATTCGTTTAGTCCACCTGAAAGGGGGGTAATTGACTATGCTCTAAATTAGCAGCTGAATGCATTTTGTTTAAGACAAGAGTTGGTAGAAAGCCACTGGAGTTATTGTAGGTTTTTTTTTTGTTTTTATTTTCATTCAGGTGAAAACAAATCCAAAATGTTTAGGTTTTGTCCATCTGAAAGGGCAGTTAGTGCATAGGTCTTAAGGAACAGATAAATGCATTGGTTTTTTTGGGGGACGTTTAAAATTAGAATTTTTAGAAGCAACATTCATGTTCATTTGTTTTTGCTCTTATCATGGGGATCCATTTTAGAGTGGGTTCATCCTAAAGAGATAATGGTTATTTTGATAATTTGTTCAGAGTTGTAGAAGTCAGGAATACTAAGTTCCTGGGTTCCAAGGGAGAAACTATAAGTAAACATAGCAAGCTTGTAGACATTGTGAATAGCAATTTGATTCTGCTCTTGTTTTTCATTTCCAGAGTCCTGGTGGAGCGAGAGTTTGGAGAGCTCTCTGGAACATGGATGAGCGATGTTCATCTGGTTGGCAGTTTGTCTGTGCCATGCCACAATTTGTTCTCACAAACATTCAGGGGAGAAGGGATAAACGAAAAGATTCAGATTAATACTTACAATATAAGGTTTCTTTTCCTTACGGACAATTAAAGTGTTTGTTAACCCAAAAAGAAAAAAAATTAGATTCTGGTCCCTTAAAGCAGATTACACAGCACAGTGCTTGTGCTATGTAATCTGCACCCTCTAAACTGTAAAAAAAAAACCTGAATCTGGCACTTCCTGTATGGCCTGTCTAAATAGACCACGATAACCAGGGCTGCTCCACCCTGATCACCGTGGTCCAATTGCGGCCCTCTGTGATAGGCTGTCTGCTCTCTGCTCTCTCAGATCCCTGTGCAGGAGAGACTGGGGAGCAGCAACTTGCTTATGTGTATCCACGTACATCTGGTGTTACTTCCTACGAGACATATCTACATAGCCATTTCACCATCTTGAGGAGAGCCGTGTGTTCCTGTTGGAGTCATCCCAGGTTTCTGGCGTCCAGCCTTCACAGTTGTTCATACAACACCAGCCCGTTTAACCCACAGAGCATATGCTCTTGTAGGTTCAAATGCTCCGGTAAGCCTCCTAGTGTTTGGTGGTGGTACACTTCACTTCAAATATATACCCTGCTCACCATTGTGTTTTCCTAAGAAGTTTTCAGACTCTTTTTCATGCAAATCTGACCTAGTTTGAGTCACTTTTCACTGGAACTTTTCTTTTTTTAGTCATCACTAGTCAAAGTTTTTTATATATTTTTTGTTCTTCATTTTACATTCATGATCATTGGGGTTCAGTACCCTTTTGTCTGATTTGTGTGTCTACTCACGTTTTTTATATAAGCGCTACACTATTTGTATCCATCTCTGCTCTCTCCCCCCTCCTTCCTGCCGCTATTCCTGTAAAGTAAAATTAAACATTTTCACTGCCAGCTCCTCTATTAGAGGCTGGCATAGTACACTGTGTCACTAGTTTTAAAAAATAAGCAGAGTAAATACCTAATTTGAACTGTTTTCAGGCCAGTGACGTGATTTGCGGCCGCTTTACAGCCACGATACACGGCTTCTGCGGAGGAGACAAGCGGCCACGGGAGGGGGGGACATTCCCTTTCACTGCTTGTAAAAGCAGTCTAGAGGCTAATTAGCCGCTAGGATTGCTTTTACATGAAAGCCGACCATTGGCTGAAAAGAATGATACCAAGATGATACCTAAACCTGCAGGCATCATTCTAGTATAACCACTCAAAGTCCAGCAACATACCAGTACGTTGCTGGTCCTTGTTGGGCATATATTGTAATCTTTTTTTTTCATGCAGCCTGTGGGCTGAACGAAAAAAAGAGATTGATTGGTGGGTATGCCCACCATTAGAATACCTCCCTTCATCCACCCACTTCTAATGATGGGCATACATGCACCATTTATATATGCCAAAGCATGGGGGCATCAGCCCCAAAAGTTAGGAGCAAATCGCTTCTCCGCCCCTGCTGCCCCCATGCTTCGGCATATATCACCTCCGCTGGAGTCACGGCTTTATATATCGTGGGAGCAAACGCTGTTGCTGTCAAGATAGATAAATCCGCGCTGCAGCTGAATGGCGTACTTGAAAACAAAAAAATGGTTAACAATAAAACACAGTAAACAGTAAAGTATAAAAAATTGCATACCTGAAAAGCAAATATGATAAAACATAATAACAATAAAACATTGCAGAATAGAATACAGTAAAAAAGAGCAGAACAACAGAGAGAGAATAGAGAGAGAGAGAACAATAAAACAACAACTATTTTTGTTTTTGTTTTTTTTATATATTTTTTTGTGTTTTTTTTTACACTTTTTTTTGTAACTGTAACTTTTATAACTGTAACCGGTTCCACGTTCGGGTCTCTCAAAATGCGATGGCATCTTGGGAGACCCTGTGAAAGTGTGCCTAGTCTGTGCAATGCTGCAATGCTAATACTCAACTAGTGTATGGTAGCGTTCAAAACATTCACCAATGCAAAGACCAGGATTGTCAGGACAGGAGGGACAATAATAGCGGGTGTCACGCCTATATCCGCGCCTGCTGCAGACACAACATCTTTTTTGGGGGGGTTCGTTGGGTAGGGGTTCTCGGGAGGACATAAAGAAAATGGCTCTCATGCAGCCGACTGCATTTGGTTGGGGATGTGAATGGGGGAAGTACGGGTGCTGCAGAAGTGGTGGGTTGCCAACTAGGATTGGCGAATGCAGCAGGAAGGGCACTATGGGCACGACGGGCCTGTGTTTGTCTTCTTCTTGGTGGCAGCGGGACACTACTTGTGCTTGCCACCTCACCAGCTTGAACTGCACTTATGGGACTCGCCACGTCACCAAGTGCTACTGCAGTGCTTGTTTGACTACGACCGGGGTGTACTAGGCCACTGGTGCTTGCCAGTTCACTAAAACGCTACCAAAAAATTGTTTTGTAAATGACAGTGATCAATCAATACTGCACTTGGGTGGGCTGGGCCGGGCGGAGGGGCAAAATGCATGTGCTAGCAGGTATCTGGGCTGATCCCACTAGCACTGCGTTTTTGGGAACCCTAAACTGCTGGGGACGCTAGTATAAATCTGATCGGATCAGATATTGATCCATTCAGATACTATAGCACTAAGGGAGGTGTATGGTGCGTGCGTGGGTGTTATCGCTACTGGCACTAACCTGACGCTGCCTGGGGCTGGTGCTTGCCAGTTCACCAAAACGCTACCAAAAAAACTGTTAGCAATCGCAGGGATCAGGCCTGACTCTGCGAACGCTGCAGTTATGCATTTAGTGTTTTGTAAGTGACAGTGATCGATCGATACTGCACTTGGGTGGGCTGGGCTGGGCTGGGCGGAGGGGCAAAATGCAGGTGCTAGCAGGTACCTGGGCTGATCCTGCTAACGCAGCGTTCTTGGGGACCCTAAACTGCTGGGGACGCTAGTATAGATCTGATTGGATCAGATATTGATCCGTTCAGATACTATACCACTATACCACTAAGGGAGGTGTATGGTGCGTGCATGGGTGTTAGCGGTACTGGCGCTAACCTGACGCTGCCTGGGGCGACGCAGACCCTATCTGACCCTAAAACCTAAGTTATATCACTGCCGGGTGATCAGGGGGCTAAACCTTTATTAGCGTCACCAGTGACACTAATATAGCGATCAGAAAAACGATCGCTTAGTGACACTGGCGACGGGGGATGATCATAGGGTTAAAACTTTATTAGGGGGGGTTAGGGGGGTACCCTAGACCTAAAAGGGGCTACCACTAACTGCCCTACCACTCCTAACTGTCACAAACTGACACCAATGCAGTAATCAGAAAAACAAAAACAAAACTGCTTGGTGTCACTGTGACGGGGGGGGGGGGGGGGGGGTATGCCTGGTGTGTTTTACTGTGTGTGTTGTTTTGTGCACTTACTCAGATGTCTTCTCTCCTCGGCGCCGGAACGGAAAATGCCGAGCCGAGGAGCGATGACATCACTTCCTCTGCCGCTGTTTACTATACAGCAGCAGAGGAAGAATCTCATTCATTGGGAGCGATCGCGAGGGGGTGGCCACGAATGAGTGGTCTCCCCCTCAGCCTGGATCACTCCTCTAACGAAGCCAACCGCCTCGGGCACCAGGGGGGGGTGCGATGTGCCCCCCGCCCGCGGGAGGCAGATCACATACCAGGTATGTGATTTTGCCTGCCCGTGCCACTCTGCCGAAGTATATCTGCGTTAGGCGGTCGGCAAGTGGTTAAGTGCTAATGCTGCATCTGAAACACTTTTCCCATCAACAAGGCTTGTGAAACATCTTGCCGGAGTCTCTCCTGTCATTTATGAATGCAAACATACTGTGAATACAAGTGCAATGGGTTGGAGGTTAGGGAAGGAATGTATCCTATCCAATACTTCAGAAGAAGAAATGGAAACTATGTTTTTTTGTTTTTTTTGGGGAGAAATTGAAAGAAGAAAATGCTTTTAATATATAACATGTATTGGCATAACTGAATTAATATGGTGCAGGTACCCAGGAGGCAGGCACTTATGCATAGTAAGGTGTCTGTTGGTCAGACTAGAGAGTGCCAGGTGACACATCAGTGGGGTGAAAATTTTCTTGTGGGGGTGGTGTCTCAATCTTAGCAGTCCTACAGAGAGGTTCTTGGTTACTGGACATGTGGGACACCAGAGCTGGAGATGGGGGAGATATACCTGGTCGATGTCTCACCTGAGAGTTTGGAACCCTGCACAGGTAATGCCAGTGACTACACACAAAAGCATGCTCCGTTAGAGAAAGGGGAATAACTACAAATAGATCTAAGCTCTTCCCAAACGCTGGCTACAAGGGTACAGTATGCCTTCACCAAATGGCACTTCAACGTCTCACAGTGGGTGATAAAAACCTATTACCCTGGGGCCCATGCGGGAGAGTTCCGAGATGGCCGCCTGAGCCAGGAGCTCCGCACCTCACTATCTCAGACGCGCCCAGCGAGCCTTTCCGACCCCGCTCGACAGCAACAGAAACGGCTCAGGAGACCCCCCAAGCACCGGAGAACAACCCCATATGCTGGGATCTGGGGTCAGGAGAAGCCTGATCCCCGAATTCGCTGCCTCCACCCACGCCGGGTGTACCAAGATGGCCGCCGCGGCCACTGCTGCAGCACAGCACCATGCTTCACTTAAAGAAGCCACTCCATAACACAGGCAAGTGCTGACTCCTGCCCTTCTCCACATCACCCCCGGCCCACACAATGCAGGAGTGCAGGCTCAGACTCCCTCGCGGGCCTCCACAGAGTCCCTTCTCAGCCGCACGTTTGGAGAGCAGGCCTTCTCCCCGGCAGGCTCGATGGCTTCCATTTATGCCGCTCCTATCCCCCTTTAGCCCATCGACCCAGAACAATCAGCTTCTGATGGAAGATCTCTTCTCTAAATTCTCCGCTCTCCTTGAAAGGGGTCTAGAGGCCACGGCAGCTAAAATAACAGGAGACATCAAAGCGGACCTGCAGAATATAGGCTCTAGAATGGACGCCATTGAAGGAAAGCTTGAACAGACTACTGCAGTCTCCCACCAGAACTCTGACCTGATCCAATCCCTCCAAGACCAATTAGATACAGCAAACTCACGCATAGATGATTTGGAGAACAGATCTCGGAGGCTGAACTTTAGGATCAGAGGCCTACCGGAATCAGTCACAGATGTCGCAGCGGCAACGCAGGACCTTATGGGAGAACTGATCCCAAACATTCCAACAGCGGTTGGCAGCACCCAGATCCTAATTACAGGCCGAAACGCAGGGCCAGTAAACACGAATACATAGTGGTAACGACCATGCAAGGGGATAGGACCCCTTCATAGTATATAAAACCAAAAAACAAACAAATTAGCAATAAATAAATACAGACATCTTATGAAGTCCAGTATGGCTAGAGTTGGAAATTCTTGACACTCTAAGACAATACACATGGCGAGGACATCTGGACAGACAAAACTACGTTAATTGGAGTATATACAAATGGTACCTACCAAATAAGGATCAAAAGAGCAGGGGAAGGGATAGAAGGATCACCAATCTAGAGATAGGAAAGGTGGACTAATAATATATCTCTATACACTATATTCACTGTAATAATTGAAAGGTTTAATATAAACACAAATGTGTCTAGGAACCGAAAAGAAGTTGCTTATCAGAGGAAGGATTTATAGGATTGTACTTCATTGATACCTGGCCAGCGTGTGGCATTAAGGCGTTCAATCCACTTCGCCTTATGTTGGAGTATTCTCCTATCCCAGTCACCCCCTCTTGGATCCTGTGGAATCACTGCCAACGCAATGAAGGTTGCAACGGAAGTATCAAATCTATGACAGAGATCAAGATGTCTGCTAATAGGGCTGAGCATCTTCCCATTAGCTGAATAATAAACGTGGTCTCGTATCCTTTGCCAAAAATGGCGGATGGTCTTGCCAACGTAAGTTCCTTTGGGTGTAGTTTTGAGTGCAGAAAATAAGTCCAAAGTGGTGGCCATAGCTATTGCCAAAACTTGCAACTTTAGCTGGATTGCAGACATTAAAGACCCAAACGGCAGGATTCTCTTAGTTAAGGGTAAAATAGATGGACAGATCTACTCCCTAGTCTCCTACTATATCCCTAATAAGGGCCAAGCTTATTTTTTTCAGAACCTTCTGAGCTTCCTCTCTCCGTCACTAGAAGGTACGGTTATTTTTGGTGGTGACTCAAACACCGTCTTTGATCAAGGGCTGGACAAATCCACGCCCCCCGCAGAGCGACTTACCCGCCCTACCAAACAAAGTCTCAAAATAGCTAGACTCATTCATGCCCATGGGTTAGCGGATGTCTGGAGGGAATTGAACCTCTACTAAGAGGGACTATACCCACTTCTCTCACCCACACAACTCCTATGCTAGGATTGATCACCTCCTCGTCAAAACACAGTCCATACCTTTGATCATAAAGTCCTATATCAAAGACACTGTTTTGTCCGATCATTCATTGGTGGTCATGGACATACACGCACACCACCGCAGACCGGGCAGGGGACAATGGAGACTAAACAAATCCATTCTCACAGACCCAATCCACGTCACTATGCTGAACAAATCTTTAAAAGAATACTTCCTCCTAAACAAAACTGAGGGCATTTCACCCGAGATACTATGGGCAGCCCACAAAGCCTTCATTAGAGGGGAGCTAATCAGACTAGCTTCCCAACTTAAGAGGGAAAGAGAGGCCGACATTAAGATCCTAGAATTCGAATTCTCCAAACTTCAGACACTTCACAAATCCAACCCCACCCCCTCTTCGATGTCTCAGTTAGACAAGGCCAGGCTGGAGCTCAACCTGGCCCTCACAGCTAAGGCCAAAAAACAAATTTGATGGAACAAACACAAATTCTATACCCAAGGGGACAAGGTGGGTTCCATGCTGGCCTCTAAACTAACGCCCCGAATTAAATCACACACTATGCCATAAATAAAGATCCCAGGTCAGGGCTCCACGGCTAATCCATCCAAAATATTAGAAGCCTTTCAGGCTTTTTATAGCGACCTTTATTCGCCAAAATCTCCTCCGCAGGACATCGCTCTAGATTCCTTTCTGGGTGGACTCTCTCTTCCATTGCTTTCAGCAGAACATAGGGACAGCCTTGAAACCCCCTTCACGGAAGGAGAGGTACTTGGAGTAATAAAATCACAAAAAAATGGCTCAGCACCTGGCCCGGACGGTCTGTCCAATATTTATTACAAGACCTTCCCCAATACCTTAGCCATACATCTAACACACTTCTTCAACTCTAAAACACGGGGGAACCCACTTGATCCACAACTTAATACTGCATACATTGCAGTGATCCCTAAACCGGATAAAAACCCGGAAGATGTTGGAAACTATCGCCCTATATCACTTATAAACTGTGACGTCAAAATTTTGACGAAGATTCTTGCTAATCGCATGGCTTCCTTCATCAATACATATATCAATAAGGATCAAGTGGGTTTCATCCCGGGCAGACAAGGTCCAGACCAAATAAGGCGGGCCATAGACTTGGTCCCCATACTTCAAACTAATTGGGTGGGAGGTCCTAAACAATCTGGAATGCTCCTGTCGTTGGACCTACAAAAGGCCTTCAACTCCGTTTCTTGGCCATATATCTTTACCATGTTAGAGCAATGGGGCTTTGGACAAAGATTTCTCGGTCTGATACGGGCCCTTTACTCCAACCCCAGTGCCAGTATCCGCCTGCAAGGATACTACTCAAAACCCATCACAATTAAAAAAGGCACTAGGCAAGGGTGCCCACTCTCGCCAATCATATTTGCGATGGCCATTGAAACGCTTGCTATTGCAATTCGTCATAACCCAAATATCCAGGGAGTGACTTGCGGCTCCAAAACCCACAAATGCGGGTTATATGCGGACAACGTCTTGCTCTTTCTCACCTCCCCAGTAACCTCCCTTCCCAATTTATGCAAAACCCTAGATGCCTTCGCCAAACTGTCCGGTTTAGAAGCTAATTACTCAAAATCTCGAGCTCTCAATATCTCACTAACACCCGAGACTGTTAATCTCTTACGACAAAACTTTCCCTTCAAATGGAGTGACTCCTCCATCAAATACTTAGGTATTAACTTAACAGCTAAAACTGAAACTCTGTATGGCCATAACTACCCTCCCATGTACCGTAAGCTGGAAAAAGACCTAAATTCCTGGTCTCGTAGCAATATTTCTTGGCTGGGGAGGGTAAACTCAGTTAAAATGACATTACTTCCCAGATTGCTATATCTGTTTCGCACCTTACCCATCCCTGTCCGGAAGGACCATATTAGATCTTTCCAAAGCAAACTTCTAAAGTTCATCTGGGGTAAGGTGGGATACAGAATTCTCTAAAGAACCCTTTATCTACATAGGAAAAAAGGAGGGCTGGGCTTACCCCACCTTTTCAAGTACTTCCAAGCTGCCAGACTAGCCCAAATATCAACAGTATATTTTAACTTTGAAAAACCTGATTGGGTTGGAATTGAAAAACAGGCAGTTCCTAATTTCACGATAGACTTCCTCCTATGGATACCCCCAAGAAACAGACCCTCTATACTAGCCCCGACCCTTTCCCACTATTTCGATTCCTTACGCTCTTCCAAAGCTTTAGTTTTGGCATACAAACCCCTCACTCATATTTATAATATGGCCTTCAAGTGGTGAGTGGATAAAGGCCTGTACAGGATAGGACAATTCTTCACTCTAAAACACTGCACCAAAACGTTACTGCTTAGATACTGTTCTGTTTCTTAACGCCTATACCTGACAAAGTATAAGCCTGCTTTGTATAATTGCTCTTTCTCCTCAAAATAAAAATCTTTTGAAATAAAAAAAACTATTACCCTATATGTGTTGACTATATACTGAATCAAATGCAGTCATTGTACCAGTGGCTTACTTCCAGAGATGTGCGGACACAGAATGAGGGAGGTTCATTCAGGATGCTTATTTCTGAGGAGTAACCGAAAGAGGAGGGATGTATTCAGCACTATATTGGGAGGAATAGGAGCTGGGATGGGTGTTAATAATGAAGTGGACATCAGTATCCTGAGGAACAAACTCTCAGCTATAGCTTCAGACAGTAAGCAGGGCTTTGTTACTCAGAGAGAGAATGATGACATCCTTAATAACCAACAAAGTCACATAAATAACCAGGTTAAAGTGGCTCAAGATTTTATCTACCATTTTAAAGAAATTGGTAGAGAGTGTGATAATACAGGGAAAGAATGTGTCATGGGCTCTGGCGTGCACGCAGGGCCAGGCGGAATTATCAGCCAACATCAAGCTAATTGTACAGACTCTGTATGAGGGGCAGTGGCTTTATGAGTTTGCATCACAGCTCAGTAAGATTTTGTCAAAACACATCGCTTATACTTATCCAAAGTGGTGGTCAAATGCCTGGATGGGCTGTGCTAGCTTGGATTATGAAAGGTGTTATGCTTCCTCGTTGATCCCATATACAGAAGTGCAGACTTGATCTGTATATTCGGTGATATCGATGGGCTTACTGACTGGGGAGTCTACCTTGTTGCATCTGAGGCTAAATTACCCACATGTGATCCGAGAGGATGGAAGCTGGAGGCAGGTTAATATTTTTCCCTCTGTCTGTGGCATGACCATGATGTCCTTTATATGCCAGGTCAGTACACAGTGGTGAACGAGAAATGTTGGGAAGATGTTTCACTCTGTGTTCTGGATGGAGAGATCATTGCTGGGAAGGAAGCACCTGGGTATTATTTGGGACATAGACGACTTTCTTTGTCCTAAAGGATACCAATGTAACGTTAGTCATGGAACTAGTGTGTTCCTAACAATAGATAGAGGTGCATGGTATACTCTGGGCATGGTCTCTGAAATCCAGGCACAAGGATAGAATTTTGTGGTTTTGACATTATTTCAAGTTGGTATGTGTTGTTGGACTCAACATTTATATAGAAAGGTCTTGCATTTATCTATGCAAGTTGAGGGACGAACTGAGGGTAAGGTCTCTTCGTACAGGTTAGAGGCTTTGCTGCCAATTCAGAAGTCCTGAAGTACCGCTGACATGCCAAAATTGCAGTGGAAATGGCCATATTGAGCAAGCCTGCCTAATCCCGACCCGTATATACAATAAAGGGTTATAGGATGTTGGGAGTGAGATGCTTAATTTGGTGGGTCACATATATATATATATATATATATATATATTATGGTAATGTGTTGATTGGTGTGCTATGATAGTTTGACGTACATCTATTAGGTTAGTGATATGGGTGAGTAAGGTCCTCCTCAAGGTTCTGTATCTGAAAGCTGGTTAATATGTGGCTCTGAGTGTGTGTTGGTGAATGGTGAGTAAATGGACACCCCTTGCCTGTATTGCACCCCATTGTGATGATACCGGAAAGGAGAATACACCGAGTGGTGTCATGGAAGCTGTCACAGAACAATGGTGGTGGTGTGTCACTCAGGGGCAAAGCGGCACATGTTGGGAAACACAATATATCTTAAGGTCAAACATTTGTGAACTGTTCCATAGAAGATGTCTCTGAAGAAGGATGATGTGTGCCCTTCAGGCACAAAGCAACATATGTTGGAAGGCAACATTTTTTTTGTTTTAATATCAGATGTTACTGGATGATTGAAACCTGATTACACCTGGCCTGGAATGCCAGCAGAGCAAGTTCACCCAGCAGGGTGTTCATAACGAAGAGTCATAAATGGGAATTAATCTCCGACAGGATGTTCTCGCAGGCCTCCTAATGTGAGGTATGGGGTAGAGAAGCACCAGATAAGACCTCCTGAAGAGGTGCAAATGTCCTTTTACAGAACATCAAAAGCCAGCTGTTACTGAAAGATGACCTGGGTCCGAATCATTGATTCATGGACTATTTGCTGCCCCTAGTGACACTACAGTAAGCTTCCTGGAGGATGGGCAGAAAAGAATATATTAGGAAGGACGACCTCTTAAAGATTCTTATTGGATACAGATAGCTAGATAGGCTGGTAGCGGGTGTTGTGTGGGAGGTGTCTGAGTGGGCTTTAAAAGTACTGACCGGCTGGAATGACTTCCTCTCTTGCCATTGAGCCCAGCTGAAGATATTGAACACAGAGGAGGACCTTACGTAAACGATTATTTATGTTCTTTTGTGTTATATGCGCTGTAATATTTTCCTTAATTTTTTTGTTAGCATTCCTACTTTCTTGGGAAATAAATGAGACCCTTGCTTTGTTAAAGCAGTGTGTTTATTTTCATAGCTAACCTTGTTAATGTACATCACCATTAACTATCAGAACTTTGATAGACTAGCTAATTATAGGAATAGACAAGTTAATACATATTTATAATAAATAGGGGGAATCCTTAACCACCCAATATTAATTTCACCTTCTCTGTGTCATCTGTAACCATCCTCCCTTCATCTTTTTTTATGTGGCCAACGTGCTCTGACCTCGCTTTTTTACTGTTATATATCTAAAAAACATTTTGGGGATTTTTTTTTACTCTCCTCCACTATGTGTCTCTCATAGTCTTTTTTAGCTGCCCTAATTTTGTTCTTACACTTTTTATTGCATTCCTTGCAATGTTGAACGGCTGACGATGACCCATCCCCTTTATAAATTTTTAAAGGCCAATTTTTTTCCTTTAATAAGACTTTTTATGTTATGGTTTAGCCACCCAGGTTTAACCTTCGCTCTTCTAAATTCATTACCCATCTCCCCAAAAGAGATCTAAGCAGCAGTGAAAACCTGACAGAAGGTCTGACCTTTCTTCACTAAAATAAAGTTTTGGCTGGAGATACACTTTAAAGATTCCACAGGTTGAAATACACATATTTGAACAGTCTTGTCTTTAATGGATTTGCCATTTTGTCTAGCTATTTTTGTGATTCATTCACCTCTGCTAAATACCACAGCAATAAGATTCCCCCCAATTTCTTAGTGTGCATTTACACCTAAGCAGAGCGATTTTAGCCATTTTTGTTAGACCAATCTGCTTCAAAAGTAAGTCATGTAGCTTTTAGAGCTACAGGCCTTGAGCAACAGGTGCCTAAGCGCTCATTAAAATACATGGGATTTTGAATGTTGCGTATTTTGGAACTTTGAGCTACAAAACACTCAAGTGTGAATGGGGCTGAACTCTGGGCACTTACCTAAATCAGGTCAGGTGACACTCCAGGTCAGGAGTCTTCTCCCTTCTTCCTTGCAGTCAGGGGCGTAACTACCACCATAGCGACCCATGCTGGCGCTATGGGGCCCGCAGCCGAGTGGGGCCCAGTGAGGATAAGAGCACCGCCGGCACAGTTTCCCAGCCAGGGGAAGAAAGAGGAAAGGAAGAGGCGAGCTGTCCGTATCAGCAGAGAGCTGAATTGCCCGATGCAAGAGCTTTCATTAGAACTTCCAGTGTTCCCAGTGCTCACGTCACATAGCTCCACCTTTTGGCCCGGTGCCTTCGATAGACAGAACGCCGATCTAATGCGGGAAATGTGACGTCATCAAAGGCGTCGGGCCAAGAGGTGGGGCTATGTGACGATGAGCCCCGGGAAGACAGGAAATTCAAATGAAAGCTATTACAGCAGGCAATCCCGCTCTCTGCTGATCCGGGTGGCTTGCCTCTTCCTCTGCATAGGTGGGGCTGTATGTGGCAAAGGCAGACCAGGCTGTATTGGGCATAGGTCACGCTGTATGGGGCACAGGTCATGCTGTATTGGGCACAGGTCACGCTGTATGGGGCACAGGTCACGCTGTATGGGGCACAGGTCACGCTGTATTGGGCACAGGTCACGCTGCATTGGGCACAGGTCACACTGTATGTGGCACAGGTCACGCTGCATTGACTCTAGGGCAGCTGTGGGGGGGGGCTGTTTGCAGGGGGGCCCCATACAACATTTTGCTATGGGGCCCTGCTATTTCTAGTTACGCCCCTGCTTGCAGTGGAGGTGGGTCTTTTTCCGGTATCCATGTTGCTGCCTAATATGGGTTTTAAGAGAAACGATGATGCCACCTGCTGACTGAACAGTAAAGCATAACATGCTGAAAATCCAGCAACACAGCTCATTCTGTGCACGCAGCAGAGCCTTGCATGTGCATGCAGCAGAGCCTGATTGCATAGTTGCCAACATTGCAAAAAAATGGGCGTGGCTTACGTGAAAAGTGGGCGTGGCTTAAATAGGCGTGGCTCGAGAGGGTGTGGTTAGAGTCTGAGATGAATGAGGGATGGAGAGGGAAAGGGGGAGAAGGAAAGAGGGAGAGGGGAATGACGGGACAGCAGCCCCAGATCCTTCACAAAAGAAATATGTGTATTCTAGAAAGCTTAACAATCAGCAGATAAAGATACTCCAAACACCTGGTGTTAACGCTTCAATCAACCCGGCACCATGGTTGTTATGGTGTCAGGATGATTGAAGCGCATTATTTCTATTATTACATTGTAATATAAAATTAAATCATTCAACTCACCATAATGCCGAATCAGTGGGATCCCTGAGCGTGTCACCTGCCACGTCGCCTGCCATCAGCAGAGTCTGTCCTTGCATCAGGTGCTCCCGGAAGAGTCTGTCCTTGCATCAGGTGCCCCCAGCAGAGTCTGTCCTTGCATCAGGTGCCCCCGGCAGAGTCTGTCCTTGCATCAGGTGCCCCAGGTAGAATCTGTCCTTGCATCAGGTGCCCCCAGCAGAGTCTGTCCTTGCATCAGGTGCCCCCGGCAGAGTCTGTCCTTGCATCAGGTGCCCCCGGCAGAGTCTGTCTTTGCATCAGGTGCCACCGGCAGAGTCTGTCCTTGCATCAGGTGCCCCTGGCAGAGTCTGTCCTTGCATCAGGTGCCCCCGGCAGAGTCTGTCCTTGCATCAGGTGCCCCCGGCAGAGTCTGTATAGACCCCCTTAGTGCAGACCCCCTCAGTGCAGACCCCCTCCATCAGTGCAGACCCCCTCCATCATTGCGGATCCCCTCCATCAGTGCAGGTCCCCTCCATCAGTGCAGACCCCCTCCATCAGTGCAGACCCCCTCAGTGCAGACCCCCTCCATCAGTGCAGATCCCCTCCATCAGTGCAGACCCCCTACATCAGTGCAGACCCCCCTCTATTAGTGCAGATCCCCCTCAGTGCAGCCCCCTCCCTATTAGTGCAGACCCCCCTCAGTGCAGCCCCCCTCTATTAGTGCAGCCCCCCCTCAGTGCAGCTCCCCCTATTAGTACAGCCCCCCTCATTGCAGCCCCCCTCTATTAGTGCAGCCCCCCCTAAGTGCAGCCCCCCCTCTATTAGTGCAGCCCCCCTCAGAGCAGCCCCCCTCAGTGCAGCCCCCCCTCTATTAGTGCAGACCCCCCCTAGGTGCAGCCCCCCTCAATTAGTGCAGGCCCCTCAGTGCAGCCCCCCCTCTATTGGTGCAGACCCCCCTCAATGCACCCCCTCCGCTCAGTGCAGGAGTGGCCGGTGTTCTGCCTGCCGAGAAAGTTCCCCTCGGCAAGTATGGACCCCCTGTACTGCGCAGGCGCAGCGCTTGCGCAGTACGGGGCTGGGGAACTTTCGGCAAGACACGGCGACGGCGGCGCCGTTGTCTTCTGCTTCAGTGGAGAGGGGAGGGGCCATGCAGCTAAAGAAGCCGCTTCATTGGCTGCATGGATCGAGCCCCCTTCCTCTCTCCACTACTCAACACTGTCACTAGGGGGAAGATCGAGCGGCGGCGTCAGCCGCCATTTTGCTAGAGCCAGCTGCTCCAAAAACAAAAAAAAAACATTCCCGATTTTCCTTATGGAAAATCCCGATTCGGGACAGCCTCCAATCGTGACGAGAGTCCCAAAATCGGGATTGTCCCGGGAAAATCGGGACTGTTGGCAACTATGTGATTGACTCCTGGTGCTTCCTCTCTCCAACTGCCAGCTGTGCAGGGAATGATATCAAGACAGATTTAGATACTCACTGGTTGTATGTAAAAATACCTCTCAATATTTAGGGTAATACAAATGCATTACATGCGTTTATATCTGCATTGAATTTATCATTAAAGCTAAACTCCAGCATAGGCAAATATTGTTAAATACAAGAGTCAAGTATATTTTTCCTTGAATCTTCATGTGTTTTGTGTATTTATTCCATATTTGTGCAGTAATCCATTGTGAAACTTTGCCTCTGTGCAGGAGCTTCCTCTAATAAAAACCAGCTACTGCTGCTTTCTCTCCTAATGTAGGATGACTGGACTTGACTCCACCCCTTCCTGTAGTTTTCTGCAGGCAGCCTGTACTGGGAGGGCATGCAGAGTCCCTCCCACAGCTCTTTTCTCTGCACAGGCCATGTGTACCGAAATGATGATGTCACTTTTTCAGCCAAACTTTCCTGACAAATAAGAAAGCTGCCATGACTGACCCCTTTTTAAAAATGCTAGTTGTCTGGCTGTCTCTGGCTTTGATACTTTATGAGTCACTGACCTGGAATAAAGATGCAGACAAGTAAAGTCAAAATAAAGTCAAAAGTCCCTATCTGCACACTTGTTCTAGGTTAGTTACTCAGAGTATTTAACCCAGAGGGTTAGTTTGACAGCTAGGCAAATAGCTGTTGCATATGGAGAAGTCAACAATGGCTGGATGGGCTCCTGACCATAAAAAGAGAAAAGGAGCTCTGTCAATGTCCTAAAAGTGTGCACTTAGCACAAAAACTTTGGCTGCCATGGATGCTTATGTGAGGTGTGTGGGCATTAAGGTCCACCCTTACAGCCACTATATGCGTTACATGGTTGGCAAGAGGTAAAAGTAGATCTAATCTGTAACTTGGTGATATTTATTTCGCAAAAGCACCATGTACTCAGTAAACAACTGCCCTTTTTGTTTTCATAAAATACTGTTTTACCTGTCTTTATTTCTTTATCCTTTTTTTGCATCTGAGTGCTGTTGATCTCCTACAGGTTTTTTTTTTGTAGCGCTACCCCCGCAGGATCTGCTGGTAAATAGGGATCCCCCACCTTTCACAGCCAGGCACACCAAATTTCCACAGCACTCACGAGTCAAGAAACAGTCCAGCAGCTTTGTTTTTTTTTGTTTTTTATTTTTATTTACTAGTGGTATTCAACTTAAATGGGGTTAGGGGTAGGGTATTATGGGATGCGCATTTCACTTTAGCAAACTCTTCAGGGACAACTTTCCTATGTACAGTCTGTTTACACCCTTCTCAGCTTCCTCCAGCACACCACTTGCTGGCAGAACAACTTCTCAGACCCAGCTGGCACACTGTTAGATTATCTGATAAAAAGGCATCAGTCAGATAAAAGGCCCATTACAGGCAGGGATCACGGGCCCCTTGGAGGTGTGTACAGAAAGCAGCACCAAGGGGAACCAACAGGATCACCCTACTCAAGAGTTGTGCTAGATGGACCAACCACAGTATACTAATATAGAAAAAACTTTTTTTGAAACATTGATGAACCAAATTGGTAAAATGCAGGGCCAATGGAGGGTTAGGGCTATTGGCCCTGCATTTTACCAATTTGGTTCATCAATGTTAAAAAAAAAGTGTGTTTGGTCCTCCTTTTACAACTCTTGAGTAGGGTGATCCGGTTGGTTCCCCTTGGTGCTGTTTTCTGTTGGGATTGGTCAGGCACCCCATCTAACGGACGAATCGGTAGCTATTTTACTAATTTGGTTCATTCCCAGAATATGGGTTTAGGCATTGTCTGTTTTTACCTCATATAATTTATCCTTGGATGTGTAGCAAAATTAGTGTCCAGCTTCCATTTCTGTGGCTACTGATCCCAGCACCACCTCTTTAGGCACTGCCAGCCCACCTAGCTGCAGCTGCCCCCTTCCTAGCCCTCCTGGCTAGTCCTTCCACAGACCTCCCAGACTGCACACTCACCAGCCCTCTTGGCTGACTTCTCCTGGAGATCTCCTGGCCGTGCTGACTCTCTCCTGCTGTCCTCACACCTGCTCCTGTGCATCCAGGGCAGGATTCCTCCATATGTTGTAGAGGATCCCTCCAGCACCCGAGCCCGAGGCCCGAGGTCACACCATCCCCCAGACTAGGAGACTTCCTCAAGGGACCCTGACAGCCTCCTCAGCACTCCATCTCCTATCTTCCACCCAAACTCCACTGCCCTTGCTAAACTGACCCTGAGTATTTAAGAGGTCCCTCCCACTGCCAGCCCATTTGGCCAGGGATTGGTTGGGGCCCTCTTCAATACTCCAGGCAGCTCCTCCTATCCTCCCTCCCATTCTACTGGAAGTTTCTCAATAGTTCCAGCAAGTAGGGGAAGGTAGCAGAGATGCTCCCTGATGAGTCATTCCAGCCTCCCTGAGCTACTCACCCCCTGACCCAGAAAAAACCCAGGCTTGGCTTCCAGCCAAGCCAAATCTACCTACACTGTACAACTCCCATTCTAGCACACTAGAGGGTGCTACATTTTTTTCTTAACTTTTTATTGTACCCCCTCCAAAATTGGCTGCACATCACTGTTTTAGATCAGCTGCTCACATTGACCCGGGTCAATTTTTTTTAAGCTGGATTCAGTTTATATCCGTCTGATGGATTGAATTTGTATCATGTTTATATGTGCAGTTTATATAGGTATGTGCTCTTTGAGACAAATGTATTTTTTTCCATAAAATGAACTAGATTCAACTGTATCTCTGACACAATATTTAGATATATCCCTTGCAGTTCATATTTGTTTTAGGGTCATTTTGGTATATGTATATTTTAGATATACTTGAGCAACATTTTAAAACATTTTAACAGAGTAACCAGCATTTTCTGATGTTTAACTTTTATCGGGAATTAAACACTTTACATTTGTGCAAAAAAATTATGCTGCATCAGAATTATTGCTGTTCTGTGCCCCATATTAAGCTGCAATATCCACACACTGCTTCATGCTTGCTCTTTATAGATAGGAAGTGTTTAATCCAAAGACCAAATTTAGACTATACATTGCCTTTCCCAGGCATCTTGATTGAAGTAAGAATACTAGCCTATTTGAGCTGTGGATTTGCAAGTTTAAACCATCTCTTAGTGGCAGGTGCTTGCAGCAAGATAAGGAAATGTGAGAGCACAGTCACGTGTTTGTGAGTGGGATAATAGATGTATTAACATATATAATGCAGCTGAATTAAAGTGCTAGAGCTCTTCATATGACATATCCATGATTACTCATGCAAGAAAAATCGGATGTATTTTTAATGTAGTTTTCGTGCATATCACTAATTCCATTTAAAGGGTCAATCCACCCAAATATTTCTGTTTTTGGTTCACGTTGTTAAATCACCTGACTTTTTTAACATTTCTTTTCGACTGTGCTGGTGAGATCTCTGCAACCAGTTCTCAGGTCTGCACACCAACTATGTCCATTTTGAGCGTCTCCCATTCTCCCTGTTGAACGTTTTATTTATTTAAAATTTATAGAGAATTGAGTAGGAGTTGATGAAGCAAAGTATGGTGGTGATACCCAGAACTCCCAGGTAGACAGGAAAAGAGACAGAAATTAAGGCAGGAAAATCTCACAGTTGAGGTATCCTTGACATATGAGAAACCAGAGGATGACCCAGAACACTAGGATTTACTTTTTGGTAATTTGGGTTCCTTTAAAGGAAACATTTGAAATGTTTTGAAATGTCACATTTTTGAGTTGACTAAATGATAAATGGGAAATTTACTTTCCCAATTGTCACAATTTAGGCTCTGTTCACATCAGCATATTCTAGGTATGGTGATTTGGAAAAAGTTCTCCTTGCAGCATCTTTGGTGTGGTTTCTAGCAAGATGACCATTACATAGATATCAATAGTGACGTATCTACAACACAGCTAAAACACAATTCACCCACAATTACCTTTTCTTTTGCAATGCAACGCAAAACACCTCACAGAATCAGCAAGGGGAAGGGGAAGATGAACCCAAAGACATTTAGGCCTGTTTTTTTTTTTTAATTCTTTTTTATTAAGTTTTTTACAGTACAATACAGTACATACTAAAACAAAAAACACAAACCCGGTAGACAACGTGCCATCCCGGCGTCGGCCAAGCAGGGCCATCAAAAAAGAACTAACGTAGTTCAATCTAACTCCCTTCCCTCCCCCCAACCTCCATACCCGACCAATTGTCAAAGTTTCACAGTTATAGAGATGTGCACCTTAGGATTAGTTACATCCGGACCATGACCACCAGGTAGCAGATATCTACATGCCTATGTAAATGGGAACAATTTTATATGCCTCTTGATGGGGATTTTGTTTATTACCGAATAACTTAATTTACTAACTCAATGTTTTGTTTAACCTCATATGCATACATACACCATCATATTTAGCCCACTGTATCCGAAGAGTCAAGCCAAGCCCGCCAGACCTTTTTAAACAGTTTTTTTCACAGCCTCTGGACCTGTAAATTGCTCTGTATAGGTGTATGACTGAATTAACCAGTCTTTTCCAATACGACAGAGTGGGTGAAGTTGGTTTCTTCCAGTTCAATAGTATAGCCTTCCTACCATAAAACAGCCCAATATTCAGTAGAGTGCGGTGCGCTCGAGATGGAACTACCTCCTCCACCGGAAAATGAGCTTTAAAACTATCCCTTACTAACCTCTGTAGCTGCTGACACTATGAAACAATTCAACAAATGCACTGATGTTGTTCTAGTCATTTTCTTACCAGATTAGATCATCCTGGTCCCTGACTCTAATGACTTCGGTGCTTCTGCTCCACAGTACCTGCAGCTAGAGAGATCAGAGATGTTTTGTTTTAAAGCTCATTTACAACTTGTTTTGAATTTGCAAATCCCAATGTCCACAGCCTGATCACAGGTTCACTCATGAGCTCAATACTAATTTTATATGCAACCTATCTGTTATTACCTGTGTAAAGAGGTTAGAGTTTGGTGTCATTGTTAAAGTACAAGGGGATCAGACCACATCATTCCTTTAGGGAAAAAATAGATTGAATTTGAGGTTTAACATACATTTATCAACCTAGGAATAAAGGAGATGTACAGCAAAAGCAACAATAAATGCAATTGAATACTAACTCATATAATACATAAAATCTAAATTCAAAGTTAATCTCCTCTTTCAAGAATACTTCACAAACTCATGCCAGAAGCAATATATAAAAGTCTATGTACGTCAGTAGTAGAATCTACTTCGCCCACTGAAATCATTTGAAATGTGTTAACACACTACCTGTGTTATATCATGATGTAAACAGCTTGACAATACTGAAATCTTACATGGACTGTTCTGCTATGGCTCATTAGAAACTATTAAATAAAAAAAAATTAACCACCAGCTCCAATTAATTGTTGCCAATATAATAGAAGTATATTATACTTACCAGGCTACTGTAAGCTTTATAATTGTACAGGATAGCATTTTTTAATCGCGCAATATTTTATTGCTAGGTGTTACCTATAAATTGTTATCAGTAATAAAGGATTTTGGACTCTTGAGCTGGCTATAAATGCCAGTGTTGCCAACCTCCTGCAGCATTTTTTACTGTCAAAACATGGAAATTTTACTGATGGAGCACATTTTTTACTGACAGCCTGGAATATGACAGAACGCCTATTAACCACTTCCATACCGCACAAATTCCAGCACTCCTCTCTTACATGTAAAAATCGTAATTTTTTTGCTAGAAAAATACTCAGAACCGCCAAAACATTATGTATACTTTTTTAGCCGACACCCCAGGGAATAAAATGGCGGTCATTGCAACTTTTTATATCACACGGTATTTGCACAGTAATTTTTTCAAACGCAATTTTTTTGAAAAAAAAAAACATTTTCATAATTAAAAAAACAAAACAAAACAGTAAAGTTAGCCCATTTTTTTTTTGTATAATGTGACATATGATGTTACACTGAGTAAATGGATACTTCACATGTTACTCTTTAAAATTGTGCATATTCGTGGTATGGCGCCCAACTTCTATACTTAAAAATCTCCATAGGCGATGCTTTCATTTTTTTACAGGTTACATGTTTAGAGTTGCAGAGGAGTTCTAGTACTAGAATTATTGCTCTCTCTCTAACGTTCGCGGTGATACCTCACATGCGTGGTTTGAACGTTGTTTACATATGCGGGCGTGACCTGCGTATGCGTTCACTTTTATTCCTATTACAAGCAATGTAAACATCCCTTGTAATAGGAAAGGTGCGTGGCAGGTCCTCTTTATGGAGAGATGTGGAGTCTATAAGACTTCACATCTCTCCTCCAGGCTGGAAAGCATCAGATCTAAAAAAAAATGAACGATCTGATGCTTTCCAGCCGAGTCCCAGGCTTTGTTACTTACGGCAGCCCGGACGTGACGTCATAACATTGCACCCGGGCCTCCGAGAGTCATAGAGATTGCTGGGGACCACCTGTCCCTTGGTTTTCTCTATGGCTTCCTTCAGGCGCCGATGGATTCCTTCTCCGGGTCCCCGACCGCACGGGAGAGCTCGGAGAAGCACCGGAGGGTGGCGGGAGGAGGGGAGATGTCCCCTCCCCTCGCCGGTAAGAACGATCAAGCAGTTGAACAGCCACTATGATTGTTCATATGGTGTAGAGAATTGCCGGCTGAAAAAAACTATATCTAGATGATGTCTGCAGCTGGAGGCATCATCCAGATATCACCACTGAAAACCAGGGTCGCCATATGCAGTATGGAAGTGGTTAACAACTAAGACAATCGATATTTAAACAGTATAAACACAATATGGAAACACTGACAATACCGATAAGTAATTTGCCTCCTTCACACTTCATGACAAATTATCAGCCCCTGATATTTACAGACAGTTGTAAAAAAACACAGATTTTAACAAACTGTCTGTAAACTTACTGACGGTTGGCAACCCTGATACTTGTGCAGTTTTGAAAAAAAACCTGACAGATCCCCGCATTAACACAAGCAATGTTGATGCAGGGATCTCTCCCACTGTTCTATTGTATTCTGACAGTGGGTTTTTCCACCCCGTTAGAATACACAGATCAGCACTGCAGTCATTCGCTGTGAGTGCTGATCGAATGCTGGTTTTGTAGCATGACCATCTAAGGACCAGCTTCTGTCAAACAGACAGCGGTACACATTTACCAAAATTTGACGGTTCCTGCTGAACCATCAGAATTTTGGTACGTGTGTACTGGGCTTAAGACCTTTCATTTGATGCTCCTGTTAAATTTTTGACGGGGGGGGCGGGAGTGTTAGATTTACTAGCAGATTTAAATACACTAACACATTGAAGCCAATCTCCAGCTCACACTTTTAAACAGTTACAGCAATAGTTTTTTTTTTCTTTTTGGGCTAAAGGTCTTACATATAAAAATAAAAGCTGATCATTATAAGTAGCCGAGCCAGTGTTAAATGTAAACTGTAACTGATACATCTGGAAGAGAGCCTGTTTGAAAAACAACATACTTACTGGCTGGATCACCAGATGAATATAGAAGAAAGAAGCCTAAAAAAGAAAACAAATGCAGCCACCACATCTAAATATTGATAAGCTGCAATATATTATATGTTTGCTTATGGCTTTAATACCACTTTAAGGAGTGCACCTAAAAGCAAAATTTGTTTATTCAACAAAAAAACCTTGTGTCTCAAGTATTTCTGGTTTTGACAGTTATATGGGCACAGTGGCGTAGCGTGGGTTGTCAGCGCCCGGGACGAGGCAAGTAATTTGCTCCCCCTTGACCCACAGACTTACCTATTTTCAGCTAGCTCCAGTCTGGTCACATGATCTCCTGTGTGAGACAGTGATGGCTGTAGGGGAGAGGAGAGAGTGTTTGACAATGACTGGTAAAGCCTGGAGTGGTGACATCATGCATAGGTTCCTATGTCCCATCTGATGTTGGCGCTCCCTCCTCTCTCCTGCATACACCACTGGCTCACACAGGGGATAACATGACTGGACAGCCTGAAAATAGGTGTTTACATCTTTTCTACACAGGTTAGCCATCATAGGCATTAGGAGGGGGGATTTTATAATAATTCAGTTAATGGGAGCTACATATGTCATATTCACACTATAATACTTGTTGCAGCACCGTGCTGGGATCAATACCCCAACGGTACGGTGCTGCAACAAATATTATAGTGTGAATATGACATACTGTATGTAGCTCCCATTAACTGAAATATTGAGAAAAAAAAAACCTACTGGGAAGTGAGTCCTAAATCACCAGTGCTGCAAGAAACCTCAACCACATTGTGCAAATAAAGCACAGGAAATGTCATATAACAATTCATCAAATACAATAATTCTAAGATAGCCCTACTGGGTAGTGAATCCAAATCACCAGTGCTGCAAGAACACACAATTGTGCAAATATATAAATAAACAAACTAATTTCATATAATAATCAATAAAAAGCATCCAAAAAATATGGCTATGAATGGACTTTATGGCTATGGATGAACTTTTTATTGATTATTATATAAAATGAGTTTGTTTATTTATTTATATATTTGCACAATTGTATGTTTTTGCAGCATGGTGATTTGGATTCACTGAGAGAGGCAGAGAGAGACATTGGGATCAGAGAGACGGTGGAGCAGAGGGAAAGGGGGGCTGAGAGAGGGAGAGGGGCCTGAGGGGAAGATGAGAGAGACTGCTAGCCCTACCTTCCATGCCAGTCTGTCTCCTTGATCCGGGGGTGCTTTGATCCTTCCAGCGGCTCCCTGGCAACGTCCGCCTCCTTGCATGTCGTCTGGGTCCTCAGTCAGCCTGTTCTCCAGGCCTCATGTTAGTGCGGAGAGGAAGTTCGAGCAATCCATGCTCTGGAGGCACGGGAGATGCTGCGCCCGTCGCTTCTCATCTCTTGGGGGGGCGGGGTCAGGGGGGCTAAGTCAAGGAGGAGGCGGCCGTGATGGAACTATTCTCCCCAGTCCCGGGCTCTCAGGCAGCCAGCCTATCTGTCCTCGGCTTGACCCCTTGCTGATCACCACCATGAGACAGATCCCCCAGCCGCCCGCCCGCACTCCAAGAACAGCCGCTGTTGCTGAGCAATGTGGATTCTCCTGCATCATAAGTTTAACAAGGGGCTTTTATTCCTGTGCTAGACGGTCCACACTCATGACAGCGCCCCTCTAAATTTTGCGCCCGGGGCGGTGGCCCCCCTCGCACCCCCCACGCTACGCCACTGTATGGGCAGCTGTATACCAATACACAAAGTATAATCAGCATCTGGATATGCCACACCTGTGAGGTGGATGGATTATCTCGGCAAAGGAGAAGTGCTCACTAACACAGATTTAGACAGATTTGTGAACAATGTTTGAGAGAAATAGGCCTTTTGCGTACATAGAAAAAGTCATAGATCTTTGCGTTCAGCTCATGATAAATCGGGGCAAACACAAAAGTGTTGCGTTTATAATTTTGCTCAGTATATATACAGTATCTCACAAAAGTGAGTACACCCCTCACATTTTTGTAAATATTTTATTATATCTTTTCATGTGACAACACTGAAGAAATTACATTTTACTACAATGTAAAGTAGTGAGTGTACAGCTTGTATAACAGTGTAAATTTGCTGTCCTCTCAAAATAACTCAACATACAACCATTAATGTCTAACCTGCTGGCAACAAAAGTGAGTACACCCCTAAGTGAAAATGTTCAAATTGGGCCCAAAGTGTCAATATTTTGTGTGACCACCATCATTATTTTACAGCCCTGCCTTAAAGTGGTTGTAAACCCTTATGCCCTGTACACACGACCGGTTTTGCCGTTGGAATAAACTTTGAAGGTTTCTCCAACGGAACTCCGACGGAATTTCGCTCAAGCGGTCTTGCCTACACACGGTCACACCAAAGTCCGACTGTCCAGAACGCGGTGACCTAAAACACGTACGACGGGACTAGAAAAAGGAAGTGCAATAGCCAGTAGCCAATAGCTTCCGTCTCATACTTGCTTCAGAGCATGCGTCGTTTTTGGTCCATCGGAAAAGCATACAGACGAGCGGGTTTCCCGATAGGAATTGGTTCCGTTGGAAATATTTAGAACATGTTCCATTTCTAGGTCTGTCAGAATTTCCTGCACGGTTTAGGAGATATCCCCTTGATCAGCATGTGCCGACGTCATCAGCCCATGCGCACTGAAGCTATGGCACATTCGTGCCATTGCTTCAGCTAGTGTGCCGTTACCCGCAGCTCCCACCAATCACAGCGTTGGAGCCCGCGATGCCCGGAAGTAACTCTGGGAGCGATGTCGCCAGCCGGAGCGGTGTACAGGGACCGCTACGGGGGCTTCGATTTAAGGTGAGTATTTCATAATGAGCTAGTATGCTATGCATACTAGCTCATTATACTTTTTAAAGTGAGTATTTCATAATGAGCTAGTATGCTATGCATACTAGCTCATTATGCCTTTGTCTTGCAGGTTATTTTTTTTTACAACCACTTTAACCCTCTTGGACATTGAGTTCACCAGAGCTTCACAGGTTGCCACTGGAGTCCTCTTCCACTCCTCCATGATGACATCACAGAGCTGGTGGATGTTAGAGACCTTGCGCTCCTCCACCTTCCGTTTGAGGATGCCCCACAGATGCTCAATAGGGTTTAGGTCTGGAGACATACTTGGCCAGTCCATCACCTTTACCCTCAGCTTCTTTAGAAAGGCAGTGGTCACCTTGAAGGTGCGTCTCGGGTCGTTATCATGTTGGAATACTGCCCTGCGGCCCAGTCTCTGAAGGGAGGGGAACATGCTCTGCTTCAGTATGTCACAGTACATGTTGGCATTCATGGTTCCCGCAATGAACTGTAGCTCCCCAGTGCCGGCAGCACTCATGCAGCCCCAGACCATGACACTCCCACCACCATGCTTGACTGTAGGCAAGACACATTTGTCTATGTACTCCTCACCTCTTTGCCGCCACACACGCTTGACACCATCTAAACCAAATAAGTTTATCTTGGTCTCATCAGACCACAGGACATGGTTCCAGTAATCCATGTCCTTAGTCTGCTTGTCTTCAGCAAACTGTTTGCAGGCTTTCTCGTGCATCATCTTTAGAAGAGGCTTCCTTCTGGGATGACAGCCATGTAGACCAATTTGATACAGTGTGCGGCGTATGGTCTGAGCACTGACAGGCTGACCCCCCACCCCTTCAACTTCTGCAGAAATGCTGGCAGCACTCATTTGTCTATTTCCCAAAGACAACCTCGGGATATGATGCTGAGCACGTGCACTTAAATTCTTTGGTCGACCATTGCGAGGCCTGTTCTGAGTGGAACCTGTCCTGTTAAATCGCTGTATGGTCTTGGCCACTGTGCTGCAGCTCAGTTTCAGGGTCTTGGCAATTTTCTTATAGCCTAGGCCAGTGATATGCAGTTAGCGGACCTCCAGCTGTTGCAAAACTACAAGTCCCATCATGCCTCTGCCTCTGGGTGTCATGCTTGTGGCTGTCAGAGTCTTGCTATGCCTCATGGGACTTGTAGTTCTGCAACAGCTGGAGGTCCACTAATTGATTATCCCTGGCCTAGGCCATCTTTATATAGAGCAACAATTCTTTTTTTCAGATCCTCAGAGAGTTCTTTACCATGAGGTGCCATGTTGAATTTCCAGTGACCAGTATAAAAGAGTGAGAGCGATAACACCAAATTTAACACACCTGCTCCCCATTTACACCTGAGACATTTTAACACTAATGAGTCACATGACACCGGGGAGGGAAAATGGCTAATTGGGCCCAATTTGGACATTTTCACTTAGGGGTGTACTCACTTTTGTTGCCAGTTGTTTAGACATAAACAAATAAAAACTAGAAATACACTCAGTCAATAATACACTTGTAAAATTGTGAGAATTATTCCATGCTTAGGAGACAAAAAGTGGGGGGAGGAGCGCAACAACCATAGTGTAGCATGTAAAGTGTTATTTTAACCGCCTCAGCCCTGGAAGATTTTACCCCCTACCTGACCAGAGCACTTTTTGCGATCCATCACTGCCTCGCTTTAACTGACAATTGTGCGGTCGTGCGGCGTTGCACCCAAACAAAATTAACGTCCTTTTTTTCCACAAATAGAGCTTTCTTTTGGTGGTACTTGGTCACCTCTGTGGTTTTTATTTTTTGCGCTATAAACAAAAAAGAGTGACAATTTTGAAAAAAACTCAATATTTTTTACTTTTTGCTATAATAAATATCCCCCAAAAATATATAAAAAAACAATTTTTTTCCTCGGTTCTTCTACATATTTTTGGTAAAAAAAATCCCAATAAGCGTTTATTGATTGGTTTGCGCAAAAGTTATAGCGTCTACAAAATAGGGGATAAATTTATAGCATTTTTATTATTCTTTTTTTTTTTACTAGTAATGGCGGCGATCTGCGATGACATGTCAGACAATTTTGACACATTTTTGGGACCATTGGCATTAATACAGCGATCAGTGCGATTAAAAATGCACTGATTACTGTAAAAATGTCACTGGCAGTGAAGGGGTTAACACTAGGGGCAGTGAAGGGGTTGAGTGTGTCCTAGTGCGTGTTCTAACTGAAGGGGGATGGGGACTGTGCAGGGAAGATAACAGATTGCTGTTCATACTCTGTATGAACAGACGATCTGTCAATTCTCCCCTCAGAGAACCGGAAACCGTGTTTACACACACAGTTCCAGGTTCTCCGTGTCTCAGCGGTGATCGAGACCGCCGGGCACTCGCATCGGCTCGGAAGGCGAGCAGGGGGCGCGCTGCTCGAGGGCCACAGGGCAAAGCGACGTTACATAACGTTGTTTCACCCAGATGTGCCATTCTGCCGCAGTACAACTGCGACGGCTGGTCGGCAAGTGGTTAATAGAAAGTATAAAAAAACACTCACAAAGATTAAATAGAGCTCAGCATGACAGTCATGTAGCCTCTGGGACAGAGATCAGACACGCAACCAGGCTGCCTTGTCTTGGCCACAGGCAAGGGAGTTGGGATGGGATGGAAGCAGGGAACCACTGTCACTGGAGAGCCAAAGCCAATAATCGAACACAGGGCTGATATGAAGCCACCTTATGTAGTAGGAAAATGCTGAAGCTAAAACAGGAATGCATATCAAAACAACTTCTTCTTCTTAAGACTTAAGAAGAAGCAAGGTTGCTTTGATAAACGTTCCTATTCCAGCTTCAGCATTTTCCTACCACATAGGTGGCTTCATATCCTCGGCCCCGTGTTCCATTTATGGCTCTGGCTCTCCAGAGGCTTCGGTTCCCTGCTTCCATTCCATCTCTGGTCCCTTGACTAAAGGACATCCTGGTTGTGTGTCAGAGGCTACCTGACTGTCATACTGAGCTCTATTTTATCTTTGTGAGTGCTTTTTTATATTTTTCTATTAAAATGACACTCTTCAGGCTACACTATGGTTGTTGCGCTTCTCTTCCCCTCCCCACTTTTTGTCTCCTACAGCCACACAGCACACTCATGCTGGAACGAAGCAGCACTTCCAGGGTTAGATTAGTAGTGTGCTGTATAGCTCTCTGGGCTACCCGCATCTAGCTTACACAAGCTTCATTTGTCATGTTGTTTCATATTGTATCATACAGTTTTATATTGTTTTACATGGCTTCACACTGTAAACTTACATCTAGCTCATCAGTGCACCGAATTCTGACCTGTGCATCCGTGTGTGGGGCTGGTTTCAGTTCAAGAAGTTAGTGCACTGTGATTATTCTGTGTTCCCACCTTTGATCCTTATTCCATGCTTAAAATGAGATCCTTAATAAGTGTGGTATGAACGTGCTCTTTCCAGGCAGACGTGATGATGATTTTTCCCTCCCCCCCCCTCCAAAATCATAGTTGACAACATGGTTGAAAAATTTATAGGGACACTTTTTAATCTGTAAGCGGAGTCTTATTATAATTAAGGGGCAGGGCATTCATTTGTAAGCATGACTATTGTGTGAAGAAAAATGCGGTGTGCGCAAAAATGGGTTAACAATGGGCGTGGTTTAAACTAAATATCAGTCGTGGCTTAAAGGGGCATGGCTCAAAGAGGATGTGACTCGAGTCTGAGATGAACGAGGGATGGAGGGATAGAGAGAGAGGGAGAGAGAGAGAAGGAAGGAAAGGAGAAAGAAGTAAGGAAAGAAAGAGGGATGGAGGGACAGCAGGCCCAGATCCTACACCACAATAGCAATATGTGTATTCCAGAAAGTTTAATAGAAATGGAGCTGCCGCCAACCCCCCCACCCCGCGGCCTTTCCCACAACAGGTCAGAGACCAGCAGCAGCCCGGGGGGCGGAGGGTTTATGGCAGCTTCATTTCTATTGGCAGCCATCCGGGCTCCACCTCTTGTTTCTTCCCCTGGGTGAGTTACCTGTTACACAAGAGCTCAACTGGTCTTCTGTAAAATTGCGGCCGGAGGAGACAATTCACCAGTCCCGGCTGCGGACTTCTAGCGGCGGCGAAAAATCGGGAAAACGACGATTTCCCGGGACATTTCCCAGGATACGGCAAGACTGGGACAAAGTTCTAAATACCGGGAATGCTCGGGAAATTTGGGACAGTTAGCAATAGCAACTATGCAAAATCTCACTCACTGTTTGATGCTATCTCTTTTGGCTCCAGTTAGCGCTTGCAGACTCCTTCTGGTTCTCCTGTAAGGCCTCTTTCTCGCGCATCACACAGTGGGACCATGCAGAGTAAATGGACAAGGGCAACCATCCATAGTGTTATTCCTTAAATGTATTAAATTAAAACAATAAAATTGCACTTTCAGAAAATATATGCCTTATGCAGGCAATGAAGCTTTAAAATTTCCCCTGTCCGGGACGTCATGCGTTCCACGGACCGGAAGTGACACAAGTGGCTCAGTCCAATGCATTTTGTCGTTGTGACATCAGCAGGAGCCCTTTTACTTAATCATACACTCTACCTTAGGGTAGATCATTAGGTGACAGCTGGTGCTATATATTTACTTTACAACTCCATAGCGTAGAATTTCCTCTAATATAAGTATAAGTTTAACTTTTTTTATTTACAGGTACATTTCACACCTACTAACAATAGGTGATATGTAAAGGGAGTGGGGGCCAGGCAGTCTGAGACGACCATATATTTTACTGCAAGGTTTTCTTTGAGGTCGCAATGGTAGTTGTCACCAACCATGGATGTGGTGCCTGTATAGATGTTATGCTACTTATGAGTTGGGTTGTGATGGTGAAACACTGATTGAAAAGTTATGGTATGTGTTGATAACAGAGGATAAGCTGCAGGAAGAAGGTGCTTGATTTATTAGTAAAAATACAAAATGACCTGGAGGCAAAGAGGTCATCACATTTATGAAGGGTAAAAAACTACTAGCACAAGTAGCAGCTAGACATCAGCTAGGTCCAAATCTGGTGAAAAGTCAATATACATTTATAGAACAGAAAAAAAAACTGTTTAATGGAAAACAAAAAAAAAATACATGATAGGGCCAAAAGTATGTGACCTCCCCACCAAATAATTGAGTTTTGGCATTTACAGTAAGAAGTTCTATTAAACATTTTGCAGACTTATGCCCTTTTAGTGCCCATTCACACTTGCCCACGGGCAACAGCCCTTTTTGGACTGCAGAACTGTTCAAAAGGGGATGATTTATCACACAGCAACTTTTTATCCTTTTAGAACTTTATATGGAGTGTACAAAGTGATACTTCATTCATGTCACTGCACAGCAGCTTGCTGTGTGGAGACATGCAGGGCCATCCAGAGCGGTGGGATATTATGCAAACATGTTGCATAATATCTAAAAGCTCCGGAACGCTTCAAAAACTGTCTTCTACTGTGAACTGTTGTTTCCTGTGTATCATTACCTTTGTTTATCCATGGTAACCGCATATAATGTGAATGGTCCCTCAGCTTTTTTATAACAGTTTTGGGAAGGCATGGTCTGATAAACTTGGTGTGGTGGAACTCGAATGACCTGTACAGAACCCTGACCTCAACCCTACTAAACTTTGTAGGGTTGAGGTTGTGGCTCTGTACTAGAGCTGCACGATTAATCGTACATAGAATCGCGATTTCGATTCACCCCCCCCGCGATCTACAGTCTGGATTATCTTGATTTTTTTAAATAGCCTGAACAGGCTGATCGGAGGAGAAGCCGCCGGGAACCAGCGTTTTGAAAATGGCGCCGCCGGCGCCGAAGTACACAGAGCCGGTCCTCGGCTCTTTCCGGCGGCTCTCGTTTACTTTCGGCTCCACTCGTAGTCCCGAGCGGAGCTATCCGAACCTACTCGGATAGCTCCGCTCGGGACTATGAGTGGAGCCGAAATTGAACGAGAGCCGCCGGAAAGAGCCGAGGACCGGCTCTGTATACTTCGGCGCCAGCGGCGCCATTTTCAAATCGCGGTCGGTCGATTTTGAAGCCCTGGAAGCAAGTACAGGGGATCCAAGGCTGCACTGGGGCAAGGCTGCACTGGGGAAGGCTGCACTGGGGAAGGCTGCACTGATATGGCTGCACTGACATGGCTGCACTGACAAGGCTTTATCTTTAAAATAAAATTATTTTTTTAAGAATCGTGAGAGAATCGTGATTTTTATTCCAAGCAAAAGAATCGTGATTCTCATTTTTCCCAGAATCGTGCAGCTCTACTCTGTACAGATCCCTAAGATGAATTAGAATGCTGATTGCAAAACTGATTTTATCATCCAACATCACTACCTGACATTACAAATGTTGTGTAGCGGTCTCCCCGACTTCCAAGGGCCTGATGGTGACCCCCAAAGCCAGGGAGAACTGACATTCCTCCTCAGGGTGCAGGTTACTAAGCATAAAGGGTGTGGTGCAGGATGGAAAGATTGGGCGCCAGTCACTTTTTGTAAAAATTAACAAAGAGATTCTATTTCTCTTAACAGGAACAGTGGGAGAGAGTGTTAGGGTACAGGACACCCTTAGGCACATGCAATAGCAATCAAAGCAAACTCTGTAGACAAAAGTAGAACTAGGCAGACAGCAATACAGATAAAGGGCCTTTAAGCTGAATGCAGCAATCTGTATCTTGTAGCAACTGCTGTCTCCTATAGCATCAACTTCTTTCACAGTATCCTACTGTAGATCTTCCAGTTTAAGTCACAGTATCTCCCTTTAGATCTTCCAGCTTAACTCACAGTATCCCACTGTAGATCCTCAAGCTCAGCTCGCCATCTCTCACTAGACTTCTTGGACTATCAGCTACCTGCTGGATCCCTCAAGCTTCACCCACAGCTTACCGCTGTACTTATCTTCAAGCTTTACTTACAGCTACCCGCCATACTCCTTCAAGCGTTACTCACAGCTACCCGCTGTCTTCCTGGATGAGTCTCCACTGAAGCTTTCCCACTTATTTCACCGTCCCCAGCAAGTGAAGCATCTGCTCTGGTACTCCTTCACAACTTCATCCCTTCCAAAACTTGCCTCTGGTAACAGGAGTGGTTATTCCTTTGTGGCAACTGCTTCTCCTCTACCTCCGACAACGATCAGGCTCCCCTCGGGCTGAGCCTCTAACACACGCGGTTCCGCCCCAGGCTTCGGACTTAACCTTTGCAGGCTCCTCATTTGCGGAACCCCAAACTACTGGATAGGCCTTTCATAGACCTAGCAGCCAGTATGACTCCTGGATAGACCTCAGACTTCAGGCCTAGCAACCAGGAGTTACTCGACACACACCCACCCAGGCTGCAGCCCCGGGCGGGAAAAACCCTGATCACCTGACTCCTCACGAATAAATAGCCTATCCCAGCATGCACAGTGGCCAAAGGAACTCCTGCTGATTGGCTGAGACAACTTATTTACCAGTCACCTGAATTCACTGTAATCCATCATCCTAGTGCCAAAGGCAACAGTGCCACCTATTGACAGAAGAGAGAGACTACCAATTAAACTCAGATTTGGGATAGAAATCAGTGGATCAAACTATCAATCAGCCAGGCTAGTTACCACCTAGCACAACTAGATTTATTAGCAGCCCTGTTTAGGACCAGGGCACTACATATTGTTTTTGCTGAATGAGTACAAGTGCCTAAAGTTACCAGCCTTACCAGAAGAGGCTATTATTTAGCTACAAAAGGTATGCAAGAGAGAGTGTGTGTGTGTGTGTATGGCCAGGTGGACAGAAACTTTTGGTCAAATAGTGTGTATTCGTTATTTTTTTTTTTTTTTACTATAAAACCATCCTACTTTATCAGTTGTTAATTTCTTTATGATTATTTTACATTATACAGTATATACTTTTAATGCTTTTCCATGTGTAGTGCTACCCTGAAGAAGCCACTATAATTTAACCGGTTGCCCACAATAAGTGCAGAAGCAGCCAGGCAACATTTCACTCATTCTGGCTCAATAATCAGTCTAGGGGATGTCTTTTAGGATTATTATTACTGAAGAACTTGGGACGAGACAGGGGTGATATGGGATACTCCAGATTCCCTGAACATTTGCAGGAAGACACTTCACCTTGGAGTCTTTGAGCAGTACAGATGGCATAAACCAAGCCCCTTTTTATTTCTATCCCAGACAGATATACTACTGGATTGTCCACCTAAGAGATACAGCACAAAGTCTCTAGATGAATTCACTCAATGAATATTTTCTAGAGCCAGAAGAACTGTTGCAGATTGGGGTAGCTACCCCCACCCAAAATGGTGGATTCCCTCCACAGGGAACAGAAACCCCTGCTGCTGTAAGTCTCAAACTATTTTTATGCCTCTCCAGCAAACTTCTGGGCACACCTTCCCAGAGATTGGCTTGAACATAATAAATATTCAGGCTGCCCATTTGCCTTGCTCAACCCTCTATGTTCCAGAAGCCTCTGGAAGATAGTGGTGAGCAATCAAATCTGCAACCTGTGAGATCCAGAGCAGCCAAAAGCAATCAACAACTGCTTCACTGATTACAGAGGAGCCAAAAATAACTAAATTTGTCTAACACCCTAGGAATCTAACTAGGAGGGTGCTACAGATGTTTTTGTTATTGCTTCATTTCTAGAATTTTTTACATTAGAAACCAGAGAGAACTCTCAGCAGTCTGTACTGGAGTTACTGTGTGGGCCTCAGCAGGTGCTGAGTTGAGGGCCTGGAGAAGATATGCTAAAAGGATTTTTGCTGGAGGGTATCATCTGGAGCCCTGTAATGAGAGGGATCTTTGTCTCCCTCACTGAAGAGTATCAAGCTGGGTGGCAGACAGCTGTCCTAGAATATTATGCGTAGGACCTGGTTGGACTCTCTGGTGTGCATGTGCTAGAGGGAACTAAATGGGCTGGGCCTCTCTTACAGGAACCTAGAATTACTTGCCATTCTCTATTACCTTCAGTCAAGGCTGTTTCAAGAGGATTTTGTAAGAAATGTGTTCTCTCACTGATTTCTGCTATCGGTTTGTAGTATCTTAAACCTTTAAATCTCTTCCTGTTCAAACTCATAAAAGACATCCTGTAGACTGAGCCTGTGTTGTCAATGTGCATGGAACTGTGTCTGGATCTGGCAGCCTTTGTACCGGCAAGAGAGACCCTTGTCAAGTCACAGCATCCCCTTGAGCGCTACATTAGTAAGCAGTTAAATGTTTTTAAAAAATTAGCTGACTCATATACAAAGATAAGAAGTAAAGCACAAACCTTGTGTAAAATTGCAAAGCAGGAAGCAAAGACTGCATATGTAATTGTCAAGTATAGCTATCTATACAATTACAAATTATGCCTAGAAGCATAGAAGGGTTGTATAGGTTGTTTTTTTTTATTTATTTTTTTAAATAACAAATGTGTTATACTTACCTTCTCTGTGCAAGGGTTTTGCACAGAGTGGCCCCGATCCTCCTCTTCTGGGGTCCCCCAACGGCGTTTCTGGCTCCTCCTCTTCTCGAGTGCCCCCACGGAGAGCCGCTTTCAATGGGGGGCACTCGTGCGGGCGTGCTCCCGAGTCACGTTGTTGCGTCCATTGACACAGACAGCAGGCCTCGGCCCCGCCCCCATGTCACTGGATTTGATTGCCAGCAGCGGGAGCCAATGGCTTCTGCTGCTATTAATCTATCCAATGAGGGCCCGAGACAGCGGCTGGAGCTGCTGTGTTCATCCCTGTTGCTGGAAAGATTGGGTTCAAGTAAAAGGGGGGCTGCTGCACTAAAAAAGGTTTTTCACCTTAATGCATAGATTGCATTAAGGTGAACAACCTCAAGGATTTACAACCCCTTTAACAACTTCACTACCGCCGTATTTCTTATGTGAGTGGTAGACATGTATCTACAGTATTTCTTCAGTGTCATTTATGATTTATAGTCATTTATGTGCCTGTGATTGACTGAGATCTGAGCTGTCATTGGATGGCCCAGATCACAGACACAAAGTCCACTTTGGCTCTCACACCTGTTTACCCCCTGTGGACCAGACCATATTTTCACATTTCCGCTATGTCTATTAATGAGTCTATAACTTTGTAATTACTTATGATCAGGGCTTTTTTTCTCAGAGAAAAAGGTGCAGGAACTCTCCCTCCCCGGCCAACTTCCTGCCCTCAACCACACCCAAACCCGCCCCCAACCACGCCTTCCTTAGGGTAGAGAAGTACAGCGGCACCAAATAATGATAATAAGTAGAAATCCCCCTCTTCCAGTTTTCCTCTCTGCACAAATCTCCCTCTTTCCCAGTTCTCTTCTCTGCACAAATCTCCCCCTTTCCCACCTCTCTTCTCTGCACAAATCTCCCTCTTTCCCACCTCTCCTCTCTGCACAAATCTCCCCCTTTCCCAGCTATCCTCTCTGCACAAATCTCCCCCTTTCTCAGCTCTTCTCTCTGCACAAATCTCCCCCTTTCCCAGCTCTCCTCTCTGCACAAATCTTCCCCTTTCCCAGCTCTCCTCTCTGCACAAATCTCCCCCTTCCCCACCTCTTCTCTCTGCACAAATCTCCCCCTTTCCCACCTCTCCTCTCTGCACAAATCTCCCCCTTTCCCAGCTCTCTTCTCTGCACAAATCTCCCCCTTTCCCAGCTCTCCTCTCTGCACAAATCTCCCCCTTTCCCACCTCTCCTCTCTGCACAAATCTCCCCCTTTCCCACCTCTCCTCTCTGCACAAATCTCCTTCTTTCCCAGCTCTCCTCTCTGCACACATCTCCCCCTTTTCCAGCTCTCCTCTCTGCACAAATCTCCCCCTTTCCCAGCTCTCCTCTCTGCAAAAATCTCCCCCTTTCCCAGCTCTCCTCTCTGCACAAATCTCCCCCTTTTCCAGCTCTCCTCTCTGCACAAATCTCCCCCTTTTCCCAGTTCTCTCTGCACAAATCTCCCACATCCTGCTCTCCTCTCTCACAAATCTCCCCATTTTCCAGTTCTCTCTGCACAAATCTCTCCCATCCTGCTCTCCTCTCTGCACAAACCTCCCCCTTTCCCAGTTCTCTCTGCACAAATCTCCCTCTTTCCCAGCTCTCCTCCCTGCACAAATCTCCCCCTTTCCCACTTCTCCTCTCTGCACAAATCTCCCCCTTTCCCAGCTCTCCTCTCTGCAGAAATCTCCCCCTTTCCCAGCTCTCCTCTCTGCAGAAATCTCCCCCTTTCCCAGCTCCCCTCTCTGCACAAATCTCCCTCTTTCCCACCGCTCCTCTCTGCACAAATCTCTCCCTTTCCCAGTTCTCCTCTCTGCAGAAATCTCCCCCTTTCCCAGCTATCCTCTCTGCAAAAATCTCCCCCTTTCCCAGCTCCCCTCTCTGCCCAATTCTCCCCGTTTCCCACCTCTCCTCCTCTCTGCACAAATCTCCTCCTTTCCCAGCTCTCCTCTCTGCACAAATCTCCCCCTTTCCCAGCTCTCCTCTCTGCACAAATCTCCCCCTTTTCCAGCTCTCCTCTCTGCACAAATCTCCCCATTTTCCCAGTTCTCTCTGCACAAATCTCCCACATCCTGCTCTCCTCTCTCACAAATCTCCCCATTTTCCAGTTCTCTCTGCACAAATCTCTCCCATCCTGCTCTCCTCTCTGCACAAACCTCCCCCTTTCCCAGTTCTCTCTGCACAAATCTCCCCCATCCTGCTCTCCTCTCTGCACAAATCTCCCCCTTTCCCAGTTCTCTCTGCACAAATCTCCCCCATCCTGCTCTCCTCTCTGCACAAATCTCCCCCTTTCCCAGTTCTCTCTGCACAAATCTCCCCCATCCTGCTCTCCTCTCTGCACAAACCTCCCCCTTTCCCAGTTCTCTCTGCACAAATCTCCCCCATCCTGCTCTCCTCTCTGCACAAACCTCCCCCTTTCCCAGTTCTCTCTGCACAAATCTCCCCCATTCTGCTCTCCTCTCTGCACAAATCTCCCCCTTTCCCAGTTCTCTCTGCACAAATCTCCCCCATACTGCTCTCCTCTCTGCACAGACCTCCCCCTTTCCCAGTTCTCTCTGCACAAATCTCCCCCATCCCGCTCTCCTCTCTGCACAAACCTCACCCTTTCCCAGTTCCCTCTGCACAAATCTCCCCCATCCTGCTCTCCTCTCTGCACAAATCTTCCCCTTTCCCAGTTCTCTCTGCACAAATCTCCCCCATCCTGCTCTCCTCTCTGCACAAATCTCCCCCTTTCCCAGTTCTCTCTGCACAAATCTCCCCCATCCTGCTCTCCTCTCTGCACAAACCTCCCCCTTTCCCAGTTCTCTCTGCACAAATCTCCCCCATTCTGCTCTCCTCTCTGCACAAATCTCCCCCTTTCCCAGTTTTCTCTGCACAAATCTCTCCCATCCTGCTCACCTCTCTGCTGAAATCCCCCCCCCCCCCCAGCTCTCCTCTCTGCTAACATTTTCTCCCAGCTCTCTTTATTGCACAGATCCCCCCTTCCCAGTTCTCCTCTGTACAAATTCCCCAAAACCTAACTTTCACCGTTCTCTCTGTCCATGTTCACTCTCAAAAAAAAAGCTCTTCCCCTCCCCCTTTCACAGCTCCCTTACCTATTCTGGAAAGCAGCCAGTGCTGTATGATATGCGCGGGCTCTTTTTCTTTCAAACTCCTCACAGTAAAGTGACGATCGGAAAGCTCTGCCCATCGGAACTGTCAGAGTAGTGGCGGCGGCAGGCGGGGATGTACACTGCCCCTTGAATGGCCACAAGCAGGTGCAGTGCTGTGACCCGACCCGATCGAGGGCAGTACTCACATGGGCTAGCACAGAGAAGCCGGTAGAGGAAGTAAGTTGTGTAGAAAACTTCCTCTACCGGCTATTGTGTTACATGACATGTCGGAGCAGAGAGGGCTGCCGTAGGTCCCGGAAGGGCGTTCCGCCGCATTCCGGCAGAAAAAAAGCCCTGCTTATGATACAGAATTGACACATATATTGTTTTTTGGGGGACAAACAGGGCTTTCTTTTGATCCTAAGGTCCTCTGAGAATTTTTTTTAAATTTATTTGCATTTTAAGGGGAAACATGAATACAAATTTGAAGAAATTTGAGGTTTTTTTCAAGTTTGATCAGTAATATTTTGAACACAAGTAGCATGACTTTGGGGAAAATATATACATTTTATTCTGCTGCTTCTTCTACTTACTACAACATTAAAATACAATTTTTGGTACAAAAATGTAAGGGCTCTTTCACACGGGGCAGATCAGTCATGATCCGCCCCGTGAACATCCGCTTGCTCAGCGGGGATCGCTCTGCCGATCCCCGCTGAGCAGGAAGATGACAGGTGCATCGCTGCACACTGTGCAGCGACGGACCTGTCAGAGCGCCGCTCTCCCCTATGGGGGGATCGGATGATGACGGACCGTAGTGTCCGTCGTCACCCGATCCGATCCGAAAACGGATGGAAAATACAGTTTTCATTTTTATGCATATATTTATTTTTCTCATAATGCATCAATAATTTAACCACTTCCCGCCTGCCATATAGCAGAATGACAGCTGGAAAGTGGTTGTATTATCCTGACTGGGCATCATATGATGTCCAGCAGGATAAGCCGCTAGCGCGCGGTGATCAGTGGTGTGTCACTCTGACACACCGCATCTCGGATCCTGGTAAAGAGCCTATGACGTAGGCTCTGTACTATGTGATCAGCTGTGTCCAATCACAGCTCATCACATGGTAACCAGGAAGTGACATTTATCGGCTTTTCCTCTACTCGCACTTACAAGGCGTGAGTAGAGGAGAGACAATCGGCTACTCTCATGACAGGAGGGTCTGCACAAATAATCAGCGCATTGATTATCAGTGCAGACCCGAAGGTGCCAAATAGAGCCCACCAGGGATGCCCACTAGAGTCCACCAGGGATGCCAATCAGTGCCAATTAGAAATGCCAATATGTGCCCATGAGTGATGCCTGTCAGTGTCTCCTAATCAGTGTTGCCTATCAGTGCCACCTATAAGTGCCCATCAGTGCCACCTATGAGTGCCCATCAATGCTATTTATCAGTGCCACCTATCAGTTCTGCATATAAGTGCCTCATCATCAGTGCCACTTCATCAGGGCCCATCAGTGCCACCTCATCAGTGTCCGTCAGTGCAGCCTCATCAGTGCTCATTAGTGAAGGAGAAATGTACTATACACAAACAGAAACAAAGAAACACTTTTTTATTTTCAAACTTTTCAGTATTTTTTTACTTGTAGTGCAAAAAATAAAAAACCCAATGGTGATCAAATACCACCAAAAGAAAGCTCTATTTGTGGGGAAAAAAAGATAAACATTTTGTTTGGGTACAGCATCGCATGACCGCGCAATTGTCATTCAAAATGTGATAGCGCTGAAAGCTGAAAATTGGTCTGGGCAGGAAGGTGTATAAATGCCCTGTATTGAACTGGTTAAAGTGGCTCAGACATGAAATATGAACAATGCATATCCCTCTATAGTGTGTATTTATCTCAATAAAGAGCACTAAGTGCCATTTCTGTCTGCTGCCCCGTTCCTCTGCTATCAGCATGAATCACTTCTGACAAGTTTTCCTGACACCAAGATTAAAAGGTGACAGGGGAGGGGCCTCTGACAAATTGAAAGCCTCAGCTCTGTTTCCCTGAGCTGTGTGAAGGGAATGTATCTCTCCCTTCCAATTAGCTCTCAGAATTAAAAGAAAACTTTTTTTTTTATTGTTTTCATATTTAAAAATTCTAAAAAATAAATGATTTAAAATTAATTTGAGTACAGTGTTGCATGACAGAGTAATTGACAGTCAAACTATCACAGCACTGAAAACAGAAAAAATACCTGGTAATGAAGGGGTATATACAGATTGGTACTCAATAGGTTAAACATGAATGCACACTAATAAGGGTATTTACATCAAACTGATTTTTATGTGCGTATGTAAAAAAACTATAAATTGCATTTAAACACTGAAAACGATCATTCTCCCTTTGACTGTGTTTTCTCTCTTTATAAAATAAAACTACTGAGAAAGAGCTAATTCCTCTATAAAAAAAAAAGGTAAATATGTTATGACAATAACAGACAGAACAGCCACTTATGCTTCTTGAGAGAACCCCCTGTACATCTTCAGGCACAATATGTTCAGCAGCAATTGCATGATTACAGCGAATAAAGGGGGCAGGCTGTAGGCCACAGATGGTTTCCTTGGAAACAGAATTTGTGATGGTTCTAAGAACCATACCAGCACAATAAAATGCCCTTCAAACTTGAAACTCCCAGTGGAAATCAAAATATAAACCTTTTTATCCCTCAAACAAAATAAAAAGCTTTATTTTTTTTTTATCAGCGACTTTTTAATTCTTCTAATAAAATGCAAAGTTATTTTGTAAACAAGCCGATAATTTGGTTAGCTACAAAGTGGGAGGAAATCTTCATACATAATCACAAGCATGAAGGCAGGCTTATCTTCAGCATTCCACTTGCACTCAGGTCTATCTGAAGAAGGAAGAGAGAATTTCATATTGTACGGAGCTTCATACAACATTACATTTGTAATGCTTGGGTGGAACTCTTTAACCTCTTCCCACACGTGCTAGAGTCATTCATCAATACCTTCAAGGACTTAGAAACTTAAAGTGTATTTTTAGTACATCTAAAGTCAAAACTTTTTTTGTTAGTCTACGGAATGGTAACACTCCTTTTTATGATTTCTACACCATTCGTAATCTATTTTTCTTCACTCACTGTCCCACAACAGGAAGTTAGAGGAGATATCTCCAAAGTGAGGGAAATCCTCCTGTAGCCACCCAACTCTAAACAGGGGTGACAATCCAAATCTAGTTTACTGGGCGATAGACAGCCCATGCTGAATTATAGTCCATTTACTCATTTGGATTTCCCCTAAGATCAGTGTTGCTGTTACTAGTAGGTGTACTTGCTGGCATTAGAGTGAGAGGACGCAATAAAACTGAACATTTTCCCCTGGCCAACCACTAGGAGGTTTATTGCTAGTGGTGCAAGCTGGGGGAGGGCATAAATATTCGGGAGGACCTGGTGAGATCTCTCTGAACCCCAGGCTGCTGAACAGAAAAAGCCTGCCTGACCAATGTGATCCTGCTGCCGAAGGCCCTGAGCTCAGGGAGCCTCACAGAAGAACTGGAGTCTGGACAAAGGAGAAGTGATGGCTGGGATGAAATACTAGAGGTGACTATGTCATTGGAGATCTTGAAGACAAGAAACTCATCGGAAAGCATTATGAGGATCACTGAGGCTGTTGTTGCCACTGGAGATGTTGTTTTCCTCTGAAAAGGGTATAGATACAGGTTTATGACTGGATACATAAAATACCTTAAAGTGACTCATGCCCAATTGTTATACATCTCCCATCTTTCAGCCATGGGAAAATGCTAGCCTACCCTGTCTCTGAGGGTAAGGGAGGTGTTACTTCCCCTTAAACAGTTGGCACTTGAACGGGAGTAAGGGCAAAACAGCACAGACCTCTGGTGTAGTTAAAGGATCAAAGGGCTTTATAAAAAACAACATATTAAATAAAATGTGAAAGAGTGCGTATAGTCCACGAGAAAGAACCCACTCAACACACAACACAGTCACAAGGAAAGGATAGATGAGCAGCCACAGTGTCCGGATCACTGTGTGGTCAGCTGACAGGTGAAGAGCTGGGCTGGATCCCAGAAATCTCTGCTGCTCCTGCTTGGCTTGCTCGATCCCAAGGACAGCTCTCAGTAGACAATGTCTCCTGTAAAAGTGGGGTCGCAGGACGTGTTTCGAGTACTCCTCCTCTTCTTCAGCCCACTTGAACAGAAGTCCCCATTTGAGGATTTCCATTCTGTTCCTGTTCTGACATTTTCCCATACTTTAGATTTTAGTGGTATTGGTCACCAGGACACATAAAAAAAAAGTAAATCTCAACAAAGGGGACATAGGCAGTAATAAGAACCTGACAGGGGTTCTAAGCCCTCAAGACTCTATCCAAAATAAAAGGCATAGGTATACTTTAACCACTTAAGGACCGGAAGGATTTACCCCCTTAACGACCTGGCTATTTTTTGTGATTCGGTACCACGTTAATTTAACTGACAATTGTGCGGTCGTGCGCCGCTATACCCAAACACAATTGATGTTCTTTTTTCCCCACAAATAGAGCTTTCTAATGGTGGTATTTGATCACCTCTGTGTTTTTTATTTTTTGCGCTATAAACAAAAAAAGACCGGCAATTTTTTGCTATAATAAATATCCAAAAAAAAAGGTCTTCATCGGTTTAGGGCCAATATGTATTTTTCTACATATTTTTGGCAAAAAAAAAAAATAAATCGCAATAAGCATGCTAGTAATGGCGGTGATCAGGGACACATCGGACACTTTTGACACCTTGTCTGTGCGCGGTTTACATTAGTGGTTAGTACACTGGTGATCAAGGTCTGTGCCCCCTTACATTGGTGGTCAGGGTAATGCCCCCCTTACATTGGTGTGCCTCTTACACTGGCGGATCAGCGGGAAGCACTGACAGAGGAGGAAGGAAGAGGATTGGAGGTTTGCTGATAAAGGAAGAAGGGGAGGGCTCTCGACTGTAAACACAAATAACAGTCTCTCCCTTTGCAACTACTTTATGCTTATACTAAGGCACAAGCAGTTAGCACTCCTACCCACCTTAGGAAGGAAGCAACACTTCCAATCACTTTTGCAATTGGATTTTATTACTACCGCTGCGAAATGTGGCAGCTTCCCCTCAGGATGGCTGTTAGGAAGCCAGCAACCGCAGACATTCTGACAACCATGAGTCATCCTTGGCTGGCCCCTTCAGCTGTTAGCCAGGGAATCCAGGGAACTCTAACACAGAGACCTCACTAGTATGCCTCATTCACATGGGTGTAAAGGAGAGGTCTTTTCTTCTCATTATTGAATTAATCCAAATGCTTTGCGATGCCAGTTCCTGTTCATTAACATTATACTAAATGGTGTTCTACACATAAAATTTATGGTGTGTTTGGATAGCTTTGCGCAACAAACACCCTGTAAATGCATTTTAACAACTTTAGCTCTGGAAAGTTTTTCCCCCTTCCTGACCAGACCATTTTTTGGGATACGGCACTGCATTGGTTTAACTGACAATTGTGTGGTCGTGCAACGCTATACCCAAACAAAGTGTATGTCCTTTTTTTTCCCACAAATAGAGCTTTCTTTTGGTGGTATTTGATCATCTCTGCGGTTTTTATCTTTTGCGCAATAAACAAAAAAGACTGACAATTTTTAAAAAAAACCCTTTTACTTTCTTCTATAAAACACATCCAATAAAAAAATTTAAATCTAATTTCTTCATCAATTTAGGCCACAATTTATTCTGCTAAATATATTTGGTAAACAAAAAACCAATAGGCATATATTGGTTGGTTTGCGCAAAAGTTATAGCGTCTACAACTATGGGATATTCTTATGGACTTTTTACTTTTTTCATTGTTTTTACTAGTAATGGCGGTGATCAGCGCTTTTTAGCAGGACTGCGACATTGCAGCGGACAAATCTGACACTAAGTGACACTTGGGAACCAGTGACACCAATACAGTGATCAGTGCTAAAAATAAATGCGCAGTCACTGTATAAATGACACTGGCAGGGAAGGGGTTAACATCAGGGGCGATCAAAGGTTGTGTGCTCCTAGGGAATGCCTTCTAACTGTTGGGGAAATGCTGACACTGGAGGAAAACAGAGATCCCTGTTTCTGCTTAGCAGAAACACAAGATCTCCATTTTCCTCCCTCATAGAAAGCCTTGTTTACATAGGCAGACCGCCATTCTGTCTCTCCTCTGAACGATCGCGGGTGGCCAGCGGCCCCAGAGCCGACAACAGCAATGACTTACAGGTACGTGAGTTTGCGCTTAAGGGCCACCCTGCTGCAGTAAATGTACGTGGGGTGGTCCTTAAAGTGGTGTTCCAGCTGCAATTTTTTTTTTAAAGTCAGCAGCTACAAACACTGTAGCTGCTGACTTTTAATAAGGAAATCTACCTGTCCAGCGAGCTCACGATAATGGCCCCCTGAGGCTGATCCATCGGATCAAGTGCCTGCGCTGCCATCTTAACGAAGGGAAACAGGCAGTGGAGCCTTGCGGCTTCACTGCCCGTTTCCTACTGCGCATGCGCGAGTCGCACGGTGCTTTGTGAATGGCCCTGTTGATTTCTGGGACACACACATGTCCCAGAAGACAATGGGGCAGCTTGCCAAAGAGGAGGAAGTGAAGGAACAGCACCGCGGAATAGGAAGAGGTAGTTTAGGAAGACTGACTGGCAACAGGAGTTTCTGGTAAGTAAAAACATTTTTTTTTTCAAAAGTTTTTTTATATATTTTTTTGAGAATATTAGTGTAATTTTTTATTTTAGGGTGGACCTCGGCTTTAAGTGGTCAAACAATCGCAAGTTGTTCTGTGAGCAGTTAATCATAGGGTTGCTACCTCATCCCTTTAAAACTGAACACATTAATTACACAGGTTCTGTAGCTAATTAAGGTAGTTATTAAATTCACTTCAGTGCATTAAATTATCCCCAGAACCTGTGTAATTAATATGTTATTGGGTTTAAAGGTAGAGATGGGCCGAACATCCCTGCCCCCCCAGTTCAGTTCACGCCAGAACTCCCGAACATTGCAAAAGTTCGAACCCGAACGATGAACCTCATTAAAGTTTATGGGACCCGAACAGGAAAGTCAAAAGTCCCCATTTTGATGGCTTATGTGCAAGTTAAAAAAGGTATGGGGGTCTGGCTACTGCCCTGTGGGACATGTATCAATGCAAGAAAAATTTAAAAACTTTCTATTTTTAAAGGAGCAGTAATTTTAATAATGCTTAAGTGAAACAATAAAAATGAAAAATTGCTTTAAATATAGTGCCTGGGGGTCCCCTTAGTCTGCCTGTAAAGTGGCGCATCTGTACCGTGTATAGAACATGCTGCAGCAAAACTGACATTTATAAAGAAAAAAAATGACATTTAATTTTATTTTCCCTGCAAGCTCTTTTATTTTAAAGACAATGGCTTGGGGCCACAATTTAGTGCACTAAGAACAAGATTAGAGATTTGTTGGATAAACTCTGGAAGTCTCTTTCGCAGAATTTGGATGGAAATAAGTTTTGCACCACAGTGAGCAAGCCTTATGTCAAGAAGCCAAATTATAGTACACTCAGGCCAAGATTAACTTTTTTTTTTAGATAAAGTCTGGTGTCTCTTTCGCAGACTTTGGATAGAAGTAACAGGTGCGAAAAAATTGGGCTTTGGGAGTTGGTGGTGCCTTCACACCATAATCCTTTGGAAGTATTCTTGATGAAATTAAGAATTTGCCTTGCTATATATCACTCATCCCCATTTCCTCTAGGAAGCAAGCTAGCCGACCCTCTCCTGTTGTATTAGGTCTATTTCCCGGTGGAAATCTATCTAAGGTCTTATCTAGGACTTTGTTAAAGTCTCCCACCACTATTATTGGGGTCCCTACTTTATCCAGTGTAAACTCCAGCAATTCCTGTAAAACCTCAAGCTTAAATGGGGGAGGAATATAAATTATTATTATTTATTATTATTATACAGGATTTATATAGCGCCAACAGTTTACGTAGCGCTTTACAACTTGAGGGTAGACAGTACAAATACAATACACTTTAATACAGTAGGAATCAGAGGGCCCTGCTCCTTAGAGCTTACAATCTAAGAGGGAAGGTCAAGAGACACAAGAGGTATTAACTGTGGGTGATGTGCTGATTGAGAAGATAAAATGTACAGTTGTTAGGTGGGGGCCAGATAGGCTTCTCTGAAGAGATGAGTTTTCAGGGATCGTCTGAAAGTGGATAAAGTAGGAGAAAATCGGACGGATTGGGGTAGAGCATTCCAGAGGATGGGGGAGGCTCTGGAGAAGTCCTGGAGGCGAGCATAGGATGAGGTGACAAGGGAGTTTGAGAGCAGGAGGTCTTGGGAGGAGCGAAGAGAACGATTAGGTTGGTATTTTGTGACTAGGTTAGAGATGTAGCTGGGGGCCAGGTTGTGGATGGCTTTGTAAGTTATAGTTAGTATCTTGAATTTAATTCGGTGACTGAGTGGCAGCCAATGGAGGGATTGGCAGAGTTGTGTAGCAAACGCTGAGCTGTTTGTGAGGTGGATGAGCCTGGCAGCAGCGTTCATGATGGACTGAAGTGGGGATAGCCTATTTAGAGGTAAACCAATGAGGAGGGAGTTGCAGTAGTCGAGGCGGGAGATGACCAGGGAGTGAATTAATAGCTTTCTGGTGACATTGGTTAGGAAGGGGCGTATCTTGGAGATGTTGCAGAGATTGAGGCGGCAAGTTTTGGATAGTGATAGAATGTGGGGTCGAAAGGTTAGTTCAGAGTCCAGGATTACACCTAGGACCTTGGCGTTGGGGGATGGGTTGATAGTTGAGCCGTTGATATTGACAAAGAAATCAGGGGAAGTGGCACCTGAGGGAGGAAATATCATGAGCTCGGTTTTGGATAGGTTGAGTTTGAGGAAGTGATGTGACATCCAGGCTGATATGTCTGCTAGTAAGTTGGTAATGCATGAGGAGACAGGTGGAGAGAGCTGGGGGGGTGGAGAGATAGATTTGGGTGTCATCAGCGTAGAGATGATATTTAAAGCCGTGGGAGGCAATCAACTGACCCAAGGAGGTGGTGTAGATTGAGAAAAGGAGAGGTCCAAGAACAGAACCTTGGGGGACCCCAATGGAGAAAGGAAGAGGAGAGGAGGAAGTAGAGTTGGAAGTGACACTGAAGGAGTGGTGGGATAGGTAGGATGAGAACCAGTGAAGAGTACAGTCACGGAGACCAAAGAAGTGGAGTTTTTTGAGGAGGAGGGGGTGGTCCACTGTGTCAAAGGCAGCAGATAGATCCAGGAGAAGTAGTACAGAATAGTGTCCACTGGTTTTAGCCATTAGTAGGTCATTTGAGAGTCTAAGGAGAGCAGTTTCCGTGGAGTGTTGAGGGCGAAAACCGGACTGAAGGGGATCAAGAAGTTTATTAATGGTCAGATGGTCGCTTAGTCGGTTGTAGACCAGTCTTTCAAGAAGTTTGGAGGAGAAGGAGAGTAAGGAGATGGGACGTAAGTTGTTGAGATTGGTGGGGTCCAGTGAGGGCTTTTTAAGTATGGGGGTGACTAGCGCATGTTTTAGAGAGTTTGGGAAGATGCCACAAGAGAGGGAGAGGTTGAAAATGTGAGTTAGAGAGTGTAGAATTGAGCCAGAGGGTGAGCGTAGCATTTGTGAGGGAGCAGGATCCAGGGGGCAGGTGGTTAGATGAGTGTTAGATAAAAGTTTAGCAACCTCATTAATAGTAGCAGGGTTGAATGAGGGAAGTAATGATTGTATCTGTGGACATGGGTTGTTGCATGGGGGAGGTTTTTGCGCATTGGCGACCTCCTCATGAATTGTATCAATCTTAGTTTTGAGGTGATTGGCAATCTCCTGGGCAGTGAGTGAGTTGGTGGGTGGAGGCAGTGGAGGACAGAGTAGAGTGTTAAAGGTAGAGAAGAGTTGATGTGGACTGGATGAGAAGGTGTTAATGAGTGTGATAAAGTAGGTCTGTTTGGCAGTGTGAAGGCAGGAGTAGTATTTTAGGAGGGCAGATTTATATTGTGTGAAGTCTTCCTGGATCTTAGTCTTATGCCACAGGCGCTCAAGAGCGCGGCTATGTTTTCTGAGACTTCTGGTGTCATCTGTTTGCCAGGGTTGTAGCAGTCGGGGCCTAATTCTGCGTGTAGTGAGGGGGGCAAGCTTGTCTAGGGAGGAAGACAGTGAGCTGTTGTAGATCAAAGTAGCTAGGTTGGGGCAGGACAGAGGTGAGATTTTATCATAGAGGTGATCAGTAGTAGAGTAGAGAAGAGAAGGGTTGAGGTGGCGAAGGTTTCTACGTGTAACTGTTAGGCGGTTGGAGGGAGAAGAGGTGGAAGACAGGGAGAGAGCAAAAATAATAAGGTGGTGATCAGAGAGTGGGAGTGGATTGTTGGAAAGGTTGCACGGAGTGCACAGATAGGAGAAGACAAGGTCAAGGGTGTTGCCATTGGAGTTGGTAGGAGCCTGTATCCATTGCTTCAGGTCAATCAATGAGGTTAGGCTGAGAAGTTTAGATGTAATAGTAGTGTTAGTGTTAACAGGGATGTTGAAGTCCCCGAGAATAATTGTGGGGATTTCAGAAGAGATAGCCAGGCAGAGAAGTCATCAAGGAAGGCTGATACTGGTCCAGGGTGCCGGTAGATGACAGCAATTCTTAGAGAAATGGGAGAGAACAGACTAATGCAATGTGCCTCAAAAGAGGGGAGTGTCAGAGAGGGAGGTGGGTGAAGTACCTGAAAGGTGCTGCATGGGGCTAGAAGGATTCCCACTCCACCTCCCTTCCGTCCACTTGGTCTGGGGGAGTGAGTCCAGAAAAGGCCCCCATGGGAGAGGGAGGCAGGAGAAGTAGTATCGGATTCATGAAGCCAGGTTTCAGTAATGGCAAGTAGGTTAAAGGAATTTGTGATAAAGAGGATGTGAAGGGCGGTGAGTTTGTTGCAGACAGAACGTGCATTCCAAAGGGCACAGGAAAAGGGGGGGCTGGTTTTGGAAAGAGGAATAGAGACCAAGTTCTGTGGGTTGCAGCTCCTGCCAGAGGGTGTAGGGGGATGGGAGCGTTGGGCAAAGACAGATGATGGTGGCCCAGGGTTTGGGGATATGTCACCAGAGATTAGGAGAAGCAGGAGGGTGAGGGAGGTAATGTGGGAATGTGATTTATGTGAAGGGGCATGCCTCAGAGTCCTGGAGGTTTTATCAGTGTATGGATGTAGAATGAGCAAGAGTTGGTAGGAGCAGTAGTAGGGAGAGGACAGAAGGAAGGGTGATATGTATAAGCGGGCAGGTGGAGAGGGGGGGGGGGGTGAAGGTAAGAGAGTTTGAGGAGAGAGGACACGAGTGTCAGAAGCAGTGGTAGAGGGTGCATGTTACAGAGTAGAAGGAGAGCTTATTAGAGAGACAAGGTCATCTGCAGTCTGTTAGGTGCTTTCCAGGGCAGATTGCTGTATTTGTTTGCTTCGTGCAATCGCTGAAGTGCAGAGATTGAAGTGCATATCACTTGTAGAGAGAATCACTTAGAGATAGAAGCCTTAAGGATAGAAGCCATTGCAATGTGCTCCCCCAGCAAATAAAATAAATAAATATTTGCCAGCACATATATTTTGTTCTCAATCGAGCAAAACAAAAAAATATACCCTGTGTATCAAAACAGCTCTCTCTGCAGGAGAATGATACTCCCAATCAATATGCTCACCCCTCTTGAATATGAGGAGTGAACAGAGTGATATTGCGTTTGGAATTTCTGATTGCGTTGTTGTGGAATGGTGGCACTAGTCAAGTGCATCTCCTGCAGGCAGAGCAGTCCGGCCCACTTCCCTTCAGTGCAGATAGGACCGTAGATCTCTTTATGGGATCCCCTACACCTCGGACGTTCCAAGAGGTCATACTAAACGTCTTATCTTGCATGGAAGCATAAAAAAAATAATACAAAAGTAAGAAAGAAAACTAAACATGTGATCCATCTAGTGATTCCACTCCCTCCCTTCCACTCTAAATTCTTCCCCCAATCTATATATTCCTCCCTCTCCTCATATCTCATCCTACTCTCTATTTGTGTCTTGTGTCATATTGATATTTGTGGTGTGAACCCTTTACCCCCCCCTGCCCTCTCTACCCTTGTCTCCTACACCAACCGCCTCCCTCCCATACCTCCCCACCCTTGCCCAACTGGGCTAGCCCTAAGGGGTTCACCAGTGACCTTTCCATGTCTATCCCACCACTCCCTCCTTACATGCCAAATCAGTAATCCTAAAAATTTCAGTGTAAAATATAACCAGTATAGTTCCCTTGCTCCCATTCTTACATAAATCTTAAAATTCAACCCAAAGTGCATTACCTCTCCTCCACTCCAATATTAATATTGTGGTATTCCAGTGATAATCAAGGGCAAGTGTTGTGAAAAAAAAGGAAGGGAGAGGGGGGGGGGGGGGCGGTGGAGAACAGCAGAGAGAAAAAAAAAAGACTCTCCGCCGTCTAAGACCCCCCCCCACAATACGTAATCGTACAATACTTACTCAAATCGATTCATAATCAAATCAAGATAATTCCATGCTCATTATATTCTGCAACACTATAAGTTCCTATCTCACTCTCTCCAGAATAGACATGGCCATAGGGAATTGAGAAGCTCTGGTGCTGGTAAGAAATATAGAGTACGGCCCAAGAGGGGTCTCGGACCATTCCCCACTTATGTTGATAATAGACACAGGGGGTAAGACCCAACTAAGAGAATAGAAAATTAACCCCTGTTGGTTAGAATTGATTGGCAACCATGGCGAAGTGGTGACCGTGTTAAATGAATTTATGCAAATTAATACAGGTACGGAATCAGCAGGAGTGGTCTGGGACTCCATGAAGGCCTATCTTAGAGGTCTCCTGATTCAACAAGTGGATGCCCAATCAAAAGTCGCCAGGCCCAGACGGGCTCCCAATAGAAATATATAAACAATATGGAGGGTTATTAGTCCCTGAACTGCTGAAGACACTGGGGTGGGCACTAACCAATGGGAGATTGCTCACCTCAATGTTGGAAGCCACCATTATTGTATTACATAAAGAGGGGAAAGATCACCGGGGAGCCTCCTCCTATCGCCCAATTTCACTACTTTGCACAGACGTAAAAATCTTGGCCAAAGTCCTAGCAACCCGTTTAAACAGATGTATTCAAAAACGTATACATTCTGACCAGTCAGGTTTTATTCCCAATAAGTCAACTAGCATCAACATTAGAAGAGTCTTTTTAAACATGCAGATTCCAACAGAGAATGGGGGCTCTAGGGCCATATTGGCATTGGACATAGCCAAGGCCTTCGATACCCTGGAATGGGACTATGGAGAGTATTAGAGAGATTTGGGTTTGGCCTCTCTTTTATAAGGTTGGTGAAAACACTTTACAGCGAACCAAGAGCAAAAATTTAAATCAACAACGAATATTCAGATCTGTTCAAGTTAGAGAGAGGGAGGAGACAGGGCTGTCCTTTGTCCCCCTTTCTATCCGCTCTCGCTATGGAACCATTAGCAATTATGACTAGATCAATGCCAGGTATACAGGGGTTCCGGAGGCGGATGGGGTAGGACAGGATAGCACTGTTTGCTGATGATGTCCTGTTTTTTCTTGGGGATGTTGAAACTTCATTAAAAACAGTGATACACATGGTCGGAGAGTTCGGACGATTTTCTGGTCTGGTTCTCAACTGGGACAAATCGGCTTTATTATCAGTCGACCCACTTGGCAACCAGATACCATCTAGAACTCCTCACCTCAAAGTTGTTGTAAAATTGAAATACCTGGGTGTTTGGATTACAAGTGATATAAAACAATATCTCAATGACAACTTAGCACCATTACTACTTAAATTAAAACAAAAAGGAGATATCTGGAGCTGACTCCCATTATCTGTAGCAGGACGCTGCAATCTAATAAAGATGATATGGCTACCACAGATATTATATCTTTTTCATAACTCCCCAATTTGGATAGGCCAAAAGTGGTTTAAAAAAATAGAATCCCTTTTTAGAGACTTGCCGTATATACTCGAGTATAAGCCGAGTTTTTCAGCACATTTTTTGTGCTGAAAATGCCCCCCTCGCCTTATACTGGAGTCAAGCACTTTTCTGCAGCAGAGAATGACATTTTCCGAACTGACTTTGGGGCCCCGTATCTCTAGCACTACAACACATCCAAAGCTGGGGTTCCTAGCACCAAGTGGCCCCGAGATTCGGGGCCCCAAAGTCGGTTCGGAAAATGTAATTCTCTGCTGCAGAAAAGTGCTTGACATTTTCCGAACCGACTTTGGGGCCCCGTGTCTCGGGGCCACTTGGTGCTAGGAACCCCAGCTTTGGATATGTTGTAGTGCCAGTTCTACTGGGTTTGCACACCATAGTCGGTCAACTGTGTCCCCCTGTAGCAATGTCATTTCGGGACCCTTGGGGTCCAGAGACCCCAAATTTTGGCTGAAGCTAGGGGGCATCTAGGAACCCTTAATACCGAGTATGAAGTTCGGGGGACCTATGGCTACAAATGGGCAAAGTAAGGCATGCAAATGGGCACATGAGGCTGCAAATGGGCATTGTTGACCATCTTTTCCACTTACAGTAGCTGCGCATTTCTCACCCATGGCTTATACTTGAGTCAAAAAGTTTTCCCAGTTTTTTGTGGTAAAATTAGGTGCCTTGGCTTATATTCGGGTCGGCTTATACTCGAGTATATACGGTAATTTGGAAAAAAAATCTACAATTAGTTTGCAAACTATGCAGCTTCCAATTAAAGAAGGGGGTATGGCGGTTCCACATCCAAGGTCATACTTTTTGGCATCCCAGCTCCAACATCTAGCGGGTTGCGGCGCCTTTGGAGGGGGGAATTCTAACGGTAGTATGATGATAATGGGGGCCCCACATAGCATACTAATAGAGGTACTAGAGGCAGACTCATTTACTTATAGATGCCCGACGATAAAATTAATTAGTAAAGTATGGCAGGTGTCAAAAGCACTGTTTCGGTACTGTGGGATATCAGAATATGCCCCTCTATGGAACAATAGAAAATTAGTGGAAGTAAGAGGTATAGATAGGCCCATGGAATGGGAGAGACAGGGCATTAACCGGCTATGTCAATTATATGAGGGTAATCTTATGAAAATACCTTCAAATCAGACACGCTATTCAAGCACAGTTTAGGTCAAAGACAATCGAATGGACCCAGATCCCCACTCTCTCAAAAATAATCAACACAGATACATCTAAAGGCCTAATTTCTGAGCTGTATGCCAAATTGGAGGCTAAAACATTAAACAGAGTAATACCTTCTAAGAGTAAAGCGGGATGGGAGAAAGATGTGGGGCCAATGACTGTGGAAGAACGGATATGATTTTGAAATGAGGAGAATTGGTATAGATTTCTCCTTCACAGAAGGTATCACACGTGTTCCTAATACATAGAGTCTACTATACCCCTAAAAAAAATGTTTAAACTCGGGTGGAGACAAAATGATGAGTGCCCCGGGTGCGGGGCAACAGGGGATTTTATTCACATGGTAAGGAAATGCCCGAAGCTATTTAGATATTGGGTGGAGGTAGTGGATAGGATAAATAAAATCTTTAAAACTGTAATATCACCGAATGCCAAGACATGCCTATTAGGGGATATGGAGGAGGGTAGTCTCGAATTATATCACCGAAGTAGTCTTAAGATGTCTATTCCAGGCGAGAAAATCAATTGCACAGAAATGGCAGGCACATACCCCCCCAACTGTGGAGAATTGGGTTGAGACTATCAACTCAATAATTTGTACTGAAAGAGTGTTTTATATCAGGCAAGGCAACTACAGGAAGTTTGTGAGAATGTGGAGACCTTGACTGGACGAGATGGGGTGTCCCCTATAGGGGGAGGGTTGCGAACAGATAGAGTTTTTTCCTCTTGTTTACTCTTTGCTGCTCCCAATCCCTGTATCTATCACTTTGGAGTGTTGTTTTCTATCCCCTTGTGTGGTTCCGCAATTAATAAAATGCATGCATAACCAACGACTAGGTGGTGTCGGTGAAGGGGGGTGGGTGAGGGTTGGGAGAGAGAGAGTGGGTAGGTAAAATAATAATTACATTATATACTGTAAGGTTTTACACATGTTTTATGACGCTACACCTTTTTTTTACTTGTGTAATAATGATATAATAAATCAATAAAAATGATTTAAATAATAAAAAGAATTTGCCTTGCTTTAAATTTTTTTAATTTGATGCCCCTGTCAAACAGTTGTGGAAAAATTGGTCTTTGGGTGTTGGCGGTGCCTTCACCCTGTAACCTTCTAGAGCAGGGATATGCAATTAGCAGACCTCCAGCTGTTGCAGGACTACAAGTCCCATGAGGCATAGCAAGACACTGACAGCCACAAGCATGACACCCAGAGGCAGAGGCATGATGGGACTTGTAGTTTTGTAACAGCTGGAGGTCTTCTAATTGCATATCCCTGTTCTAGAGGTACTCTTGATAAAAGCAAGAATTCGCCTTGCTGTAAAAAATTTTTATTTGATGCGCCTGTCAAACAGGTGTGGACAAATTGGTCCTCTTGGGTATTAACTGTGCCCATAAAAGCTATACCAAAAATTACTTCCAGATAAAATCAACACCCACAAAGCTAGGCAGTAGGGATGAGCCGAACACCCCCGGTTCCGTTTGCACCAGAACATGCGAACAGGCAAAAAATTTGTGCGAACACTGTTAATCACTTAACGATCGCTAACTCTGGGAGGGCATAGTATGACATCCTCCCAAAATCGCGCTCCCGCATGCCCCCTGGGGCGCACCCACGTGAGTATCTGTGACCGCTGGGTCCAGAGGTCCAGGCGCATCATGGATCACGGTAAATGGCCGCTCACAGTGGCCGTTTACTATGTGATTGCTCCATGAAATGACGAAGCAATCACTTGTAAACAGACCGGCGTCATGTCCAGTTCCTCTCTCCCCTCTCAGTACAGATCGGTACAGTGTGAGCGGAGAGGGGAGAGGGGAGAGATTGGGTGCAGCAGCGCTGTGGGCTGCATCTGTAGTGCCCACAGCGCTGATTTGTGCCCATTGCAGCCATCCATCCATCCATGCTCAGCCATCCATCCATACTCAGAAATACTCATCCATCCATGCTTAGCCATCCATCCATAATCAGCATTACTCATTCATGCTCAACCATCCATCCATACTCAGCAATACTCATCCATCCATGCTCAGCCATCCATCCCTAATCAGCAATACTCATCCATGCTCAGCCATCCATCCATACTCAGCAATACTCATCCATCCATGCTCAGCCATCCATCCATACACAGCAATGCTCATCCATCCATCCATGCTCAGCCATCCCATCCACCCCCATCCATACTCAGCCATAATAAGCAATACTCAGCCATACCCAGCAATACTCAGCCATACCCAGCCATACCCAGCCATAACTCTATGTGGCCAGGCTGTGTAAAAGTCTCTCACATGTGGTATTGCCGTACTCAGGAGAATTAGGGAAATCTATTTGGGGTGTAATTATTGGTATGTACATGCTATGTGTTAGAAATATTGTATAAATGGGCAACGTTGTGTAAAAAAAAAAATGTGTTTTCATTTTCTTTACACGTTTTCCAAAAACTTGTAGAAAAAAATGACATCATTATGCCTCATAGATTATACGATGGGGTGTTTTCTTTCCAAAATGGGGTCGTTTCCATTGTCCTGGTGCTCCAGGGCCTTCAAAAGTGCAAGAGGTAGTCAAGAAATTATATGTGTAATTTATGCTACTAGAACGCCTGATGGTGCTCCCTGCATGTTGGGCCTCTCTATGTGGCCAGGCTTGCATTTTTCATTTAGCGCTTTTCAGTTTGCGCTTTTCATTTAGTGCTTTTCAGTTAGTTTCTGAACGGCCGTTCGTCAACCAGACATGTTGCGGAATCGGAGGAGATAACGCGCTATTTATTATTGGCCTTGGAGTTATTGCTTTGACATTATTTTTTGGGGGAATAATGATTTGATTTGGTATATTTTCTATATTTTTGGATGCATAGAATTATAGAATGCACTTTTTGGTTAAGTTAGCATGTCTAATTTTGTTTGTTTTCTTTTTTTAATGCACAATTAAAAAATTGTGTAGAATAATACTTGGCTATGTGTTTTACTTCAAATGATAGTTTGGGACTAGGCAGTTACATTTAAAAAAATACAATGTAAAACTGACAAGGGACACCAACATAGTTGTATCTTTGATCTTAAAAACTATGGGATAATGGTGTTGTGGTAACTTGCCCAAATAAAAAAAAAGAAGCATAATAATATTATTCTTGATATCACAAGAAAAAAAAGCCTTTGAAAATTTGTTTGCAATAACTCATCAGTATCATCAGCTTCATTATTATCCCATTAAAGAAGAAGAGAATGTGCGCTGCATTTCGAGATTTTATAATTTGCCACGTCACAAATGTTAATTCTCCATTATGAACGCTAGTTTACAAGACCGACCGCTTCTGCCTCGTCCTTGCTTCCGAGCATGCGTGTTTATACTTTGGACTTTTGTCCGACGGACTTGTGTACAAACGCTTGGAAAATCCTACAACACACATTTGTTCGCAGAAAATTTGAAAACCTACTAGCCAACATTTGTTGGCAAAAAGTCCGACAACAATTATCCGATAGAGGATACACATCGTCGGATTTACTGCCAACAGCCTGTCATCAAACATTTCCCATTGGAAAGTCAGATCGTGTGTACGAGGCTTTACACATGTGGTATCGCCATACTCAGGAGTAGTAGTAGAATGTGTTTTGGGATGTAATTTGTGGTATGCACATGCTGTGTGTGAGAAATAACCTCCTAATATAAACATTGTGTAAAAAAAAAAAAAAAAAAATCTTAATTTTTGCAAAGAATTGTGGGAAAAAATTACAACTTCAAAAAACTCACCATGCCTCTTACTAAATACCTTGGAATGTCTACTTTTCAAAAAGGGGTCATTTGGGGGGTATTTGTACTTTCCTGGTCTCAAGAAATGAGACTTTCCTTAGGGTCTCAAGAAATGAGATAGGCCATCAGTACATCAGGTGTGATCAATTTTCAGAAATTGGCATCGTAGCTTGGGGACTCTATAACTTTCACAAAGACCAAATAATATACACCAATTTGGGTTATTTTTTACCAAAGATATGTAGCAGTATACATTTTGGCCAAAATTTATGAAGAAAAATTACTAATTTGCTAAATTTTATACAGAAACAAAGAAAAATGCATTTTTTTTTTTTTTACAGAATTTTCAGTCTTTTTTCCTTTATAGCGCAAAAAAAAAAAAAACCCAGAGGTGACTAAATACCACCAAAAGGAAAGCTCTATTTGTGTGAAAAAAAGGACAAAAGTTTCATATAGGTACAGTTTTGCTTGACTGTGTAATTGTCATTCAAAATGTGAGAGTACTGAAAGCTGAAAATTGGTCTGGTTAGGAAGGGGGTTTAAGTGCCCAGTGGGCAAGTGGTTAAAGTCTATGGGACACGAACATGAAAAATCAAAAGTGCTCATTTTAAAGGCTTATATGCAAGTTTTTGCCATAAAAAGTGTATGGGGACCCGGGTACTGCCCCAAGGGACATGAATCAATAAAAAAAAAAAAGGACCGTTTTTTCAGGAGCAGTGATTTTAATAATGCTTAAACTGAAACAATAAACATGAAATATTCCTTTAAATATTGTGCTTGGCGGGTCCCCTTAGCCTGCCTGTAAAGTAGCGCATCTTTCCGATGTTTTTTACAGTACCGCAGCAAAATTACATTTCTAAAGGAAAAAATGGCATTTAAAATTGCTCGCGGCTGTAATGTATTGTCGGATCCCGGCAATATATACAAAAAACATTGAAAAAAATGGCGTGCAGTCCCCCCCCCCCCCCAGTCAATACCAGGCACTTCGGGTCTGGTATGGATATTAAGGGGAACTCCACACCAAAATGTAAAAAAAAAAGCGAGCCCCCCCCTCCTGAACCATACCAGGCCACATGCCCTCAACATGGGGAGGGTGCTTTGGGGTCTGGTATTGATTTTGGGGTGGAACACCACGCCATTTTTTTTTACATTTTGGCTTGGGGACCCCAAAGCACCCTCCCCATGTTGAGGGCATGTGGCCTGGTATGGTTCAGGAGAGGGGAGGCGCTCGCTCATCCCCCCTATCCTGTCCTCCAGGCTGCATGCTCAGATAAGGGAAATGTGTAAAAAAACGCGCTAAGGAATCTAAAGAACAGATAGCCAAAAAATGATTACCAACTATCCACAGAAACGGGAGCCGCAATAATTGTGTACAACACCAATACACCAATAGGTAGATAAAAAGTTAAAAAATCGCGCTGCCCCTAGAAATATAGCCAAAAGCTATATAGTTGATATTGAAAAATCAAGGTACAATAATATGTGAAATAATTGTGAAATAAATCAACAGTGCAAATAAATAATGTAAATACCTAAAATTAAACTAATATTAAGCATCAAAATAACATAAACAAATAATATATTGAATTTCAAATGATGAATAAAAAACACACAAAATAATATGATATACACAAGTAAAGGGTGAAAAATAGTATAATATGGTATACACCAGTGGATGATGAAAAATAGTCCATAAAAGTGAATACTTAAACTGATATAACAATGTGGCGCTTAAAAGATTATTATTCGTTGTCAGGCAAAAGATACACCAGAGTGTATGTCTGGAGATCTGATTAGAGTAACAACGTTTTACTGAGAAGAACCCAAACCTAGCGGGTATAAAAAGTAAATTCAAACTGTGATACTAAGCACCTGTGACTGGTGTTTCTTAATATTAAAACATGTAGAGAATATAAGTGATAGGTTATCTCAGAAATGTGAATAGAGTAAACCTATATACTCCCCACCAGAGTGTACAGGAAAAACATTTAAGTAATCATAAATGCATAAACATCTAATTTGAAACAAAAATCTCAATATGAGTGATCCTTGTACGTGACAAGTGGTAAAAGATAAGGAGTCCAACCCAATCAACAATAACGCATGTGTCAACACACTCTAAATAATAAATCTGTGTTCACTAGAGGTCGACCGATATATCGGCCGATATTTGGCTTTTTTTACTTAATCGGCATCGGCCGATTATGCTGATAAAAAAAGCCGATTATAACTTCAGCGGGACTTGCAAATAACTTCTGTAATAGAAGTCAATGCAAGTTGTCTGAAGTTTGTCTTCTCTCCTCCCTGGGCAGCCTGCCAAGTCTGATAAGAAGATACATTGTATCTCTTCAGGTTGTTTTATCAATAGACTGAACTCCGTGTGTAGAAGTTCTCAGTTTAACCATTTAAAGACTAAATCTTTTCTGACACTTGTTGCTTACAAGTAAAAATCCTGTATTTTCTGCTAGAAAATCACTTAGAACCCCCAAACATTATATATATATATATATATTTTTAGCAGAGACCCTAGGGAATAAAATAGCGGTTGTTGCAATATTTTATGTCATACGGTATTTGCGCAGCGGTCTTTCAAACGCAATTTTTTTTTAAAAAATACACTAATGAAATTAAAAAAAAAATAAGCAGTAAAGTTAGCCCATTTTTTTTCGTCCAAAAGTTTTGATTACCTGTTTTTGTGTATTTAATATTTAAGATATACTGGTAGTTATTTTTTTTTAATCTAAATTCTACATACAAGTGAACTGATTGGAGGTTTGTTTTGTTTAATAAATGTATAAATGTAAAAAATTTTCTGTATCACTTATTACTTCAGGCTGCTTTCACACTGGAGCGGGTGTGCATTGACGGTAAAACGCTGTTAGTTTTAGCGGCGCTTTACCGTCATTTTAGCGGCGCTATTCGGCTGCTAGCGGGGCGCTTATAACCCAGCTAGCGGCCGAGGAAGGGGTTAAATGCGCCCATGAAGCGCTGCTGCCGAAACGCTTTGCAGGCGCTTCGGCAGCGGTGCGAATTCATTTCAATGGGCAGGAGTGGTGGAGGAGAGGTATACACCGCTCCAAAGATGCTGCTTGCAGGACTTTTTTTTAACATCCTGCCAGCGCATCGCCTCAGTGTGAAAGCACTCGGGGCTTTCACACTGAGACTGCAGGGGAGCCGTTTTACAGGCACTTTACAGGCGCTATTTTTAGCCCAAAAGCGCCTGAAAAACACCCCAGTGTGAAAGGGATCTAATGCCGCGTACACACGGTCGGACTTTCCGGCATACTTGGTCCGGCGGACCAGAGTGTGCCGGACAATCCGCCCGTGTGTGGGCGGCGGCGGACTTTTCCGGCGGACTTCTTCCCAAAAGCCCGCCGGACCTAGATTTGAAACAAGCTTTAAATCTTTCCGTCGGACTCAGTTTCGGGCGGAAAGTCCGCTCGTGTGTGTGCTGGTCCGACGGAAAGCCCGCTCGTGTGTAGGCTGGTCCGATGGACCAGATACGACACGAGGGCAGGGTATTGCATCTCGCGCTCGCTGCAATAGGAAAAACAAATCTTCCTATTGCGGCGAGCGCAGGGCATACCAGGCCCTTAGGTCTGGTATGGATTATAAAGGGAACCCCGCTACGCCGAAAAAACGGCGTGGGGTCCCCCTAAAATCCATACCAGACCCCGATCCGAGCACGCAGCCTGGCCGGTCAGGAAAGGGGGTGGGGACGAGCGAGCGCCCCCCCCCCTCCTGAACCGTACCAGGCCGCATGCCCTCAACATGGGGGGTGGGTGCTTTGGGGGAGGGGGGCGCCTTACGGTGCCCCCCCACCACAAAGCACCTTGTCCCCATGTTGATGAGGACAAGGGCCTCTTCCCGACAACCCTGGCCGTTGGTTGTCGGGGTCTGCGGGCGGGGGCTTATCGGAATCTGGGAGCCCCCTTTAATAAGGGGGCCCCCAGATCCCGGCCCCCCACCCTATGTAAATGAGTATGGGGTACATGGTCCCCCTACCCATTTACCTAGGAAAAAAGTGTAAGTAATAAAACACACTACACAGGTTTTTAAAATATTTTATTAAACAGCTCCGGGGGGTGGGGATCTTCCTCCGGCTTCGGGGGTCTTCTTCCGGCTTCGGGGGTCCCTCCGCTTCATCTTCTCCCGGCGTCCGGTTGGTTCTTCTCCGCTCTCTTCTCCCGGTGTTCCAGTTCTTCGGCCGGCTCCTCTGCTGTGTTCATGTAGCTCTCTTGCCAGCAGAGGTCCGGACTTCTGAGCTGCTGGGCTTCTTCTCTTCTCCAGATGTTGACACGACGCTCTCTCCGGCTGGACTGGTCTCTGAGGGCTGCGTTGTGACTTATATAGGCGGAGACCCCGCCCCCTTTTGATGTCACAGTCCCTGGGCATGCTGGGACTGTGACGTTTTAGGGGGCGTGGTCGACCAACAGCTGTTTATAAGAAATTACTCGCTGACTTAATTGATACAGGATTCCAGTTGGGGATTTTAAATAAAAAAGAAAAGAGTTATTTGATTCCAGTGGCCCCAAGGATCCCGGTGATGTATTATCTACCCAAAGTGCATAAAAGCATTGTTCAACCCCCAGGTCGCCCTATTATTAGCGGCATTGATTCTATTACGTCCCGCATAGGGAAATACATCGATTTTTATTTACAACCTATAGTACAATCAATGCCGTCAGACTTGCGAGATACGAAGGACACTATCGCCAGATTAAAACAAATAACTTGTAGTGAGGATCTGTTGCTTGTTACGGCTGACGTTACAGCATTGTATACTTGTATACCTCACCATCTAGGTCTGGCAGCAGTTGAGTCTTTTCTATCAAGACAGGAATCCATCCCAAGAACCCAGCAGAGATTCATTATGAGTCTATTAAAGTTCGCGACCAAATATAACTATTTTTGGTATGATGGAGATTATTATCTTCAACAAAAAGGGGTCGCCATGGGCGCCAAATTCGCCCCGAGTTTGGCAAATATTTTTATGGCACGTTGGGAGGAGGATGTCGTCTATGTCCTAGATACCCCAGATTTGATTTTCTGGGCTAGGTACATCGACGACATCCTCCTCCTATGGAAGGGCAGTGAGGATTCTCTGCATTCATTCCTTACTACACTGAATGCCAATAATATTGGCATCAAATTGACATATGAAGTGAGTTCTTTCAGTATCCATTTTTTAGACCTAGAGATAACCAAAGTTGATGACCACTTAGAAACCAAAACCTTTTTCAAGCCCACCGACCGGAATGGTTACATTCCGGTCGACAGTTGCCACCATTCTACTTGGTTGAAATCTGTACCTCGTAGTCAGCTTACCCGGACCAGACGAAACTGCAGTAACCTCTCTGATTTTTTCCAACAGGCCCATGTCCTAAAATCCAGGTTTGTGGACAAGGGATACGATCCTGTTTCCATAGATAGGGAGATCAATCAAATCTCTTCGATCGATAGAAACTCATTGTTGTCCGAACAACCGAAACGTGTACAAGACAACAAACATAGATGGTCGCTTTTAACAAACTACTCAGTGCAACATAAGCAGATTAAAGACATTATATCGTGACACTGGAGAGTTCTGAAAAGCGACCATGTATTGGGTCCCCTTCTACCCGAACGTGGTGGTGTCATTTGTAGAGGGGCACCTTCAATAAAGAGTCAGATTGCCCCCAATGTTATAGACCCCCCTTTAACTCGTCCTTTTTTCCAAAACATGAAAGGTTTTTTTCCTTGCCGCAGATGTAGTGTCTGTATACATAATGTCTGTGGACGGAAGCGTAGTGAAACTTTTTCTTCGACAGTTACAGGAAGGGAATACCAAGTCAAACATTTTTAACATGCCAAACACGCTATGTCGTTTACCTGATTACATGTCCATGCGGAAAACAGTATGTGGGCCGCACTACACGTACATTTTCTGTGAGAGTAAATGAACATATAACTAAAATCAAAAAAGGACATACTAATCATAGCGTTCCGAGACATTTTCTTCAATGCCATCGCCAAAATCCAATGTGAACGAGTTTTTTAGTTATAGATAAATTTGTTCCCCATTGGAGAGGCGAATCACAGAAGAGGGGCGTGTCCAAATCAGAGACATTTTGGATACATTAATTAAAAAGTTATCAGCCACATGGCCTCAACATCGATTGGGACATAAACGCGTTCATCAATCAATCTTGAATAATAATTCCCATTCTCTCCATTCCTTTTTGACATATCCGATTTTTAATTACTACCTTTTTTCAGAATTGGTATAATCCATAGGGCTTGCATTTATCAAATTAGGCTATTAATTAGCGTAGACCAACCCTGTATATTTTACACCATTGGATGAGGTTAATAATCGGGAGTTTGGACAATAATCATCAGCATCTAACATGTATAATTTATTTTAGTGATATGTAATTTTCCATCTTCTATACATATAGATGACAGATCATTAATTTGATAGTAAGCATAGATTACCATTGCTTGGGCATGAAGCTTAGGCTCATTTAGAGCTGGATTTTATATTTTTTATTTTTGTATTTTTGTTCTCTACGCGCACTTTATTGTATTTTAGTTGGTTATGTGTATTATGTTGTAATGATGCTGTTGGCGTTATGTGAAGCGGTGCACTTGGAAATTTGTAATTTTGTCTTGCAATTTTTATGTTTCCTTAGGATTGGTTACAATCCCCAGTCTGTGCCCGTTCCCCTTGTATGTCTTTAACTAGGGAATGGTAATTATAAATACAAGTCAGGCAGAGATTTGGAGCGCATTAGCGTTTCAAAGTATAGCATTTTTATGCCGCATGTCTTGTTCATTAGTCTGTGCTCTGTTTATCTTCCGCTTAAAACCAGGAAGTTCTAACTATAACATAGCTCAGGAAGAGATTTGTAACGCAGCAGCGTTCCAAAGCCCAGCACTCTAGATTCATACGTCCCAGCACATCGGGCGTAGTAACAAATGACGATTGACGTAACTCACGTCATGCCGTCGTCCCTTGGGCCACATCAGCGTTCCATGGTTACGTCCCGCGAGACTAACAATGTGACGTTATGCCGCCCTTCTCTCAGGCCACAGTGGCGTTCCATGAGAAGGTCTCGCGAGACTAACAACGTGACGGCCAACGTATGTGACGTCTAGCTGACCTTTTTTACAACTGAGCGGCCCCTTAGATTGGACAGGTTTAGATCTCCCGCCTTTCCCAGAACCAATTGTCCGGCTAGAATAACCGGCGAGCAATCCGATTTGAGGGTCAAATTGAGGCTTGGTTGTTACTATTGGCCTCAATCAATACCCTAGATGCCATTTGGCCATGAAACCGGAAGTGATGCTCCACATGGCGAAAACAGGTGATTTGAATGTTTGTTCTCATATTTCATATATAAAGATGTTAGTGGCTGGCAGGAATGTACCCCAGTTGAAGTCCCCGAGGACGAAGCGCGTCGGGTCCGATATGCTTGCCGAGCCACTTTTTAAGCGCTTTTTACACAGTCTGTTTTTATCTTGGTCCTGTTGATGTCAGCACCTGATTGTTATTTTTACTTCATTAAATTTGGGATAAAGCGGATTTACACTATATGGAGGACTTCTTTTATTTTTTCTCCCTGAGGGATATACATCTTATTGATTGACCTAAAGGGTATATACCAGCGTTTACCCACCTGAACTGGCGGGATTTCCAGAGGATAAGAGGATGATCTGGATGGCTGGTGAGTAGTTGCTGACACGCCTCGCCAGATCAAGATCGGGGTCCACTTCCATCTTCTCTGAGCAGCTGTCCCTTGGATGATCTTTGAGACAAGCCTATCTGACTCGCAGCCTGCGGTTAGCGAGTCCACCCCCTCTGGTAAGGGTATTTTATTTGTTACACATATCCACCAGACATCCCAGAGCCACACCACCCCAAGGTTCACTTCGGCTTCTATAGAGCAAGGAAAGCTCAATGTATGGGATAATATTGGAACTGGCTCCCTTTTTTCCTTTAATATTTCCAACATTTGATTTATGTACTTTATTTTATCTTGTTTTTGGTGAACACAGATTTATTATTTAGAGTGTGTTGACACATGCGTTATTGTTGATTGGGTTGGACTCCTTATCTTCTACCACTTGTCACGTACAAGGATCACTCATATTGAGATTTTTGTTTCACATTAGATGTTTATGCATTTATGATTACTTAAATGTTTTTCCTGTACATTCAGGTGGGGAGTATATAGGTTTATTCTATTCACATTTCTGAGATAAACTATCACTTATATTCTCTACATGTTTTAATATTAAGAAACACCAGTCACAGGTGTTTAGTATCACAGTTTGAATTTACTTTTTATACTCACTAGGTTTGGGTTCTTCTCAGTAAAACGTTGTTACTCTAATCAGATCTCCAGACATACACTCTGGTGTATCTTTTGCCTGACAACGAACAATAATCTTTTAAGCGCCACATTGTTATATCAGTTTAAGTTTCCACAATGTGTCTATTGTTTATGTTGGCTGCTAGTTCCATAGAGTTGGCGCAATATTATTACACATATCCTCATAAAAGTGAATAAACTGTTGTCTTCAAGTGTTAAGTGAAATCCACCACCAATATCAGCAGAAATGCGACCTTACCAAAACCCCATGATCCCCCATCACAGAGGATCAGGGAAAGCGTGGGTTATAACATGGACCGGCTCCAATGGGACAGCAGGCAATGTTCAGATACTGGAAGGTCACCTCACAACAGCTCAAAACAGCGTGTAGATGTCGTGGTGCATGGAAAAATAAATGCTCCAATAGTGTAAAACCACAATTAAAAAAAAAACGACAATTTATTAGTATAAAAAAAGTAATGCACTTACAAGATGGTAGAAAAAAAGGGATCAGAAAGTCCGTTGTGCCGGATAGAGCACAAACAGACAGCCCGTTCCAACTGGATACACGAGTGGAGTACGAGGTGACGTCAGCGCGTCGCTCAGCCCTATGCGTTTCGTAATAACTTACGTCATCCAGGGGCACGGGCGGTGCGCTGCGTCACCTCTAATATACCAGAAGAAAGCGCGTCAAGCCTCGTTCAGAGCCGACACATAAACACATGCATGCGCAATAGCGCAAAACAGTGTCCCACACGGCAATTAAAACGCAAACGTCCAGGATTGTTTTTAAGCTAAGAACATTGCCCGTTGTCCCATTGGAGCCGATCCATGTTATAACCCACGCTTTCCCTGATCCTCTGTGATGGGGGATCATGGGGTTTTGGTAAGGGCGCATTTCTGCTGATATTGATGGTGGATTTCACTTAACACTTGAAGACAACGGTTTATTCACTTTTATGGACTATTTTTCATCATCCACTGGTGTATACCATATTATACTATTTTTCACCATTCACTGGTGTATATCATATTATATTGTGTGTTTTTTATTATCATTTGAAATTCAATATATTAATTGTTTATGTTATTTTGATGCTTAATATTAGTTTAATTTTAGGTATTTACATTATTTATTTGCACTGTTGATTTATTTCACAATTATTTCACATATTATTGTACCTTGATTTTTCAATATCAACTCTATAGCTTTTGGCTATATTTCTAGGGGTAGCGCGATTTTTTACTTTTTATTTATGCTCAGAGAAGAATCTGGTATGGATTTTGGGGGTCCCCCCCACGCCATTTTTTTTACATTTTGGCACGGGGTTCCCCTTAAAATCCATACCAGACCTAAAGGGCCTGGTATGGGTTTTGGGGGGGAACCCTACATAATTTTTTTTCATTTTGGTATGGGGTTCCCCTTAACCACTTCAATACACTGTTATATATACTACACTGCCTTCACTGACTGAATATAGAGTCTACACTGAATATCTAGTCTACACTAAATGCAGAGTACATATATAATAGACTGTATATATTTATTAAATACACTGCCTGCACTGACTGAATATAGAGTCTACACTGAATATCTAAAAAATCAATCCCCCGCGCTAAAGGTACTAATTAGTGATTAGGCCTGCCGCTGCTGTACATGACATAGGTAAAAACATGGAAAAAAGGGTATGAATACCACAGCGCTGACAGCCTGAATGAATACAATAAAGTGCAACCGTAGTGCAAACAAAATTAAGTGCAAAATTAATCCAACAATACAAAAAATATATCAAGCATGTAGCCAGTGAAAATTTAACAAACACGTGCAAATAAGCATAAACTTCTAGTTGGAAAGTTCCTTTCACAGGTGCCTTCCACGGGTGCTGCTGTGCTAGAAATAGTGCAGATCAATATTAACCCTTTCGCTGCCTTGCCCTGTGCTCCATTTTGTACACTCAGGTGGCCAGGCCATTTTTCCTCTGCTTTTTTATTTTTCACTTATAGCTTTCAGAATTTGTGAAAGACCCCCAAAATATATTTTCTGAAAGCACATGATCAGTAGAATAAAAAGAAGGTGCTACTGATTTTTTAGCCCCCGTGGTATTTGTATTTTATCGAACCAATATATGTATTGCTAAAAAAGGCCCACATAGCTGAGCTGTGGGCCGAAAGATAACAGCTGCACAATCTGATGGAATAGGGTGGCTGCTCTACTCTTCCATGAAGGCAGCCTCTGGAGGACATCCTGCCTCATTGAGGTTGTTCCTCCCCCTCAATTTCCTCCTCTGCTCTATCCAGCACCCAAGTCACATCAGTGACCTCCTCATCATCATTCCCTCCGTCCTCATGATCACTGGAGCCAACTTGGCAATACACTGCGGCTGGAGGAACATGACTGCCAATTTGTTGTTTATCAGTATTCTCCCCTCTCTGTAGGCTCATGTTACTCCCTTCCTCTACCTCAGAACCAACATCAGAATCAAGTAATGTCTGGGCATGCTCAAGAAGCAAATGGCTGATGCTGTGTTCAAATAATTCAGCTGACTCCATCATGCATGATTCTGGGGCTATAGCAGGAGGAGCTGTGGACAAAGAGGCAGAATAAGCCGCTCTGGCAGCTGCAGTGCACACTAGTGTCAGCTTGGTTCATAGAGGATGAGGATGGTTTAGTAAGCCAGTCCACCACCTCTTCTACATGCTGTGGCTGGATAGCACGGGCAACATAATTAAACAGAGACAAAGGTGCCCTGCCTGACAACAGAGCCCGTCCACCCTTGCCTGTGGACACAGATGTTTCTGGCCCCCTCATAGTGGCATTAGAGCATCTGCCTCTCCTTGTTGGCCTCCCAGGCATGATGGGGGGCTTATTACCCAAATGTAATAGAAACTGGGAAATGTGTGATTGGATGCACTTTCCAATGAAAAGTGGTGTTTAGTGCACTTTAAATTGAGGACTGACCCTGACAGAAATGTAAAAACTATTTTAAAAAACAATAAAAACAAAAAAGGGGGAACACTAGTGTCATAGTGTCATATGCGTCTGACAATTTAAAAAAAGGGGGGCAGGCAGGGGACAAAAAAAGGGTGCACAGCAGCACTGTATACAGCACTAAATGTTATGTAATAGTGTGTTAAACACTGCACTACACTGACACACTATAATCACACACTATACTAACACTACACTAATGCCCCGTACACACGGTCGGACATTGATCGGACATTCCAACAACAAAATCCTCTGATTTTTTCTGATGGATGTTGGCTCAAACTTGTTTTGTGTACACACGGTCGCACAAAGTTGTCGGAATTTCCGATCGCCAACCACGCGGTCACATACACCACGTACGACGAGACTAGAAAAGGCCAGTTCAGAACCAAGCGCGGCATCCTTTGGGCTCCTTTTGCTAATCTCGTGTTAGTAAAAGTTTGGTGAGAGACGATTCACGCTTTTTCAGACTCGTGGCTTTCAGATTGTTTTCTGCGGTTCAGTTTGTGCTTGTGGGTTTGTATCTGCTCTTCAGTGCGTGCAGTCAGTTCGTATTGGAGTTTTCTGTGCGATCTTGTCCGCTCATTGCCGTTTTTCAGGTCGCTCTTCACAGGCCTTGCTGTTCTTCAGTGCGTTCTGTTACTTCGTTCTGAACAGCCGACCGTTTTCTAGCCATGTTGCGTATACGTACTCCTCGTAGAGTTCGTGCTGTGCAGGGGCTTGGTGTTGGGGTCCTGACCTTGACACAAGTCCAGTCCATGAACAGGGTGGGGAGGAGTTCATGGACCAAGAATTGGTTGCTTCAGCGTGACCAGTTCTCTCATATGCCTTTGCTCCGTGAGATCCATGAGAATAATCCTGATGATTTCAGGAACTTTCTCAGGATGACGGACCCTGTATTTCACCGTTTGTTGGCTTCGCTGACCCCCTATATCAGCAGGCAGGATACCTGCATGAGGCAAGCCATCACTCCGGAGTAGAGGCTCGTCGCTACCCTGCGGTACTTGGCGACAGGGAGAAGCCTGCAGGACTTGAAGTTCTCGACAGGCATCTCCCCCCAGGCTCTGGGGATCATTATCCCAGAGACCTGTTCTGCCATCATCCAGGTCCTACAGAAGGAGTATATGAAGGTAAGATTTTTATCCTTTAATATCACATTTTATTGTATATAATGTTTGTTAATATATTGTATTTCTTTCCTCATTCCCTAATTACATGATTGTAATATGCTGTGAATGTCCCCTTTGTCCTCATTCATGCTGGAATTTTATGTAATTTTTTTTTTGTCCTTCATACATATTTGCCTTCACTTACCTCCCCAGCATGCTCTCCTGCCCCTATATACACCTCATGTAGTCATTTAACAATGTATTTTATCAGCTTCATAGTAGTGCTTTACCCCAAACACCCCCTAAAATGTTTAGAAATGTGATTTGTGCTTTAAATTCATGCAGAGTGCCAGAGGCTTTTTTTGTAGTGTCCCCAAATCATTTTTATTAACCCTCCCTCCCCCCAACTGCTAAGTCAGCTGATCCCAATTTTCTATCTATCCTCAATCATCTATCTGCTGACTTTGCCAAACCCATACACACTATACCCATCTCTTTTGTGGTCAGATGTATGGATGTATTCCCCAAAGCATGTAGTGCAAGGGCCTGCCTGTATGCTTTCAAATGGTACTTTTTAAAGTTTTTGTATCCTATTATTATCTTGATAGGTAATAGCAGAATGTCCAAATGTGCTCAAATGTGTACAGTGTGTATTTATATCTTTGTATTATGACACTTCTTACCTGTCCAGTGGGCTGCCAATAGTGTAACTAAGGAGGGGATGCTCTAAGTAATACCATGTATTTAGGCATTCATCTCTCAATGAAGTGAAGAGGGTTACCTGTCCAAGATTCCCCCCCCCCTCTATAATGTTAGGAATGGCCCATGAGAGGGGGGGGGATATGATAGGTGTACCTTATACTTTGGTGTTGTAAAATTGCCCTTAAGAAATGTTATCTGGATGTTGGCCAAGAATGTTTGTGTCTAATCTGCTTTCCATGTTTATGTGCAAAAATACAATTTTTTTTTGTTTTCCTCAACAGTTTCCTTCCACGCCACAGGAATGGCAGACTGTGGCCTCCCACTTTGCCCAGCGGTGGGACTTTCCTAACTGCGGAGGGGCAATTGATGGGAAACACGTCCACATCATCCCACCACCCAACTCGGGGTCATACTATTATAATTACAAGGGGTTCAATAGTATTGTGATGTTGGCGGTGGTGTCGGCTAATTACGACTTCCTGTATGTGGACGTGGGGAAGAATGGCCGGATGTCCAATGGTGGAGTCATCACCCAGACGGAGTTTTACAGGCGTCTCCAGAATGGCAGCTTGGACTTGCCACCTCCAGAAGAGAATGTGGAAGGACTCCCATTCGTCTTTGTTGCGGATGAAGCATTTGCGCTGGGGGACCATCTTATGCGGCCATTCCCGATGAGGACCCTCACCCCGGAACAGAGGGTTTTTAATTACCGGCTGGCCAGAGCCAGAAGAGTGGTGGAGAACACATTTGGAATCCTGGCCAGCCGGTTCCGCCTATTTCTGACACCCATCCATATGGAGGAGTATAAACTTAATCATATAATCCTGGCATGCTGTGTTCTACATAACTTTTTACGCCAACATTCTGCCAACTATGCTGGCTCAGTTGAGCCTGAGGCCGGAATTCTAAATGAAACAACCCTGACGGCGCTTGAAAGTGGCCGTCCTGGCTTGCCCTCCCTGAGTGCCCGTGATGTCTGGTTAAGATACCTTGAGTTCTTTGCGGGTAGGGGGGCCATCAATATGCCAGCAAATTTGTGAAGCCTTTATCAAATAAAAACAAAAAAAAGCTAATCTTTGTTGACATTTACTGCTTGTGTTTGTTTTAACTGACCCTGAACGAAATGTGGGGAGTCCTGAAAATGGCGTGATTGTGTAACCTTATACAAAGCACTGTTGGGTATTATTTACTAAAGGCAAAGACACTTTGCACTACAAGTGCACTTGAAACTGCAGTGAAACTGCACTTGTAGTGCAAAGAGGATTTGCCCTTAGGAAATAACCCCCATTTTCACAGAAAGCAGCAATTACATCACCACAAAAGTGTTGTAGCGTTGAGACAATAATCCACACATTCTTGATTAACAATCTTTTTAATACCTGCACAATCACATGTGCATTTAGAAAAGGTTTTTAAAACAAACCAACATGTTTGTTGTATAACAATTTTTGGGGTGGCATTATAAAAAATAGAAATGTCCATTTAAGATAAAACAGGCATGTGTGAAACCAACAAGAAAGACACAAAGCTTGAACTTACAAAGTTCACATTTGGTAGAACTTGAAGGCAATATCAGACATGAGTATTTAGGAACTGTGTTTGATATTGCGTTCAGATGGGGTGAAGTCACCCCAGGAAAAGCCAAATTTGGAAGATGCACACAAATTTGCCAATGTTAACATGTGCTAGCTGCCATCACGGGGGATCAAGGGACGTGTTTTGGGGGAGAAACCCCTTCCTCTCAGCTACTTTATTATTGAGGAAGGGGTTGCACCCCCAAAACGCGTCCATTGATCTCCCGTGATGGCAGATAGCACATGTTGGTACACTGTGTGCATCCTCCAAATTTTGCTTTTCGAAAAATCGCTAAAACATTTTTAACATTGTAGCACACAAAAAAACAAAAGGATTTGGAGGGGTTTTAAACTCGCCCCAAAACATCAATGATGTTTTTATTTTTTTGAATAACATCATTGATGTTTTTCTTGAGGTTTTCCAATTGTAAATTACACCCCATGATCTCCCCGATCAGGATCTGGGCACTTTCTGATGTGAAAGGAACTGGATCCACAACATCACGATCACCTAAAAAGAGAGAAACCAAACAAAAACAGGTATCAAAAATATGCCAGCATCCATCTCTTACCTGAGCCTGTGGTCGCAGACACTCACCTGTTGTGGTGACAATTTCCACCACGTCTTCTTCCTCCTGCTCTTCTTGGGTTGGGGGTATTTCCCCTTCTTCCAGAGGTGGGGGGTCTGTGGTCTCCTCGGATGAGGGGTGTCCTCCGAGTCTTTTCTCCCTTATGTAAAACAAAAATGGTATACTTAGCACACAGATATTTGATGGCAGAACTATAAATAGGAAACATTGCTTGGAAGTGGGGTACAATTGTCTATTTTGGCAGAGTTAAAAAATGTAGCATTTTCGGTGTCCTTTGTCAAGCTGCAATACTTTACCTGTTTGGTACAAGCTTCACAGATTGAGACCCCCCTATAGTATACACTGGAGCACCTGTGTGGCCCCCCTAATAAAAAGGGTGTTCTGGGGTCCCACACTAGTGCTCCAGTGTCCAGATGTGAAAACAGCTGCTCAGTGTCAAATCAAAATATATTAAGGGAATCCGGAAAAATAATAAAGAAATAAGTTTGTGAGAAGTGTGTGTGAATATGAGCAGCAAAACTACTTCATTCTTCTCACATTATAAAGAAGAAGAGAGTGCGCTGTATTAAACCATTTTTAACATTGCACCGTGACGAAAGTGTTGTATCCATTGCGAACGCTAAGTTTACCAGACCGAGCTGTTCCGTCTCGGAATTTCTTCTGAGCATGCGTGGCACTTTGTGCGTCGGAACAGGCCACACACGGTCGGAATTGACGCGATCGGATTTTGTTGTCGGAAAATTTTATAGCCTGCTCTAAAACTTTGTGTGTCGGAAAATCCGATGGAAAATGTCCGATGGAGCCCACACACGGTGGGAATGTCCGACCGTGTGTACGGGGCATAACACTCTACACTCAGAGTCACAATAAGTGAACACACTAACTCGCTAGTAGCGAACTGAGCCTTGCTCTATCGCCTCTCCAACACACTGCAAAAGCTTTCTATGGGAAATTACCTTTTATAGTGTGGGGTGGGACTATGAGCACTAAGCAGTGATTGGAGAAAGCAGTGCTAATCGGTGAAGCCTTGCATCTGATCAGTGGTCAGGTGCAAGGCTTCATCCAATTAGTGCCCTAGAATGCACTGTGAAGAGCTCAGTGCATTGTGGGGCACTTGGCGGCCGAACATCCCGCTGAGCAAACCGCAAATTCGGGTGTTCGCCAAACGAGCGAACAGGAGATGTTTGGGTTGAAATTATGTTAGACTCGAACTGTTCACCCAACAGTATTTAAAGGGAGGAGGCGACGACCCTACTTACACAGTACTCAGATCACGTAGTTTTCCACAAGACATTTCTAAACTTCAGGTAGTGCTAATGGAGAATGAACATAGCCACCCTATAACAGGAAGTTTGATCACAGCAGCCAAAAAATTTAATTTGGAGGTTTGAAATGTGAGAACAATAAAAGGTACTTTTTAAAGTTAAGAATACATATTTAAATAGAATTTTCCTTTTTTAGACCAGAGTTTAGTGTCTTTTTAACAGCAACACAAACAAAAAAAATGTTTTTTTTGAGATAGTGGGGGAAGGCTAGAACCCTCATCAGATTTATAATTCTTGCTGTGCCCCTGTTTCAGATTATCCTTTACTTCCTGGTCTGGTGAAATTGTTGTCAGTGGGACATGAAGTCTGGGGAAGTCTGAGGGTAAATCTCAGTAACGGAGTCCCAGATAGCAATAAAAGACTGACAGAAGTTATAGTCCTTCCCCACTTTATTCAAGACTAGAAAAAAAGAGTTTCTGGATTGACATACACTTTAACAAATCTTTCTTTAAACCCCAATGTCAACTTAACCCTTGAATCTCTGAGAGATATAGGAAACCATCAGGTGGCTTCTACAAAAATATGAAATATCAATTCAGGGTGAACTGACCCTTTGACTAGACCTGATAGATAAAGCGTGCACTCGTATTAGCATGATCTAAGAAGTATAGGAAGTATTTGTGTAAAGGAAAATGGAGATGTTCTGGCGCATGGGGGGTTAATGCCCAGCAAGCATGCAAATATGTAAAAAAAAAGGAACTTGGGATAAGTGGCCAAACGGGTCTGAAAAGTTAAATTATATATATATATATATATATATATATATATATATATATATATATATATATATATATATATACAATATGTTGAAGAAGGTAACAATATGCACTCCTCAGAGATTGAGACAACTCTGTGAAGACACCAAGGAAAGAAAGTGGGGGGGGGGGGGCGCCACCTAAGTGCAGTATTATAATAAGCTGGTTTATTGCATGAGATTAAAAACACTCAAAAGATGGATAGTAAAACTTATCTGTAGTGGGTGCAGTGCAGGTCCCTCCTCTCCATCCCACAGGTACAGCTAGGGAAAGTCCCTACAGCTGTTGATGATGTAGGCTGAGGTGGGGAGCCCGGGAAGGAACCGGAAAGGCCACGCCAACCAGTGCAACGCATGGGCGCATGTGACATCACAGGCCTTTAGAAGGAACTAGAGGCTCCGAGCGTGTAGCCTGCCTATTGCCGAGTCCTCCTACTCTTCCAGTGATGTCACATCTGCCTGTGCATTCCACTCTGGTTGGCCTGGACTTCCTGGGTACTTCCAGGCTCCCCAGCCTACACCATGGACAGCTGTCGGGACTTTCACTGGCGGTACCTGCGGGACAGAGAGGAGGGACCTGCACTGCACCCACTACAGATGAGCGTGTTTTTCTATCCATCTTGTGAGTGTTTATAATCTCATGCAATAAACCAGCTAGTTATAATACTGCACTTAGGTGGCACTTTCCCTTCTTTCTTTCCTTGGAAGTATGTGTAAAGACAGCTTTGACTAAATTTTAATTGGAACTGATTTGTGTGTCTTTTATTATTACACTTTTTAATGTCTTATACACATTACATGATAATGTCAATAAATACCAATAAGGCCTCTCAAAATTACTCTCAGAAGCCCTATATAGTATTTTTTTAGCGAAAGACTTGAAATTTAAAAGTTAAATTCCAGTTTACAGCTCTCTCAGGGCTCATTCACACTGGGCATGGTGCCATGGAGTTTTCAGTATTTTGCATTGCAGGAAAATTGCATGGACAAATGGAAATCTATTGCTTTTTATAAGATTCCTTCTTCTTTATACAAGACTTGAAGGCAAAAGTTCCATATACTGCATTTTTGCTTTGTTGCCTTTTTGATCCCACTTAAAATGTATGCAATTCAAACATTTACAGCAGTTTTCAGTATATGCTGTATACAGTTTTCTTAAACAAATATTTTTTTGTGAATCTGTTTTTTGTCTAGAAAGTAACTGACCAGTGGTCAGGTGCAAGTAACAGTAACTTTTCTGTTGCAGGCTAACAATGCTATGCTGCTGCAGAGTTGTCTGCTTGTCGTGTGCAGGTCAGTAGTCCAATGGCCCGCTTCACAAAAAAGAAGGCATCTGACAAAAAATTGCTTAAGAAAACTGTATACAGCAGAGCATAAATCTAAATAAAAATAAATGTAGGGTTTACATATACTATAAGCCTATTAAAAGTGTAGCTTGGCTGGCAGTGCCTTTAACTCAGAGCCTGCACAGCCCAGGTGTCACCACAGCTAACCTCTCTTTCCCTGGCATTTGATGGACAGCTTATCAGGAGAAGGAAGGAGATGAGAGAACTGATTGGCCACCTATGTGGCCTCTGATGGTATCCATGTCCACAGGAGCCAGGTGAGAGGAGGTAGTTTCTTCAGTGTACAAGAGACAGTAGCCATCTTGTTGGAGGCGTGGATCAGGAGAGCTTGGGAAAGCTATAAGGGAACTGCTTTATGCATAGATACAGAGGAACACAAAAAGCCAAGTTGTAGAGAGGACTGCTGTGCAGCAGAGTGCAGACAGCAACAGAATCCCCGATAACATCAGTAGGTGCTCTCTAGCATAGTGAATGGAGTTAGTGTACTGTCTTGAAAGCAGAGGAGAAAACCCCAGAAAGCTCACCCTTTGGACTCCACAGAGGAAAATGACCTAGGTTTGAGTGGGAAACCCCACCCAGAAAAGATGTCTGGACTGACTTCCGAATGGAAGATATATTTTTCTGACACCATTGTGTGGTAATACAACTAAAAGAGAAAAGCAGCCAACATAACCAATAGACAAATGGTGAGACAATAAAACAGTAAAAATGTGGCACTAAAAAAACAGTGTCCGTTATCGGGCAACCACCAACCAGAATAATCGTCTGGAGGTTAACTGCACAATAAAGTTTTATTGAGATGGAACTCAACTATACAAGGATCAACCAGTGTCAAAATTTCTGCATGTGTAGGTAAGTGTATCAACTTATGCAAAAATAAAATCTACGTGCTGGAACATATGTGACTAGTGTCCATACAGTAAGAGTTCAATAACTCTCTAAAAAAACATAAACTAATACACATACATCTGCATGTTCTCCAGAAAACATATTCTAATAATGTGAAAATAAACATAAAAATGTGTGCCCCTAAAAAAATAACAACATAGATTGCCAAGGTGCACTTTCATAGAACCACCAATAGGTTTGGGGAAATAAATAAATGTAGAGTCACAAGTAATGCATATTGGGTATAATCAAAAAGCATCTAAGCAAATGCGTGTTTGCCACGGAGTTCAAATGATATATGCATCTGGTGTTAATAGAGACCAGCTCTAATAGTTACAATGAGTTGAAACACCCTGGTCTATAATGACTGGGATAGACCTTGAAGTGACTTGGCATCAATAGATGTATGTAAACGGTTGGATTACCCTTACCAGAATGGGTGGACTCCCTAGCCAAGGGCTGGGAGTCAGACAAGGCTTATATCGCAGTCATGCAGGGATGGTTATCCCACCAAAGGTAGATGCGGACCTTTATCCCGGCACAGTGGAGCGTGATGACAGCTACTCACCGATCTTCTCAATATTAGTCTCGCAATCCTGGAGTCTCCTTGGTGCGGATATTCAGGCGATAATGAATGTATTCAGAAAGTAGGTTCACCCAAGGGGTAAATATCCCTCAAATAAAAGGAGATGGAAAAAATCCTCCACATGTGTGAATCCGCTTCATAAAAAACGTTTTAATAAAATAAAAAATAGTATTCTGATACCCAAACAACCAGGGCACAGATACAGACTGACAGTAAAAAAAAGCGCTTTAAAAAGAAATAGACGTATGAGTGCTGCCAGCATTTCTGCAGAGGTTGAAGGGGTGGGGAGTCAGCCTGTCAGTGCTCAGACCATACGCCGCACGCTGCATCAAATTGGTTTGCATGGCTGTCGTCCCAGAAGGAAGCCTCTTCTAAAGATGATACACAAGAAAGCCTGCAAACAGCTTGCTGAAGACAAGCAGACTAAGGACTAGGAATGAGCTTTCTGTTCGGGTCGAACATGAGTTCGACTCGAACACTGGCTGTTCGCCCGTTCGTCAAAACTGAACATTATGGGCCGTTCGCGCCAAATTCGAGCGGCGCGTAACGGCCCATAATGCACTGCGGGAGCACAGTGCATTGTTATATGATGATTGGCCAGAGCATGCACCATGACCTGCATGCTTTGACCAATCACAGCGCCCTCAGCTAAGAGAGCCATAATTGGCCAAAGGCCGGGTGCCTTTCGCCGATCATGGCTCAGGGGGACTAAGTTCACGCCTCACATTATATAAGGCCGCCTGCACGTCGGCCTCGTGTAGTGTGTTGTTGGCATGGATGGAGAGAGAGTCTCATTTAGATTGAGCAGGCAGGCAGGCAGGCAGGCAGGCAGATTATTCAGTTAGCTGCAGTGTATTTAATATATATACAGTAGGGACGGAAAGTATTCAGACCCCCTTAAATTGTTAACTCTTTGTTATATTGCAACCATTTGCTAAAATCATTTAAGTTCATTTTTTTCCTCATTAATGTACACACAGCACCCCATATTGACAGAAAAACATAGAATTGTTTTGCAGATTTATTAAAAAAGGAAAAACTGAAACATCACATGGTTCTAAGTATTCAGACCCTTTGCTCAGTATTTAGTAAAAGCACCCTTTTGATCTAATACAGCCATGAGTCTTTTCGGGAAAGATGCAACAAGTTTTTCACACCTGGATTTGGGGATCCTCTGCCATTCCTCCTTGCAGATCCTCTCCAGTTCTGTCAGGTTGGATGGTAAACGTTAGTGGACAGCCATTTTTAGGTCTCTCCAGAGATGCTCAATTGGGTTTAAGTCAGGGCTCTGGCTGGGCCATTCAAGAACAGTCACAGAGTTGTTGTGAAGCCACTCCTTCGTTATTTTAGCTGTGTGATTAGTTTCATTGTCTTGTTGGAAGGTAAACCTTCGGCCCAGTCTGAGGTCCTGAGCACTCTGGAGAAGGTTTTTGTCCAGGATATCCCTGTACTTGGCCGCATTCATCTTTCCCTCGATTGCAACCAGTTGTCCTGTCCCTGCAGCTGAAAAACACCCCCACAGCATGATGCTGCCACCACCATGCTTCACTGTTGGGACTGTATTGGACAGGTGATGAGCAGTGCCTGGTTTTCTCCACACATACCGTTTAGAATTAAGGCCAAAAAGTTCTATCTTGGTCTCATCAGACCAGAGAATCTTATTTCTCACCATCTTGGAGTCCTTCAGGTGTTTTTTAGCAAACTCCATGCAGGCTTTCATGTGTCTAGCACTGAGGAGAGGCTTCCGTCGGGCCACTCTACCATAAAGCCCCGACTGGTGGAGGGCTGCAGTGATGGTTGACTTTACAACTTTCTCCCGACTGCATCTCTGGAGCTCAGCCACAGTGATCTTTGGGTTCTTCTTTACCTCTCTCACCAAGGCTATTCTCCCCTGATAGCTCAATTTGGCCAGACGGCCAACTCTAGGAAGGGTTCTGGTCATCCCAAACGTCTTCCATTTAAGGATTATGGAGGCCACTGTGCTCTTAGTAAAAAAATGAGACAAAGATAAATCATTTCAGGACTTTTTCCACTTTTAATGTGACCTATAAACTTAGTTGGATGAAAAATTGAAATCTTTTAGGTAGAGGGAACTAAAAATAAAAAAACTAAAATAATATGGTTGCATAAGTGTGCACAGCCTTAACCTAATACTTTGTTGAAGCACCTTCTTCCATCACACTTATGTACTATGTATATTTGCTTCCTTGTTATGGCATTCATGTTTTACATTATGGTTATATGTATGTAATGTTTTCCAAATTCATCATACTCATTATTCTAGGGTGTTGTATATGCTTTGAGCATTTACTTTTCATGTACAATGTTACACATATTGACTCTTATGCCAATAAATCTTTACCTCTATATTGTGTTTCAGCCTGCCTCACTCAAAGTTCCATACTTTTTTATTATTTTTTTTGTATTCAGATTAGGGATGGAGGTGAACTATCCCCCCTTGTGCACCTCATTCAAAGTCCCAGTATATGTAGATATACATTCCCCCCTTTCTTTGTACTTCTGAGGATTGGTGACCAGAACTGGACAGAATACTCCAGATTAGACATGTGCAATTTGTTTTGTTCCGAATTAGTTTAATGAATTTTGACAAATTCGTTAATTTGAAAATATCTGAATTAACGAAAACCCGTTTAACAAATTTTCGGAAAATTGCAATATTCAAAAATCCAGAAATTCTAAATTTCAGAAATTCCGAAATCTGAAAAGTGGAAATCCAAAAATAAGAATGAAAATCCGATAATTCAAAAGATCCGAAAATTTGAAAATTTGAAACAATAAGGAACTAATAATAACTTATCTATTACAAAACTATTAAATTATAGGTATTGGAATTTCCTTTCAAATTTTCGGATTTTCTTTCTTATTTTCTGATATTCAAATTTCCGAATTTTCAAATTTCTGAATTTTCGGAATTAAATTTCCACATTAAACCATATTTGCCATGTAGATGCCCATTCCATTATTTTGTTCAAGTCTTTCTGTAAAATATCTATATCCTGCTGTGAAGTTATTGCCCTGCTTATTTTTGTATCATCCACAAAAATTGACATTGAGCTGTGTATCCCTTCCTCTATATCATTTATTAATATTATTAAGGTACTTATAAAGCGCCATCAATTACGCAGCGCTTTACATATACATTGTACATTCACATCAGTCCCTACCCTCAAGGAGCTTACAATCTAAGGTCCCTAACTTACATTAATATACTAGGGCCAATTTAGACAGAAGGCAATTAACCTACGAAAACCTAGGAAACCCACGCAGGCACAGGGAGAACATACAAACTCCAGGCAGGTAGTGTAATGGTTGGGTTTAAGAATAAACTAAACAGAATTGGTCCCAAGACAGAACCTTGTGGTACCTTGCTTACCACTCCAGACCAGTCTGAGTACACGTTATTTATCACAACCCTTTGGACATGCCCCTGTAACCAGTTTTCTATCCGAAAACAAACTTTATGGTCCATGTCTGCAGACCTCAGCTTGTAGATTAAGCGTTTATGGGAAACTGTATCGAATGCTTTTGCAAAATCCAGATACACCTTATCCACAGGCCTCTATCTAGATGGCAGCTTTCTAGAATGCTAACAGATTGGTCTGGCAAGAACGACCCTTTGTAAACCCTGATTACTACTAATGATACTGTTTTTATCTGCAAATTCTTGGATATAGTCCCTTATCATTCGCTCCAATAATTTACCTACTATTAATGTTAGGCTGAACGGCCTGTAGCTTTTTTTGAATATTGGTACCACATTAGCTTTTCTCAAATCAGCTGGTATAATTCCTGTCAGTATGCTGTCTTCAAAGATTAGGAACAATGGTCTGGCTATAACCTGACTGAGTTCTCTGAGGACTCTCGGGTGTAAGCCATCCGGTCCTGGTGATTTATTTGTATTACATTTATCTAGTCTTTCCTTGACTCCGGCCTCTGTTAGCCACGAGGGTATATCATATGATGTGTTACTAACAATACTGTCGTGGTCAATACACCCCTCCTTTTCCTGTGTAAAAACTGAGGAGAAGAAAGTTAATATATCTAAAGAAGTCCTTGGGATTTTTTTTACTCTCCTCTACTATGTGTCTTTTTTAGCCACCCTAATTTAGCCACCTAATACACTTCTTATTGCATTCTTTGCAGTGTTGGAATGCTGACAATGTCACCTCCGCTTTATATTTTTTAAAGGCCACTTTTTTCTCTCTAATAAGAATTTTTATGTTACGGGTTAGCCACCCAGGTTTAACCTTTGCTCTTGTATATTTATTTTCCATTGGAATGCACTATGTGATACCTTTGTTTAATATGTTCCAAAAACATTCCAATTTTTCCTTTGTGTTCAATGTTTCTAGGATTAGGTCCCAATTGATGTCTTGTAGTATTGAGCACAGTTCAGAAAAGTTGTCTCTTTTGAAATTTAGAGTTCTAGTGATTTTTTTTTTACTGCAATATTACACAAATTCTGCAAAAAATCGAACAAGATCAATAAAATAAAATTGCTGTGAAATGTTCACTTCAATTCCAGCACTGTGCGTCACCACCACCCCCATAGCTGGCCTCAGAGGAAACAAATATCTTTAATATTATAGGAGGTTAAACAGCAGATTATCACTCCGCATGCCACAGTCTATCTTTCCACTTGTCAGTTCTCTCCCCCTGTGGCTCAACGTTACATAGTTACATAGTTAGTAAGGTTGAATAAAGACACCAGTCCATCCAGTTCAACCTGAGTGAGCACCCACAATTGTCCCCATCCCTGCACATTGCGTCCCATCAAGATGCCCATCCACCATATTATTATTATTTTTTTTAAATATATATTTAAGGTACCCATGTAGCATCATCAATCTACGCAGCGCTCCACACACACCCACCCCCAAGGGGTCTGCAATCCAAGGTCCCCAACCCACACCCATACACCAGGGCCAATTTTTTTTTGGACAGAAGCGAATAAACCTACCAGCATGTCTTTGGAGTGTGGGAGGAAACCGGAGTACCCGGAGGAAACCCACGCAGGCACAGGGAGAACATGCAAACTCCAGGCAGGTAGTGTCGTGGTTCGGATTCAAACCAGCGACCCTCTTGCTGCGAGGTGAGAGTGCTAACCACTTCACCACTGTGCTGCCCATAATGTTACAGCACAACCTCAACGAGATCTGGCTCGAGTCACTCCAAGAGAACAAACCACAGAACCATGGCCCAATAACTCAAATTACATACATTTATTTTAATATAAAATGCTCACAAGCTGTCATGAGAGGGTTTACCCGTTGGTGGCGCTATCGGCCTCTTGGATCGCAGTACCAGTGTCCACCAGCGGGTGTCTTCCAACACCTGGGTCCTGCAGTAGGAGGTCTCTCCTGCTGGTGGCACTGTTGCATCCCTGGGCCGTAGTACCGGTGTCCACCAGCGGGTGCACTAAGGCAGTGTGGAGCAAACAGCACACACTGCGCTCAGCTGTGACATGAGTTCAATTACCACAGCCTTATAAATACCCAGCAAGCCCTCATAGGCTTGCCTTGGTATCTCTCTCCCTGCATTCTGACCTTGCTGCCTGTTATTTTGTCCTTGAGCCTGCATCTGCCTTGTCCGGACCTGACCTGATCTGATCCAATCCATATCCTGAGCCCTTCCTGGTCCTGTCCCTTCTGTTCCTGGTTACCTTGGATCCCTGCCCTGTATCCCATCCATCCATCCTCTCCCTGTCCTGTTTGGTTTCCCGTCCTTGCCCATCTGCTGACCTCCCTGTGTATGACCTTGGCCTGGCTTTGTTTACGATTCCGGTATCTCTTTTTACTTGTATATATTGTCGTTTGTAGTGGGTTTGTTGTGTTGGTTTTGCACTGTTTATATTCCTTTTACTTGTCACTTATTTAATAAACACCATTATTTCACTTACATGTGTTTCTGGTCTCCTCTGTGCAGTCCACACGGTCTGGTCAATTAGATCCTCTGACAGTATACCAAGGCCATCCCTACCAGACGTGACTGCACTGAGGAGCCTTTTTGAAAATGCAGGCAGAAATAGTGATTTATCTTACCTCATTGGTAACTGAGGATAATTGTTATTGCCGTCTGGTATTGAAGGAGTGGACCAGGGATCAACTATTAGAGTGTATCCGTCTGGCCCATTCTCTGGTGGATGAGGGCGGTATGCTATTTGAAAATGTTCAGCCTCTGATCCAGCTGTGTGCAGAGCTAGCCTTGTCCAGTACTCCAGAGGGCAGGGATGATTTTTCTCCCCCCTTCAGTTTTGATCAGGTTGAGTCTCTGGTGTGGTTATTAGAGGATGATCCAGCCTTTTTCATGGAACGTTATGCCTCTTGTTCACAGCAGGTGTTGTCTGATTGCATCCATTCAGTGCAATCGCTGGTTAGTCAAGCTGTGTGTGAATCAATGTTTGTTCATCCTGTGCTACAGGCATGGTCAGATCTCCTTAATTTAGCCAAGCCACAACAACCCAGCCCTGCCATTAATCACCTGCCTTTCCAAGAATCTATTCCCCCATCGCTCATGGCAACCTCAGCTACAGCCCAGTATACACGGCTTTCCACCAAGTATTATTACCCAGTCTCTACTTCCTGCACCTATCCTGCCTTTAACCCACCTGCCTCTTCTCTAATACCTGCAACTTCCCCACAAGAACTCCCTCTGGCCGCTGTTCCCCCTTCCTTGCCATATCCCAGCCCTTCCTTTCAGTATGCCTCACCTCCTGTCTACAGTCCTACAGCCACCTACAGATCTCCAGCAGTTAAGCCAAAGAAGAAACTGAAGTTCTTCCCCACTCACACAATCCTGCCAGTAACCCAACCTGCTCCCACTTCCCAGTTTGACGTGCCAGCTTCCCAGTTTGACGTGCCAGCTTCCCAGTTTGACGCAATCTTGCCAGTAACCCAACCTGCTCCCACTTTCCAGTCTGATGTGCCGGCTTCCCAGTCTGATGTCTTGATGCCTGCCTATCAGCCTGATGTTCCAGCTTCCCAGCCTGATGTTGCAGCTTCCCAGCCTGATGTTCCAGCTTCCCAGCCTGATGTTCCAGCTTCCCAGCCTGATGTTCCAGCTTCCCAGTCTGATGTTCCAGCTTCCCAGTCTGATGTTCCAGCTTCCCAGTCTGATGTTCCAGCTTCCCAGTCTGATGTCTTGATGCCTGCCTATCAGCCTGATGTTCCAGCTTCCCAGCCTGATGTTCCATCTTCCCAGCCTGATGTTCCAGCTTCCCAGTCTGATGTTCCAGCTTCCCAGTCTGATGTTCCAGCTTCCCAGTCTGATGTTCCAGCTTCCCAGTCTGATGTGCCAGCTTCCCAGCCTGATGTGCCAGCTTCCCAGCCTGATGTCTCGATGCCTGCCTACCAGCCTGATGTGCCAGCTTCCCAGTTTGACGTGCCAGCTTCCCAGACGGATGTGCCAGCTTCCCAGTCTGATGTGCCAGCTTCCCAGTTTGATGTGTCAGCTTCCCAGCCTGATGTCTTGCAGCTTGCCTTCCAGCCTGATGTCTTAAAGATTGCTTCCCAGCCTGATGTGCCAGCTTCCCAGTCTGATGTGCCAGCTTCCCAGTCTGATGTGCCAGCTTCCCAGTTTGATGTGCCAGCTTCCCAGTTTGATGTGCCAGCTTCCCAGCCTGATGTCTTGCAGCTTGCCTTCCAGCCTGATGTCTTGAAGATTGCCTTCCAGTCTGATGTGCCAGCTTCCCAGTCTGATGTGCCAGCTTCCCAGTCTGATGTGCCAGCTTCCCAGTCTATTGTCCCTGTGCCTGCCTTCCAGCCTGATGTCTCAGTGCCAGCTTCCCAGACTGATGTGCCAGCTTCCCAGACTGATGTGCCAGCTTCCCAGACTGATGTGCCAGCTTCCCAGCCTGATGTGCCTGCTGCCCAGCTCGAAGTGCCCATGCCCGCTGCCCAGCCTGATGTGCCTGCTGCCAAGCTCGAAGTGCCCGTGCCCACTGCCCAGCCTGATGCGCCTGCTGCCCAGCTCAAAGTGCCCATGCCTGCTGCCCAGCCTGATGTGCCTGCTGCCCAGCTCAAAGTGCCCATGCCTGCTGCCCAGCCTGATGCGCCTGATGCCCAGCTTGAAGTGCCCATGCCCGCTGCCCAGCCTGATGTGCCTGCTGCCAAGCTCGAAGTGCCCGTGCCCACTGCCCAGCCTGATGCGCCTGCTGCCCAGCTCAAAGTGCCCATGCCTGCTGCCCAGCCTGATGTGCCTGCTGCCCAGCTCAAAGTGCCCATGCCTGCTGCCCAGCCTGATGCGCCTGATGCCCAGCTTGAAGTGCCCATGCCCGCTGCCCAGCCTGATGTGCCTGTTGCCAAGCTCGAAGTGCCCATGCCTGCTGCCCAGCCTGATGTGCCTGCTGCCCAGCTCGAAGTGCCCATGCCTGCTGCCCAGCCTGATGTGCCTGCTGCCCAGCTCGAAGTGCCCATGCCTGCTGCCCAGCCTGATGTGCCTGCTGCCCAGCTCGAAGTGCCCATGCCTGCTGTCCAGCCTGATGTGCCTGCTGTCCAGCTCGAAGTGCCCATGCCCGCTGCCCAGCCTGATGTGCCTGCTGCCCAGCTCGAAGTGCCTGCTGCCAAGCTCGAAGTGCCCGTGCCTGCTGCCCAACCTGATATGCCTGCTGCCCAGCTCGAAGTGCCCGCTGCCCAGCTTGGTATGTTCCTGCCCACTGTCATCTCGGATGTGCCCGCTGTCATCTCAGATGTGCCCGCTGTCATCTCGGATGTGCCCGCTGCCTGCTCGGATGTGCCCGCTGTCTTCTCAGACGTACCCACTGTCCAGTGGAATGTGTGGACAATGAAAAACCCGCCTCTGCCTCACATCAATCCGCGCCTCAGAATCACTCCGCAATCAGATGCAGCAGACCCAAGCAGCTGCCTTAAAAATTGAACATGTAATAAACAATAAGTCTAAAAATCATAAAAATGTGCGTGCCAAGTCCTTGATTTGTTGTACTTATTGAAGCAGCGCTAAGTGTCCGATGTTATAAAACACTGTATATAGAACAAATGTTTGAAGAGACAGGAAAGTTCAAAAATAAAGATGCAGTCTGTGGATGTGAAGGTAAACGTGGAAATCCTTTCACCAATAGCGATCACCGCGTGAGGGGGTCACCCCCCGTGAGATTGCACTCACCACAATATCAGTAATCACAGGCCTTTGAATAATGATCTTTAAAACTTTTCCGTCTCCTTAATTCAACCACCAGGTGGTGCAAGACCCTCTCAGTATATATAACATGGGGAGAAAATGAGATGCCATATAGCGTAATATTGCTTGAGACCGTTTATTAAACAATACACAAAACCAAATTCCCCTTTTAAAATATGCGTACCAGATACTAAAGGTTTAAAACGAGCATTGAAAAGTGCACTGTGCCTGTATAAGCGTCCCCCGGGAGGAGTTCCTGGATGCGAGCTGTACACGGCTAGTCCGTTCGCTTCCTGGTTACCTTCCGTGGAGCGCAAACGTCACTTCCGGTAGATTACGACCCTGACACGTTTCGTCACTTCCGGACGCCCTCAGATGACGTCCGGAAGTGACGAAACGCATCAGGGTCGTACCCACTGTCCAGTTTGATGTACCCGATGCCCAGCCTGATGTGCCCTCATCTGTTCGGTTGGAGGCCATGAACTTTGGACAATTGCACCTTGTTAGAGCGTCCGGAGGCCGCTCCTTTAGGGGGGGTACTGTCATGAGAGGGTTTACCCGTTGGTGGCGCTATCGGCCTCTTGGATCGCAGTACCAGTGTCCACCAGCGGGTGTCTTCCAACACCTGGGTCCTGCAGTAGGAGGTCTCTCCTGCTGGTGGCACTGTTGCATCCCTGGGCCGTAGTACCGGTGTCCACCAGCGGGTGCACTCCGGCAGTGTGGAGCAAACAGCACACACTGCGCTCAGCTGTGACATGAGTTCAATTACCACAGCCTTATAAATACCCAGCAAGCCCTCATAGGCTTGCCTTGGTATCTCTCTCCCTGCATTCTGACCTTGCTGCCTGTTATTTTGACCTTGAGCCTGCATCTGCCTTGTCCGGACCTGACCTGATCTGATCCAATCCCTATCCTGAACCCTTCCTGGTCCTGTCCCTTCTGTTCCTGGTTACCTTGGATCCCTGCCCTGTATCCCATCCATCCATCCTCTCCCTGTCCTGTTTGGTTTCCCGTCCTTGCCCATCTGCTGACCTCCCTGCGTATGACCTTGGCCTGGCTTTGTTTACGATTCCGGTATCTCCTTTTACTTGTATATATTGTCGTTTGTAGTGGGTTTGTTGTGTTGTTTTTGCACTGTTTATATTCCTTTTACTTGTCACTTATTTAATAAACACCATTATTTCACTTACATGTGTTTCTGGTCTCCTCTGTGCAGTCCACACGGTCTGGTCAATTAGATCCTCATACACAAGCATAGGTATTGATCAGCATTAAAAACAGCAACATTGCCCGACCAGAGGCGTGTGTGATGATGTCATAAACGTATTCCCCCCTATGCATTTCTTGATAAATCACATCTTCAGGTAAGGTGTACTGCTGCTCACTGAATTTTTTTTTAGTTTTTGCTGTTCAACCTATTCTCTAAACTCTAGAGCCCTAGTGCCCAACATGCAGCCCAGAGGGTCATTTTGCAAAGAGGCAGCAGGATGCTAGGATGCTAGGTGCTGGGACACACTTTAAATTTCCACACCTAACACTGAAATGCCAGGTAGATATATATCAACCCAATATTATTGGGGGGAAAGTGGCGTGGCAATGTGTGATCTGGTAATTAAACACTCAGTGGAGTTTATCCCTGCCAGCGGCCACGCATTTGAGGTGGGAGTTAACAGCATAGCCACTGACCACCAATATGGAGGTTATTACTGCAGTCACTGATACCAAGGCCTGGGATTAATATTGCAGTCACTGATACCTATGTTGGGAGAAAATGTTGTGGACATTGGCACCAGTAGTGGGGATTATTAATGCAGTCACTGATACCAATGCTGGGGGTTATTTTGTGGTCTGCCACCAATACTGGGGTTATTTTTGCAGTCACTGCAACTAATGCTGGGGGTTACTATTGTGCGCAATGGCATCAATGCTGGTAGATTATCATTGCAGTGACTGACACCAATGCTTGGGGTTATTACTGAGGTGAATGACATATATGCTGGGCCTTATTACAGTCAATAACACCAATGTTGGTGGTTATTATTGCATCCACTGACACCATTGCTGGGGGCTATTATTGTGGTCACTGACAGCAATGCCAAGAGCTACAAATATTACCAATGTATGGCACTTAGTTTGCTATCACTACCAACGTCCTAGACCAAAACTCTAGGACGTTATAGTGTGTTACAACCCATTCATCTCAAAAGGGCTGCCCAACTTGGCACAATGTACTTCAAGGTATGAAAGTAAGCTTCTATTGTCTAGACCTCTGGAAGTATCATGAGTCCCTCTAAAATTTTCAAGTTGGCCACCACTCCTCTAGATACTGTAGTGCATGCATTACCAAAGGACTTAGAAGTTTCAAACGATCAAGTTAGGCACCAAAAATTGAGTGCAAGTCAAAAGGAGGTGCTTAGGCCATGAATCTTCCGAATTGTATTACTTAGTCAAACAAGCACTTATCTTTTTTGACAATGTCTGCAAGTTTTATATATTACAGCCATGCAATTTTGCCACTGGGCTGAGCAAATTACCAACTAAATAGGCCTTATAAAATGGTCAATCATTGTACTTTGTGAATACAAGATTTTCCTGCCTTCCTTGATCACTTTGTTCCCTCCATCATTCTTATTGCAGACTCTGCTTTATTTTCTGTGATAAGACAGACTGTTTACATTTATGTTAATAAAGGCTACAATCTTGTAGGTATATGTGTCTGTTTGTATCTGCTTTTAAATGTTAGTAGGCCAAGCTAGTGATTCAGCACAATAGAAGCTGGCCAGTGACAGTGGCCTCAGGCAGGTGCTTGGAGCTCAGGGGATGTGATCTGGCTGGCAGCTTGTTGTATGAGAGAACCTCATGTAATGATATGTTGTAGCTGGGCTCACATACTGCTCTAGGGTCCTGTCACAAACAGTAGTAATGAAACATTCTCCCCTTGTGACTTGTACTTTTCTTTAAAGTGTTGAGAAGCAAGGTTTATTGAAAGAGCATTGTACGAGGTTAATACAAATAAGGTGAAAATTGGACTGCCCAGAGCTACTCTGTTCTTTGACCACTAAGTGACCTTTTGGGAAAGCTAGTAGCTTTAATTCAGTGTTGTTTCAATAGTAACACAAGAGAAAATATGTGTGTACATATGCTGCTCAGATCTTGTTCTGTCCCTGACCTATATAATTGCTCGTGGCCTATCTCATGAACTGCCGAATTCCCCGACTCTGCTGTGTCCTCACTTGTTCTGGAGAAGAGCCTTACAAACATGTTACATTATTAATAATAACACTGCTACTTCTTTAATCAGGGGTGTCACTAGGGTTGATGTCACCCGGTGCCGAAAAAATTGACCCCCCCATCAGTATAGAATCCGCCCTTTTAGTGCAGACTCCCCTGCAGTATAGAATCCCCCCTCTTACTGCAGACCCCCCATTAGTAGTGACCCCCCATCAGTATAGACACTCCCCCCTCAGTGCAGACCCCCCCATCAGTATAGACACCCCCCTCAGTGCAGACCCTCCATCACTATAGAATCCCCCCTCTTAGCGCAGACTTCCCCTCAGTATAGAATCCCCCCACTTAGTGCAGACCCCCATCAGTATAGACACTCCCCCCTCAGTGCAGACCCCCATCAGTATAGACACTCCCCCTCAGTGCAGACCCCCCATCAGTATACACACTCCCCTCAGTGCAGACCTCCATCAGTATAGACAACCCCCTCAGTATAGACACTCCCCCCTCAGTGCAGACCCCCATCAGTACAGACACCTCCCTCAGTATAGACACTCCCCCCAGTGCAGACCCCCATCAACATAGACACCCCCCTCAGTGCAGACCCCCCATCAGTTTAGACACTCCCCCTTAGTGCGGACCCCTATCAGTATAGACACCCCCCTCAGTGCAGACCCCCATCAGTATAGACACTCCCCCCCCCAGTGTAGACCCACCCATCAGTATAGACACTACCCCCTCATTGTAGACCCCATCAGTATAATCACTCCCCCCTCAGTGCAGACCCCCATCAGTATAGACACCCCCCTCAGTGCAGACCCCCCATCAGTATAGACACTCCCCCCAGTGCAGACCCCCATCAGAATAGACACTCCCCCTCAGTGCACACCCCCCATCTGTATAGACACTCCCCCTCAGTGCAGACCCCCATGAGTATAGACACCCCCCTCAGTATAGACAATCCCCCCTCAGTGCAGACCCCCATCAGCCTAGACACTACCCCCAGTATAGACACTCCCCCCTCAGTGCAGACCCCCCATTAGTATAGATACCCCCTCACTGCAGACCCCCCATCAGTATAGAAACCCCCTCAGTGCGGACCCACCATCAGTATAGACACCCCCTCAGTGCAGACCCCCCTCATCAGTATGAACACTTCCCCCCTCAGTGCAGACCCCCCATCAGTATACACACCCCCCTCATTGCAGACCCCCATCAGCATAATCACTCCCCCCTCAGTGCAGACCCCCATCAGTATAGACACCCCCCTCAGTGCAGACCCCCCCATCAGAATAGACACTTCCCCCTCAGTGCAGACCCCCCCATCAGAATAGACACTCCCCCCTCAGTGCAGACCCCCATCAGTATAGACACCCCTCTTAGTGCAGACCCCCCATCGGTATAGACACCCCCCTCAGTATAGAAACTCTCCCCTCAGTGCAGTCCCACCTCAGTATAGACACTCCCCCCTCAGTGCAGACTGCCATCAGTATAGACACCCCCCAGTGCAGACCCCAATCAGTATAGACACCCCTCTCCCCTCCCATAGATAGTGCCCTCTCCTGCACATGTCCATCTACATATACAGTAGTAAAGTGTACAGCCCTCAGAACAACGCGGACGAATACACACAGCGTTGTGTGTCCCTCGGCTCCTCCCCCTCCTGTGTGGATGTAAACAGAGAGGAGAGGGATGTGGCTTCAGTCCGCTCCACTGAAAGACACAGCGCGAGACCCGAGAGGCTCAGATCATGGTAGCGGGTGGTGTTAGCGGTGCCGCTACCCACGGGTGTCACCCCTCTGGTGGGTGTCATCTGGGTGCGTCCCGCACCCCAACCCCCTAGCGACGCCACTGACATTATTAACAACAATGCAACAGCTACTACTACCAGGGCCGTCTCTAATATTTATAAACCAAATTCACCAAAAGAAAATTATAGATGAAATAGTGGCGCTAATCCCCAGGTGGGGAGATGCCAGACACTCTTATCCTGCCAGTGAGCTGAATACAGACGTGACTAGAGAAAAAGTGAAAAAGCATATATTGCTAAATATCCCAAAAAGTAAAAATTAATATTAAATAAAATAAAAAATTCAATATGAGCTAATATAAATTATAACACTCAGTGAAAGTGATATACAAATATATAAATCCAAGAAAGTAAATATCTATAAAGTCCAGAAACCAATCAATCGTGAAAAACCGTCTCTAATATTGATTGGACCCTGGGCAAACATTTTTTTGGGCGGCCCCCCTCTCCCCTCCCCCCTCTCCCCTCCATGCTATTTCGCTCTCCACCTGCCCTGAGTCCTACACTGACAACCAATAAAGGGGATTTCTACACTGGCCACCAATGTAAGGGGGGGATTTACAGTCACCACCAATCTAACAAGGGGGCTTCTACATGGATCACCAATGTAAGGTAGGGTTTGGAAACTGACCACAGATGCAAGTTTGGATTTTTTTACTGAGTAATTACCAATATAAAGAGGAGTTTCTACACTGGCCACCCATGTAATGGGGATTTACACTGACCATCAATATAATGGGGATATACACTGACCACCAATATAATGGGGCTTTATACTGGCCACCAATGTAATAGGAGTATTCGCAGAAACCACCAATGTAAGGAGAGATTTACACTGACCTCCAATATAAGGGGGACATTCACAGTGGCCACTAGTGTGAATGAAATAATTGTACACCAAGCCCCAATGTAATGCGAAGATTTACACTGACCACCAATGTAACTGAGACATTTAGCCTGCGTTCCTGCGATTTCCTGACACTACAGAAACATGCTGTCCTTTAGCAGATACACAGCAGTGCTTTTAATCGTTAATGACATCCTCACGCATCTGCTGAGATGTGCATATTCACATGCACCAAAATTCAGGGTGCTGTGGCACCATGTTATTTTGAAAAAGGGTTCCACCTCCAGTTTTCTTACCTTTGCAGAACAGGCTGATGTTAGGCTAAATGACAACAGTTGTAGGCAGGACTTTCAAGCATGCCCCTTTATCCTCCTCAGTGGGCAGCATTTAGCAGAGCTGATGGTGGATATGACCTCAGGGGGGCATGATATACATATGAATGTTGCCTCTATTTACATATCAATGCCACCAGTCCACGGCTATTTACATAATAATGCTGCCACTATTTACATATCAATGCAGGTTATTATACATGTAAACACAGGGGCTGCAAGTGAGTCATCTGTACACAACAATAGGGCAAAGATGGGCAGCATTAGTAACAAAACTTCACACTGAGATATCGGGACACAGCATGGGACTAAACTTCAAGGGACAAGGGAATTTAAACCGGGATAGTTGGGAAGTATAAGGCAGCTGCTTTGGGCCCCACAACAATGATGGTGCCCAGGGCAGCTGCCCCTTTTGTCCTGCCTTAAAGAAGGCCCTGACTACTACTACTAATAGTGGCGCAACTATTACAAACACTGTTGTGTATTCACTTGTTTTAAAGAGGAGCTTCAAAAGTGTGTGTTTCACTGAAATTACATTACTATTAATAACACTGCTACTACTAATTACTACTACTACAATGACTATTACTACCACTACTACTACTACTACTACTAATAATAATAATAATAATAGCAACACCACCAACACCAATAATACAACAACAACAACAACTACTACTACTAATATTACTACTAATAATAATACTAAAGAAACAACTACTACTATTGCTAACGTTAAAAATAGTAATATTAAAACTACTACCATCCCAATACTAACAACACAGGAACTACTACTAATAAAACTGCTACTGCTATTACTACTACTAATACCAACACACCAACAGCTACCACAATAATCTACGACTTATGCTATTAACTAATAGTCCTGCTGCTACTACTAATAACAATTCTACTACTCTTTTAGCTAGTGCTAAAAACACTGCTACTATTAATACTACTACGAATAATAACAATACAGCTGCTACTACTCCTACTAATACAACGCTTTCTTATAATATTACTACTAATAATAATATTAACAACAACATTGCTGTTCCACTATTCCTAACAACAACCACAATACACAAAAACAACAGCACTATTACTGTATTATGGCTATTATTCCTAATGTTATCACCACCAACTAGAACTAAAAACACTAGTATTTGATGAGAACGCTACTATTACAACTTTATTCTTACTACTATAAGCAAACCACACTAGTTCCCTTATTAATTGGCAATGCCCCTTTCCAGAGACAGTATCGTTATAACTGTTTTTCTAAAATTCTACTATAAGGTAAAGAAAAAAATATATGCTCACAGCATACACTTTCATTTTATGCCATCAACAACTTGAAAAATCTCCTTTCGTGCTGTGAGTGCAGCCTGTCTGCTGGTCATCAATTTCCATATCTTCCTGGATTCTCTGCATGCTTACAGCTTTTTCTCTGCTGTTTACTTTCAGTTTCTAAGGACTACATATCCAATGATACTTTGCTGCCTGCAAGCAGTGATTCCTGTACTGACTCCACTTCCTGAAGCTCCTCCTCTTGGCATCTCTGTAGTACAGAAGGCAGGTGTTCTATCAGATTAGCGAACCCGTCAGATAATGTAATGGAAGTAACATTCCGTCAGCTGCGCATGTGTTTCACCGCTACCAGATTTGCTAATGTAGAAGGCAGTGGTCATCTTACTACACCTAGCTATGTCTTGAATTTCAGAGTTATTTTAACAATAAAGTGAGGTTATATAAATAAATATTGTATAATGACATCTGTGATGCTGTTTAGAGATTTAGTTCTAAGCAGTACGGGGTGTACGAACATGGCTTCCGCCACCTTCCTACTGCTGGCGTCCAGCTTCTCTCAAAATATAACATCAAAACAGCATCACAGATGTCAATATACTATATTTATTTATATGCGCTCACATAGCTGGGTGTAGTAAGATGTCCGCTGCAGGGGGGGCGTGTCCAAGATGGCGCTGGTAGCGGACGTTTAGTACCAGAGCTCCCACTCCGGACTCTCATCCTACTAATATCCTGGTGTGGATTCTGCCCAAATCTCCCTGCAATATTCACAGAAGGTCTTCCTGCGATTCAGGGAATGCGCAGATACAAAAAGGGGACACAGAAGATGCGAATTCCTGACCATACCCGCACGCCGCCGAAGCCCAGGCCCTCTCCCCCAAAGGCCTGCCACATGGAGACACAGACTCCTTCTCCGCCAGATGGCGCGATCCAGGCTGGATCCCAGGCGTTCGAGGCACTGATTCAAGCTATCTCCACATGCCAGTCTACCCTCACCATGAAGATTGATCATGTCCAGGAGGAGACTGCCCTCATTCGCCGTGACATGGATCGATTCTAGAGAACGAGTGGGGGAGGGGGAACGGCGGATCTCCAATGCAGAGGATACACAGAGAGAGCACCATGAGGACATACAGATCCTGAAATCAAAGGTGAGAGCTCTCGAATCTAGGGCTGAGGACGCCGAGAACTGGAATCGGCGGAACAATCTCCGCGTTCTCGGCCTGCCAGAAGACGCAGAGGGGACTGATCCGGTCGCTTTCATGGAGCAATTGCTGCCAACTCTTCTCCCGAGAGCGCAATTTTCCCCACACTTCTCCATCGAGCGCGCACATCGCATGCCTGCTACCAGAGGTCCACAGGGGGCCCCGCCGCGCACCTTCATTTTTAAGCTCCTGCACTATAGGGATAGAGACACTGCTCTCCGATCCGCTCATTTGCAAGGCGAATTAAAATATGAAAACACAAAACTACTAATTTTCCCTGACTACTCTGTGTAGACGCAGAGACAACGCAAATCCTTTGACCATGTCCGAGCCATGCTGAGAGAAAAAGGGATCAAATATAGCATGCTGTTCCCAGCCAGACTGAGAGTGCAGGATGGGGAAAAAGTACAGTTCTTTACCTCTCCCAGAGAAGCAGCTGCATGGGCTGACACTATTCGCAAGTGATTAATCTTTTGGAAACTGTGAGTACACTGCTGGAGATTCTGCAGGGGATTTTTATTTGTGGAGGGGAGGGTTTGATCCTCTAGGTGCCTCTGCGGCCCCCCCCCCTTACATTAACACTAGCTGGAACAGATTCACTAATCTGAAACACCTGTTGCCCTATAACTGTGGACCTAGGCCATATCCCACCCCTTATGTGCATCTGCAGTATTAACAGGTTGCCTCCAACCTGCAGTGTGGAGCGGGAAGAATTACCTAGCCTGGAACCCTAAACTCCCTTGCTGACTTAGCTCCTTTAATCACTGCCGCTTGCTGTTGGAGACAGGCTGAAGACTTCCTAAAATGCTATGATGCCATTATGCATGAGGATCTTGGGACTTCTCCTTCTTGAGACCTATAGGGGGTTTGAACTCTCTTCCCCCTTTGCCTCTCTCCCCTTCCCCGTTCTCCCCCCCTCCCCCCTTGTTACTTCTCCAGCAGGGCCCTGATCCCGGTTAGGGGTCGGGATATCTATCTACTACAAGTCCTGTGCCCCCGGGGCTCCGGGAGATCCACACCGATTCTTCTTTACCGGAACTCAAAGTTAACTTTTGATCTATCTGATCCACAGAGGTTGGTTGCCTCTTGTTGCCTCCATGATCAGCCACACGGCTGACGCAGGTTTTGGGACACAAACCTACCTCTATGTTTGGGGGTCAGGTGGGGGGGAGTTTGGGGTTATTGAGCCTTGTTTTCGGCTCCCAGTTTTTTGTTTTAAGGTATTTGACAGTACTGTATTTGCTATTTGTATTTGATCTGATGCAAGACTCTGGTTCATTCCTGGCATCCCTGCCGATTGCTTGTAGCGAACCACGACTCGCCTGTAACATTTATCCTGTTTTTTCTATTACTGAAATGTATATATGACTAATCTTGATATCCTCTCCTGGAACATACGAGGTTTAAACTAACCACTTAAGCGCTCCTTAGTTTTCCAACTTATAAAGAGACACAATCCTCACATCTGTGTGTTACAGGAGACGCATTTGATTGGCAGCAAAACTCTTATGCCCCGTACACACGGTCGGACTTTGTTCGGACATTCCGACAACAAAATCCTAGGATTTTTTCCGACGGATGTTGGCTCAAACTTGTCTTGCATACACACGGTCACACAAAGTTGTCGGAAAATCCGATCGTTCTAAACGCAGTGACGTAAAACACGTACGTCGGGACTATAGACGGGGCAGTAGCCAATAGCTTTCATCTCTGTATTTATTCTGAGCATGCGTGGCACTTTGTCCGTCGGATTTGTGTACACACGATCGGAATTTCCGACAACGGATTTTGTTGTCGGAAAATTTTATATCCTGCTCTCAAACTTTGTGTGTCGGAAAATCCGATGGAAAATGTGTGATGGAGCCTACACACGGTCGGAATTTCCGACAACAAGGTCCTATCACACATTTTCCGTCGGAAAATCTGACCGTGTGTACGGGGCATTAGTCTTAAGAAACCATGGGTAGGACATCACTACCACTCTACCTATTCTAACTTCGCCAGGGGGGTCAGTATTTTAGTCCTGAAAACTCTCTCTTTTAAGCTCCTTGATTTAATTCTAGATCACGATGGGAAATATGTGCTAATACATGACCTGATCTATGATCTGCCATGGGTGCTGGTAGGCTTATATCTGCCCCCCCCCTGCTTCTTTTAAACTCCTCAATCTGATCTCGGGTGGCTTGGCTCAGTTTCCCCCAGACAATGTAGTACTGATGGGAGATTTTAACCTTGTTCCGGACTCTGGATTGGATAGAAGCACAGTAGGAGGTACGACCCGCCATGGTTTGGCGGAATGGGCAGATACTTACGGTCTAGTGGATGTGTGGAGATGGAAGAACCCTCAAACGAAGGCCTTTACCTGCCACTCAGCCACGCATAGATCCTTCTCACGTATAGATCTGGCCTATGTCGCGGCCCCTGTTCTCCCCAGAGTCCGGAACATTAGCATCCTACCTAGGGGGATTTCAGATCACGCCCCGCTGTTGCTGTCCCTGGAGCTGACAACGACTCTGTCAGACAGACTTTGGAGGCTCTCCAGGTTCTGGATATCCGACGTGGATGTCGATTCTCAGTTCCAAGGGACACTACAACAATTCTGGAGGGATAACCCGGGAACAGCCTCTGACAACAACGTGTGGGAGGCCTTCAAGGGCCACTACAACAATTCTGGAGGGATAACCCAGGAACAGCCTCTGACAACAACGTGTGGGAGGCCTTCAAGGTCTCGTCAAGGGGTCAATGCTAAAGTAAGGCGGCACCGTAGGGCAAAGCTTACTAGACTTGAGACCGAGGCGACCAGACAGGAGGCTTTATATGTCAGGTCCCGTGAATCCCGAGATTATACCATACTCCAATCCCTTATCCAACAGACCCTATTGCTACGTACCTCCCTGACACAAAAGAAATTATTGCACCAATCCCAACGCATATTTGAGCAGGGGGAGAAGACAGGCCGTCTTTTGGCCTGGCTTTCCAGGGAGCAATCAGGGGTGACGACAATAGCGCAGATTCGTGACCGGGATGGGACACTTCACTCCTCCCCATTGGAAATTAATCGGTGCTTCACCACTTATTACCAACAACTTTACAGTTCCTGTGTGACATATGAACAACAGGACCTTACAGACCATCTGGAAGAAATTGACGTTCCAGTCCTCACACCTGCCTCCGCGAGTGTATTGGACGCCCCCATCCAGTTAGAGGAGATACAAAAGGCCCTCAAGATGATGCAGACGGGTAAGACTCCGGGTCCGGACGGCTTCCCGGTGGAGTTCTACAAAACTTATATGGACGAACTAGCCCCTAGATTACAGGTGGTGTTGGGTTCAGCAGCAAAAACAGGGGTCCTTCCGGCCTCGATGAGTGAGGCGGTTATAGTTCTTGTTCCCAAGCCGGGGAAGGACCCTACCCTGTGTGCGTCCTATCGCCCTATTTCCCTCCTGAATGTCGATGCAAAAGTCTTCGCAAAAATCCTCGCCAACCGTTTGAATAAAGTTATCACGGCCCTGGTCCATCCGGACCAAACGGGGTTTATGCCCGGACGCAGTACAGACATAAATATTCGACGGTTGCACACTCACATTGCGGCGGCTGACCCGGGGAGCCCTGGGGTGGTGGCCTCACTCGACGCAGAGAAGGCTTTTGACTCGGTGGAGTGGGGCTACCTGTAGAGCGTCCTCTCTAGGTTCGGTTTCGGTCCTGGCTTTCTCACATGGCTCCAGATGTTGTACGCGCACCCTAGAGCTCGCATACGCATGGGTGGATCCCTGTCGGAGCTCTTCTCCTTGGAGCGGGGGACCCGGCAGGCATTGTTTGCCTTGGCCTTGGAGCCGTTGGCAGCTCATATTAGGAGGGACCAAGCTATTAGAGGTATAAAAGTGGGCCCATTAGAAGAGAAATTGTCCCTCTATGTCGATGACTCCCTCCTTTACTTGGCAGATGCCTCCGGGTCCTTGAGGGCCGCCTTGGCTCAGTTTGATGCATTCAGCCGTTTTTCAGGAGTCTGTATCAACTGGGACAAGTCGGTCCTATTGCCACTTCACCCCTCTTTGCCCCGCATTAATACTCATACCCCTCTGCGATGGGCCGATGAGTTCACATATTTGGGCAAAAGGGTGGGCCCCTCTATAGATGGGTACCTAGACCGTAATATCCTTCCGGTGCTAGACAAACTTACAAAACATTGTACCACTTGGCGCAAACTCCCACTTACGCCGGTGGGCAGAGGGAACCTAATTAAAATGGTGTATCTACCCAAGCTGTTATATTTTTTTCACCACACTCCTATCCATATACCCCGATCCTTTTTTCGGAAACTAGATAGTATTGTAGGTGACTTAGTATGGGTGGGTTGTCCCCCTAGAGTGGCCAGACGAACCCTCTATCTCCCCCTCTCTGGGGGTGGCCTGGCCCTCCCGAATTTCCTTATATACTACTGGGCGGCGGTTCTTGTTACCGTCCGCTGGTGGTTCTCTCAACCAAGGCAGAACCCTTGAAGCAGCAACCCTTGGTTCATATGCGGCCCTCTCTAACCTAGTCTTCCGAGGGTGCAGAGCACACCCGTGTGTTACGATGCCCATGAGGACCACTGTTCGGGTCTGGCAATGCTCCCGGGCAGTGTATGGTGATCCCTTGGCGGTCTCCCCTCATACACCCCTCTGGGGAAATCCCCTTCTTCCTCACTTGAATACAATCCCTGAACTGGCGGCGTGGGCAAGGAGGGGAATTTTTACCCTCAAACACGTAATGCCAAACGGTAAGATCCTAACATTTCTAGAGTTAGGAATATCATATAACCTCCCCCGTTCCTTCCAATTCCGATACTGTCAGCTCCGACATGCCTCACTTCCCAATTCCCTGGCCCGGTGAATCTGGACTCGGACCCTGTTGAGAGACTCCTCACATCAGAGCTAATGGTGAAACCACGTTCCACCCTTTATATGTACCTCACAGTGGCCCATGACACTGATACCTCACTTACGCTGGCCAAATGGAGGGATGACATCCCTAACCTAGACGAAGACATATGGCAAGACTGTGTTTCTATATATATTCCCTCCATGATAGCTTCCAAGGACCGCTTCATACAATTAAAATTCCTACATAGGGCATACTACACCACACAAAGGCTGGCCAATATATACCCCTCTCTCAGCCCAATGTGTACGAGATGCTCCACTGAGCGAGGCTCTTTCTTCCATATGGTTTGGGCCTGTAACAAGATCCACTCATACAGGCGGGGGGTAGCAGACGTATTAACAGAGGTCTGCGGAGCCACATTACCACTGGATGCTCTTATTTTCTTGCTCAGTTACCTTGGTGACGTGGACGGAGACAGATACACTAAATTATGCTTGACCTTTGCCCTCTTTTATGCCAGGAGGGAAATCCTCTTGACATGGAGAGGTACGGAGCTCCCCACGGTCACCTCATGGTGAAATATGCTTAGTAGAGTTCTTCAACTTTATAAGATCACATATGAAAGCAGGAATTGCCCGGCAAAGTTTGAAAAAATATGGTCACATTGGTCTGATGCTTGACTTGGGACTTACAATAACACGTAACTGTCACTGTACTGTGTTTGTTACTCAATGGTGAATTGGGGGCACTTGAAGGTTCTCCTTCTGGCTTTCTCCCTCCCCTCCCCTCCCCTCCCCTCTTCCCCTCCTCTCTTCCCCTCCCCCCCCCCCTTAATATCATCTCCTTCCCTTTATACTTCCAACTTATGTGAGGTAGGATTGAACCGGGATAGTTTTTGTTTATAATGTTTATACCCCCCTTCTTCTTTATGCTTTATTATTTGATTTGTAGAAGAATAGATATAAACCAGCACTAATGCTTGCATCTTTACCTTTTTAAACCTGACTCCAGTAAATCTTTGTAAAAGAAACATTCTATAGATATATGCTCTAGTTGTAAATACTGTACTGATCACTGTGTCAATGCCTGTCTGTATTTCCTGACTTTCGAAATAAATAAAAAACTCTTACTGTCAAAAAAAAGATGTTCGCTGCCGCCTTCTGACTGCAGGTGTTCTGTCAGATTAGCAAAGCGGTGGAACGCATGCGCAGCTGACGAAACGTAAGTTCCATTACCTAATGTGATGGGTTTGCTATTCTGACAGAACACAGGCTATGTGAAATGTGTGACACATTAGTTCCCACTCAAAGGGCAAAGTACATACCTGTCATGGAATTCAAGCAAGTAATATTGTGGGGATCCTCACAAAGTAAGTTTGCAAACTTCAAGATCGTTCAGAGTAATACGAGTAGGCAACAATTATTAAAATAAAATGTGGAAATTAATATAACTATTTTAAAATTTTAGCCATAGATAATAATTTACAAAAGAAGCCCACCACGAATCAGTAAACAGGGACACGTTTTTGTTTTCCCAATTGATGAGAAAGCACGGTTTTGCATATTAGGGATGATACTGTTTTGTGTTTAATATTTTTTTGTCTCTACTGAAATGGCAGAATAAAACCAGCCTAGAACAGATTTCATGTAATTATACTTATTATCTCCCTCCCCTGCACACAGAATTGTAATTCTGGGTACAATTGCTCAGCCGGGAACAGAATGTTTTAATAATGTATCTGTGTTTCAGGCCTTCACTGCGACTCGTATGCAAAAAAACTGTCAGTGTGCTGGTTGAATTAAAAATCTATTGTTTAAGATATAAAGAATAATTGCCTGCTGGGTAAAGCCAGCAGAAATTCATCTCCAAAATTCAAAGTTGTGAACTCTAGTGGAGTATTACTGGGGACTAAAACCACAGAGGGCCGGCATCCATCTAATAAAAACTAAATGTACCACAAAATGGGGAAGATACAGTGTCTTGAAAAAGTATTCATACCCCTTCAAATTTTCCATATTTTGTCATGTTACAACCTAAAACGTTAATGTATTTTATTGGGATTTTATATGATAGAGCAACACAAAAGTAGCACATAATTGTGAAGTGGAAAGAAAATGAAAAATGGTTGTCTTTTTACAAATAAATATCTGAAAAGCGTGGTGTGCATTTGAATTCAGCCCCCTTTACTCTGATACCCCTAACTAAAATCTACTGAAAAAATTGCCTTCAGAAGTCACCTAATTAGTAATTAGAGTCCACCTGTGTGTAATTGAATCGCAGTATAAATACAGCCCTCAGAAGTTTGTTAGAAAACCTTAGTGAACAAACAGCATCATGGAGGCCAAGGAACACACCAGACAGGTCAGGGAAAAAGTTGTGGAGAAGTTTAAAGCAGGATTAAGTTAAAAAAAAATATACCCTGAGCTTTGAACATCTCACAGAGCACTGTTCAATCCATCATCTGAAAATGAAAAAAGTATGGGACAACTGCAGACCTACCAAGACATTGTCGTCTACCTAAACAGACAGGCCAGGCAAGGAGTGCATTATTCAGAGAAGCAGCAAAGAGGCCCATGGTAACTCTGGAGGAGCTGCAGAGATCCACAGCTCAGGAGGAGAATCTGTCCACAGGACAACTATTAGTTGTGCACTCCACAAGTCTGGCCTTTATGGAATAGTGGCAAGAAGAAAGCCTTTGTTGAAAGAAAGCCATAAGAAGTCCCGTTTGCAGTTTGCGAAAAGAAACCATGTGAGGGAAACAGCAAACATGTGGAAGAAGGTGCTCTGGTCAGATGAGACCAAAATTGAACTTTTTGGCCTAAAAGCAAAACGATATGTGTGGTTGAAAACTAACATTGCACATCACCCTGAACACACCATCCCCACCGTGAAACATGGTGGTGGCAGCATCATGTTGTGGGGATGCTTTTCTTCAGCAGGGATAGGGAAGCTGGTCAGAGTTGATTGGAAGATGGATGGAGCCAAATACAGGGCAATCTTAGATGAAAACCTTTGAGTCTGCATAAGACTTGAGACTGGGGCGAAGGTTCACCTTCCAACAGGACAATGACCCTAAACATACAGCCAAAGCTACAATGGAATGGTTTAGATCAAAGCATATTCATGTGTTAGAATGGTCCAGTCAGAGTCCAGACCTGAATCCAACTGAGAATCTGTGAATCAGTATCAGTGAATTCTAAACTGCTGCATATTTGGCCCTTTGCTTGCCATTATCCATTCCTTGGGGTACTATTCCTCCCACTGACAGTGCAGCATAATTCCTGCCACTGACACCAACAATGGGGCACATTCCTCCCATTGACACCAACAATGGAGCACCATTTCTCCCACTGACACCCACGATGGGGCACTATTCCTCTCACTGACATCAATAATGGGGCACTATTCCTTCTACTGATAACAACCATGGGACATTATTCCTCCCAGTGATACCAATGACAGGCAATCGTTTACTCCCATTGATGCCAGGCATTTTCTACTCACATTGCCCACATTCCAGCCCCCTCAAAGTCTGAAGGATAGTAAACTGGTCCTTTGTTTAGAAAGTTTGAAGAGCGCTGTAGTGAAGAATGCAAAGGCAGAATACAAGATCAGATGAAAAGGTAGATTAATTTACTAATAGTGAAAAGTTGCAGTGATATATTGTGATCTTAAAGTGTTACTAAACCCACACCAGTACAGTCAGTCAGACATGTACGAAGCTGCATTGAAAAGTAGGCGTAGGACAGACATGACAGGGTGCAAGTAGATTACGGAGAGGAACAGGTTAATAGGAGAGGTAGAAAAGGTTCTAGTCTTACCGGACTGGAGAAAAATGATGAGAGGGTGGAGTGTTGGTATTAAACATAGAAGTTGGGTGGAGCAAGGGCAGCAGTTTGGAGTTAGCAAGCGAGGAGGAACGTTCTGCACTAAAAAGAGAAGATGAGTGGGTTAGAACAGTTGTGGGAACAACTCAAAGTTGCAGCGGAACAGCATGGCACAGAATGGCTTCAGAGCCAGATTGCAGCCACTTTGCAGGGGGTAGGGCAAGGTCCCTCTACAGTTAGGGCGGCCTCAACACGGGCTTGGAGGTCCCGGCCTCCAGTGCGCCTAAGCCTGGATAACGCCCCCCGGACTCAACGGCGGCTTGGGAGTCCCAGTTGGGGCCCTTCAGGCCCCCCTGCTAAGCAGACCACCTCGTCAGCAGGCAGGGGGCCTGGGAGGAATCCCCGTCCGCGGCAAAAACCCAAAGGGGGGGTCACTCACCAGTCTTCCAGTCAGGCCCCCTCCAGGATCATCCAGGCACAGATTCATTCGGCTGTCACCCCTGACGATGCTCCGGTCAGGGGGGCAGCCCGGCGGGGGGAGATCCAGTTCATTGAGCGCCGGCCTTGTCCGTGATGCGGCCGGCGGCTCGCCACGTGTCGGCGCCATCTTGCCTCATGGATGAGGCCCGGCGACATTTGCAGAGCGGCAGTCGGGAGGTCCCGCCTCCAGGCCCAGGTCGGGGATTGGGAGGGTTGGCCAGAGCGGCGCCTGCGCGCTGGCCACGTTGGCGGCGCAGCAAAATGACGTCAGCACTGTTCAGGGCAGCTATGGAGGACGGAGCCTGCAAGAACATGTCACCCCCCACAGATCATCACAAGCGCTGCACAAAAACAAGGAGGACGGCTGGTAGAAGGACAGCGGCAGTCGCAGGTGCGACCAGAGAGGTCATCCAGCAGCAGCGAGGAGGGAGAGCTGATTGAGGACCCCCAAGAAGCAGCAGTGGTGTCGGGGATGACAGCTGGTGGGTCTTCTTGCCCGAGGCAGCCTGGTAAGCAATTATCTATAGCTGTTAATAATCAGAATGTATTGTCGGAGATTGGGGAGAGAGTTAAAGTGGAGGTCCACCCACTTTTACAACTCTTCAGCATCCCTCACTAAACTGTGCACTGTAAACGAATTGGATATCTGCTGTATTCATTCTTCACTTCTTCCTCCCTGGCCGTGGCCCATCACATCATTTCCTGTTTGCAATGCCTTCTGGGAAGGGGCGGCAACTTCCTCTGACACTGCCGTTACTATGGAAACCTGACCTGAAACCTATTACACTGCTTGTGCTGCACTGAGCATGTGCGAGATCTGCAAGGATGAGATCCAGGAAGAAATACAGTCTGGCTTCAGATGCCCACACTAAAGAAGGCCACGGCCTACTGTAAGTTTATAAAATAACAAACTACTGCTATAAACTAACAAAACAGACCTTAGTTTACAGACTAACTTTACTAGAATACATTAAGCTTGTGTATTATAGGGGTATTTTGATTTAAAAACTATAATTTTGGCCGGAACACCACTTTAATATACAAGGTACACCGGGGGGGGGGACGACGGACATGTGGGAAGCACTGCGGGAGCTAATACGATGTCTGGAGAGTGGGGATCCACATACCTCGGCCCCAATTGGTCCCTAGGTCACACCTCCCACAAATGTTAGGGAGCCCCCAGTCACGGCGGATCCCCCACAAAAAGCTTCTACGTCGGCAGTATCGGAGACGCAGACGGAAAAAGACAGCGTGGGACTGTCAACAGGGATAGTGAAATAAAAATATACAGGCTGCGGGATCAGAGGGAGAGAAACAAAGTTAGGCTCTATGCACGCTGGGCTTAAAAAAACTCCAATTCACCTAGCATTAAAAAATGCTCATATAGAGCCTTTTTTGTACAAAGTTTAGACGAGTTTAGGAGAGTTTTACGTTTTTTTTCTGCCAGTAATCTCCAATCAGAGACGCAAACCAGAAGGTTTCTTTTTTCCTGCCTCTAAACGCTGAGCTCAAAATACGCCTGTAAACGTCCTAATGTGCATAGACACATAGGATAACATTGAGCTGCTTCTACAGACAGAACACAAAACTCCTGTAGAAGCAGTGAATTTTAAATCAGTGTGCATGGAGCCTAAGTTAGAGAGATAAACTCAGGAGCAGAAAAAACCCTAAAAACCAGTGCTGAGAGGAGGGGGCCCACACAGGGAGGGGGATTAGTGAAGGCATAGGCGTGCGCAGCCTATTGGATTAGGGTGTGCACCCCAAAACTCAAACACACGTGTGTGGGTGTAATATATATATTGGTGGCAGTCCTGGGTGGGGGGATGGATGGGATCGGTGGCAGTGCTGGGTGGGGGGATGGATAGGATCGGTGGCAGTGCTGTGTGGGGGGATAAATGGGATCGGTGGCAGTGCTGGGTGGGGGGGGGTGAATGGGATCGGTGGAACGCACTTGCTCTCAGTGTGGACTCCATGCTTGCTGTGTCTCCGGCTCCCTCCAGGCTTAACATGTCTCCTAACACAGTGGAGACCTCCTCCGCTCTTCCTAATGGATCAGCTGGCTATTGCAGTCCCCCGGACGCCATGCCCCCATCTGTCTGCTGCTGTAAATTCAATGGGCGGAGCCGTGGAGAAGCTGGATGGGCGGTCCTGCAGCAGTTACCTAGAACGAAGGAGTCAGGGGGAGCTGGGAGGCGGAGCCAGCAGTTCTAGTACTGTAGCCAATGGAAACATAAAGCACCAGGCTGGATGAGAGGGGCAGCGGGGCGGCATATAGAACAACCGATGCTCTGCATTTTACTCCATGCAGCCCCTGAATGCTCGCTTCTCCTCCTCTTCCTCCCGAAGGCATGCAACGGCTGTAGGGCGGAAAATGCAGAGCATCGGTTGTTCTATGTGCCACCTGCAGCCCCTCTCATCCAGGTGTAGACAAGTATGTCAGGGGATTAGGGTGTGCCCAGGCACACCCGGCACCCCTCCTGCGCACGCCTATGAGTGAAGGACAACTGTCTCTTTCTTAGCAGATAAAACTGGCAGCAAGGAAAGGGGAGGAGAGCAGCTTTCATCTACTGGAGGAAAAGAAACACAATTGTCGTCTGTCACTAATCCCCCTCCCTGTGTGGGGCCCCCCTATGTTATCGGGCCCCATTCACCAGGGCTGGTGGCCCCCCCATCAGCGGCCCTGCCCAGGGGACATGAATCAATGCAAAAAAAGTTTTAAAAACTGATGTTTTTTCTGGAGCATTGATTTTAATAATGCTTAAAGTGAAACAATAAAATTGAAATATTAATTTAAATATCGTGCTTGGGGGGTGTCTATAGTATGCCTGTAAAGTGGCGCATTTTTCCCAAAATGACAATTCGAAAGGAATAAAAGTCATTTAAAACTGCTTGCGGCTGTAATGCAATGTTGATGCCCATTACAAGGCCTTTTGGGTCTGGTATGGATATTAAGGTGAACCCCGCACCCAAATTAAAAAAAAAAGGTGTGGGGTCCCCAGGGCCCTATATACTCTGTACAGCAGCAGTATACAGGCGGTCTCCGGGTTACAAACAAGATAGAGACTGTAGGTTTGTTCTTACAGTAAGTTGAATCTGTTTGTAATTTGGAACAGGTACATTTTCTAAGTGTAGCTCCAGCCAAAAAAATCTATTTTTGAGCTTTTTGGATAACATAGGGAAGGGTTATCATCACCCCTGTAACATTTGTTTTGCTGTCTGTGCCCCTGTTCAGAAGATTTCACCTCACTTTCTGTCCCAATGACAATTGGATTTTGAAAACTTTGGGTTGTTGTAGAAACAAGGATTGGTGATAAAGCATCAGTGGAGACATCTTTTTCCCATATTAAATCTTACAGGAGAGAATTTCCCTTCCTAGGGGTAGATTTCCTCTCACTTCCTGTTGTCTCCCTCTGTTTGTATGCAGGAGTCGTTTGTAATTCGGATGTTTGAAAATAGGGGACCGCCTGTGTATACTATACGGCCTGCCCTATACACTCGGCAGAAAATTGGGCCTTAGGTGTTGGTGGTACCAGAACACTGTAAGCCCTCACAGTTACTCTTGGTGGGCGCTGGAACGGGCCCTGCTGTGAAATATTATATCAAGAATTGCAATTACGCGCCCCTGTTAAACAGGGGCATTAAAATTGGGCCTTAGGCGGTTGTGGTGGCACAACACTGTAAAGCCTCACAGATACGTTTGTTGAGCGCAGGAACAGGTCCTGCTGTGAAATATTAGATCAAAAATTGTAATTATGCGCCCCTGTTAAGCAGGGGCATAAAAATTGGGCCTTAGGTGGTGGTGGTGGCACAACACTGTAAAGTCTCACAGATACTTTTGTTGAGCGCAGAAACAGGCCCTGCTGTGAAATATTAGATCAAAAATTGTAATTATGCACCCCTGTTAAACAGGGGCAGAAAAATTGGGCCTTAGGCAGTGGTGATGGTGGTGGTGGCACAACACTGCAAAGCCTCACAGATACTTTTGTTGAGCGCAGAAACAGGCCCTGCTGTGAAATATTAGATCAAAAATAGTAATTACGCGCCCCTGTTCAACAGGGGCAGAAAAATTGGGCCTTAGGCGGTGGTGGTGGTGGTGACACAACACTGTAAAACCTCACAGATACTTTTGTTGAGGGCAGGAATGGGCCCTGCTGTGAAATATTAGATTAAAAATTGTAACTACTCGCCCCTGTTAAACAGGGGCAGAAAAATTGAGCCTTAGGCAGTGGTGGTGGTGCCACAACACTGTAACCTCTCACAGATACTCTTGTTGAGGGGAGGAACGAGCCCTGCTGTTAAATATCTGATCGAAAATTGTAATTACGCACCACTGTTAAAAAGGGGCATACAAATTGGGCATTAGGCAGTGGTGGTGGTGCCCTGAACCAAAAATTTTTCTAGAAGCTATCATCATTAACCACTTGCTTATTGGGCACTTCAACCCCCCTCCTGCCCAGACCAATTTTGAGCTTTCAGCGCTGTCGCACTTTGAATGACAATTGCGCGGTCATACAACACTGTACCCAAACGAAATTTTTATCATTTTTTTCCCACAAATAGAGCTTTCTTTTGGTGGTATTTAATCACAGCTGGGGTTTTTATTTTTTGCTAAACAAACAAAAAAAGATGGAAAATTTTGAAAAAAAAAAAAATCATGTTTAATAGTTTGTTATAAAATTTTGCAAACAGGTAATTTTTCTCCTTCATTGATATGCACTGATGAGGAGGCACTGGTGGGCACTGATAGGCTGCACTGATGGGCACGGAAAGGCACAGATAAGGCGGCACTGATAGGCACAGTTAAGGGGGCACTGATAGGCACAGTTAAGGGGGCACTGATGGGGACAGATAAGGCGGTACTGATGGGCACAGATAAGGCGGCACTGATGGCCACGGATGGGCGGCACGGATGGGCGGCATGGATGGGCGGCACAGATGGGCGGCACGGATAGGTGGCACAGATAGGTGGCACGGATGGGGGGCACGGATGGGGGGCACTGATGGGGGGCACTGATGGGCGGCACTGATGGGGGGCACTGATGGGTGGCACTGATGGGTGGCACTGATGGGCAGTGATGGGTGGCACTGATGGGCAGGGATGGGTGGCACTGATGGGCACTTATGGGCACTGGTAGGTGACACTGATGGGCAGTGATAGGTTGCACTGATGTGGGTGCTGATGGGTGGCACTGATGTGGGTGCTGATGGGTGGCACTGTGGGCACTGATGGGTGGCACTGTGGGCACTGATGGGTGACGCTGATTGATGGCACTGTGGGCACTGATGGGTTAATCTGGTGGGCACTGGTAGGCAGCACTGCTGCCTATTGCTTTGTGTTATAAGATTGCCGTGATCGGGACTGATGTCCCGATCACGGCCGCCAGTGATCGGGTTTTTTTTTCCTCCTCACGCTGTCAGCGCGAGGAGGAAAAATAGCCGATTACCGGCTCTGTTTACATCACATGATCAGCTGTCATTGGCTGACAGCTGATCATGTGGTAAGGGGTCGGGACCGACCCCTTACTCTGATCTGTGATCAGGCGAGTCTCATAGACTCGCTGATCACCGAGCGCGCCGTGCGCGCCCTGCAGGGGGCGCGCAGACCGCTCGTGCACGGGACGACGTCAATGGACGTAGTCCCGGCAATTTAGATCCACGCTGTTGCCGTCATTTGGCAATGGCCCGGATCTGAAGCGGTTAAGATTGAGGAGGAATAGGATAGTTACTCAGCATAATAGGATAGTCACTCAGTATATGCAGTCTTCAAGGGATCCCACATCCATAGAAAAATCAATCGGTTACATCAGCATTGGGTGCTTGGTAGCTGGTGATCCGAGGCTGATTTATTTTTATGAATGTGAGCCGATCAACAGAGTCTGTTTACAGACGCACTCTGTGATCGGTTACAAAGCCTCCAACAGAACTGAATGTGCGTTCAGAAAGAACGCTGGATGCAGGACAGGCCAGTAGCTCAATTGCATATTGAGCAAACTCTGACCAGTGGTCCATCCACAAGACCCAGTAACCCAGTGGATGCTCTGTTGGAAAGGTCTCCAAGTTTGATCCTCCCCCTATATATTCCTGCCCCATGTAATTCAGACGCTGGCGATGGTTGCTGGAACC